>JAYKKI010000018.1:33445000-34645000 GCA_039881145.1 Druceiella hillmani | reverse complement strand
CACGTATAAATAAATGGCGCTTTAGCTCAATGCTTTTGATACTTGCGCCTCTATATGTAAATTTTAGTAAAATATTTGTTTGATTTGTCATCTGAGCTTCATAATGGAATAAAAACGTAATAAGCAGTGTGCAAAATTAGAAATGAATTGAATACCTGCAATCAATTTTGATTTATTAAATTGACTCTAAACACTCTGTTGTAACTAATATGACAGCTGTGAGTTAATTTTCTCATGTATAAATATTTATAATCTACCCCGCAAATTGATATAATGCGAAGACTTCGCACGGGTCACGCTAGTATCATATTATTAATCAGCCTTTATGTAAATGAGCTTATCTCTGAAATCAGATCAGGAAGTCTCAGGGATATATTCTTAATTGGTTGAAATTTATTTATGTTTCTTTATATTCTAATTAGAGATTTCTTTTGTTTTAATGACAAAGGTAGAATATAATTTTCAATATCTTCTTTCATCAAAACTTAATCTAAGCACAGAAGACTTTCTCTTCTTCTTCGAGATCTTTTCCGCGACTACTTCCGCTCTGTTGTGAAGCGCAACCATCGTAGGTTTAAAGTTCGGTATTAATGGCAAAGAAAATTATAAAATACTTCTATAAAGATTAAAAAATGGTATTTAAGTTCATCTGAAAACTTCACTGTCTGATAAAAAAGCGAATATTGACGTGGTATCTAACTGTATATTCCGTGGCGAGATTTTATTGATTAGATCCTGACATAACAATAACATGAGATTCTTTTGATAGAAGTTATTTGTTTTCTTGCGCTAGAAACAGTTATAACTCCATTTGAAGAGCATTGTGCTCTTCATATAGAGTCCAATTAGAGCAATGCTACATTATTCCAAACTCATTGTTAATATTGAAGGAAACAACTTTATTACATTTGGAATTACTATATTAATTGCCTTTCGAATTATTATATATTTTGTCTCTTATTATACAACTAACAATCTTAACAATAATTAATACTAATGAAATATCTATCCATATTCTTTCAATGCCGAATTCTATCAATGTTCTTTCAATGGTGATCATATTTCATTGGCGGAGAAAGTTGAGCCTCTACAATAAATATCAAATTGGAGCGAAAAATAAAATTGCAACTTATGTTATATAATTATATAAGAAAATCCATTAATGTAAGCAGATGTTTAATAATAGGACGATTAATAATTTGACCTAGTTACAAATTATTGCTATTAAATTTGTTCTATTCCACTATACGTTAAAGTACCCTTTTGACAAAATGGCCGTCTCTATCGATTTTTATACAGTTCTAGTAATTGTTATCAAAATGAAAAAAAAATAACATTATTTGTAATTTATTTGTACTTATTTATGTCCTTGCGGACAATAACAAAAACATATAATATTTCGGTGCATTATTAATGCAGCTTCAGAGTCAAAGAGGAAAGAGAAAATGAGACTCTGAACAGATGAGAATTTACAAGTTTCAAATAGAAATAACATTTCCTCCCGAAAATAATATTACAGAGGTCAAGCAAATATATCTCACTGGACGACGTTTGTCCCATTCTAAAACTAATCACTGTCACGTCGTCATCATTAAATCAATGAAAGAACACCACTTAAAATATGTTTCGTCAATGTCACTAATATAAGATATATTTTCAAAACCTTGTACGTTAGTTTCATGTTTCTCAGTTAGCTGATCGATCAGTCATCGTTTGATGTCTTTTCAGGCTTTGATGCGGGCTTTTTTAAAACTTCATTCAAATGTATGAAAGGAAATGTCATTTGAAGATAAATTTATATTTAACGATGTAAAGAAAAAATATCCAAAAATAATACACAGCAATGAAGTAAGATCAGTTTTACTTTAAATCAGCAAAATAAAATAGGTTTTTGCTTCATTCTCTTATTTTTTTATGAAATTACATAAATTTCTAGCGTTTTTAATTAGCGTTACTTACCAATCAATTAATGAGTCATTTAGACATAATATCAACAATAATGCAGAATTGGATATTGATATGTTCTGTGAAATTTTATTATAGAGACTGTATCTGGAAATTTCATAGTTTCTGAAATTATCTTTGATCTTTTAATTCATTTCAAAACTTTTTTTCATTTCAAACCAAAGTACATATTTGTCAAAATTTTCTTCTGCCTATCTTTGATTATGGAAGCGTGTGTTATTATAATCTAAGTGAATGTTCACCGAATAAATTACAATCATTTCAAAACATGTATATTTGAATCTTTAACCGTATGCCTGAGCATCGGTAACGATTTAAATGATTAAAATTAAAGATTAGTGATAGACGCTACATTACCTTCTTTGTTTTGTTAAGGTATAATCTATATTATAAAGTTGTAACATGTGAATTCAGTTGCATGTAACAATAAGTATTCCTGAAATAATATTACTTGTATTATATCAAATCGATGATTTAGGTTAAAATAACAAAAAATAGTTCATTTGAATTAGAATGCAATAATACACAATCACGTTAGAAACTGATATAAGAACAGAGAAATCTGAATAAAAAAATGTCTTTTTCATGTACTCCAATAATGTCTTTAAAGTTAATCGAACCATTCTTAAGCTTAACCAAATGACTATCACAAACGTACTTATTTTAAAATTTTTCTGATTTCTTGTTACATGTAGGAAGCTTATTATGCGTCGGTTGTTCATAAATGTTATATTTCATTTCTTCTTTTGTAAGACTTTTTCCGCTCCAAAAACATTCGTGCAGGTGACAAAGAGTAAAGGAGGGTTTAATCACTGAGGGTAAATGTACAACACATACACACAAGTAATAAACTTTTTGAATAAAAGTTTCAATTGGCCGATTTCCACAAGGCAAGTTCGAAACGAACAGCGAACCTTCAATTTGCCGTTTTATCAGTTCGGATTTAAATTTTGGTAATCTAAATTAGATTTTTTTTACTCTACGGAAATAGTTTTTGATTTTGCTGGGTTCACAAAAGAGGGTATTGGGAAAATTCATTGGGTTATCGCTAATTAATATCAGCGATTTGTTAGATTAATAAGGATAAGGAAAAATCCTCTGTGCCTTATTTAAATCTAATTTAGCCGCCTTTATCTAACCGAATAAATTTTAAATGTGTTTTTCATTTCTTTTCATACGAATCACTGTGAAAGTCCCTCAGTTACTGATAACAAGCTTACTCAAACAACCTCGTGAGTAACAAATAATCTTGTAATTGAAAAGATATTTCCAGCTCTTAAAAGGTCGAAAAGCTTGTATATGGGATTTTCTTGACTTCGCTAAAAATGGTTTTCTTATTTAATTTAGAGATAAGGATTTTGTATAGTAGGGATATTTGAAAATAATAAATTAGAAATTATTTTCCTTGAATTATATACATTGGAAACCTGAATAGAAAATAACAGAAAGATAAATTGAGTAGATGCGACAAAATAATGCTTTTTAAACTCCATAAAAGTTGTATTGTGCCTATGAAAGCTGATTTACCAAGCATCAAGATTCGTTTCAGTTTAACCGCCTAATCTCCACAAACAACGTATGGTAATTAAAACATTTACAGCTAAAGGGGTGTCAGGACTTGTAGATGCTGAATAAATTAAAAATAATTTAAAATTAAAACCGGCCAAATGCGTATTGGCACAAAAGTAAACGGAAGATAATCTTATAGGTAAATTCTAATTAAACCCAAGTTTCTAACCATTTTTCAATTCTAAAGGTGTAGCTATTTTGCAAATGAGTGTTATCAATGAAAAATGGATTATAGAAATCATATTTTTGTATTAAATGGGCTTAAAAATTCAATTTTGTTTAAATAAATTTCTAATGATGCTATGTCGACTTGTCCAATGATATAATATAAATATGATATTTATTACTGCCAAATTTGTTATCTTTTGAAACTATAAAATTTAAATTTTTTATAACCTACAATAAAATTGAAGACTCATTTCACAATGATTTAGATGAAGAAAAATAAAATTTTCATGGGTTTAAGAAATAAACATAAACGAAAATATTATCATTTCTTGCCACCGCAATAAGTTGAAAATGAATATTTTTATGGGTTTTTTCTATAGGTATGGATTGTGGTTTTATATAAATGTATTAACTAACGAATTACCTTTCAGTTGCGAAGGACTTGGCTGTTTATTTTAAATATTTCGTGTTTAATAATGAAACACTTGCATATATTCAATATCATTGTATGTTTAATAAATCAAGGTTTATAATAAATACAAAATAAACTAAAATTTATTTTCAAAATAAATCAGTTAATATGTTATTTTCAATTTATACCCACTTTTGATAGTTCACGAGTTTTAGTTACCTATTGTCAAATTGTAATAGAAAATGTTATATATTTTATAGTGTAAAA
The DNA here is from genome assembly GCA_039881145.1 of Druceiella hillmani. NCBI lineage: Eukaryota > Metazoa > Arthropoda > Insecta > Lepidoptera > Hepialidae > Druceiella > Druceiella hillmani. The sequence goes on along the minus strand of JAYKKI010000018.1, from coordinate 34,640,619 downwards.
AGGTACGTGTCATGAAGTATTTTTTACGTAATGCATTTGAATATACACTGACATTGTAAGTTTATATATTACAAATAATGTAAATAATAATAATATGAACTTTAATTAGGAATAAATTTGTACTTCTTATTTAAATTAATTTGTATTTTGATTTTCGTATTTTTCACATAAATATTTCATGGTAACGCAGCGCAAAACAAATTCGGTATCGTGGTGAAGATAGATGCTATGTTTTATAATTTATAAGTCCTTAAAACACATGAAGTGTCTTAAATGATGATTTTAGTATCCGAGACCAAAGTGTAGAAGTTAGACAGCGCGGTATTTATTGAACCAAAGAATTTTAATATATTACCTCAATTTTTATGTGAAAGAAGTAAATTATTAAACTATAAAATACATCAATGGACATTGCATGGGTATTTACCGCGGATATTTTCATTGCTTTAAAGCCAGGAAATAACATATAATTCACGTTAAATAATACCTAATAATTATTGCTAGCAGTTGCAAATCCATTAATAAGTTTAATTCCATTACAGAAGACAGTTCTAATTACACTTGTGTATTTAATTATATTATGGCTCGATAGATCCTACATTGTCGGCTTGAACTTGATCAGGACGACGGAGAGTGATGACTTGACTACGTTATCGATGACCTGACGATGGGCGTGCGGGGCTAGTGGAGACATGTGACGGATCAGGCTTATTGCCTTGATATTATGAGGCAATTGTGGACTACAGCGTCAATGCTGATATAATTTTGATGACTTTGCCTATCTTAATGCTTTGAAAGTTGTATTTAGTTGTTTTGTGAGCGAAGTGGTTTAATACTTTTTTACGACTAGTATTATTGTTTAAAACTGATTATCAGACGAAATTATTTTTCTCCCTTGATGGATTGTACTATAGGAACTTAATCACGAATATTAATATGAATATACTCGGGTAGTATGTTAAAATATGACAATAAAACTTTTTGAAAATTCGCAGATATATTTGTGTACAAACTGTAAAAAAGGGGATGTATTCAATATCTTAGTTTTATTACAATACGGTTACTTTATTTTTTCCTTCCTTTTTTTTATTGCTGCAGAAAATTTCCAGCCGTCTAGAACTCATGTAATATTGCTTATTTTAATTTAAAAATTTTGAATGGTAATATATAGGGTACAATATTAAATAATAATTTCCGACATAATATTAGTTATCTATTTATGTCTATGCGGCTATATTAATTAAAATAGCATAAATGTTTACTACTAAATTATTTGACGAAAATTTTGTTTCTTTTAAGATATGTTATTGATTACATACTTTCACTAGGAGTTTAAAGTTAATACTTCATTAAATATATTTTCGTGAATTTGCATATAACCGCAGGGTTAAAGAAGATTAATCACAAATTTAAAATTAATGGCTAGTTGAAAATCCTGTTCAGAAGCGAGTGACCTTAATTTTGTTCTGTATTATAATAATATTTATTTTATTCTTTTTTAATTAGAATATTCGCTTTCAGACTCAAAACTGAAAGTCTGGAGTTAAATACTGAAGTCTGTAGTACTTCACTTTTTACGTTACTTTAAAGCATGTAACATTAAAATATATGAAAAATTAAAAGAAATCATATTAATATATAATATAAATCATATTTTTGTATAAAAAACAAATAGGAAAAATTAGCAGCTGTTTTTTCTATCCATTATTAACAAGTTAATTCCACCTACGCCAATATTAAAAACGTTTATTATAATGCAAGTGTTCACGCGCCTAGGCTACGACAAGCAGACCGCTACTATCCAAGAGTTGGCCGTCAAAAGTTGAAAGGAGCGTAAAATGTTTTAAATCATTTATTAGTTACGGATACAACTATCTTATATTATAGGTATATATTTTAAATTACACTAAATGTTAAAAAAAATAATATATTAGTAAAGATTCTTATTTCATTACTTTCAGAATAGTTTCTGCCATTTTTCAGAAATTCTGCTAATTTTTATACGACTGGATTTTATTTATACCTTAATTGCACTCAGGGATAGAAATCTTTTAGAAATGAAAAACATATTAAAAATTAAAGTTATAAAAATTAAAAATTAACAAATAATAAGTTTAATTGTGCGCTTTAGCTTATATCTGTTTAAAATTAATCTTGAATTGTGAACTTTATTAGCGTTAAATAAAAAAATTAAGAAATGCCATTTAAAGATGAAGTAATTTGATGTAAATTTAGCTTTATGAAGAAGTGAACTTTTCATAGACATTTTACTAAATGACGATTAATGAACAACAAAACTTTTTTGACCTTTAATTGTACTATGTTAAATTTAATATATTGTTTTTTAATAAGCGAACTTTGATGGGACATTTGAATATTAACGTATTTTATTACGAAGTAAGAAAGTAAATTTAAACATACGTCATTTCAATGTGACCTAAAATAGTGAAGTTAACGCAAAGAGAAGGTAACACTAAGTGCGCAGTGTTTATTTTTGTTTGATGAAAGTTTCGGACGTTTTAAGTTTAAGCGCTTTATCGTCAACACGTACTTAAATCAGAAGTTCTAAAACCATTTGTAACCTTAGTTAGACTTTGAATATTAGTGCATTTACATAATATACAATGACTTCATTGAATCAAATTGTAAAACGTCGGTTTAGGCTTCTTCTTATTATTCCACAGGTAAGAATGTGTAAGATACATAATATTTTATTCAAAATAAGATTTAAATCCAACTATAAATATAATAGAAAAAAATTGGTATTAAAAATATTTGGAAATTGAGGAAACATTGAAGGCATTATGAGCACAGTCGTATTAATGTCATCTTCTTATAAAACAAATCTTATTCACTTTTCTTTCAAATTATTCACAATTTATAAAACATATAAATACACTCAATAGTGAAATTACATAGTAAAATCACCTAGGTAATTTTTGTATGGAGATTACAGTATTTTGTACGGAGATTACAGGAGGGTGAACTTACCGATATATGTTATATATTTAGTTGCAATGTAAACAAAAAAATTCACAAGACATTCAAATATAAAAACAAAGATATTTGTAAAGTTCTAAAAAATTACTGGAAGCTATTTTGAATTATTTAAATTTTATATTTATAAGCTAATCATTATATCAATATATCGAAAAAAATAAAGTAACTATCGCGTCTATCTGTTCACTCTGATTTCAGAAAATATTCAACAAATTTTATTCGGGTCTCCACTAATAGATAGACTGATTTCTGAGGAAGATTATAATACTTATATATTTTATGGAATTTGTTTATAAATATGTAGGCTTTTGACGATTTTTGCCAAAAAAAGCCCCAAAAAAACAAAACCTTCGGGACGTTTTCTTAAAATGTGCTGTAGAAACCATTAGAGATATATAAAAACAAAGTGGGGGTTATTGTCCACCACAATAGTTATATAAAAAGTCTGGAACAATATATGTCATTACGGGCCATAATAACGAAATTACTGGTTTATCTAAATATTAAGAATCAGTACAAACATTTCAGTAGATTTCAGTGTTTAAATATGACTTTGACCATTTAAATACTTGTATCGCTTTTGGTTATATGTGCAGACTAATCTCAGTAACTACTGAAAGACTGTTATTTTAATTTTCACCACTGGATAGATTTATTTTCAAGAAAAATTTATCCCCGCTACCTGAAAACCGCACTATCGAACATTACGACTATTTAGGTTCTACATTACGATCACATTATGACTATATACGCTCTACATTACGACCATATACGATCATTAGGATAATAGGTGACAGCCTTTGAGGGTAACAGGAAATTTCTTTTTTTTTTGCACAGAACAGAGCCTTGCCACAAATACATTCAAATTTCAAGTTCATATCCATTTGATAACAGAAAATAATCGGAGCTAATAAGATTCCATCGTATCAATAATTGGCTGAAGTATTTTATTACATAAATATATATTACCCAAGTGTTTCGATTACTGTTTAAATATTTATGCAATAAAAAAATTAAAGACACAAATGAAAACGGGGAAAGTTGCATTAAATAATCTTAATTTTTTAACTTCATTTCTGTTAAGTTTTTGTATGAGTTTGGTACTCTCTATCTTTGGAACATGAATTAAATTTAAATTACGCTAATTTTTATTGTCAACAACATAACAAACGTCTATATGAATACCGTCGAAACCGAATTTTATTTACTTACTGCTATGAAGCGTTATGTCTTCTCCAAATTGCAGCAAAAAGCCATTTAAACATGTAATCTTATTATCTATGCCCATAGAATATATGGGTAATGAAAATTAAATAAGAAATGCTAGATGTTACATATCCTGCATCGTAATATCATAATACCTCGAACTATTTTAAGAATACATTTTTGTAAATTTACAGTGGTTTAAAAAAATATTAAGAAAGCTTAATATAATATAAAGTGGTTGTAAGAAATAGTTATTAAAAATATGCATACAGAAAATATTTTAGAATTTTTTTAAAAACCCTATTAGCCAAATGTTAGTGTTTAGGGGATTTTTAAAATATTGAATAAAATATCGAGACTAAAGCTCATTGTTGTCTGAGTAATTTGCATATTTCCATAATATCGAACTACAAAGACAAAAATAATACATGGGTGTTACAATATATTTTATCGGCTATATCCCTCGTAATTCTCTGGCTGTCTCTTGCTATCCATTAACCGACATCAAAAAGGAAACAAAAATGAGGAGGCAACTTGTACTTGGCCTTGTTTCGTCGGCGTTGGCGCCTTTTAGCCATGGCTGAGTAGGCATCCACTTGAGCATCCACTTGCGATTGAGATATTTTTTTCGATAAAATTAAAGCACGATTTTAAAATAAGGAGCTTTCACGAATGTATGAAATATGCAGAGGGTCTGTAATAGCTTTTAATACTACTAAACATTAACAGTGATTCCTTACTTAATTCTGTCCCAGTTTGAATGAGCGGTGAAATGTAGAAGAAGAAACCTGGGCCATTTTTACATAATTTTTTTTGTTACAAATAACTGCATAAATAATTTATCAATAAAGTCCATCTTTTTTATTTTGTCTCTATTCTCGTAAGTCAAAATAGTCATTACCACTCAAATATATTTCGAACACCAAATAAATAATGACCGTTAGTACTTTTAGAGCTACAAGTTTCGCATATGTAAGGCTAGATTAATTCAACTAAGGCATATTTTTGGTGATTACAAAAAATTGTAGGGATTGCCCCGGGAAAGGAAAGTATTCTTTTGAAATATATATATATATATATATATATATATATATATATATATAATGTATCGATAAATGAATAATTTTTTTACTAATTCCTCTTTGCAATATCAATAAAATATAACAAAAAAAAATCACCTAAAGATCAACCCCATAAATATTTATAAAACGATTCCAACCAAAATGGAAATCGATTTATGGAAGAAAAGAAAAAACTTTAGCCAAATTTTATAGGAAAAATGACCAGAAGCTCCTCCCTTCTCGCTTTGATCGGATATTGACCTTTAGAAATTTTTAAAGGAATGGTTCGTATATGATAACATTCAAAATTTTATCATCGACAATAGGACGTGTTTATGAAATTAAGAAATTCTGACAAGAAATAAACAAATAAGGGACACAAAATATTTGATAAATACTTAAATTTTGATCAACAATTAATACAAAGAATTGGCTAGGAAAAGAAAGCATAAAATGTAATGAAATATGAGGTCTCATATTATATTTAATATTTTTCAGACCGATATGAAAGAAATTTGGCTGAATAGAAAAAATGAATTTCTATTACAATCTAAATCAAAACAGTCATCTGAAATTCATCATTAAATTTTTTCTCGTTGTTTACAGCAGATTAAATTAATTTAGTATTTTTAATTTTTTTTTTCAAAAAACATCCTAATATAATGGAAGAACATAAATTAATACATAATATTGTAAAATTAGGAATGGGTTCACATCGTAGCAGATATTCTCAGTTGTTCCGTCACTGTTAAAATGTTATTTAATAACGAAATGGAAATATATTAATTATATGTTATGATTTTAATTACATCTCTTTGCTTTGTTTGAAGTATATAGTCCCATGATAAAGAGGTGAAGTAATTGAAATATTTAAGCATAGCACACATGATACATACACACCCGCACATGCACACAAATATATATATATATATATATATATATATATATACATAGACATATATATAGACATTTTACCCTCAGCTTTATATTGAATGCGATTATATTGATGGAGGTATAAAAACTGTGCTAGCTCATTGCGTTATCAGTTTTTAAGCTTTGCCTAGATTTTTTGAATAAGACATTTTGTAGTTCGTCAAATAAATCAGTTTCAGTATAAAAGTTATAACGAATGACGCGTCTGTTATTGACATAGATGAATCTGTGCCTCAAGGTTCAAACTGCAACTTTTTTTCAGAAACGTGCTTCAGATATAATCTATATCTGAAGCACGTTTTTGAAAAAAAGCTACAATTTTTACTTGAAATCGTAATTTTGACAGTGATTTTTTTCACGTACGATTCGGTGCATGGAATTGGCGCACTGTATCAATATTCTTAAGTTAGAATATTTATAAAATAATTAGCAGTGTTTGCAAAGTTTGATCACTCTAAAAACTTATATTCAAAGCATTATATTTCTATGGAAAACTTCGTAAGACACATTATAAAGTCGTTTCGTTATTTATATGCTATTTTTGTAGAAAAACAATAAGTTTTTAAGAATAATATATTTCGGAAAAGTTATAGTTATAAATCTTCTTATATTTTCCATTATTATTTGTATTCCCCTTTCACGTAAGGACTCACGGAAATTCAAAAAATCGTCGGTCTGTTGCAAAATTCATGTGGTAATTTACAAGTATCTACAAACATAAGATTTTCTTTTTTATCAAAGAATTACCCAATATATGTAAAATTTAGGTCCATAGCTCGTACTTACTTATTCCGTCTTAGGGCTGGGTACTTTTGACAGTTCATTTGGGATGGATTGGATGGACTGCTTTGCGAAAATATAATTTAATTATATTTTGTCTATGCAATTCGTTTCAAAATATCTATATCTTTGTCCGTCTATCTACACACTATCACAATATGCTTGAAAGCTTGAGGTTTAAACAATAACAATAAATAGGTTTAAACAATAACCCAACGTAAGCAAGGACTACGTTACAAAAGACTACGTTTCGATTGATGAAACATAACTTTTGCTATTTGAGCAAGATTTACCGAGATAGTTCATAAAGAAATGTTTTTATATATATTTGCTATTTTTTATGTAATCAGTTTGACAGATAAAGCAATCTCTTTTAGTAATTTAAGCAAAAACTTATAGTAGGGGGAGCTTAAAAAATCATTACGAGTGGGAAATTAATATTCCCCCCAAAATTAAGTTTTCCTTTGTATTTGAACCATTTTATAGTTGATGTTATTCTTATTCAATGAATTAGGGAAAATATGAAGAAAAGGGTGGAGAGGGGGGAGAGGGAAAAACGACCAGGAAGGAAAGAAAGATCATAGTGGAAGAAAGATACAGAGGATTTAAATTATATATTTCACTTGGATATAATTTTTAAAAATATGCTTTTAAAAACAACGAGTAAATAGATACACGATTTCGTATAAATATCATCTGACGTTTATGTAGCAAATTAGCAATCTGTTTTGAAATTGTTTTTGTGAAAGGTATGTTTTTAATCATTTTAGCAACATAACGAAAGTCTATGGGGCGGCTAAAGATATAGATATAGATGAAAAACATATTGGGTTATTGTAATACAGGAGAGAAAGAGAGATAGAGAGAGAGAAATAGAGAGAGAGAGAGATAAATCATGAATTGTATGATTACCGCAAGTTCTCATTTATATTAGTCGTGAAGGAAACTCGAAAATATAATTAAATTTATGAAGGTGTAATACGAGTTTTTACATAAGGTTAGTTTACATTACTGGAAACTAGAATATCCAATAACAATGTTTGCCAAAACTAAACTTTAATTTGAAGCGGGATGAAATTTAAAATACGTTTTAGAAAACAATGAAATTTCTGTTTATAAAATAGAAAATTCAAGTGAAAATTTCTAAAATTAAATTTAACAATCACATTGCCAATGGCAATATTATTTGAACCACATATTAAACAATGGTCGAAATTTCAAAATTAATCGTTTGTATTACAACTTACAGGAAAGTAGTATCAGCACGCATTGCAAACATTAACTAAATAGGATTTTAATTTGGTATGATATAGATAAAACAATTTGGAGAACAGTAGGCCGCGTGCGTTTTATGTGACCGCCATTGCCGTCATTGGCAGAATGAAATGATTTCGTGAGAGACTAATATGTCTAGTGTTATCAACTGTACCAAACTATGCTGTAAACTTTTTGATTTGTATCTAGCATGAGTAAGGTATGAGATAAGGACGCGTTTACAAAAAAAAAGAGAAAGACTTATATTAATGTATTACATTTTCATTCTGATCTTAAGTTCTGTTTCAGTTTATATTGGATAATCATTCACCTGAGTAACAAATATACGCAATGTTTACAATGATAATCATGCATTTCCGCATGGGTTTAATTTTCTGAAATTTAGCAGTTTCTTATAGAGTTCGGAGCAATAATTAATGTAAAAAAATTAAAACTGACATCAAGAAAAGTTCATTGATATCCTAGTGAATTAGATTTAATCATCACTTCTTTGAGCTAGAAATAATCATCACTAATTACTTAATTTGAGGGAACTTAAACTGTAGGTTATAATGAAAGGTGAAGCATTATCATTAGAAATATCATTCAACATAAGAAGGTGGTGAAATGGTCGTCATTTCTTTTTTGTGATAAATTAATTAATTTTTTTATCCAAAAGTAGCTTCGAATTAAAAAAAAGTAACAATTCATCCGACAACTTTTATTAAAGCTGCCGAAAATTCAAAATAATAAACGAAGGAATATAACAAGCTTCGTTGAAAATGTGTATTGTACAAATTTTGGGAAAACTGCATCTATGATTTAAAAGAAAATAATGATGTTTTCGACTCAGTACTCCAAGGATCTTTCTTAAACATTTGTGTTAAAAATTTTCATTCGGGAATTTCAGAGTTAAATATAATATCAGTTCGCTAAGCTCTACTATATTGCTTAATATGATCACAAGTAAATAAACCGAAGGATTCAAATAGGCTAAAATTGAGACATCTTCGACATACATGTTACAGAATATAACTAAGTTTGAGTAGATCGAGCAAGATCAAGAAGCAAGAGAGGCCAAACAGTTTCGATATATTTGGGTAGGGTATTCAAGCACGATAGTATATTGGAAAATGTCTACATGGATATATGGCAATAACGGAGTTTTTAGTTTTATTTTTAATAATAGTACGTAACTCCTAGTAATACAGTATATGTTTTTACATCGAAATTAAAAAAAAATCGTCGCTTTAAATCCATGCTCAAAATTATTTAGTTAGATATTCTATAATTATGGTGTTGATCCTGTTCGATCGTGAATTTATCTAATATTAATGTCAGCTTAATTCGGGTGTTTTAAAATATACTGCAATTAACGAATCATAATTATGAAGTTTAAAATAATATTTCAATAATCTTTCGTTCACATTTGACTTGGTGAGAAGCTTTATGCATACACACACACACACTGTGTGTGTGTGTCATTATATAGTTATATAACTTATTTTTAATTATAATAAACTCCTCATAACAATGTATTTTCTTTGAGTATCGCGAGTGTCACCATCTAAGAAGTCGGGACAGCTCGTTATGTAAACATGTGAAAATAATTTTGCTTATTATAAATAAAAGCTTTCGTTATCAAAATCAGGAGATAAATACAGAAAAATAGTCAAAACATAAAAAATTTAAATATACATTCCATAGTTAAAAATAAAGAATTTAACCTACAACAGAATTAGTATCAGGTAATACTTATAAAAAGAAGCAACCAACTTTAATAACCTACGTTGTTAGTTCAATCAATGAAACAGCATTTAAAAACGAAACATGAAGCTATTGCTCTCCAGAATATTGGCCAGTCAACCCTAAGAGTGGTTACCCTAAGATATGGGTTATATATATGGGTAATATATATATATATATATATATATATATATATATATATATATATATATATGTGTGTGTGTGTGTGTATTTTGAACTTGGAAAAGTAGTTATTGTAAAAATATGTTACTGTTATACCCGTTTTCTGAAAGAACATAGCACTATTCGTAAGCTTGAAAACCGTGACTTATTTTTTAATTTTCCACAAACTTTGGCTGTATATTTTAAAATTTTTAGAACAAAACTTTAATAAGAAGTTACAGATATAAAAGTTTTCATTTATAAGAATGAAAAATGTTGATCACTATATGTGTATTATACCTCTTCTTGTGTATGTTACTAAATGTCAAGGGAGCAGGTAAATTTGAAATTTAATGTAGCCTTTTAGTTCATCTGCTAATTGATACATTTTAAAAATAATGACATATTTCAAATTTTTCTCAATTTTTTTCTTAAATGTATGTCTTTATAAATCTTAACAAGTACCTTGCGACTGCATATTAATTTGTTTATTCCCCTCATCATCATTCGATGTTTTTCGTAAATAATGAGGCAAATAAAAAAAATTATACACAGTCGGACGGTATTTATTAATATTTAATCATGTTTCGAAACGAAATATTTTTGACTTCATAAAAAGCGTAATGAAAATATTTGCCCTGCGTAAATATTTATTTTTGCATTACGATACACCAGTAGTATTTTAGGCACGTCTATTTCATATTGGCAAGAAAATTGTTTTTTTCTTTATTCATGAGAAACTGTAATATACAAAGTTTTGAAAAGAAATACAAACTACTGATTACGATAAAGAAGAAAAGAAAAATAAGAAAAATTCATAAAAGGAAGACTCCTTCAAATTATCTTTGAAAGTGAATATTTACGCATTTTGGATATCAGGAGAAAATGTACCGGAAAAATATTCAAATAAAAAGATATCACAGGATGTGACAATAGTTAAGAGTTTTCGTTTATAAGAATGAAAAATATTGATTGCTTTATGTGTATTATTGACACCTCGTCTTCTTATCTTTGTTACTACATCTCAAGGGTGCCGGTAAATTTGAAATTTGCAAATGTTATTAGCTACATCTATATTTTTATCCATACTATTACACAATTTCTCCCAGTAAGTAGTTGAACACCAATAACGTTTATGATTATATATCGACTGGTTCAAATAAAATACTTTGGTTCTTAAATATTTTATTTAATAAAAGGTCTTAACGCTCACATCATGTTTTTGAACACTTTTTTTTGTCATTTCCAGTAACTCACTAAAGTATTTCCCAATTTTCTTTACTATCTCCCTTTTACAATATTTCCATAACATATTTGCCTCATCATTCATTTGTTCTATGTTCCTAAATAACACAAACGTAATATTTTTCACTAAAATTATTTGAATAGCAATAACGGTTTTATTTATCGATTTTTTCAGGCCAACTTTCCAACTTCATTCCATAATTCTTTAACTTAATTTCCTACGATATTTTACACTCTCATACGTATTCTCCACACTACAAAAGTTTTCGTTTTTATTATTTGCTCATTTTTTTTTAACTAACATCCATAGTATTAAATCGAGAATTAATTCCATTTAGATTACAGTTCCTTTAATAAAAAGGAATATTAATCTAAATGAAATTAATTCTCGATCAAGTTATAATAGCATAATAAACGATTATTTAATTTTTTTAACTATCATAAAATATGTAAATAACTAAGTTTTATTTTACTTTCTCATATCTTCCTTTATTGATAGAAAAGTGGAATCCCAAACCAATTATGTATCAAATAAGATAAATTATATCACGGCAAGGAAAGTGATAGAGATAACGTAATTAGACTTATATATTATAATTTAATTGAAGCCGGCACGTGACAAATTTATGAAATACGATATCTGTCAACCCGTCTTTTTATTAGCTCCTCTACAACTCAAAATACATAATTATAAATGGACTATCTGTTTTTTACAGATTACAAAATGACAACTTGTAATTTAACTCAGTTATAAAAACTATTTACACCGAATTTTTATCTTACTCTAATATTTATAGCAAATGGCGATATGGGAAAAAGATTAAAGATAAATCCGAAACAAACTACGAATGCATAAAAAGAACCAGGCCAACAAAGTGGACAGACGCAACAGACTGGAATTTCGAAACTAAATTTACCTCAAAATAATATCAAGGACCACTTATATCACTAATACGAATCTTTAATCAGTGTGTAATACTAATCCTCATATACGGAGCTGAATTTTAGATAACAACAAAAGACGTCCTGTAAACACTCATTGTTGTTCAGAGGCTATGGAAAGAAAACTTGTAGTGATCTCTTCAAAGGACCACAAAACAAATAAATGGCTTCGGAGATAATATAAAATTGAGGACACAATCAAAAGGGTGGCTAAATTTAAGCGGCAGTTTGCTAGTCACGTTGCTCGAAAGTCAGACTCGTTGTGCAAAGTTTACTTGCAGTGAAGACATTAGAAGTGCAAAAGACAAGTTAAGTGGCCGCAAAGGCGGCTGAAAATAATATAAATCAATTGGCGGGTATAAACTGGATAAAATAGACAATAAAAAATGAAACGGAATGGTGCAAAATTAAGGAAGCCTAAATCAAAATAGTCAAGGATATAGAAATACATAAGGACTCAAAGATCTATATATTCTCAATCAAATCTCGATAACTGAATATACTACGTTCTAAGATTTCGGGTGATACTTATTTGGACGTTTGTTTAATATCAACTCTACGCGCATTACAGTATTCAGCAATGGAACAAAACGTGATCCATGTCTAGCGTCTGGAAACTGCGGGGATACGCCAGGCTATCTCTAAGGGCAAATCTGAACAAACTGGTACGGTCCATGTCCTGTCAAAAACTGCTAGTTATAATAAATGTTAGCAAGCCATTTCTTATTCAACCGCTCGGATACATCTGGGAAGAATAATCTAGTGGTTTCTCGCTTGGAATAAGGAAAAAACCACATAGACTGCTAATGAGCATCAACGATGTCTAAAATAAGCATCTTTCTATCAGCAAGGGTTTCCTCTGCCAAAAATTCAGAGTATAACGGACCTAAATAGAAATCTAAATACAATTTGGTACGCGCTCTACGATTGCAAGGTTAGTAGAAAGAAGACCCGCCAAAATCGGAAACGCGTCCACTGAACATGCGCTGCGTTTTTGGCACAACTCGTCAAATTGCTGGATCTCAACAACTCTGGATATTGACGTATATATTAGTTTGAAGGTATATTCAGCCTTCAGCTGGCACCGTTAAGTCGCGTCATGGCGTGGAAGGCTACTTGAGTCTTTTCACGGATGTACCGCTCCTGGGGTTGAAAGCTCCATCGTGCGCCAAGAACCATGCCCATTTATGTCATATGATCTCGCACATCGATCTTTCAGCCATCACTACAGATGTCCTCGCCAGCCTGCCCTTAAAGAGGAGAGATTGCTTCTCTGATCAATAGCAGAGCATCGTCAGCAGAGGCGATATAAATAACCTATGCTATCCCCACTTATATCATCCGGGTTGTCTCAAAGCCCTTCTGGGGCCCGTAACTTCCACCCATTTGGGAAATATAGCCTAGAAGTTTTCCCTTGGGATCGGGGAAGTCCATTTAGATTACCAGTGAATGGTGACGATCTCAAATATACGTCTCTTTCTACACAAAATAGTTCATCTGCAACAAATTCAAAATTTAACGGACCCGCAACAAAACTTCTACCTCGAGCCAGTACAAAATTGTCCGCCCGTACCACAATTGCTAAGTCGGCAAGCAGAAGACCCGCCAAAACCGGCAAAGAATACGTTGAAAAGGGTCTCTAACATTTGGTCAGAGCCATGACTGGTGCGCGCTGGGACCTAAATATCATTCTTATACCTTATATCTTACTTGTTGGATCCCAATATATCACAAAGCCCACAGCTTCTAAACTAATATCCCAAGATATATTACCGTATACATCAGCTTAAGAGTCGAGTTATTCAGATCTCAGTCGGTACCGGCAAGGCGAGCCATAGCATGTAAGGCTACCCGAGCCCTCTTCCCGATGTACTGCACCTCGAGGCTACCCGAGGCCCCTCCCCGATGTACTGTGGCATGAAGCTCCGTCGTGTCGTGTATTAACTACTTTGTCCTCATCCTGAAAGTAGATAATCCGATCGCGGAAGTGATCCCAAATCAACCGGCGGAAGTCCACTAACACTCTTGGGGACATAATGATGGGCCGTCAAGTATTGTTTAAAACGCCAGAGACACCCAAAAAAACACCAAGAATGTATTTTTTCAGCATGAGTCTACCCAGGATAAGGCGGCAGAGATTTCATCTGGACACTGTGAACACCCTGGACCAGAAACCTACGGATCTCGGCGAGTGAGACACCTGTGACAATAGTTGTGTCTCGTTCATTACTCGTTCAAAAATTTCCCAAAGTTGAAAGGAGCGTAATGGGTCTACAGAACTTTGGATCGCTAGGCGATTTCCCATTACTTTTCGGTATCACGTTAAGCCTCTTTACTTTTCAGATCTTCGGAAAGTGACCCTCATGTAGACACCAATTAAAAATCGCCACTGTCTCAGGCGCCATCGTACTCTAAACCACTTTAACATTTGTAGATCGTATCAATGCCTGAGGTTTTCTTCAAGTTAAGATTCTTAACGATTTCGTCTTTCGGTAGTTCCGGATCACAATTACTATATAGGATTTTGCTAATAGTATTTCCGATATGTCGCTATTCGTATATCGTTCTCATAAAAAAGTGTTGGCAGAATATAATATGAAGTCTCTCTCCGCTCTATTATAGTCTAGTCCGCTCTATTATAGTTATATCGGACCTCTACTAAGGTCAGACCTTGAACCTCCATTAATTCCCTCAACATTTCAAGGCATATCTACCAACGCGCTAAACGTTGGTAGATACGCTTTTTTTCCTATGAAAGTTTCTGAGGCTCTTCCCCTCTACGGATTTTTTTTTGGTAATTACTCTCCGGAGCTTTGGGCTGCGTTTGCCTTCATCGTAAACTATGCTACGTGTGTATACACATACACATACACACACGCACACATAAACATACACACACACATATATATGCACACACACACACATATATAACATACATATATATATATATATATATATATATATATATATATATGTATATATATATATATATATATATATATATACATATTTATATGTAAATGTATTATAAAAGGTCAGTTATGCTATAAAAAATTGACCTGTTTATTTTGGATTTTCATCAACAACAGGAAAATACCCATTATTAAGTTAAAGTCCCTCCCATAAATTTTCACAGGGATGCTTTACTATTTATGTCCACTGGTTTTCCATGACTTTTATCACATCTGTCCACATAGAAGCAAGTCACCTTTGGAGAACCTTTCTTCTCCAACTCCCCTAGAGTACCTTGGATCAATAGATATGGCGAAGTTTTCCGAACATTTCCCGGCTAGGATGAAGTCTCCAATTAATTACTTAATCAAAATTGAATTTATCTAAATGGACGGTTTGGTCTAGTCATGCATAGTAATCAGCACCTTTAAGAATAGCATATATAACTGTATAAGGTGTGATACACATATTAGACACTGTTTTGTCTTGTCCATATTCACTTTAAAATCTATGTGTTGGGAAACTCTGCTCAGGTGCCTGAGCATTGTAATGAAGTTGTTCAGTCGCTTTGGCATTATTAAGGTAAAGCGGCTGAACGATCTCAGGTAAAGTAATACATTCACCATCAGTGTTTATATCAAATCTTACTTTCCACGAGTTTGAGGATATCATCTAACGTGACGGAGGGTCAGATTAAATTATTTCTCCTTGCCTTATATTTTTCCGTAGAAAATTGGTCTCGTACTGTAGTTATGTTCTTTGACGTATTTTTATAAAAATACTTCAACAACTGTAGATATTAAAGCATGACCAAAGTTTACATTTCCCTACCTTTGTCATCTATAAACTTTCAAGAACGCTTATGTGGGTAGCGAGTGCATCTAACCACAAACTGTATCGCAACTGAGCGGCAATATAAATGAACCTTTTATTTCAAACCCTAAACATATTCATTATATTATTTTAAGCGAAAGTAATGTTTTTGTTTTCATATCCCATGAGGGCTGCGGTTGCGTAAAATCGCTGAGGCGTTGATATTCACTATGACTTAACCGGATAAACAAGTTCAAACCGCGAACAAAAAGGGGCGCGTTAATATCTCACTCGTAGCAAGAAAATATTTGCTGAATTGGAATTATTTGTAATTACAAAGCCATATTAGTCTGTAATTCCCATCTTCAATTGTAGTGAGTCCAAGTCCTCACATGAAAGTCTCTTCAATCTCTCAAATCTCTCCTTGCCCTGGAGTATATGTATTCAAACTGGATTTTATATTGATAACAGTAATAAGAAAGTACGATAGAATATGGGATACCCTCGTTCCTATTTAAGTACAATAAATCGATGAACTCGGTTCTCACATTTTGCATGTTTCCTTCTAATGATCAAAGGCCATTAATTCTTATCATCAAACCCAGCAGAGTTATTAGATATTCGGTGTGCATTATTTCAACAGCCTAGTTATATATAGCGCACACATATCACAAAGAATTATTTATAATTTACCATGTCGGTTCTGAGACCTAATGTCAATATGCTGAGACTTATAGTTTTTGCGAACGGTCTTTTATTTTTTTGACATTTCAGTTTTTAACATCATGCAAAAATTTATTAAAGCTAAGCATTTTGAAGAAATAAAAACAATTTTTTTTCATTTTTTTATCTTAAAAACACAATACGCCACGGCGAGTTATAGTTCCCGTAGTGAGTTTTTTGGATCAAAAAACTTATAGCCTTTGAAGGCGCGACGCACTGCGAGACTGTTCGATTCTCGACAGCTCGTCCAGTTTGGCTGGATTGGCGTTTGTAAAAATAAATTTTTCGTTCTATTTTTTCATCTTAATCAGTTTTGTTCTCAGAACCTGCAAACTGGTGATATTAGCACACGAACCTTGACCGATATCTAATATTTCGAATCCTGCTTAGATAGTGACTATAATTTCTATGTTTTTTTATAGTTCTAACTGAAAAGTAAATGACAAAAATTTAATCTACAATTTTAAGCATCTAACTTGAAAATTAACAAAATAAAACTTGAAAATGTTTATATATGTTAAGTGTTGTTAAAACATCTTATTCCGGTTCATTGCGCCATCAGTGACGTATGGTTGAACGATTTATATCTTTATTCATTTCTGTCCACTGGACAAAGTCTAGATCTTTTCATTGCACAATGTTTTATATATTCAAGAAATCATTATAATTAAATTAATAGTCATAATAAGGTATTATTAGGACTATTAAATGTCATGATCTCTTGGATATATAATTGGTAATATTATATGAGTAACGAAGATAATATTACATAAGTTCCGTTTAAGACTAAATAGAGCTTTCTTAATTCTTTGATGTACTAAACGGGACATAAGAGTTGCTGCTTCTATACCATTTGGCGCTTAATCTAATTGTTTTTACGGCACTACTATATATTTTGTTCACTGAGTGAAAATTGTTGAAAAAAAAACAATAGATATTTTTAATTTAAGTAAATGTTCGTGATCAATTTGAGACAAACACGTAAATCTAATTTCGTCATTAACCAAACCGCTTGCCGCAATTTGGTGTAAAATATGAAAGAGCAATCGAAACAATGAATGCTGAATGCAAAAGTTTCGTTTTATTTTTGATCAAAGCCGCTTTATTTAAACACTTTGTCAATGTACTTGAAGGCGTACAACACTTTTTAACTTTATTCACCTACTCGTGTTGTGCATGCTGTATTTGTTCATTGATGGAAAATGAATATTGCGCATCATAATGTATAAAAAAATCTTCAAGAATTGGAATAAAATAAAGGATGAATAGATTTAAAAGAAAATTGTAAACTTTATTTCATAAAATTGTTATTATTGTGTTTAGTAGTTAATAGTGTAGACAAGCATATTTTACATAAAAGTTTATAGAGTTAGAAAGGTCTTACGTTTCTGAAACAAGTGTAGATAAGCATATATTATGTAAAAGTTTATAAAATTACAAAGGACTTACGTATCTAAAGCAAGTTCGTTGTAAACTTTTAAGAAAAAGTTAGAATTTTGATATTAAATTTTAATTTATTTAAGATAGTTACAGGGCGGAAAAATATATATTGAATGCATATATATTTTTCCGCCCTGTAACTGTAACACACGTTTTTCTTTTAGTAGCATTTTCTTTATTGAGAAATCTTTCACATACCCAAAAGTTTCACTCAATTAAAAAAAGTTGTAGAAATCACTTTAAACAAAACATATCGATAAAGCATCTTGGCATTTTAATTGTATTTTAACCATATTTAAAAATAGTAGTATATATAGTAGTCTAATAGTAGTATAATAGTTTTTTAAATATTATTTTTCTTCTATTCATTATTTATGTCACTTATTTCTGCACAGTTTTCTGCGAAATGAGTTCAAAGCGTACTTGACTTTATTTCCTTGCGCCTAATTTCCACAATATAATGTTTACAATGGACATCCTTTCTCCGCCGATACGTTTTGCCGAGCTTTGTTTCTTTTTACTCAGTTCTCTCCGTAATATCTTTGTGATTATTTGGAGATGTATTTTGAAAATATTTAGTTATTGCAGTATTTGTTAGTATGGTTATAAATGCTTAAAAACGCGGTAACTATAAAGTAATATTTTCTTGTGAAAATTATTGGCCTATGGTTTGGTTTAATGGTAAAATAATATTAGGTACTCAGAATCTTAAAGACTTTATGTAGAGTTTAAATATACAGACAAAGAATAGTGCTCGTTCATTCTTTGTTTTAAGGTCTTTTGGGCTATTTATATATATACCAAAAACACTGGAATCGATTTTATAAAAAGTACTGGAAAAGACAGGGTTCGGAGACGGCTCACTAAAATGTTTATTGAGTTTAATAATATTTTATTTAATATGTAACTTTCGGGCCACTGTAATATTTCGTTTATTCATTAATTTGTTGTTTTTTTAAAGGTCACACAATATAGTCAAATATTTATGGGATGAGGAGGAAAATTGCATTAATTTTATCGTTTTAAAATATCTATCCATTTGTGTGTTAGTAAACAAACGGCGTTCTTCAGCTATTTCATTTAAGCATTAAAATATATGAGTAGCAATAAATTGATTAACAAAGCTATAAATAAATAAATTAATATCGGTATAAAAACTTATTTTCCTTGTTTTTCAAATATAAGGAATTATAATGCAAATTTTATGTTAATTAATAAATTCTGCTTTTTTTGTAAATTTTCAGTTTGCTAAATTTTTTTGCCATCCTTGTTTTAGTAAAATATTTGTCCTTTTCTTAATCGTTACTTTTAGCATCAATTATTTTTTCTTGTCGCTACGATTAGGTCGCATTACTATAAGGTTAACATATGATAATTATGCTCCAAATTACATTAAGGCCATCATAATAATAATTTAATTGCGTTTTTTTATCAACAGGTGTACAGTAGTTATGTCTAATAGAGATATTAGATATTATTCAACCTACATGAGATAAATTCATAAATTTTTTACTGTTCAATATGGTAAAAATGAAAAAAAAACTTAATTTCCCTCAAGGAAGGGGTACCGAAACTCAGCAACATAGTTTCCGACCGAAGGATGGATCTGGTTACAAAAGATGATGTGAAACATTTATATTCTATAAAAATGTAATTTTTTAGAGTTCCTGTACTCGAAACGAAAAAATCTCTCACGTGATAAAATCTATCACCGCCGTTTTTATCCGATTTTTAAATTGAAATTTATTATTGTAATAAAGCATAATAGTCTACACATATTTCAATAGCTAAAGCTCAGAAATTTTCATGTGGAAATTTTAACGGACACAAATTAACTATTCTGAAACCAATTTTGAAATTTCAAATATATATATATATATATATCCCGGATTTAACCACATTGCGTGTTATTAAATAAGTTTTGTGCTCGGAAGTAGTGATGATTTACAAAAAATAAGGTAATTTAATTTCGAACAAGGCACCTTAGATGTACGAGGCAAATCTGCATTTGGCCAGTTTTCCCAAACAGTGTCTTCTTTAACATTAATGTAAATTTATTTTTGCATACCTATATACCAGTGCCGTAAAAACAATTAGATTAGATGAGTAGTTTCCGCTGCAGGGCACATAGGAACAATTAAATATACTCCTGTTGCGCTTCGTGTAGCGCTGTGTCTAATTTTTTACACAGCGCTACACGAAGCGCAACAGGAGTATATTTTTTTTTCAAATAATTGTCGCAAATGTATACTCCCAATTTAGATCTTGTTGCCTCATTTCTATACTCACTTTTTTATATAATCAAATGATTAACCATATAACAACTACCATGAGAACTTAAATAATTAGTTGTTGTATACTTATAATAAACTTTTCGTTAAATTTCTTTAAAAGAAACCATTATTTAGCTGAAAATATAAACATATATATATATATATATATGTATATATATATATATATATATATATCTTTTTTTACAAGTATAATAATATTCGTGAATTAACCTGAGTAAAATTTTAACGAGATGTTTATGAAAGTTGTATATATTTGAAATCACATACGTCATAAAGTACTGTACAGTTGAAACATACATTTAGTTCACTCATTTTTAATGATAGTGTCTATTCCAGCATATTATTTTTAAAATTTTTTCCACATTAAGTTTAAAATTATTTAATTTTTCTTCAAAATTATAGCCCGTTGTAATTTATAACGAATAATATATTGAAATAGGGATAAAGTTAAAATATTGAGTCAATTTTTATCGAAAAGGTATTTCACTCGAGAGGTTTTTAGAGAAGTAAGTTTCGGGTAATAAAAACTTTATTTTACTTCTATCCTGCTAAAACTTGAAGCGCTGTCGGGTTAAGTTGCGGGTAAACCGCATGATTTAAGTTCTACAAAATATGTTTTAATTTTATATGAAACCGTCTTGGGTTTAAGTCAGATATTATATTGGATAAGTCGTTTAGCCATATACACGGCCGGGAAAGAATAGGTGTTATTTTAAGAAAATTTAAGTGAGACGCCTATTGTGTCTGTTCCGTAAAAGTTTTTCCTTTTAAAAATTTGTTTATTTCAATTAAACGATTTACGAACTGAGAAAAGCTTGACGTATACTTATATATATATATATATATATATATATATATATATATATATATATATATATATGAGCAATAATATTTAACTCAGGACAATCGATCATCCATCGTAATCATTTTTAAAACAGCATGGAACTTATAATTAATTCGTAATCAAATATTTGTCATAAAAAAATGTTTATAAGCAGTTCTAAAATTTCAACCTCTTATAGGAAAAATAAATAATTGAATTATACCATCATAAATAAGGCAGGTTGTTATGTCTTCAATGTATCATCGCTCGCTCGTAGGCGTGGTGTCAGTTTTCCTCAAGGAATTTGCATTATACTGACAATTATGGCTCTCATTTATTATTTTAGAAATAGGTATACTTAATGAACATTGGTACTTTAAAAAAACTGTAAGAGCTAAAGCGGGCAATGTCCTTTAGAAACTTTGTAATAACTTTGTAATAATGAAACTTTGAAAAACTTCGAACTTTTTTTTTTAATTTGACTTGAAACTTTGTAATAATTACAATCTGACGAGATATTTACGGTTTCTCATACTTCATTTCAGAATTGAACTCCTAACGTAAATAAATTTTGCGTTTAACAACGACGTAATTAATGTAAATTGAGTTAAAACTTATTCGTGAATTTCAAATAAAAAATCTTCTATCAATCGAAATATTAAATTTTATCAGTTGAGTTTAAAAAATTAATTGAAATTTTAAAAATATGTAACGCGTATAGATTAATACGGATGTCGCTTTTATATTACCTTTCGACATATTGCATTTTGTAACTTTTATACATAAATTTTGATAAACATCAGCAACTACATTAAACATTCGTTAAGATTCTCGTTGGTTCTCTGAAAGCATATTATGTTGTCGTTATATAAATTTAATAATTTTTTTTTTTTCATTCAGAAAAATAATGACACGTTTTATCAGTTTTAGAACAACATTAGTTGCATTGCTGAAAGAAGCGGGGACGGTATCATAATAATATAACATTGATTTCAATACGGCTTAAAATTGAATACAAGAAGTTGTCCCAGATGATAATTACCGGAAAGATCTAAATTTTCTTCTTTCAATTATTGAAATCAATTCTTGGCTGTGCCATACTTTGCGTGTAACGCTGTGAATATATTGCATCGTACAAATAAGGGTACTTAAGGTTTCCTTCGTGAAACTTCCATACATTGTTCCTTCTTTACCCGCCAAAATTAAGTTGCTAGCTAAACAGGAGAACGAACTCTCTTTATGCCACTTGCCACAATGTTAAGCATTTCCCAAATTGCTTGAAAACAGTAGTGTGTCTGTTATATGCCAGTCTAATACTTTTAAATTAGACATATATTTTAATAAACACTAGTAACTGTTTCTTTAGCCAAAGGTTACATTATTGTTTAAAAAAATTACTTAGGTAATGAGAATAGAAGATGGCTTGTCTTAACGACTGGTTAATTTGAAATATTAACTTAACGGTGAGTGGTCATTCAACAGTTGGTATTGTTATGCAGAAATCACAAACGGGATACAAAAATTGAAGCAAGTGTTGGAATAGACTGAAATATAAAATAAATGACAACGTAGTAAGAAAAAGTCATTTGTGGTTATCTAGAAAAAGTAGATCGATATTTAAAATCGAAGAAAAAGAAGCGAAAGAGTTATTTAAAAAAATATTTTATTTGAGAAAAAATGAAAGTTTGAAGTTTGTAAGGAAAGTAACAAAGCAATTGTTTTCTTTCGGCAAAGTGAGGTATTATCGCTTTATTACGTATTATTATACGCAAAAGACTATTTTAATGACGTAAGACGTGAAGGTAGATTTTTAATAATAATGTTTCTAGGTGGCAGCTTCTACAATAGTACATTTGATAATATAATTAACTAAATGGACTCCACAGTAACTAAAGATGGACGACAATAAAACGGCTTTTATAGTTGGAAGAAGTTTGTAATTAAATGAATTCTAGTTGGAAATATAGACTAACATGATTCAATTAAAATAAATGGATTAATTAAGCTTTTATCTCCAGCCTTAAAACTTTATTTCACATACATTTTTTTAAAAGCAAGAAACGACTTTGAATTTAATGAAATCGTTTTTTCTAGATTCTATTGAAGTGGATTATAGATTTTGTTTCAGAGTACATAAATATATACTATTAAATGGGGTTTTAACTACAAAGGGAATACATATAGTATTTTATAAATTTATATAAACATATAATAATGATATATATTTATAAAATATTTACGCGCAAAAGAAACGCAGTACTTGAAAAATGCGGAATCTTTGAGAAAAGCCATGTGAACACAAAAAAAATGAAAATAACATCAGAGATGAACATTACAACTACATATAATAAAGTTTTATAACACACTATCCTGTTTATATATAGTGTATATATATCATATCGCATATTCTTGCCGCCACCCTGCCCAATCTTTCAAACCCCAAGCGAGCTCGTGGTACCTAGTCAGGTAGACAAAGGATCATGCAGGTTTTCACTACTTCTTGTGAGGATGTCCGTTGATCTGTCACCTCCTCTAAAAAGGTTTAAGCAGATGCCTTACGATTTCTTTTGCCCATCAATACAATACGACCTCAAAAATATGTGCAACTTGTGGGATCTGTTTCACATCTCACAATAGTGTGCAAATGCACATTCGTTACATGAATGGTAAGTCTTCCCAGACCGTCGTGAAAGTAGCGTACGGCCGCAGCGACTTGTTGCAAGAAGGGCAAATATGCTTCTCTGCATTGTGCGCCACAGTGAAACATCGTCTGAAGATGCCGATTGGCTCGACGAAGACGAAGTTGATGCAAGTGGTTTTATTTTGAATTTTTTGCCAAGAACACGATTTTATTTTCACTAAAATGTTCTATTTTAGTTAGGTTTTCGTTTCTAATTGCATTGCTGAAAGTTAAAATAAATTTGTTATTTTAATTTAAGAGTTTATTGGTAAAAAAAAACTAAAATAGGAGAATACATGAGGAGAAAAATGGTGGATGAAGCCAAAAATAAATGTCAGGACAGGGCCGACTCAGGCAAACGGTGTAATTAAATGTAAGATTAGTAGTAAAAGTTTATTAGGACAAATTTGAGCACATTTTAATATATTTTAAACTTAGCAAATGTTTATTACATTAAGTTTGAGTGTATATTAAATAACAATATGAATAAATAAAATAAACAATATATGCATGTATTACGAGTTAGAAATCTCTTGTTTTATTTATTATTACCGCAAATACGATCAAAACAATGACAAAGGTATTTTAGCCACTTTTCCGGCACTTTGCGTAACATAATTGTGACTTTTAGGTAAATATGCTCACTTAGGTGTTACGTAACGTTCAGGGAGGGGAGGGGGTATACAAAAACCTCACGGCGCATTACACCGGGCAAGAGAGGACCAAAAATCTTCAAAAAGTGCGTTACGTAATACTTGAACGCCCCCCTATATTAGATTAAAACCTTTTTGCAAGTTATCCTAAGTCATTATAAGTAATTAGTTTACCTAAGTAATTATTTCCATTAAATTATTTAAAAATACTAAAATGGTTTTAGTTAAAACTATATAATTTGCAGCCATAAAAAAATTGTAAATTTCTTAAGAACAAGGATCATCGCTATAATTTTCCGATTATATTAATATAAATTTCCAATATCAGCATTTTTTTACAATTTTAACTATAGTACTATTGGAGGCTAAGTTGAGTTAGCGGTATTATTTAAATTTTAAATTCTTCATTCATTCATTTAAATTTTCAATCTAAAAGGGTTTTACTGTTTATACTTTTAACTACTAAGACCTTATACTCGCAGCTTTAGTTATATTATCAAATAGTTCAACATTTTTCTGCGCGATTTCTGAAGTAATATATATTATAAATCGTTTAGCCGACGAAAAATTAAATATTAAAACGAATATGTTTTATTAAATCTCGTTAGCTCGCGTGGAAACTATAACCAGTGACAAAGTGTGTGTTCCATGGTTTGAAAAACGTGATTTTAAGATAATGAACGCTCTCATATATTATGTACTGTTTAGCATGAAGTAAATAATATATTTTTTTATTATAATTAACTTAAATTTCTTAAATTAAATCAAAATATAATAAGTACATTGTCGTTAACAAGATGACTATGATTATTTCCACGTCAGTCCTTTTGTAAAATGTTCAGATCAATGGAATTACATAATATTATTATGAAAATACCGTTAACAAATTCACTGCTACTGTAAACATTTCGTGTCTAATTTAAGAATAAACGCAGTACAAAGTCAATGAATTTCTACAAAATTAACGCCAAATATATGCAATATGAAGTCTTGAGAAACGTTAAGAGTAATATAATAAATTTATTATATAATAATTTTCCATTTCGATTTTTTTTCGTCTCTTGTCAAGTAAAAGAGAGGATCAAAAAGTGTTATAGTAGTAAATCTATATATATATATATATATATAAATCAATACCACTTTTCGTTGTAATTTTATAACTCAAGAACGGGCTCACCTATTCAAACCAAATATTTAGGCTTTGTTCGGACTATTTAGTAGATGGTTTATGTGAAGTTTGCACAAAATCGGTAGAGTGCTTCTTTATTTATCACATTTTTTGTAACAACTGAATTCAATAAATGGCGGATCATTTTGTAAATGGGGATTTTGCTGTCAAATTGAATCTTTTTTCAGATGGCGATTGTGCTGCCAAATTGAAACTTTTTTCAGTGTTGGCAGTAAAAGCATGTTGTTACGTCATTCATGCGGTCATTTCATTTTGGACGTGGTTCGATTAAAGCAAATTGTCAGCGATAATTTTTGCTTTGTGTTTATATTTTTTGTTCAAATGTACTTTGAATTAAATTGTCAAACGCATTTACACAAACGGTAAGTTTTGAACTGTTGAAGTGAATTACATGTGTGTTTCTTTATTTGAAAAAAAACACCCGAACCATTGTATTCATTGTTATCCTATATACTCAAAGATAAGATAACTTTTGAGACATCTCAAAAGTCGAAGCACTTTTTGAGTCATATTGAACAATACAATTCGGCATTTCAAATGACTTCTTTTGGTGCTACTAAAATTATTAGATTTTATGCCGACGTTTAACATAAATACTTCAACAGGATTGTCCCATGTTTATATCAATCTGAATAATAAAGTATTCGATAGTTTTAAAAATTATGATACAAAATCTACCTAAAATTATGATAAAAATTATGATACAACATCTACCTAGAATTGCATACATGTTACAGATTCAGGGCCAGATTTATCATCAAGCTAGTTCGTTATTGCCATACCCCGACGCTGATCATAAATTTTTGCAAATTTATTTTATTGGTGATGAAAATCGTGAATTGGATCAACGTTGTGCAATTGTTTTGAATACAAGACGAGAAATTATTCGTAAGCTACAAAGGTTTTTCCACCAGCATAACGCATTAGTTCAATTGTTCAAAATTGCTCTCGATCATAAGCCATCTGATAATCACAAAATCGTAATAAGGGCTGATAGAACACCTTTTGGAGAGCTTGAAAGGCGATTCAATGCACCGACAATTGATGAGGTTGCAATTGTAATTCTTGGTGATCAGTTTCAATCCCGTGATATTGTACTTCATCGCAGAAATGAGCAATTGCAACGTGTTTCGGAACTTCATCGTAGTTACGATGCATTACAAAACCCAATATTGCATTGGAAAGGTGACGATGGCTACCATATCAATACCAATGATTGATCCACGAACAGGTAAATAATTGACCTATTTTCAGTGTGTTGACATTTTGATCATTTGTATAAATTTCTAAAGTCACATTTTCCACTTATTTTCAGGTCTATATGTACAGAAAAAAATTAGTGCCATGAATTTTTATTCGTATCGATTGATGGTTCGTCCACAAGAACAAAATTATATCTTGAGATGTGGTAAATTATATCATCAGTACATCGTTGATATGTATGCCAGAATAGAAACTGAACGTCTTAATTTTATTCGTTTTAACCAAGCAAAATTAAGATCCGAAGAATATATTCATTTGCAAGATACGATAGCGAATGATGCTAATGTTAATGACATCGGACGTTTAACTATATTGCCATCTTCGTATATTGGTAGCCCACGGAATATAAACGAATATGCACAAGACGCAATGTCTTATGTACGAAAATACGGTCGGCCCGATCTGTTCATTACATTTACATGTAATCCGCAGTGGGATGACATCAAAAACAATTTATTTGAAGGACAGTCGACAACTGATCGTCATAACATTACAGCACGTGTTTTTTGGCAAAAATTGAAAGCACTTATGGATTTAATTGTGAAATTATGTGTATTTGGAGAGGTGCGTAGCCATATGTACTCCATCGAATGGCAAAAAAGGGGATTGCCGTACGCACATATATTAATTTGGCTGGTACATAAAACAACTCCGGATCAAATCGATAACGTTATATCAGCTGAAATTCCTGATCAAACTGTTGATCCTGAGTTATTTCAAGTTGTCGTTAAAAACATGATCACCTAATGATAATGGCAAAACGGCAACCATTAGAATGCGTAACCAGGACGTTGAAGTTGATAATCGTTGGGTGGTTCCGTATTGTCCATTATTATCGAAAATATTCAATGCTCATATAAATGTGGAGTATTGTAATTCAGTCAAATCCATTAAATATATTTGCAAGTTTGTAAATAAAGGGAGCTATAGAAATAGAAATCTATAGAAATTTCGGTATATATAGAAAGGGAGTTTCGGGAGCTATAGAAATTTCGGTGTTGCTGGTGATAATAGAAATGATGAAATTACTCAGTATCAAATGGGGCGCTATATTAGTAGTATTGAAGTTATCTGGAAGATTATGTCGTTTCCAATGCACGAAAGACATCCTGTGGTTGTTCACTCAACTGTGCATCTTGAGAATGGCCAACGTGTTTATTTTAATGTAGCAAATGTATTGGAAAGAGCAGCACAACCACCAGCAACTACGTTGACAGCTTTTTTCAAATTATGCAAAACTGAAATTTTTGGCGATAAATTTGTTATATTCTGAAGTGCCTCAGTATTACACATGGAATGTGTCTTCGAAAAAATTTCAAAGACGTAAACAAGGAACAGCAGTCCATGGGCATCCTGGCATTTTCCAAATAGATGCAATTGGAAGAATATATACAGTACATCCAAACAATTCTGAGTGTTTTTATTTGAGATTGTTATTAGTTAACGTCAATGGCCCAAAATCATTTCAAGAATTGAGAACAGTCAACGGTCATTTGTGTCAAACATATCGTGAAGCATGTCAACTCTTGCATTTGTTGGAGGATGATGCACATTAAGATTGGCTTCAAGATGCATCTACTTCAGCTCATCCATAACAAATACGAATGCTATTTGCCATTATATTATCAACATGTATGCCAACAAATCCACTTCAATTATGGAACAAACATAAACATTATATGGCAGAAGATATTTTAATTCACATGCGTCATCATGCAAGAAATCCTGATGTGTTGATTACCTTGGAAATGTACAATGAAGCTTTGATAATAATTGAAGATATGTGTCTAACGATTGTATATAAAGCGTTAGTACAATTGCGTATGACCGCACCAAATCGTGAGATGCATGATTTTTTTGATCGCGAATTGCAACGTGAGCAGGAATTCAATTCTAATGATTTGCGTTTATTTGCACAATCGAATATAACCAAAATGAATATTCATCAAAAACATGTATATGACACAATCATGCATGCCGTTTCCAATAATGCAGTTGGATTATATTTCTTGGATGCACCTGGTGGTACAGGCAAAAGTTCGTTATATCATTGATTTTAGCGACTATTCGATCGGAACAGAAAATTGCATTGGCACTTGCAACTTCGGGAATTGCTGCTACATCATCAGAAGGTGGTCGGACCGCACACTCTGCATTAAAATTGCCATTGAATGTACAGGTGATTGAATCTCCAACTTGGAATATTTCGAGAAATTCTGCTATGGCAAAAGTTCTGCGATTAACGTCAATAGAAGCATTTAATCAAACAATGCAAGATTTACGTGGTAATCAACAGCTTTTTGGTGGTGCTTTGATATTATTGTCAGGGGATTTTCGACAAACATTGCCTGTCATTCCTCAATCAACTCCTGCTGATTAAATAAATGCCCGTTTGAAGTCATCAGTTCTTTGGAGATATGTACAAAAATTGTCACTGAACATTAATATGTGTATTTACCTACAAAATGATTCAGCTGCCCATGACTTTTCAAAACAATTGTTAGAAATTAGTGATGGCAAAATACAAATCGACAGTACCAACGGATTGATCGCTGTATCGAACAATTTTTGTACAATTGCGCAATTGATAGATGAATTGATTGAATGTATTTTTCCGAATATTCTTCAGAATTACAGAAATCATGATTGGAGAAAACGCGCCATTTTAGCACCGAAGAACATTCATATCAATGCCATTAATTTTCAAATTCAAGCAAAACTGCCAGGCGTAGTCACGACATATAAATCAATTGAAGTGTTATGAATCAAGATGAGGCAATGAATTATCCAATTGAATTTTTAAATTCATTGGAACCGGCTGGTATGCCACCGCATTGTTTGAATCTGAAAGTTGGTTCTTTGATTATATTATTGCGAAATATTAATCCACCAAAACTGTGTAATGGCACCAGATTGGCAGTAAAAAAGTTATTGCCAAATTTGATTGAAGCTACGATCTTAACTGCTAAATCAAAAGGAGAAGTTTGTTTAATGCCGCGTATCCCTATGATTCCAACTGATATGCCATTTGAATTCAAACGATTACAATATCCTGTGCGTTTATCATTTGCGATGTCCATCAACAAGGCCCAAGGGCAAACACTTAACGTTTGTGGTGTGAATTTGGAGGAATCATGTTTTCCACATGGCTAACTTTATGTTGCCTGTTCCAGAGTCGGTACACCCAGCCGTTTGTTTATTCATGCTCAAAATGGAAAAACAAAAAATGTTGTTTATCCTAATGTTTTGGATTATGTTTTAAAATAGCTAGCAATTAATAAAATATTTTTTTGTTTCAATAAATGAATTTGATATTCCAATTAAATTTTTTTAATATTTCACTTTATACGTAGCGAAGCACGTACCGGGCCGCTAGTATTTTATATTATTTATGCACGTGTATTTGACGAAAATAAAACGAGAACTTTTAAAAATTGGCCAAACATTCATTTTAAATTTTATTCATTTAACTATAAGCTCAATTAGTAAATTGTTAAAATGTTGATTTTCAGGAATTTTTAAGGCGAATTTCAGAATTGTAATTAAAATTTTTGCAATGTATCATTAAATAATACACTTGATTTTGATTCATTTAATAAGCGATTAAAGATGCAAGTTTTATTTCATTGTTTTACGCAAAAGGAGATTTTTTCAAGGTGTCGGTCATGGATTAATTTCCCTTATGGGTAAACTTTTTTAGCCATACAAGCCAAATTGTGATATAAGGTATAGATGTAAGAAGAACGGAGTTAATGAAATTAAACATTATATTTATTATTTGAAAGAATTTTAGATAATGACATATTTTTTAAAAGACAAATTGATTTACCTTAAAAAGAACTTTCATCTAGATTCGGGAGATTCCCGTTTAAAAAAAATTTATAAAAATTATATTGAACAATATGAAACATTTCAACATCTAATTATATATACGATGTGAACATATAGTTACTTCTAGATTAAATGTTTGTTTCGATGATTCCTCTAATTTAGTGAACCATTTATTGACTCTTCAAATGTTGGTGTTTAATTTGGTACTCATAAATATAATACACAGAAATGAAAAAAGATAGTTAATTTCTGCAAGAATGATGTCTATATAATTTATATATTTCAATTTGGCTTTTAATAAATAAATGAAATTAAAATTCATTGTAAAGCTAATTTTGGATTTTAATTGTTTGAACCCAACTGAAAGTAATATAACAAAGCTAATTAAAATTCAACATAATAAATTGCCTGAGAAATAATTTATCAACAAGAGCCTACTTCTTTACATGGAGAGAGAATTCGGTCTTACAAACATTGACTTAATTTCCAATATTGCACAGAAATATAAAGTACCGCTCATATTAAAAACGTGATATATAAGACATAACACGGAAAACTACAAAATTTATGTGTCTCTCAATAAAGGAAGCATTGTACCTGGTGTGCTATTTACGGAGTAATTTATTTCCTTCGTTACTATTACTGTCGTTCAATTAGAGCACAGGTAATACGTTTTGCTTGAAATAAGTTATGCAGAACAAGAGTACAAACATAAATTCCAAATTTAGCCAATTAACTAGTACAATGGAAAGAGAACGTAAAGCAAAGACAAACATTGAAATCAATTTACAAAGAGCCTTCCCGCGACGCGCCTAACGTTTGAAAATCATTTTCTCTTTGTTTTATTTCTAAGCAACTTTAGTTGAATTCATGGTTTAATTATTTACTGATAAAATAAAGTTTCAATATCAAGTGTTTAAGATGAAGTTAACTTTTCAAGCAGTTAAGCGCGCTGTGTTGAACTGACAATTTTATCTACCTATTTTGAGACAATGAATAAGTAATTTGTATCATTGTGTAACTTATGATAAAAAAGGTCTTTTTATCTGTATAAACAATAATAAACAATTTAATGTTTTTATATATTTTTTAATTTGTAATAAATAGATAAAGGGTCTCCAACAACAAAAATTCACATTTAGGATAAGGAGAGCGTTATAATCAATAAAATAACATAAAAATATTACAGTTTTTAGCTTATTTTAAACGCTATTAGATTTGTTGCTATTATTTTAGAAATTAATCAACACTATCTGTAGTTGCACCAAGTTATAGAAATTTTAAAATCACATTGGTTTTTTAATATCTTCGTTTAAGATATTTTTGTACTTTACCTAATTCATATCAAATACAATTTAAAAACAAAATAATAAACTTTTGACAATTCTTATATAATTATTGTATCAGTCTATCCAGAATCGGAATTCCTGACTGGTTCTGCTGGAAATACATATTCCTTCCATATAACAGTTACATTTTCCAGGCATATTTGCTTTCCACATTTGAAACAACGATATTTCAACTTGTGGTTTTTTATCACCTAATGCAAGTAAATTTTGAATTGAAGCCGATGCTTCTTGCTCACTTTCAGGAATGTTCAAGATTTCTTCCGCTGTCAGTTTAATTGTTTGAGAAATAGTATATCTGTTTTCCCTTTTTACTTTCCACCAATAAATAAAAAATTTCTTCAGTAAATATTCGTCTTAAAGCAGTTGTTTTTTTAATGAATTTAAAAATGATCGGTTCATTTATGCTTCCAATATTGATCATGGTTTAAAATAAAACCATAGGCCACCTTTTTGTTTTTCGCTAACTGTTGTATACGCTATAAAGTTTGTAAATTATATCAATTCCACATTTTGTAGTGTTGTATTAAAGTATAATGTCAGGTTTGACTGACAATTCATAAAATTTATTTCTTTTATATATACAGAAATCAAAACCACATTTTTTACCTTTTTATCGTACATACAATAATAAAGTTCTATTACTTTAGAACTGAAACAAATATGATTTCTCTTTGCATCCTTTATTAGCAGAGAAAGATGCAGGTATTTGAGTTTAACTTTTACTCATAGTACTTACGGATTACGTTCAGCCAATAGAATAGTGGTCAATTGACAACTAGTGTACCAATCGTCTGTTGTTACGTTGCACTGAAATTGGTTTAAAATACGAGTCACAACACCAGTAGTTTTGTTGCTGCACCGAAACGTACAGTCTGGTTGAGTAGGTACTCATATAAACCTCTAAGTTGAACATGTAAAACATGTTTTCGTCCGTAACAGTTTGTATTTTGAGGTCATACTTATTCGGTTTATTCGGTAATTTCTGACAGTATTGAAATTACACTTACCATGAAAAACCAGTAGCATTCCATTAATGCGACGAAAGCTAATGGATCTCTCTTTCCAGTTTTCGACGTTTTTGTTGAAAAATTTCACTATTGATGCAAGTTTATTGTATTTAATTCTATCAGCTCGAGTCTCAATATCGTCAAACCTCATAAAATGTCATGAACTGTAGACGAGTAATTTTTATTCTATAAGTCACCGCTATTCATGCGGCTACATTTTCTCGCATTACACAGTAAGAGCAATCCAACCAACTTCTTTAGTTCTGTCGGCGTTGTCTATTGAGTATCTTGTGAAAAGTTACACTTTATATTTCTTACCAATTTATTTGTGTTATCCAAAAAAATGCTCAACATCTCATCACTGCTGAAATAAGAATAACACGAGCAAAGAACGAGCAAGTGGTAATACTTTAGAAAGTTGCTTTATAATTTTTTTGGCGGATCTTTATCCATATATATATAATAGGTGTATTCTGATTAGTTCCGTCTTTTCCACCATACACTTTGTTGCTTTTGAAGTTGAGGAAATGATACAGCACATTATCACCATCGCTACTATTTAAGTCAATGTTTGATTCAATACATTCTTCTTGTTCTACCAAGAGATTTGGTCCTTCCTTTTCTTCTGAAACATCATCAAACTATTCAGAAGCTGCAACCGCCCCTAATAAGCTAGTCTTTTGTTTTTCACAATCTTCTTAAATCCTTATCTACAAAACAATATAATTAATAATATGACATTAATGACTTATTAAATCAAAATAAAATAATTTACAAATCAATAATATACAAATAACATGAAATAATCACCTAAGTTTTGATTTCTCTTCGTACGATTTTTGTCTTACACGAATGATCGCGCGCCGAATCTGAAAATGTAAAAAAAATAACTTGACACGTGTGCTAGCGAAAAATGTAGCGCGTTGTAGTATGTAGTTTATTATATATGAATGATATTAGTTCGCTGCGGTCTCACAGACAGCACACGTCCTACGGAAGATTAATGATTTATAAATTCATGTCTGCTTCATTGGCTTTTTTGTGTAAAATAAAGTCAATAATATAACAGGTGAAAATTAAATTCAAAATTATACCGATTGTGCTGGGTAACAAACTTGAAAATTATATTTTATATCTTATCAACGTTTTAATAAAAAAGTAAAAAATATTAGAATGCTTACTACAGTAAGTATCGATTTATATAATTTTCTGAATGAACATATCTTGCACATGTTTGTTAATCATTCATCAAGTTTGTTAGTAAAAGGGTAAAAATATTATCAATATTCTAGGGTACCATTCGATTAACCCTCGGTCTATTTGGATATGAGACAATGAAAATAAGAAACCTTAAATAAATAAACAACGAATGGAAGGAAATAACGAATTTCCAAGTGGGTTCCGCTGCACTCTATTGTTTCCGGTAATAATATGAAATATTTTAGTGGTAAGTTCTATTTTGTCGCCAACTTTATTTTTTTTTGTTTATTATTACATGCGATGACTCATTTATGAACCAGATTAAAATTGGGTACCTATTCCTTGATTCAACTTACTTATCATATGTTATTATTTTTTTCATTTACCTTCAATGTTATTAAATTATACATGAAACCAAAAATAATTTTCATTGAAGAAAAAATTATTTTCTTAAGCCTAAACTAGATCGCTGTACATTCTAGATATGGATAATCATCGTTTCAATGGAGCAATCCGGTGCGAGTGTTCAATGGGAACCTCTTTAAAATGACTTTCGGAGACATGTGTTTGATGTAGAGTAAGTTTGCTTCGATGTTGAATTCCCTCTAGCGTATTCTAGCTGATCTAGCCTCAGAATTATTTCTAGAAAGTGCGATTTTCTTTTAGTTATGACGAAATTAATGAAGTTGTCAATTAGGTGCAATCTGAAGTTTATTTTTCTTAAAATTAAATAAATACATAAGTTTAATTAAATTTCTACTTATACATAATATGCATATAAAAAAGATATATATTTTGAAAACTATATTTTGGTTACGCTTACTCAAAAATACGCTCGTAAAATCTAAACTACTTATCCAAATAGTTTAGTATATAGGACAGTATTTATCTAAATGAAATGTATTAAACGAATAACATATTTATTTTAATCAAGATTTAGTTCTACTTATTGAAATAACTCTAGACTGATTCATCACTTGGCCATATTTTTTTGAGGACTTAATTCAATTTTATGAGTTAACCTTAGCTTATAAGAACATGTTATCGCGGTCTCTTTTGTAGGTCTGCTTATATTCTACAATTCTTCTTTTCATCAGTTATATATATATATATATATATATATACATATATATATATATGTATGTGTGTGTATGTATATATATATATATATATATATATGTCTTGCCGTAAAGGTAGCGTTTGCTCATTTAACAATTTCGTTGTATATTAGCAAAATGTTTTCCAAGTTTAAAATTTTAATACTTTTAAGAAATCATCAATATTAAAATAAGATTAATTTATAAAGTACCATAAAATTAGTTTTATCGCGAAAATTATCTTTTTGTTTTTTACTATTATTGTCAACTACAGATACAAACGGAACGAGAATGATAAGCAGTTAGTAAATATAATTACCAAAAAAAAGTAGTAATTGTAATAAAATTTGTTAAACAGTTTTAGACTTAATCTTGAACAAACAAATTTTTTTGTTCAGGATTAAGTATTTTTACTTATTTTTACTTTTACAGGATTATTTATTTTTTTTCATATATTTTCTAACTGTATGCTGAAACTGCATATTTAAAATTTTTTTTATATGGAAAACAAAACGACAAGAATGGTATTCATTTTTTGATACATAAAAACTTTTTTAATTGTTTACAAGATGATGAGGATATTAGGAAGCAGGCAGATCGTATATAGATCAACAAATTTATAAATGTATTAAGAGATTAAAAAAATGTCTAATTCAAGGATCATTAACAGAAAATTAGTTCAATGACCAATTAATTAACTATAGAGAAGAAATCGGCTGTTTCTTTAATACTTGATTGTTTGTTTGTTTATTTGTACTTGCGTAATGTAAAACCACTGAAAATGTTTTTCATCTGTTGTTGTTCAATTTTAATTGTCAGAATTAAAAGGAAGTACGTATCATATCAACACGATCTTGAGAAATCTTTGACACATGAAAATTATTTACCGTACTATAGTAAATTTAATATTCTATTAAATAGGTAGCAGTGTATGTGTAGGGGTAAAGGTTTAAAAAATAAAATGAAACGGTCATGCCACTAATTACCATGCAGAATACTTATCGTTTTAATTTTTTGTTGCCTTTTTCGTTACGTCAATGAGAACGCAATTTTCACTGTGTTAGTATTTTTTTATTCATTTAAAAATGGCTTCAATGAATTATGTTAAAACGTAAGTTAAATCAGCGTTATTGAAATCAGCCAAAATAATTATTAATATTCTCGCGAACTTAGAGGCGGGTAAAAGTGGTAGATATAATGAAATTATAATCACCTAAAGATAAGTATGATATTAAAATAAGAGCAAGGAAAAATTATTTAATAAATCAGTCATCATATATCTAAGGCATAGTTTTAATGTATTTTAAAGTGAAAATGAATATTAAAAAGCGGACGGAAATCTGTTTGCCTTTGACTATGCATGTGGCAAATTGAAATAATGAAGAATTTTAATGAAGAAACAATTTGTAATTAGCTGCGAAATCAACCGTGAAGTTCTTTGTCTCCAAGAAACAGCTTATTCCACCGAGTGTAAAGTCACATTAAAGAAAAATTACCCTGTCGCTTGGCAAATTCAACTTCATGACAAGGGTTAACAAATCATTTAATCTCAGTGACGGTTCACTTCTGGAAAACTTAAGGCTCGACCTACACAAATTTGCAGCTTATTAACCACTTTCACTCTTTAAGGTCAGCTTCTTCAGTGAAGTTATTGCGGCAATTTTATTTTCATCATCATGCATCAAAATTAGTAAATTTAAAGACTAGCTAATTTATAATTTTAATAATACATAAAACCGTGAAAAGATAACTTCTTCTTCTAATGTATGACAACTTAAGCGTTAACGGGGATTAGTTTCATTTACGATTATGTTTTACAGGAATACATATTCTATCGACATTATTATTACGTTAATCGTAAAATATTCATAATAATTCGGGAATATTATGGTGTTATCTTTTTTCTCAGTTATAATATAGTTGAGTTAATAACATTCTGATCAATGACGATACTAATGTTTAAATTGTTTGTGACAATTTATGTTAAATAAATACATACAATTATGTAAACTTTGGCGAAACCAATATACACCTGCTAGTTTGTTCTGTTAACACATTTCTTACGTTTTGAAGTATCGTTAGGTACTTCATTTATCTGTAAATATTCCTTGATTCAAGAATGCAGCAAATTGGATGTTGAGATCGTCCGTTGCGTTTAAGTTGATATTAAATAGAACTGACGTCATTATCAATTGAACTGCCACAATGGGGGCAATATTCCTAAGCAACATTAATGTTCTTTACTTAAGTAAATACTTAGTAATATATTTAGCATTTGTTTCCATTTTTAAAAAAATCTTTGTTTGGTATTATGTGTTTAGTCTTCGTTTCTATTTATATAAGGTCATTGTTTAGTCTCGCGTGCTTCGTTTTCACTTCTACTTTTAAGCGGTTTGTTACCAATTTAGAATTTCGTTCTCTTGGATCACTATAAATATAACTGTAAAATATAAGTTAGTCAATAATTATATACATTCTTATTTACTTAATAGGTATAATGTTAACCCAGCAAAATAAATACATTGTCCATGACTTAGATATGTGAAGGCTTTGCAATAAAGTTTAAATGTATACTTGTTTTAAGTCACCAAATAGTTTTAAACTTTCATAACACATTGATGAACGTTTAATTTCCTAGGCAATTACTTTTTAGTAACGGCGTTACCCAATATTTAGGTGCGAATCTGTGCCTAAAGATGGATAATACAATCACAGTAATTACTTACCTTTTAGGGTTCGGTACCCCAAGGATTCGAAAGGAGCCCGGTTGTTGCAATAACGTCTTAGGTCTTTCCATTTTCCCCATTCGTCTCTCAAAGGTTTTAACTTGTAAAGGTAATTAGATAGGAATTTCAAATTCACAATTATATAGTTTTTTGGTTCAAACTTGAAGATAAAATTATATTTCTATGCACCATTATATGTGAGGGAGATTTAAAAAAAATCTGCTTCAGGAGGTTAAAAGGGATTTTGTTTAGATTAAAAATTAGTTTTTTTATTTTTTTCACTAAAAAAAGATTTGGACTATCACCAAGTTTTGTATTTTTATTCCCATGCTGTTACAGGTAATTCTTGGTCAAACCAATTTTAATATTTCTCATACTCTCCGTTTAAACAACAAACACCAAAAATTGCCATAGTATATCTGGAATATTTTTTGTGTAAAGTTAAGTTTGTAAAGAACCGTATTACGAGTTTTACTCGTGCTTACTAGGTCTTTAAAAATTGATCAAGGATGAATAAATTAGCGTCCAAGTATACAATTATGCCACCCCACCTCAAATATAAAATTCAGTGCTTTGACAAATACTAGTAATAAAGTGAATTTTTAAGACACTCAATACGAATTAATATACACGAATACGGAATTGTACTACACTATACCGACTAATAATTTGACAATTTGTTAAAAAACTATTAATTTGGGATACATATTATTTGTTTGGTCCTTCGGGAAAGGGAGCTAGAAATAAGGTCTTTGACAAATATGCCTAAAAGAGTGATTTTGTACGATACTCAAACGAACGCATTGTTGTTCTACACTATACTGACTAAGCAAATGTTTGAAAATAATTTAGATATTTATTGAAAAACTATAGAATTTGGAACAAAAATTATTTGTTTTTAAACAAATATTTGAAAATAATTTGCGTATTTACTAAAAATTACTGAGTTTTTAACAATAATGATTTGTTTAGTCTTTCGGAGAAGGGAGCTAAAATTAAGTTCAGTGATCAACATTCTTAAAACTAAATTTTTAGGATACTCAAGGAAACACGGACTTTTACAACACTATACCGACTGCATAAATGCTATTTGAAAATATTTTGGCTATTTATCGAAATTTTATTGAATTTGGAACAAAAATAATTGCTTTAGTCCTTCAGAAAGGGAACTAAAATTAAGTGCTTTGACAAATACTCTTGAAACATTGAATTTGTATGATACTTAAACAAACACAGAATTTTAAAATATTATACCATATGAATAAATTTTATTTGAAATAATTTGGCTACTTATTGAAAAATTATTGAATTTCGAATAAAAATTGCAGGGACTGCAATCGAATGTATAGATTATAAAATTTTAAAATATTAAAAATAAAATAAGTACCAACTACTTATTTTATTTTTATTATTTTAAAATTTAATAATCTATACATAAAATAAAATTGCAAGAGAATGAATTTTGTACATGAAAAATATTTTAAAAAGGTGACTGGTGTAGCGTACACCACAAAATAATAGTAGAAGCCAGAAAACCTGTTTTAAAATGTTTTTGTGTTAATTTATTCTTCAATGACGCAAAATCTACTGCACGGATTTTAATGAAATTTAGTATAGTAATCGTTTACACCCTCAAGCAATACAGAGGTTCCTTTTATCACATATAAAAAATACCATGGTTTGGTAAAAAAATCCTAGTAACTTTTCTTGCACCGAATTCCATAACAGAAGTCTCGTTGGTATAACTCTGCCGATTAGACTTTAGAACACCCCAGAGGAAAGTAGGTTCAAGATATGGCACTGTATAATGACACTATCTTTGTCGCGCAAAAAGCGTCCATCATAGTCATGGAATGGAATAGATACGTGGTTTGTAAATACGTATTTAAATCCATGAAAGAAGCAAAATAGTATCACAAGTTAATTTGCTAGAACAGATATAAAAGAGGACCAAATATGATTAACAGTGCTCCTGATTTAGTTGGTCTATAAAATAATATGAAGGGCACAAAACGAAAATAGCTTGAATCTCACCTGTTCGTGGAACTGAGGTATAAATAAGAATATTTCTATACGTATAGAAAGGCTTTCGTCGTCGATCTATTCAATATAATTTTATGTCGCAGTCAGTCGTAAATAACCACTGAAAAATTTAATTCCAAATTCATAAATGACATTGAGTTTCTATGTGAGATCCTTGATGGCTATTCGTGGTGTCTTATAAAGATTATTTCTATGTTGCTCTAATATTTTTCTTTACAAAATTAAGTTTCGAACCTTGAAGAGGATTATTCTCTTTTCTTTGATTGCTATCTTTTCATACAAAACAACATTGGAAAACAAAATATATATTATGCTAAAACCGTTTCGGAATATTTAACAGTTAATGATAGCTCTTAGGACTGTCTATAATTCAATTAAAGGGCTCTTTCTATATATTTGTAAATTACAAAGATTAATTTTATGTTGTGTAATTGTAAAATGATAAACATTTCCGAATTTTCAAATGACGTATGAAAATATAGCTAACATCAAAAATATTAATTTTACTATAGAAATATAAGTGTATATAATGGTAAATTCATGTTTAATATATTTAGTTTTTTTCATATAGCGCGAATACAAACACATGCACGTACAAATATATTAAGACCCTAGTTATGAAA
Organism: Druceiella hillmani; assembly: GCA_039881145.1. NCBI lineage: Eukaryota > Metazoa > Arthropoda > Insecta > Lepidoptera > Hepialidae > Druceiella > Druceiella hillmani. The sequence continues at coordinate 34,599,584 of JAYKKI010000018.1, read as the reverse complement.
AAAATGTGATATTTATTTTTCTGGACAGAATATAGAAATTAACTATGAACACAAGCAGATGAAATAAAATATTTTTTAATGAATTTTTCAAGTAAAAATTTCATAATGCATCTTACGAAGGGACAGTCTTAATTCAGAGGTGATACGTAGCAATGACACAGTTTTCACTCCTTTGATTCTAAAAAAATATGACAATGTATAGTTTCTCGCTGTTAGAAGTTTTCACGAAATAAAATGAGGAAAGGGATATATTTATTTTCATTATGTATTTCGGCCCAGGTGTATTTAATTATATAAAGTATGCTAACATATATTTATATTCCATAAGGTATCCTCAAAAATATGTAATATAACTTTCTGCAGTTATGAGACCCAATTCCGCTACTGTCAATAATGAATATTAAAATACTAAAAATAAAAATTTATAAAATTATTATAATTTGTAAAAAACTGCTTTATTTCTTACTTTGAAATACCAATTTTGTTAAATAATGGTATCCCAAAATCTATAATACAATAAAAGAAGGAACTATTTCTACCGAATATAACATACGTAACATTTTTCCTCCAGCTATGAACCTTTCAATAACGGCGAAAAACGATTTTAACGGAAACTATTAAGCCTAACTAATTTTAAAGTAAACGGTATTATTGTTAAATTATATAGCTTACAAAATGGCGGAAGTTCAAAATATACGAGAGACGTGAGAAAAATTGGACTAAAAATTTGCAATTTATTCATTGTTTTTCAAGTTAGGCTCCGCAGTACCCCATGCATCGTTTCATTTAATAGAACTATTGAGAAAAGTAGTCGGCCCACTCTTCGTTGGATGTGTCTTCCACCACCTTTTCAAAAGCAATTATCATTTTTTCACGGTCGGAAAATCCTATTCTTCGCTGTTCATATTTTATTCATCGGAATAAATAGAAATTGTGGGGCACATGTTCGGAGCTATATGGCAGATGACCCATAATTTCTATACGGGGCGAAGTCAAATATAGGAAGATTTCACTGTGTCGTTTCTCTCAAGGTTTTTCCAAAGAAAACATAGAAAATATTGCCGTTTTTGGTTACCTTTATTTCGATTTCCAGAATAAACGTTGTATAATAATACCTTCATCCTCAGAACAAGACGACAGTATTTCGTCCTTTCTTCGTCTTAGTTTACAACTCTGCAGAACGAAACAGTCACTGCGCTGACCGCCTCTTAGTTTCCAGCTTTTTTTTTCAGCTTTCGTCACTCATCACGAGGTCGAAAACAATATTCGAGTGAGCTCCTTCGAATTTTGCAATGTTATTTATGAGCTTCGGTTAAATCACGGGGCATCCACACAGCACAAAACCTCCTAATGTCTAAATATTCGTATAGAAGTTTTTTATACTTGACTCATACTAATGCTTTAGGCATTAGTATGAGTTGATGACTTGGTTGAATCTGCTGATAAATTATTCTTTTGTCAATCTTTATAATCCGCACAGTATCGATATTGTCTTCAATCGCTGCGGATCATTACTAGACTACGCTTAAATTTATTAAGCCACTCTTGAGTTCGTTAACCCAGTTGGAAACAATAACGTACGTAACGGGGTTATTTTAAAATATCAATAAAGTCGATTGTAATTTCGTTGTTGATCGCAATGAAAACGAAATTCTTAAAAAATTACTGGACGAAAATTTTCGTGATGCACACGGTGTTCAAATTATCATCAATTTGCAAAAAGAAATAACAAATTCAAGCAAAGTACTTTAATGGATGAGAAAAAAGTACAATTTTTGAAATTTTAATAAATTTTATGAATATCATTAACACGAACTTTTAGTCCTACATTTGTGCGTTTTTATTGATTGGCTATAATAAAAATAAAAATATGAAGAATTTATTTTCACTTGCATGATTTCCATCTTGGACGAATTTATAAGAATGTTTATCGGTAGCGAGTGCGCCCAACTGTAGATCGTACCGCAAGCGAAGCGGAATACAAAACAGTATTTTATTCCAAGCTCGAAGCATATTTATTATTTTACATAACATGGAAATAATATTTTTGTTTTCTTATCTCGCGAGAACTGCGGTTGCGTGGAATCGCTGAGGCGAAAAACATAAGGATGCTGCAATTAGAATCGTGTGTGAGGGTAATTGTCATGATAATATACGTGCGTAAATTACACATGTTTCAATACTTTCATTGTTAGTCGCTCTTGTCTAGTGATAGAAGTAAGTTCGAATCGCGAACAAGTACGTGTTGATTAAGATCTCATTCACACCAGGGCAAATGTTTATGTTTTGTAACAGCTTCTACTCTTAATATAATATTGGCCCTCAATTCCCATTATCAGTCGGGATCAGATTAAATCGCCCTATATTCCTATCATGTCGTAGACGTCTTTAAGATTGGTGCTTTTATCAGTAACACATTTTTATTTTTGTTCCTTTATTGGTATTAGGTTATGATAGAACAAGTGGTACATCCATCCTTATCTAGCTATCAAAGTCGACGGTAGTATAATTTTGCATGCTTGTATGCATGCGTGCGTTCTTGCATGCATGTTTTATAAGGCTTAACGCGCACTGCGGTAAAATTCTGTGTGGATTATTTCCGCACAATCTCTTAACTACAGAATCATATGCTCGTGCGTGTACTGCGGAAAAAACATATGCTGATTTTAATTCTGTATTGTACTGTGCAGCTTCGTTGATGTGCATTTTTATCTTAATATTCGTTTTCCGATTAGTAAGGTTGTAGTAAATATCATGGACTACAATTCTTAAAAAAATATCAATTGTTTTTATGTTAATTCCGTAATAATTGAAAGTTCTTGATTACGTATTTATATCTTATTAAAAAAAAGCTTTCATAGGCTGATAATTGTTTTTACAGGTCATAGTGTTTGTAAGTATATCTACACAACTTCACACAGATTTTACTTTTTTCTATGCAAGAATAAATAACGCATGTTTTGGTTTTGTAATCCACTGGAATGCAACTGGCGTGTACGTGTCCAACGCAAGTTGAGGTGCGTATGGCAAAACATGCAAATATTCTACTCATATCTCATTGCATGTACCGTGTGATTTTATTTTTATATAGCGGTTTTATTTCTACTATGAATTATAAACCGCACTGCACTGCACTGCGCGTTATACCTAAGAGTTAAAATACTTTGAACATAGAAACGGGAGTTGTAAAATTATTTTAAAATATTACAGTAAAAGTGTCTGATATGGACTAATTAATATTACCTTACTGAGTAGGTGTATGATATTGGCGTTTATCACTCTATAGAGATTAAATATTGTTGTTTAATTTATTACTAAGCAAAAGGTTCATAAATCGTAAAGTAATTTCATGTTAATACCGTGCTATTTATATTCTTTCAAAACTTTTTATTGACAAATTAAGGAGACACCTTTCAGGCGCGTTCTATATTCACAGATGTGACATTCAACGCGATGTTTATTAATTTGTTTCTGCTGAAAAGGGTTTTTTTATTGACAATCAGTAGTAACGCAAGTATTTAAAGAAGTTTAAATTTCCTATCAATAGACTGAATATTTAGAAATTTACGAGTGCCTTACTTTATGTGTCAATAAATCATTCAGTACAGCCCACAAGATATTTGTTACGATGTCTAATTGCTATCAGAAATTAAACAAAGTGCAATATTATTGTTGTTAATTATACTTTACTATTATTATGTTCATTTAAATTTTATGTTCCCATACTATATTTGCCTATGGACAATAGACGTTTGTTTATTTATGAATTTCTTTTATAAATACACAACATCTTGAAAAGCTTTTAGATCGCATTCATTTTGATGAAGAAAAATCGCATAATATTTTGCATCTGAGAGATTAAATAAACTCTGAATTTATTTAATCACTCTATTTTTATTAATTAACCGTATGTTTACACTAATCCTTGTACACACAAAAAATAGTGACAATTGTTACTTGGGTGAAAACTGCTTTGAAATAATTTCATTAATTCTCGGCAATGGCTGGAATTTACATGCAGATATTATCAGAGGAAAATAAAAATAAACAGATAAACTATATTTTAAAGAAAAGCTTACTTAAGATATGTAGCTCACGTGACGTGTTTACGAACGATCGTACGCAAATAAATTTTTCAAGAGATCAGTGTTGTGCGATCCAAAAAAATATTTCTCTTTGTCTTTCTGCTGTCGGCAACTGTACAATTTTGGGCAGTAACAGTATGAGACAATGTACATTTTTATTTTCAAATGATAATGAGCACTGTGTTGAGTTTTATAATTTTCGATTCCTGATTTACAGATCTCTTTAAACATGCGTCATAATCAGATAATCTGCAATTTATTACATTTACCCTGGAGTAGAAGCTATTACAATTTACTATTTGAACGTTTTCGGATGACGTCATGGTTTGGGTAAGGTTTGGAAAAGTTCGGGTCGTAATTCAATTCACGTGAAATTAAAACGATAAGAATTGACTGCTACCTACTTAAAAGTAGTAGAACGTTCAACAAGGGAAGTTAAACAAGCCTAAACATAGATTTCTAAACAACTATTTATTTAAAGTGCACATATGTTGTTAAAAAAATAGGTAAATATATTTAAAAAAAATAATAACTGTACGAACGGATACCAGAAAATATCAAATTATGTGGTGTTACAAAATTAATACAGCTGAGGAAAAATCAGTTTTAAAATGGCTATTTTTTAATTTTTAACCCACGTTAATCTTATTGCCATAATTGACTGGCGATCTTTACGACGTAGCTCCATACGCATTTTAGATCTCATTAAGAGGTTGCCTGAATAATATCCACTTCTCTTTTTAACAAGACGAGCGACTCGGGAAACTGGAAAGATTGGAAGCGACACACATCGTATCCAGTTATCCCAATGAGTGGCAACTTCGGGATTGTTTTGTAAAAATGATACAATGCGTTCATCGCTATACGGTATTCCAATCTTCCATTTTATTTTTTTAGTTAATGTAAAGTGTATATGATTCAAATAGGAAAAAACAGCCATACCCCAAAATTATCACGTTGTTTGTTATACGAAAAATAAGTAAGTATTGTAAAAAAATAATTTCTTATTTTCACCATATTTGAATACTATTGGCTTTGGTTCAGTAATATTCATATATCACCAATGTTTTAGGACATACATTCTCTCGTTGAGTTGATACATATATTCCTTTTCGTGTAGTAAATGAGGACAAACATATATCCAAAATAATTCTATTATATTCTGTTAATACATGTGATCGTGTGTAATGTAATTTTTTGCTGCGTGAGATAAATTCAAAACGAACGAATGTGTGTAATAATTTATGTAATAAATGAAAAATACTTTTCGATATCTAATCTTTATGCTAGTGAGTTTTTCAATATACTTAAAATTTTGATTTTGCAGGCCATCGTCGGTGAAGGGTTAAATCCAGGTGCGCGATGAAGTTAGATAAAAAATTGCAAATGTACAATTATTAGGGTTACTCCAAGAGGAAAAACGCAACCTTTATAAGAACCCTCATGTATCGTCTGTCATAGCCATTCTTTGCGTTCCATAGTCAAACTGTAATTCTTCCTTTATATTTCCACCATATACCTCTGTCTATCTGTTCATCTGCATGTTATACTATACATCCCATACCCCATTTTATGGGGTATCGTTCCTTTAAAAATATTGGGGAATATCATGAATAAAGTGGTTTTTTTTAAAGTGGTATTTTGGTTATAGTTACGTGCCAGCTAAAGCGCTATTTTTTAATATCTGATAACTATTCACAATAGTAGTACATACAACGAAATTATTAGAAAAAATATAATAGTTAAATAGGCTTTACTAGTTTACGAGTAATAGTTGACGATCTTGTGACATGTAATGTTGTCGGTAGAAAGTTAATAGAAACCCGTAACACGTGACTTAAATACGGTGACAAATAATTTTATTATGTATGTGAAAAATATACAATTATTTAAATATTCACCATATGTTTATGCTTGTGGAAGATATATTAGGCTATATATTTACCTGATGAAAAATGTATGTTTATAAATAAATTAATAGAAATATTGTGTACCTTTAAATGCATACAAAACCTTCGCTATGCGAGTTGTACTCGTACTTAATAGGTTTTGTTTGTCAGAAGGTGTTTAATGCAAAAACTTGAAATTTGGCATATTAACAATATTAACCAGCACAAAATTAATAACTGACACTTAAAAAATTGTGCATACAAATTTTTGGGCGTCCAATTAAAAGTTTTTTTATTACATGTTTGTAATGAGGTATCGTGTAGAGTCTAGTTAAAAGAATTTTCCAAGTACTTCTTTCATAACTTTAGCAGTACATCATCAGAAAAATACTGAAAAATTTGTGAATATATAAACTCCTTCCTTTCCCTTTTATTTTTGGAACTACTGTACTTAAAATTATATGAAACAGTTTTATATACTTTTATGTACAGTAGTTTACGTAAATGTTGTAGAATAACTAAAACGATCATTAATAGATGTCATAGTTCTTGCTATATTGACAATAATATGTATGCCCGTCCTATCAAATATGATAAATAATATTAAATACTAACGACTTGGCCCGGTTTAGCACAGGCTTAGCACGTGCTGGAAAGGAAAATTCTCAGATGTATAGATTTTCTCCGACTTAATTCGTATTCTTCTCTGAACATTGAGCCTACCGTAATCTAAAATAAAACGAACGTTACGTTCCGCGACGACTCTCGCTACCTCTTTCCTCCTCTATTTTCATAACTTCAACTTAAACACTTGCTTCTCGCATTTGATGTACTGCGTCCTATATTTGACCTTCCTCGAGGTATAAACAACAGTAAGTAAAAACTATTAAAAAAGACAGACAACACTGTCGTACAAAACAAATATGCGACCTCCGATATTGTAACGATTTACGCAGCCCATACCAGTTAAACTTTCATATTTCATGTTTTTTTTCGATTTACGCGATAATAACTAATACTTCATAAATTATACATTTGAACCTTCGTGTGAATCACTGTATTAGGAAAACAGCCTGAAAATTAATGCTGTAATTTTTAAGATTATCGTGTTGAGGCAGATAGAAAGACAGAGATTTGGTTTTATACTATCTAGTGATTAATTACGCCGGAAAGTTAATATAATTGATGGCTTAAGATAAATAGAGTTTTTCACTTTGAATAAGATATAGAATCTTAGAAAGCTTATATTTTAATATTACATGCATGGCAGAGCAACGATAAAGAGGAAACACTTGTTTGTTTGTTTTATCTACTTCTTTGTTTATTTTCTTGTTTTTTCCGACTTATTTATTGATTGATGATCCCGAATATTCCTATTAATATAACCCAGACTCCAAAGACCGACATCGTTTAGCAATTGGCGCGGGCAGAAAGAGGTAGAGTAGCATAATTAAAATAACTTTATGCAGGTGAAACAGCGGGGCACAATGTATGCAACAGAGCTGCTTGAAATCATGACTGTCATAACAATGAAAGAAAATGAGGAGCAGGTATATGGGCTAAATATAACATATCATTCCCAATAACGGAATTCTTTGATAAAGATTGAAATTTGGATATATCGAAAACTATCTTTTTACAGTTATATAAGTGACACATCTTGCCATTCTCAAAGTTTAATTTGCCTCTTTCAGCAATAAAATTTTGGAATACTATTATTTTAATACACAGTCACTTTTCGACATTTGGGAAACTACCACTCTTGTGGTATTTCGAAAACTACCACTTTTTTGACATTAGGAATACTATTTTTTTGACAATTGGAATATTATGACTTATTTGACATTTGTAATAATATCACTTTTTTGACATTTGTAACACTACTACTTATTTGACATTTATAATATTATCACTTTTTTGACATTTGTAATACTATCAGTTTTTCGACATTTGCAATACTACCAATTTTTAGACCTACTCTATGTGATAGAGGATATAGAGGATGATAGAAATCAAATATTTAAAATATTTGAGTTGTATAAATTCGTAATAATTTGTTAGTTTTTTTGACAAGGCATAAAATAGAAAAAAACATAGCAAGCGTTATCGGAGAACTCATAAGTCTGCATCTAGAAACTGTTAATTGTACTAATGTATTTGTTAAAGCATAATGTATTTGTAATAGCTGTACATACTCCACGAACAGGTTCGCTTTTTGTTGCATTAATATTTGTACCAATGAATGTGATTGTGCTTCTCCATGTAAGTGCAAAAAATATCAGAAGTTCTATTGCACAATTTTTTTTATTTATTACAATAATTACATATAATAACAATAATGCACAATCATATCCATCTAAATAACAAAGCGTACCGTAAATAATTGCACATAGTTTCGCGACATCTATTCCTTTTCTTGAATATCAATTTGCAGTCATTATTTGGTTATTAATATTGAATCATTTGTTTTAAAAATGGTACGTAAATTTTTCTAAAATAATTAATGAACTAGGTTTTGATACCACTGTATATAGATATACATGGAATAAAATATCTGGTATTCAGAGGGTTATGAATTATACGTTACCATGTTTTCTTAAATGTAGGAATCATCGCAAACAACCGTGAAGTTTAAGATAGTTTATCGTCCTTGTGGTTTCCCCGTAATGTTTTTAATTTCTACGCATTCACTTATTTATGGTATTTACTTTTATTTACCTAATTGTTAAGGATATCAGTGCCCGTTACTGAGAACACGCAGGTTTTTTAATGAATACTCTTAAATCCACGGTTTGCTTACCAACTTGATTTTATTTGTCGTCGGACAAAATAATTTATATCTTGGAAAGTTAAAAGTAACGTAATTTTTGTTGAGTTGGTAAGATTAATAACCAGAACAAACAGAAGTATATTTTAAATCGTTTATACTATTTAATATTTTCTATGATCAAAGCATACAAGTGCATATAACGTGAGGGTAGGTTGAAATCAAGTTCGGGCAAGAAATAGTTTTATGGTATAAATAACCATGATGTTTAAATTTTGATTACATTTGCTCTATGACCACGATTAAAAAAAACACAAGGATATCAGTAATTTAAATAATATTATTAATAGGCGTATTTAATCCCCTCCCTTACAACTTTACTCATGCAGAAGATTAGATGACTCTAACGTGACGAGAACTATGTTATAATGAGATATTATTTTGACTGTTTATCCCTTAATAATGAAACATCACTTTATTGTTGTACACACTCACTTTTCATAAAATATATTCTTAAAGAAACATTTGATTTTTTTCAATGAGTTAGTGTTATATGTATGTAAATACACTTATCTCGCCTGCAAAACGACAATGGTCACAAGCTGTCAAGCCCAGAGATCAATACCAAATAATACAATCTCAAATAATAGCAACCAAAGACAGAGTCAGCACCCTATAAACATACAGAAGAATGAACTATTACACAGAACAGCATCGAGAGCTTTGAATTTATCGGCGGTGAAATATGCAGGCTGCAGCCCCGCATATCACAACGCCTCGGTTTGAGCGGCATGGCTATCACCCAGCGTGACGAGCGGCGAGCTGTGCATGCTACGACGGTCGGTATCGAACTGTGAAAAAGAGGTTTGGCGTATTCATTGTCACCGGTAAAAATACTCGATATCTGAAATCAAACTACATACTTGGTATGCAATATGCAAAATATTTGGTATCGTATATAGTTGCATGGTATAGCCGACCGAATGTTGACACAATGGTTACCTTATGGTTGGGCTACGGCATAAGCCAACCCCTCTTTGTCCAGCTAGCTAAAGTTATTTCATTCATGCATATCAAACGCAGTTTTTCTCGCTCTTTCAAATATACAACGTGAATATAAATATGAAATAAGGGACAAATTTAATATCTAAATACTCGTAAATCATGATACTTTTAAAGTATGTAATACGTGCATATTAAACATTCTCTTATACTCAATTTACTCATTATGTTAAGCATCGCGTCACACTTCGCAGTTTGCGGATAAATATTTACTTAGTAAGACAAGTACGAGAAGTTTAAAATAAGGATCTACGGCGCTCTTTTCATTTAATGATTCTCCATTTTTCTATCGAGACAGTAGAATGTGGTTACTTTGTAGTTGTCAAAGAAAATTAGAACAAATTTTATTCCTAAAAAAAATTTAAACTCTAAGTCTTTATTCAAGCATAATTTCAAGGTTTTACCTCTGTTCTCGGGTGGAAAATGTTTGCTTATTTCAGTGATTTAAGCAGTTATATTTTTTCTTTACTCTATGCTATTTCCAGTTGCTATGTGTCACTGTATCTACAACTGCGCAGCTATTGTTAATATTATTTTAATAAAAAGTTTATTTCACGATAACTTTTAGAAGAAGAAAGCCTATATATTAATTTTTATTAACAATTCGTATTCAATAATATTCTGGAAGTAGCGTTAAAACATTATTTTTATAAAAGGATTGTGTAATATATGAGTTCTTGCTGGAATTAGTCATTTATCATCGCTAACGGTATACGACGTACCATCTAACGGCGACATTTTAAAATATATTTTATTTATTTTACTTTATTTCAATTTAAGAACTTTCTAATATTCAAAAAATCAAAGTAAGTTACTAACTTATGAGCGTTTATCAATTAACTAACACATAATAATTAAAAGAGCACTCGAGACACTTTCCGACGGTATTGAAAAGATCTGAAAATAAAATAGTTGTAACACTAAATATAATTATAATTTATGTAGAAATATGGGACAGTAGGCGAAAAAAAAAATTATTTATGATAGTTTATTAACAATTATTCGTTTCAAAAAATAAACTATCAACTAATTTATATTCCATGAGTGAAATAATAACCGAATACTTTTGAGTGTTACGTGACAAATTATGAGTTTTTAAATTTATTTTCTTTTTGTTAAATTCCCATTAAAAATATATATTTTCTCAAGGCTTGAATTAGCTTCTTTCAAAATATATTAAAAGGTAAGTTGTAAAAAGTTATACGATCTATTACATAAATACTCGGCATAAACATGGCTAGAAATATTTCTTAAGTCATCATAACTAAGTCGACAGATTAGTTCAATACGTTAATGGGACCTTAGGAATAACTTAGAGACTATATTGTAAGTCTAAAGTAATCGTGTATTTAAAAGTGAACAGCAAGGTGTGGTGCAGCTAGTAGGGTATGTGTTATCAGACCGATTGTCAAATCCGGAACTGGATTTCGATACGGAGGTTCAATTACGGAATTCCGATATTGGTTCCGGTATCGGTCATTTTTGAAAAGGATAAAAAAAGTTAAAATATTTTAATTATTAGGAATTATTTTTAACAAATAACTGAAAGTTCGTAATACAACAATATTAATAATCAAATGTTATGTACTATGTATGAAAAACGAAAGCTTAATTACAGTCTTAAATCAAATTAGCTATACCATACGTATCATATTTATGTACCTACTTATTTTAATAAATCAAAACAGAACTATTACCTGCCAACAATGACAAGATGTTGTGTTTGTGTTCAAAGTTTGTATAGTTTTTGTAAAGGTTAAATTGCGTATTTATATTTTATATATACTTTATTCAACATATGATTTTTTTTATTTGCACCTCACCTCCCCTTTGAAATTACCATATGAATATTTTTGAGTGTTAAGTTTTGGGTATATTTTAACACTATGCCAAATTTTAAGTTCCTTCCTTGAGTGGTTTTTATTAAATTGTTATGGATAGAAGGACGGTCATGAAGTTATTAATTTTTTTTCTTCTTGAGTATTTTACTTTCAAAAGTAGCATTAATCCTATTAGTGCCTTTAATAAATGGAAAATCTTACTTAATATCAAAATGTTTTCCCAATTATGTTTCAATTGGGATATGCGAGCTGTGTTAAATAAAGAAACTGTTGCAAAAATAAAACTTCCTCCCCGTATTATTTAATAAATAATGAGAATTACTTATATGCTCTGAAAGATCTTCCAATTCTATTATTATTATGAAATCTTCGTTGTGCACCGACTACTCGCACTTAAAAGTCTTTGTACTTACGGCTCTTATGACAAAATAGACCTTACATTTTCAACTTATTCTGTTCTAAACATAATCTTTCAAGTTTTTGTCGATTCATATTTAATAAAGTCTACATAATGTCTTTCACAATGTCTGATACGCGTTTACATTTCAAGAGTTATTGTGATAAGTAATAAATTTTAATGAAACCGCAAATCGACCGAAATAAATGCAACTAGACCCGCATTTCCACCACCTTTTCCCTTTTCATAGAGTACTTAAAACAAAATGATTTTCAAGTATGTGGTCTTATAAGTAACATACTGAATGTGCCCAGCTTCCATGTGGCTGTTTAGTTAATTAAAAGGAACACGAATTGCGGTGAAATTAAAATGGAAGTTGTACGTAAATATTGGTGCTATATTGATAAGTATATTATTACAATATTAATATTTTAGTACGATGAAGAGTATTTTGTTCTCAAAATATTTTCATCATAAATATTTTCTGATATAATCAGAAAATATCGGAATCAGAAAAATATCAGATCTTAAACCGTGTTTTGCTTCATTATGCCAATGTCGTGTCTTCTTCAATTAGCCTTGATAATGTTGCTAAACTCGCTCAATTGTATCTAATAAGAACTAGACAACGTTGGACATATAGCTTACTCTGTAATAAATTATAACAGCTAATTAAAGCCAAATAGTGGGTTTAAAGTTCTAAATATTTTCTAGCATTGTAAGTTTGCACTGAGCATTGGGCTGAAATTTCAAAGTTTTCCGTTACGGAAAAATAATAATTTCTATGACACAGAACATATTTTGTAATATACTTGGTTATTTGCAATATTATAATCAATGATTAGACGCATTTGTAAATAAAACAGATGACAGTACACATCTTGAAATTAAATTTTGAATTGTCTTCAATTAAACCTTATTGAATTTTAAAATAATTCAAATGATTTCGAACATGTAGAAAAATATTAATAAGACAATTTGTTTTAAATGCAGATAAACGTAATGAAAATTTAGAGGACAATTGTTTTTTAAATTGAACATTATCAGTCTGCTTTTGCAATTAAAACTTATTAAATTACAAACTTCTCCTAATTAAAGGGCGGTTTCAATGTTACCTATCCTTAATAGGGCGGAGTTAATTTAGGTAATACTATTATCAACCACTCTAAGTTAGATGATGTCAGTAATAAGCGTTATTATATACATATATTTATATATCTTCTTTTACTGTCATGTTTTTTTTGAGGCAAGATAAATAGGGATGGTAACGTAGTTATGCAGTGTATGTTATGCATAAAACTGAGACCGATGAGATCTAAGTATATATTTATAATTACTAGTTTTTCTTTGAATTTGTATCAATTCTAAATAAAAAGGGCCAAAAAAAAAAGAAAATTTAAAAATTTTTATTCATTTTCCAAAATTACTTATTCATTTTGGTTTGGACTTACCACAAATTCCAAAACTGACCCATAATTATGGTAATTTATACTTATTCAGAAGACATAGGCATAAAAAATGAATACAATAATGATTTAAGGTCAATAAATACTATTTTTAAATATTAAGTTAGTCATAAAAAGTGTATTTTTTTTCTTTTACTTTGCAACTTTATTTTATACTTATTAGTGGTTTGTTAGAGACTTATGTTAAAATATGGCTACTCTTATTAAATGATCCTAAATAATTACAAAACGTAAGAGGAAATGGAGCATCAGTTATCCAAAAAAAATAGAGAATATTTGAAGAGAAATTCTAAGCATCGAAAGTATTGGCTTTCATAAAAGAGTTCATAATATGAATAGGCTCTTAAATAATTCAAGCGTATTCACGACCTTCACTCGATGTTTTAGGTTGGCCATATATTTATAAAATACAATAATCACAGTCGACGTGTTGTTATATATCGAGGAGTTTCATTGGCATAATCTCACACACTATCAGACCCTGGCCCAGTTGTTGCTGTAACTCATTTCATAAAAAACGTGCGCCACGAAACAAGTGTTTCCAGTGGCAGGTGATATACTATCATTTATTAAGGACTACCTTTGTTTACTTCAGAGTACATGAACAGATCTTGATCTAATTTCTATAAAACCATCCTTTAGTTTTATTTTTTTTTCGATGAAAGAAGAATCATTCAAATCGATTCATAAATATCACAATGTAAACGACAGACATAAAATGTACAATCGAATGGAGAATCTCCCTCTTTTTCAAATCGGTTAAAAAGAAGATACATAGTTCTACCTTCTTTACTTTCTGTATCCTCTTTTTTTCTTTCTCATTGTTATAAGTTTATTTTCTTCCATCCTTATATAATTTGTACATTGCTCTATTCTTTTTCATTCCTTTTAGATGTCTAAAGTTGACAGCTGTTTATTTCACTGTCATTAATCATAACTCATTTTGTAATATTTTTCCGCATTTTTTTCTTTTTCTATGTCTAATTTATATTTTTCTTATAAATTTCTATTCAAAAAGAAAAGCGGTCATCATAAAGAAATCATTACCAGTGTTATTTTTCCGCTTTACATTTTTTTTACTAAATAAGTAATCAATTCTAACTTGTATAAGATTTGTGTACTTATAAAATTATAATTTGTTATTTAATATTTAACATTTATCGCTACTAACATTTTCTTCTAAAGGTTTCATTAAAATCACTCTTTTCAATATAATTAAAAAAATAGTCATTCCAAAGCATTTAATATGACAAAGGATTCTCCCTTTCAATAAAAACTTGACGTTATTATATTTTCTAAATAGATTCCTTGAACATTAATTGTGTATATGGATGCAGTATAACTAGTTGCTTTTTACCAAGGAAATGTAGTTTACAATTATGTACACATTAGTAATAATGTAGAAATTTGGTCAATTGTGAGGTAAATCTAAAAGATTAAGTATTTTTTTAATGATTTTATTTACATTACAGTTAATTCTTGAGAAACAAGGAAAAATGTATGACGTAATATGTATATTACGTCATACATTTTTTGTCAATTTTATATAAAAAAGTGAATTCTGATTGGGAAATATCTGCAAGAATTTTTGAGATAAAACGTAAATCAGACTAAGTGCAGAGACTCTTAAAGCTTACGTTGGTTACTAAAATCTAAAATTTTAAAAATTTAGACGCCAAAGCCTTGAACTTTAATTCTTAAAACTCTATATCCATATAACAGACAGATATGATTTTCCACAACACACAAATCTAATTTTTCCACAATAAGACTATTTGTATAAATTCAATATTCTTATTGCAAAAGACTTCATCAAAATCAACACTGCAAATGAGAGGTATTTTGTAGTTATGTTCCCAACCAGGGAGTTAGATAGTAAGTAACTATGGAGTTCATTTGACTTAATAGAGTGAAGTGTAGCTTCTGTATTTGCTTATCATTCGTATTGACGTGTCGAACTACTCGTGCAATATAGTTAGGTCGATGCGGAAACAATTTTTGGTTGTTCTCACACTTATTAACCATATCAAGATTAGATGAAACAGCGAAAAGTTCGCAAATATTCCTTTTAAAGACATATTCTAGTTATTGATTGAAATAGTAATATTTTTTTAAATTAAGATAAGGTACTGAAAACGAAGCTTTCCATACAAGATTAACAGGAAATAAGTAAAAAATATGATTAAATACTTATCGTGTACTGCATAAAATTATTTTAAAATTATATTTGCGTATAGAATATAGAAATTTAAATAGGTTATGTTGTCCTTTCAGTTACATCCCTGCTTTGATGTTCTCAAATGAAGTGCGAAATTGGAGTGGTTCAAATAATTTGCAGTTAATGTTGATTTGCGAAATTTATGTTCAGTTTGATTTTAAATCAAAACAAATTTAATTTTTAAATTTCGACTTCAGATATATTGCTGTAGAAAATTTTAAATAGTTCGTTTTATTTAATATAAATGTATTTTTTATACTATTTAATTTGATAATAGGTAAAATTTTGTGAAGTTTCGTTATTTCATAACTGTCGAATATTTTGTTCTACAAGAAATAACCGTTTTTTAAATTGTTTTTAAATATTCGTTAATATGGAATGATGACGAAAATATTGCCATTATAAAAAGATATATTGGTGTTCTTTGAAGTATTTGAGATGTAAGATGGTATTTATTAACTCAGATTACTATACTGGGTTGAAAATTTGTCATATCCATTATTGTTCTTTTATCGCTGTCAATTTGTTATATTAAAGTATAGATTAAAAAAGAAACTCTATAGTTTTTATTAGATTTTTTTAAGTTCAAAATTAACGTTCTTGAACAATTTTAGTACTATCAGTCATGGTATTCTAGTTTCATAAATTTTATGATGTGTTCAAAATAAAAAATAGTTCAGTTTTCTTTCAAAATTGAAATTGTAGAGTAGTTTTTATTTCAAAATTGAATTCGTACAAAAATAATATTAAATAATACACAATATTTCAATACATTAACAATGCTACTATACTACAAAAACTTTCAACAATAAAACTCTTCCATACAGGCGGTTCGCATCTCATAGAATGGGGTTGAAAATATTATTTCTAGCTGAGAATAATTGTAGACTAACCCAGTAAAACAATCTTACAGGAAATGTAAAACTATTAGTGACGCTATTACAATAATAATTTAAATAACAATAATAGTAATACCAATGAAAATATTTATCTATGTCATTGATTCAAGGTTAGAAAATTCCTTTTCACGACACTACGATAATGATACTTTTTGTTTTTGGGTACAAGAGAAGTAGTGAATAATTAGCCTCTTAGTTAGGTTTTTATAAATGATGGAATAGATTTGATATAAAATCATAATGAAATAAAATCTCTTTTAGAACAACACTCTTGCGAATTTTTTATTTATTTATAAGGATTTTTTTTTTGATTATGTTTAGATATTTTAAACTTTATTCGTATTGAATATGTTTGGCGTTAATTTTGTAGAAATACATTATTCACAACTAAATGAAACTACGTGATGTAGTAATATTTCTACTTTTTTTTAAGTTCTTTGCCACAACCTAGGTTTCGTTGTATTACAGCATCTTCAGGTGGGCTACTAGCAAAGATCTTTTGCTAATAGCCCACCTGAAGATGTTAAAATCATAAATTAATTTTTAGCAATCTAGAGACATAGAATTTTAATAAAAACTCACCAAGTAGGCATTGTTCAACTGTCACAGTATTTTTATATACCATGGCGGTGAATAAAGCTGCCGCAGAATATACCATAGAGTTCGTTTCCACTTTAATAGCTAAAGTATCATTTTGTATTTTTTTTATATTACTATATTATTTACTCTTGTTTTTAAATTTTATATATTATTTGTTTATTTGAAATTTTATGTATTATTAAATATTAGTTTATTTCATTAATTTTCTAACTAATTTGAACAATGCATTTGGAAACATACCATAAGACTAAATTTTGGTTCAAAATTTACTACACGTATCATTGATAGAAGAACAACAAGCTTTTAGGTATTTCTTTGTAATCGGTATTGACATTTTCACACCAGAATTTTCTGTTTCTCTATGATATTTTCTGTTTCTCATCTTTTCTTTTTCTCTATGATATTATCTGTTTCTCATCTTTTCTTCCTTTCAATTAATCCTATGATTTCCAAGGGCTTCACTCATTTTGAAATGCCATGCTAGTAGATATTTTAATATTAAGCTTGTATTATTTTCATTCATCCAATACATCAGCTTTAACGAGTAGATTATAACCTTGTGGAATCAATAGCTAACAAACCGGGGGTTGTGGTCGCGAAGACGTGGTAATCAATCACAGCCCTGTCGCGGATTTGATGCTTTTTATTAACCACTGTTCGCGCTCTCATTTGGCGTCTGTTCAATACATACGTTGATCTTTATTTCTTTTTAAGTTTTTTTTGGGAATATTTAATATATAGTGCAACACCATCGTAGCGACGTGTTTGTCATTATCGATTTGCGCGTTGGAGTTGAAATACATTTTAGCAATTATATGTTACAAAAAATATGCATTTAATTTAAATTAATAAAAAATGTTAAGCAGGAGTATGATTGGTACTACGCGGGTTTCATATACACTTAGAAAACATAGGTACTTAAAAACATTTACATTTACAGAGTAGAATAATCTTATTATATAATTAAAATATTTATGAATATAATATACACAACGTAAATATATTGCCTGCCGCATCTTTCACATGTGTAAAAATAATGTGTTTAAAATTATACGATATTAAGTTGCAAATTCTGTATAATTACTACAAACGTTGTATTACTGTAAAAGTTGTATTATAACTACAAATGTTGTATTACTGCAAACATTGTATTATTACTACAATGTTTGCAAAGACTTTTGAAAAACTTATTTCTTCATTATTTTAAGCTGACTAGTTATGAAAATGACTGCAAGGTAACATATTTTTGCATAATTTTCAGTGTCTCAAAAGATGTACTGCCTAAACTTATGAAAAAAATACGTTTGAGGCCTTTGTTATTAGCCCTTTCAAACGACACTCCACATAACTTTTCAAATAAAGAATTTGCTCACCGTAACATTTCCACAGATATATTGTTATGCTTTATTAGTTTTCCAAATCTAAAGTTTCTATGTCAAGTGATATCAGAAAAAAATACCTGCAATAGGCGGACTGACTGACACTTGAGTGATTTTTTAATGATTCCGTTTCTCTTTCTGATGTACGAAATCCGAATAAAGACGATGCTTTCAAAAAATATGATTTCTTTGTTATTTTTTTTTTGGATTACTTTCATAATTAAATACTCGGCATTTGAACAAAACAAGTGATTTTTTTTTATTTTGAATACATTTTTCTTCGGAAAAATTACGATTTAACTTATGTAAATAGTGTGATTATTTAATATTCATATTGAAATATAATGGAGAATTTCCCTATAAATCGGAAACACATTGTAATTTCGCGTACATAGGAAGGCAAAATAAACGCAGGAAATTGTGAATTTTTTTTATTGCAATTTTTTTACTAATTAAAAATTCATTTGAACTCTTTAAGGTCAAAGGTATGCTTTCATCCTTTGACGTTTCAAAGGACGAAAGCACACGGTTTCAGTTTGATATCCTTCTTTGGCACTCTTTATGAATATAATGATCTCATTCTTTAATGCATACACACACACACACACATACACACACACACACACATATATATATATATATATATATATATATATATATATATATATATATATATATATATATATATATATATATATGTAGTACCATTTCTTTCGGTGATGCAGGAGATACTATTTCCATCATATTTTGCTATCAATTTGCACAATAATAATGACGATATGCTAATGACATTGGGTACTATACAAATTGACATAAATACCTGTTTACTTTTTTTATTCTGTATTACGACTTACATTGTTGCTGTCCGAAGTTTATTAGCGCACACTTGAACAGCATAAATACGGAATCAATTTACAATGGTATAATTTATTTCTAGTCTTCTGAACTGACATAAATAATTTTAAAGGTCCCTCAAATTTACGTTTACAATAGTTGTAAGTACCTTAAAATGCTGATTTATTTTAGTGTTGTACACCCATAAGTCATTAAATTATTATAACGATGATAAGTTATAAATACAGTTGGCTATTTATTTTTTTGCAAATAACCAAATTGTGTACTGATGAATATTTTTTTGATCGTGACGACATTCGGAATTACTCTAGAACTATTGTTTAAGAATTTGTTGAACATAATGATGTTTACAATTTATAATGTAACTACTTTATTATCTAGTTAATAATAAAACATATATACACTTAAAATATACATGTGTATGTATATACATGTATAAATATTTGAAGTACATTTATATAAAAAACCAAACCAAAAACTCGCACATCAAATCATTGAATAAATGTGGTACCCATTTTTCTTGTAGACTTAAATCGATACCGTCGGTTTACCCTCACCAGTTTTCGATTGGAATTAACATTACGATGTATTCAAATTTTGTAGCAAAAATTACTTAAAATAGCTTTATGCTTTAGCTTTCCTAGACGAATATTAAAAGTTAAATGGCAAAAAAATTAAACCCTTTAAAAGCATTCATTTTGAACCATTCATCTAATGAGCCTTAACAGTTATATTACAGTTCGTTTCAATCGTCGAAATCTATCAGAATATATTTTTGTTTACTTTACTGTTTTCTTGACTAAATAAGATTATGTTCACAGTACATATATTTGCGTCACGTTTAAGTCCAGTGTGACCCTTTGCAATATTAATAAATTATTTGCCCTCACAGTAGCAGTAACTCTAGTTTAATACTGGATATATCTGTACTTAATGAGCTTATAGTTAATTAGTTTGTTAATACTAATATAACCTGATTCCAGTGAAAGTGTTGAATGTTTTTATACGTTAATATTGTTACAATATTATTACATGTTTATAACAAAAGTTTTAAAATGCGCACAGTTCTATATTTTTTTGTAAGATTAGGTTTTCCAAATCAATAATTTCACCATACTCCTTGTTGGTGAAATTATTGATATGGAAAATCTAATATTACGAAAAATATCTTTCATTAAATGACTATGTACCATTCGCTGCCTAAGTTTCATTTTTGGGTATGACAAATCGGCTTAATAGACCGTGAAGGTGAGGGTCACTATAACTGATCCCAGTTATTATAAGGATAAGGCTATTTCCCACAACACTAAATAATTTCTCTCGATCAGTATCTAGTGTTTATTTACGTAGTGCAAGGGAGGCAATACAAAAAATATAGATACATATTTACATATATGTATATATATATATATATATATATATATATATATGCGAGAAGGATGCCATATAGATTATCTATAAATTGAATGTTTGACTGTCATTTCTTAAAAATAAAATCAATTTTCAAAATTATTTACCATGTCGACTACAGAACGAGATTAAGAAACTAATCCAACTGTACAAAAGCACGAGGCAACAAGACATCATTTCTCCATCACAGTTTTGGAAGAAATCTCCAAACTTGGACTGAAACGGATTCGGCGACAACATCAAAGACGAATACATTATACCTTTGATTTGCTGCTGATGTAGTGGTTATTGTATAGTCGCTGGGCGATATCAAAACTACGCTTGTGGACCTAAACGGAGTTTACAGATAAACAGATCTTGAAATGAACGTGAACTAAACAAAATCATACCAATATCCTTGTAATGGTTATATATAGAAAACGTTATTCTCGAAGTTGCTGGTCACCATACATACTCATCGCTATGTATACTAGGGCAAACTGATGAGTTAGACAAATCCAATTTCGAAAAATAGCTTTTAACTTTATAGTGTCAGGGAAATTTCATCGTATCTTTTGGTCTAACTCAAAGTAAAGCCCGAAAAACAAAATTTATCAAAATATAGGTAATAATAATAAAGTAATAACGAACGAATTGAAGCCAAAAATACCTTTTTGAGTTTTCACTTTATTTTTTACTCGAAAATAAGCAGCGCCCTTACTGCATATGCTTAACAAATTTAATCAATAATTAGTATTTTTAAAAAATTAAAAATATATTTTAAAAACCAAATAGTCCTTTAAAACCACCGTAAAAGAGAACGTTTGAATTTGATCCAAGTGTTTGGAAATACATGATGTACCTTAATTTAAGGATGTCACCTGTTACCTTCACTTTTATTATGGTATCCAAAAAAAGAAATATCCAGGAGAAATCAAAATATTTCTTGTTTTGTACTGTACATTGATAGGCATAATGAATTCATCCAGTTTGTGTTCAATATTTGAAATATTGTAAAAATATATTAACACTACGATTTTAATTAAATGAAGGATTCATAAGAATTTATCTGCTTTAAACTTAAATATTAATTTTTTTATAGGCGAAAAAGCCAGAATTTTTTTTTTTAAAATAACACCTCCAACAGTCTAAGTGAAACATATGATATAGTTTTAATAACCTCTGTTCCTTCCCCCTGCCCTGATTACTTCTTGTGAGTGATTGAGGATACTATTCCTATTAAGGATGCTGGAATGAGATATTAAGAATATGGGTAGCACCTTGCTTAGATTTTTTTCCATACCTAAAGATCTCAACTCATGCTGTCTGGAAGGCATGGGGTAAACCTGGAATTGGCATATATATGGCCCTATATAGTGCTGGTCATAATGATCTTCTTATAGGATATACATGGATACCGTTGGTATCCATGTACTTAATTATGTATCTTGCGATATGTGCACGGGTCTCGTGAGATAAAGAAAATTGTCACCAAACCAAATAACTCAAAACCCATGTAATAGTTCTAGAACAATAATACATAAGTTCTAGAACAATAATACATAACACACCAAAATATTCTTAAATATCGTTTTCATTTCATTAAAATTTCAACCAAATTCGCAAAAAGTCGAGAATTATTAAGCAATAAATGGCGAACAATAAAACGTATGTAAGCTAAAGCTGTTATTAAATTAAAAGTTATATATATATATATATATATATATATATATATATATATATATATATGTATATCTGTTAATTGTTTTCAGTAATAGTTCGTTCCTAAGTTCAATTAAAAAAATGGAGTAAACAAAGCATCGCACCTCAAAAGCAAGAACCGAATCCTTGTTATATAACTAACTTGTCTGTCATTCTATCACAGCTGATTTTATCGAAACCGTTTGTTGTAATAATTTGAAATTTAAGGTAATGATAGAGCGATATACATATCAATATTTAATACTCACAAATGTTGGTTGCAAACAAAGTATGCAAAAATTTGTTTATTCGATTTGATAAAGATTTCAAAACAATTATTTTCAGCTTTTATGTGACGTAGTTCTAAATAAATTCCTCTACCTTTTCTCCACTCTCGAACTACTGAAGTTAAAATTATGAAAAAATAGCATCGCTAGAAGTTTACCTCACGTTTACTGAAAAATTCTGACGACGACTAGATCCTATAGTTTTTGATAAGATAACGATATGATAAGCCTGTGAAACACTGTGCTAGGCAATACATAATATTTATACGGCCACGATATTTATTTACATTGAAACGTAAATATTAATAACATTTGTAAATAATCGAATAGAAACACTATGTTCACATAAATATTTGTATGTGCCTTAGTTCGGAACCTTCGTAATCGAATTCTACTTGTATTTGACATATTTTTATTTTTGAATCATTTAACTTTTGCTTCAGATATATCGATACGAATGACTTAACATGTATTTAACTTAAACCAGTAAATGAAGTCAAAAGACGTACACAATATTTAACAAGTAAAGTTTAAAATATATAAACCTCTTACTGAGTCATATCAATTAGAATTCTAAAGAACATTAAAGAAAGAAATGGAAACAACGCTATGTCTTTGCTTAATTTTGTTTTGTAATGTTCTCCTGTGCAGAAAAGAGAAAGAGATATAAGCTTGTACAGCCGTGAACCTGATAAAAATGGTCATTTCCTTGGGTAAAGCGTTTAATATAGGGGATTTATGTGTACATGTTCATTTTATTTTACCTGTCTTAACGGCAACATATACACTTGATTTTTTGTTTACATCCATATTTATAGAATATCACTTAATTTTCAAAAGTGGTTCAAAATAAGATCGCGGTTAATAATTTAAAGTAGTAGTAAATAAAGTAGATATGATCACGTTCATCATTTAGTTGTGAATAAAACAGTTGTAAAAAAAAATTAAGTGATAATGAAGTTTTATAAAATTAACACCAAATATATTCAAGAAATAAACACGTTAAAGTTTGAACAAGCTTTGGTGAGAGTACTTTCATATTGACCCGAAACGAATCTCATAAAAATGTAATGCTGAAACTGGTCTCTCTACAGCATGTGCCATATATTTAGGTCATTTACACTTAATAAAACTTGTATATTGCTGGTAAGTTTCATTGACGTTCTTACGTCTAACGGATGTACATTTTTTATTTATAAGAATTTCTTTAGGTAATTTCAAGGACATTTGATTTATCTCTAATATTAACTTTAGTGTTGAATATATTTGGCGTTAATTTTGTAAAAATTCATTATTCGCAATTAAATGAAACTACGTGATGTAGTATTATTTCTACTTTCTTTGAGTTCTTTACCACGAATTAGGTGTCGTTGTATTATATCATCTTAAGGTGGGCTATTAGCAATCTTTGCTAATAGCCCACCTGAAAATGTTGTAATACAATGAAACCTAGGTCGTGGTAAAGAACTAAAAGAAAGTAGAAAAAATAAATGTTTTTTCTTACAACTATATTAAATTTGATTGGGCTTAGAATTTTGGTATTTAAACATACATAAATTTTCTTTAATATTTTTCATACAGGAAATAAAAAAAAATTTGCTCGGTACATGAATAAAGCTTTCTTTTCAGAAAACAAAATTTACGGCTTTTTTAATTAAAATTATATGTGAAATTATTTTGCAATTTCATTGTGGAATTATTTCACGCGTAAATCGTAGCATCGTCTACGGTGATTAAAAAAACGAATTGCAAAAAAAATACGTAGGGTATATATTTCAACACACAGCAAATAAAAATATAAAATTAGAAATAAATATACAATAAATAAGATCAAAATTTAAGAAATGTCTTTCATTGATTTTGTAAAGAAGTTAAATACATAGTAAACACGATGAATTTCACTTTCCTTATAGGTCATTAATTGAGAGTGTTTTATTCATTTTTCAAATAGTCCTATTGTATTTATTCATTTATGCAACAGTACTAATATGGAAAATTCGTTAAAAAAATGTACGTGAACTTAGGTGAACTTACGCGATACAGGAGCCATACTTCTTTGGCAAAATTCAAGAATGACTTTATTTAGAATGGAAATAACCAGTGGAAATAAAATAATAAAAGGACTGAAGTGTGATTATAAAAACCGTTCGTTAAATATAAATTTAATAAAATTATTAAATTTTAAATTATTTAAACAACAAAACTTAACCTAAGTTAAATAAATACACTTAAAATATATTTTAAAAAGCTTATAAGCAATATTTCTATCACGAATTTTCACAATCATTAATGTTTTCTTTTCTTATATGACACACTATTAAACTCCAATTACTAAAAAATAATATTTAAAAGTACAAATATAACTTAGATTTGTATGAATAGAAACACTTGTATATTTACCAATACCTCAATAACTGTCATGAATAGAGTCAGTTACTACATTTAGTTGAGTGAGCAACTTCATTCAGTCAATTTTTGTTGCATTGTGCGTGCATCGTAAAAATTCACTATCATCATTTTTTCGTAGCGCCTAAAGTATAACTTCGAAAATGATTTAAATTTGAATTTTTAGTAAACATTCACGATGATATATAGTTAATGAAACTAAGGTTTTTAGGTTCAAGCATAAAGTAGGGATTTTTAAAAGTCATAGATAGCTAAAGAGAAATTTAAAAAGTAAAATATTACAATAAAATATTACATACATTTATACAATTAAATTAAGGGTACATAGTATTTCCATCACACCTTTAAAAATATTAATTCTCTTATCATATAATATTATATATTTTGCTGCATATTTGAATAATATTATTGCGTACCATGCAAATATATAAATAAATTGCCTATTATATCCTTCAAAGATATAATCTTAGTAGACATAACTACATGTCATAAGTTGTTGGTACTGTCACTTCTGGTCTGGTCTGTGTCTATACTATCACTCGTAAGCTAGTAGAACCCACTTAGTAGTAATAGTTTTACTTTTAATTTAGTTATATACACATAATATGCTTTATCATTATTAATAATCAATTTCAAGTTTCTGCGAAAACTGGGGGCATTTTTAGTCTCGGTATAGGAGTAAAGCGGTTTTCATCTGAATTCAAACGAGCTAGGGACTGTCGACTTACTGGCAAAGAGGAAATATAAGAGTTACGTTTTCTTATTTTATTTGCTGGCGTTACGAAAAATGCTGAATGCTAAAGATTCCTCCAGGACTGATGGTTCATCTCTATATATTTTCGGATTGAAAATGAGCTAGAGTTGATTGTACCTTCTATTGGCATGTCTCTGGTAGGACGACAAGGAGAGAAGAGCTCAGCCTGCTTCAATCGACAAGTTGGCTCCAATAAGAGACCTGTTTGAAGACATTGTGTTATCTTTCAAAAAATATTTCAACTCCTTTGAACTTGTAACAATCGATTAGAAGTTGGAAGTCTTCAGAGGCCGCTGTAGCTTTCATCGTATATGCACTCACTGATGCCAAAATGTTTTATTCGTCGAATCTGGAAGTTTATGTAGGACAACAACATGAAGGGCTTTATAAATTCGATACTGGGTCTCAGATATTAGTCAAGCGTGTTTGTAGCGTAATCGATGCATCTGATCAAAATATAACTTGTAATATTTTTTTCCCAAGCGTCCTCATAATCGACAATTTCATGATCACATCCTAAGTGTGATAGATACAATTCGTAAGAACAAAAAGGAACTGCCAAAAGAATTTACTTATATAAAAAACCATAGAGAAAAGTCCAGTTTATTTGAACACCGAAATAACTACGCTCGAGTTTCACATGTGCCCAAAAAATATAAATGTTCTACTAATCTCTAGTATGCACACTGATGCTCAAATAAATGAACAAACTGGAAAAACAGATAGAGTTATGAACTACAATGCTACAAAAGGGGGCGTTTACACGGTAAACAAAATGTGTTGTGGGGATACATACATATTTAATATATGACCTAAACAATGTGAACATAAAAACAAACCGCAGGAAGTTTCTAGAGATGCTTTCATATGATTTCATTATAACCCAACTAAACAAAACAAGCATTTATTTCCAGTTTGCCAAGAATACTGAGACAAAGGAAGTTAGAAATATGCAAACTTGATGATCCAGAACCTTTATCTCCCTGATAACCGTCAAGTAGGCCGTTGTTTATTCTGCTCTTCTAAAAAAAACGAAAAATACGATCCAACTGCATGAAAGGCAAAAAAATATTTTAGTCTCGTGCGTGCAATTATGGTATGTTCTGATTGTTACACCAAGGAAATTATTAATGATTAATACTTTTTTATGCTATTTTATTATTCTTGTTACTTTCACTTATTAAATTTCATAGCTTTTCTTTGAGTTAAAAAAAATGTTCAATTTTGTTATTTATCTTGGAGTACCAAAACTTGCGATATTTTTAAAGAAGCTGATTTAAAAAACTGTTCCTACCAAATAAAATTAAAGTAATAATATTTTTTTCAGTTTTTTATTAAATTATAAGCTCTCCTTTAACATAAAAACTAATAATATTTAAAAAGTATATAATTACAATAATACAGACGAGATCCACTTTTGGTCTGAGACAACGTGCGCGAGTATTTGCTTAATGCTTTTGCGCGCGAGTATTTAAAGGTTCACACATTATCCCTAAAACCCTTTAATAATAATTTTATAATACTCTGTGGATTTTTGTATAGGTGCTCTTCTACACATGACACGAAACATTTTAAAAAAATCTAATATTTCTTTTGCCTCATCTAAAATTTCCGGTTCTCCTATAAATATTTTTCAATGCAAGTTATTATGCTGGGCGCAAGTTAGTACGCTATATCACCACGCCAAACGTGGAGTATTTCTTTTGGAGATACGGAATCTTCCTTTGTACGTATGTATAGGAATCTCATACGTATTTCATAAGAAAGAGTCTGCGTGATCTTTAATATACGAATATCATTTCTTCAGCTTGCTATTAAAAGCCCATATTTGTTTTTATATCTAAAGGATACGTTTCTTGATAAGTTATGGACTACTATTTTTCTTAACTTCTTTGGTTTGCGACATAATATCAAAATACGAATAGCATATACCTATAATTTTAAGACAATTATCTAAACACTATTAAGATTAATAAACATCTGTTTAACACTTGTGGCTCACGCACGCATGAAGGAACAAATAGATAACATGTACATTATTTTATTTCTAAGACCCAAATTGTTTATGTAGTTTTTACATAGCATGCAAATAATTATTTACTGCAGACACATTTTTAAAAAAGTGGCTATATTCTCTTTTGTTTATTTATAGCACACTGAATTCCTTTTGAAAATATCTTTAATGAAGTTAGCTTTAACTTTTATTTCTTTATTATAGACAATTTTAAAATATGTAAAAAAATAATTTTTTGGAGGAGTTGTTTTAATTTTCCACGAATTTAGCAATTTTAATGATTAAACTACATATCTTGTACTAAATATCATTCCATATCTTAGTAGTTGCTATAGTGAATGGTCAACTTTAACTTTTACTTATTTGTTATATGACTTGTCATTGTTGTTTCCAAAGTAATGACGTATGAGTTTTAGCATTATTTTCCAAATATTCGTAAATGTTTTGAAATATTTAGAAAAGCAAGTATGTTATCACTTTGGTGACGACAATAACCAATCTTATGACAAAGACGTAAAAATTAAAGTCATACTAAGATGTGAAATGATATTTAGTACAAGATTTGCAGTTTAATCATTAAAATTGTTAAAGTCGTGTGAAATTGAAACAACTCCAATACGTGTCCTAATATTAATATTTTTTTAAATACACTGATGCCTTCTTTTATCTACTCATCCTTCTTCCCTCCTCTTCCTGATTTTATGAAAGCGATTGATCTATAAGGAATAATAATGCATATAAAAACATTAATAGACATAGTAAATAAATGTCTATGTTTTCATGAAAGTATAAAACATTTTATCGTAAACTTATTTGGTAATTGATGTATCAAAGGTTGCATTGTGTGACATAAAACTCGGATGAGGTAAAAGAGTTAGTTTGAATTCCATGTATTGAAATTAGAAAGTTTTAAACTAGCTTCCTTGCACAAAAAAAATAATAAATATTCGAAGGAAATTTATATAATCATAGAACTGGGCTGAAGTACATGCTGGTATGTAAGCATATACATAAAAGAGTTTCTCCATAAATATTTAAAAAGAAATGTTCACTAAGAAATTTCACGTAACATTTGATTAATCGCCAATAAGAAAAGCTAACGGTATTGTGGTCCGATAGATGGTTCATGTGACATAAACCCTTTAGAAATTCACTTCATTATGGGTATATGTGAATGAATGAAACCTAATTCAGGAAAAAATTATTTCTGTGATATTGTCTTCATAATTTTCCATAAATTTAATATTTTCTTTCAAGTCGTTTTATCGTGTTTTGTTCTTCTACACTGTAACTGAAATATTACATACTACATATATAAAGAGCGGTAAAGAAATGTTTTTTTTAATTGTTGTAGAATAAAGTCACCTTTCAGACTCATTTAATAATAAAAAATATAGTTTTGGTTTTAGTTCATGGTTATAGTTGTCCAAAAGTAATAAAGTTTAAAATTGGATTTTGCTCGGAGCATCGTTGGCGTGAGGTTTCGCTTAAGAGGGTGGGATTTATTTTTAACTAAATTTCATCATCACAACATCTATCTATAAATAATTTTATATTCTTTGTGATGTATGTTTTGTCATTCATTGTTGCAGATTACACGTTGCGTTATTTATTGATTCATTGCAGATATACCATGCGCTGTTCTTGCAGATCCACGCTGTGTCATTTATTGATGTGTTGCAGCGATTAATTCTTTTTATTGAACTAAAAACATTGAGTTTCATCCTGACAATAAAGTTATTTCTCGCATTAAAAGTGGCCAAAATATTAAACTGAATATTAAGCTATGTCCATGCCAAGTTTTGTCAAAATTTTAGCGTTAACATTTCATGTGTATAAAGTCGCGTATAATAATTAACCAATATATTACATTGCGACCTGAAATATAAGCATGCCTGTGGTAGTGATTCATTGATTAGTTACAGAGTTATTAAGTAACCAACATCGGAACTTTAACAATTATAATATTAGAAGTATGTATCACTAGGAGCATTACATCATTCAGGGGACATTTCTAAATTTAAAATTAAGTCAAAAGTTTATCAGATGAGTTGTTAAGTCGCTTTTTAGTAAGTATTTAATTACGACAATAAAAAATTTTGTTTCCAATCTATCATATTAAATAAACTTTAGGAACATAAGATACTATGGGAAATTAAAGATTCCTTTTAAAATTTTAAAATTAACTAAATTTCAACCACCACGGGTAACTACGAATATAATATATATTTCACAGTCAAAAAACTGATGTTCCAAATCACTCAACCATCTATTATATTTATGTAGTAATAATCTCAAGTGTGCTTAAAAGATAATATTCCACTATACGTTTACCTGTAAGACCTTGAACTTCACCTATTTAGGACCGTAAAGTGTTCGTGATTTGAAACTTTTTGGTGTAAGCTTAAGCCCGATTAAATGAAACTACGTGTTGTAGTATTATTTCTACTTTCTTTAAGTTCTTTACCATGATCTAGGTTTCGTTGTATTACAACATCTTTAGGTGAGCTATTAGGAAAGGTCTTTGCTAATAGCCCACCTGAAGATATTGTAATACAATGAAACTTATGTCGTGGCAAAGAACTTAAAGAAAGTAAAAATAATACTACATCATGTAGTTTCATTTAATTGTGAATAATGAATTACTACAAAATTAACGCCAAATATATTCTATGTAAGCTTAAGTATAACTTGAGTATACTCTTCATGTATACTCAAGTTATACTACGCGATAACTTCTAAGGAGAAGTTAGAATATTATATTATAATGAATTTACATTTCTTTATCAAGTTCATGTGCTTATGATCGTATGAAAATCATTTGCTTTTAGGTAATATCTCAACTACATAGATTATCTCAAATTTCGGAAACGCAGGGAATAATAAAGGGTTTAACCGCATTTAGACGCTGATGAATCTTATGTATTATACATACTTCATTTCTTCACCTCTAATGCTATCCCCTAATTAATATTTTGAGCACTACTTAATACCAACTTTGGTGTGTTCAACGTAAATAAAAAATTTAAGAAACTTTCAAAATATGGAGTACTTGTTTGATGCCTGTGAAAATAATATTACGATAAGAGTATACAAATCGTTTTAAAAATCAAAAGTACATACACCGCTTTTTAAAAAAAAAATTAAAGCAACTGAGAGCAGAGAAGAGGGGCAGGACAATTTGAACAACAAGGAGGCCAAGAAAAGTTTCTGAGCACAATAAAATAAAATTTCAATAAAATTTTTTTTACAAAAATTAAACCAATTGATAGAGAAAATAATCCTCAAAATCTGTAAAGAATTGCTACATATATATATATCGTGTCTTCCTACATACACACCTAAAGATCTAAGCAAGGAGACCATTTTCTGCGACAAATTTAGCTATAAATTTTTGGCAACTAAAAAATAGCACTATATTTAAAGAAATATCTTTTCTTTCTAAAAATAGATGAAAAATAGAATTTACTTTTAAAATTATTATAATTACTCCTATCATCATAATAAAGTACATACCTGCTTTGAGAGGAAAGAAGAAAATGTAAATTTTCCAACGAAAAATATTCAACAATTTAAAGTTTTACGAATATAAAAATATTAAGAAAAATAAAATGTATTTATTTAAGTGCATTAATTAGTTCTCGTATCTTGAATAAATTTAGTTATTTTATAAAACCTCTTTTTATTATCGCTAAGAACCTTTTCTTATAATAGCGATGTAAGCCAGTGCGTAACGGATTTATATTGGTAAAAAATAGCTCCACCTACCCAATCTCGATGCTTACATTTCCTTCCAATTACCTTTACAAAACACGTTTTACAAATTGAATAAAATAATTTGGATTAAAATATTTTGAATTTAGGATTTCCACGTTGTGCAGATTACGTTCAAGGCCTTCGAATAATTTGAATTACAAATTTAAGATTGCCTTTTCTAATGGCACTCCTACTGTTTTTTTTAATGTACGCTGATTATTAATATAATTCATTAATGAAACATCTAATAGTTAATCTTTTGTAACATAGATGTTTCTGGTTGTCGTTATTAACTCGTGTATGGTATATATGTATTAATTTTATCGAGCTGAATACATAGGGGTGATGGTTATCTCATATATGGTTACTATAGGTATATATTTCGTTTAATAGAAAATAACTCGTTTTTATTATTAACATAATTATTTAGAAATATGGAAAACATTTAATACATAAATTATTTTCCACGGATGGTTGCACAAATCATAAAGTACAATCCTATTTTATTAATCTTTGTGAATTGTTAGCTAATTGACACGAAGGTACTCGCTTAAATGAGACTGCTTTATATTCAATGTGTAAATTTGTATTAGGTTTTCATGAGGCGGTGCCAAAATGACGTATTTACATAAGTGAAGATCCAACTCTTTTAAGTATTAATATTATTTAATCGTGAAAGAGTTAATTAAAGTATAATTTTGTATTTATATGTAAATATAAGCTCCCCTTTCGGGAAGCTATTTATAATTATGAAACATAATACTGATACACCATTAACAGCCAAATTAGTTCATAAATGATCGGTGAAAGAGACTTTCGTTTTTCTTACTCACTTCATAATTTTTTTACATAAGTAAGGGTAATAAAATATATGGCGAGAGGGGTAAATAGAATATTTTACCCTATAATAAATGCGTAAACAGCAAGAAGTGTAAGGTATATGTAAAGGTTGTCTTTAATAAAATATGCAGGAATTATTTAAAAGGCGAGGAAATATCTATAAGACCACACATTAGGACGTAAATAATTTTGAGATTAGTTAAGTATCCTTTATTATAATTCATTCATATATTTTCATACAGGTATTATGAGAACTGATGAGTATTTACCATCAGTTACCACTTAATTTGATTAACTTGCATTCTGATCTGTCGACTTGCTCTTTATTTCTCTAATAGGAATATAAAGTACCTTTCATGATTTTCACCGAAATGTTAATTTTTTTTGGTAATGGCGCAGAGTGCCCATTACCAAAATATTTCTAGATAGAAATAAAAAGCGTTTCAAGTTTTATGAACGAAATCTAATTTGAAATTAAAGTAATAAATCTCCATTAAAACTTATGGATTTTGAGTATCTTCCTGGATGGAGGAAGCTGATGATATCAATGAAGGATCACAGGAATTTCATTTCCATATTTTGTGATTTCTTTAGCTAGACTTTTTAGAAGTAGAGGTGATAATTCCGATCCTCTTTATTGTACTATTGACAAATATAATATACGGTTAATGACGTAATATTCTTCTAAGTTACAATTTTGCTTTAATGCTGTATAAATATAAAATATTTATACATCACAACCAAATCCACATCGCCTCTATATAGTGGCTAC
The DNA here is from genome assembly GCA_039881145.1 of Druceiella hillmani. Lineage (NCBI taxonomy): Eukaryota > Metazoa > Arthropoda > Insecta > Lepidoptera > Hepialidae > Druceiella > Druceiella hillmani. The sequence continues at coordinate 34,566,207 of JAYKKI010000018.1, read as the reverse complement.
TTTAAATATTCCAAGTAAAACACGATTGACAGCAGAGAGCGTCCGCCGGTCCAAAGTAATAAGTGCGCCTTTTACTGTCATTTTGTAAATACTCTTGCTGCTAGCTTCATTACTGTCGCTTACTAGAGTGGCACTTACTAATAGAAAGTTACCACAGCAATAAGTTTGGCGGCGTATGACCGAATAGAAACTTATATTTTTAACCACTTGTACGAAACATTAAAAAAATGCAAAACGGTTTAAAGGATAAAAAGAAATTAAATGTATATTTCAGGTGATCTTTTCAGGTGAAACACAAATTGTATTTCTCTCAGGTATTTTAGTATTTACAGGCTGATGTATTCATATATTCATTAAAAAATCAAGGACAAATTTTCTGCTTCGAACTTTTTTTGTACAATTTTTATTTTCTATAAGTTACCATAATAAGGCGAGTAGCCTTTTTCGATACAAAAGTTGAAGTTTACTTGTCAATAATTATCCAACCATGACCTGAATAACTTTTTTTTATTGTTATCAATACTTGTCCAGAATCTAGATGATTTCTGTTTATTTATTATAATTCAAGTTAGAGCTGAAACTAATATTAAATTATTTCGTGTTTACCATAAGAATAAATAAAAAAAAACAAGAAAATTAGGGATTATATGTTAAATATTCAAGAATTTTTATTTTTTTGTATTATCATCCCGTGTTCAGACACTACTTGATTTCAGCGTTAAAACAATATATTAATCCATTTATTTTTAATTAATTTTAAAATGTTTGCTTTATCGGAGTAGAGGTTGTATTGTTTATTTTCCATTATAATATAATAAATAATAATCAACCAAAGACAAATACAATTACCGTTCGGATAAAATGTTTAAATTATTTCAGGGAACAACATTTTAGCGATAAATTTATATGGGCAAGTTTATTATCTATTTTAAAGCACGGATATACACAAAAAAGAAAGTTTTTTTGTCAACCATAATACTTGAATACGAATGAAATGTTACATCATTACCTCGCATGATTGTAAAAGGTCCTGATATCACGTTACTACTACTAAGTTGGCTAATACATTATGCACACACCATTTTGTTATCAAAATATTAATATAATTTCGTACATTGACGTGACATGAAAATAATATTTTATCATCTTCCTTGGGTATATCAATATTTTTTTTAAATAACACACTGCGTGAAATTATAACTATGTACTATAGAAAAATTAAATGAACTACTCTTATTAAACAAGTGGCAGAATAAATCGAAACGTGCTTTCATAAATATAGACCTCCACTTTCTCAATGTTATTTATTAGTTACTGGCAAAATTCCTTTTGAATTCTTACGTACCATTGTTCCTTTGCACAGTGGTAACCGAACTTCTCTGTGTGTATTGAAATAAGTTTGTATGAATCAATACCAGCTTGACATAGAACAAGTATATAAAGGAAAAAGATAAGAAGTTTCATTCAGTAGGAGTACTAATTAAATGAGGTGTTTACTTTAGGCATTTTTTATACAATTATATTTACGATATGGGTAATTTTAATAACACATACTTACTGAAGCATGGTCATTCTAATTAAACCTATTTTTATTATTCGTAAAGACAAAAACCAAATAAACTAAACACAATAAATAAAAGGTCAGTACCGAAAACATGACATTTAAGTAATTTTATTACCACGGTCAACTTATGTCAGATTAACAACTTGCTTTTAAGATTGCGTAAATAAAAATTAACAGGACAATAAGGGAACCAAAGTCCCACCATAACGTTCCGTCATTATGTTGAGACTTTGGTGTCTGTATATCCGCATAGTATAGAAATAAACTTTTGAGAAAAATTCAAACTATTTATTCAAAACTAGTTTTACCCCGACTTCGTTCGCGAGTGGAACTTTAGAAAACAATATTAAGTGAATTTTTAGATTAATACGCTAAGATCATTCATTATAATAAGATCATTCATTATATGTAATATTTACACATATATTGTGTAAATATTACAGAAAAAATTAAAAAAAGTTTTATATATTCTCTTTGATTCATTTATTCCTAAACCAAAATCATGAAGATGTATATCTATTAATATAATATTATAATTTTACCATCGCCATCAATAATATCCTAGATGCGAAACTTTCCACGTCCGAATTTTACTCGAGTTTGGGAATTTTCGTTTTCTATTGTACTCGGACAATTACTTCATTCTTTATAGTTTTTATTTATTAGCTTTATCAGATTGATTTATTTGGAAACATCAACCTTTATCATTTTTCAATTTTCTCAGAAATATTTGGTATTAGTCTGTAATCTCCGCAGTGTATACATCTTTATTCTTTTTAAGATCCACAAAGTACCTACACAATATTTGTTACCATACCAGCATTAAATATACATTTTATAACTATTGTATTAATTTGAAATAAAATTTCACATTGCATTCATTGTAAACTAGATTTTGTCTGCGGTTTTAGAAACGTTATATTAGAAGAAACATAATTTGTCAGACCTGAATTTTAATATTTGTTGTGGTGCAGTGCGGCGTGTCATAGTAGTTATGCGATGGTTGCCTGCACTGAAATGCCCTGCAATAATTGTAAGATAAATTTAGCATGTTAAATAGAATATGTTGCGGTTCTTCCAAAAATTAAATTAATGGCCACGCATTCGGCTTTGCCAGCATGAGAATAATGTTATTATTTATTTCATAACCACTGCTCTATTATCGTAAATCTGTGCATGACTAAATATAACTTCTGTTAATAGAGAGAATACGTTATTTGTTAGCAAAATTTCATTGATTTAAAACATTAGTAAGTATTAACAATTTTCTCCAAACATAGTTCTTTTATTTAATATTGTTTCTAGTATATCAAAACGAAAACAATGGAAACAAATAATGCTTTCAAGTAAATTGGACTGCATGTAAGGTAATATATAAATATTATCGATATTTTAGTAACGAATATGTCCATAAAATATGCTCTTTTTTCATACATTTTCATAATATTATTTCCGAAACCTTTCTGCTGAGATAAAATTAATCTTCACTTCAAATTTAAATACAAATTTTGATTTAATACATTATAATGTTTAATTTGAACACGTCCATTTTTCAAGCTTTTATGGTAACATATATTTTGGGATCTAAATACGATAAATATACGTACCCATTTTACTTATTCAATAATTCTCTATTCCTTCTTAAATAATGCAAAAAAGTTTCTCCAACTGTTTTAACATTAACATATTAAAACAGTTTGCTTATGAACAAAATTTTTTAAACTAATCAAAATGAAGGAATTATTTGGACAATTACATCATTTCAATTACAAGTACATACATTGCTACCTTCGAAATATCCATTTGTAAATTACCATATATATGTATATATATATATATATATATATATATATATTTATATATATAAATATACCTATATATATACATACATATATATATATATATACATATATATATATATATATATATATATATATATATATATATAAATATATAAATACTGTTTATTTAAATATACAGTATTGAGACAATACGAAATAAACACGAATTAACCGCAAAAAGATGAGAATATTTTAACCTTTGCCTGTTTTAAACTTATAAAAAGCTTACATATATTTTTAAAACCAACTAAAATTAAAATATAAGCAAATTAAATCGATAATCAGTGAACTAATTCAATTTACACCTTCTAAGTATTAATAGAAGGTCTGCTTGTAAATCGATACCTCTACCTGGAAACCTCAGATTAACTGTATATTGAAACATGACTTTGATTTTCTTCGAATATTTTATAACTTCGCTTCTAAAACACATTTCACAAACAACCGGAGTCCATAAGTAATTGGTAACGAGTGATTGACCTTACGTCGTATGCTACTAATGTATAGAGCACTGCTTATACATATAGAATATATCGTGTATTTAATTTTGTACAATTCACGTCAAAACTGAAAACCTTTTTTACATATGCCACTACATATTCCTTCGCACATTTCGAAAATTAATTTTGACTAATAAGTTAAAAGTTATTCCGAAAGTGTGAGAGTGTAAAAATATTAGATAACTACAATAGTAATTATGAAACTAAATGTAATATATTCAGAATAATAAAGTGATTTTAGAACATATCGATTGTGGTGTTTAATTAAAGAGAATGAATTAACAAGGCTATAATTTTCACCTCAAGTTTGAGCTTTTTAGGTTTTTACCCCTGAAAAAATCCATTATGTTAAATCCGTCTATATCGCACCCATTTTTCTTATACGCCTTTTGACATAACAACTTGAATTTGGCATAATGATAAAGTACGTTAACTTACATTTATCTCAGTCATTAAAATTCAGATATATTTATACGGAAATTTTTAAGAGGACAAATGAAGTATTTAATTTTGTTTACTTTCATTTATAACGTAGTTCGTTGGAAAAATTTGTTATACGACTAAAAATATTTATATATTTATATATTATTTTCATAATTTAATTTATTAAATTTGATATATCCCTAGTCATATTACAAAAGCTTGTTTTCGAAACTTATCAACCCCATAATCATGAAAATAAGACGGTTACCATAATTTACCCAAGAATTTATCAAAAAGCTACAGCGGTAATTCTGAATTTTAATGACTTTTTAGAAATTTTCATTACGTCATAACCTGGTAAAAAGTGATACCAATATTTTTAAGTAGTTTAATAGAAATAATACGTAACCTCAAGTATTTAAAGTTTTATATATGTGCCAACATATATGCGGAACTTTCTTAGTATACTAATAAAATTTTTATTGGAAAGGTAAGAAATAAAGTTTCTTTATTTTAGTGGGTGAAAGGATAGTGAAATCAGGTGGTGAGTTTGGAAATATTGCCAAATGTCAGTTGAGTGTAATGAAGGACCACAATATGCAAAATTCATCTACAATATCACGCTATACTTTCAGGCACAGATGTATTTAAAAATTGTTTCAAAAATATTTGCTGTTTGTATTTTATGTATTACAAAGGTGTGAATAGTTTCTGTCGATAAAAATAAAAATACAAACATTCATTTTCATATTTGGAGGTGACGCTCAATGAATGTAACATGACTCTTCTTCAATATATATTATTAAAAATACTTAAAAACGTGGCGTTTTTAAAAAATCACGCAGAAGCCCGAGAGTGGACCAGGCACGATAGTCTAACCTTAATATCAAAATGGTGTTATGATCGCGTTAAAACCACGCCCTGCTCTTATTACAGGTATATGCAGCCTTCTTCTTTGCGATCAAACACGCGCCCCACCCACCTACGCCGTTCACCTAACACGTAATGATTGCCAACACGTAGGTGACACACAGGAGATGATTTCTGAAAAATTTTTATTATTTTTTATTATTGAAATAATATACTGATTAAATATATTTGAAATAAAGTAATTGTTCTAACAAGACTTTTTTAACTAATATTTTACACGTCTTGACTTAATTTTCAAAACTGTAGATGTTTCATTCAATTGGAAATGGTTTCACTAAGAATTTTTGTCTGGCAGAATATGAAAAGCATATTTATTGAGTTGTTTTTACTATACTTTTCGTTGAAATTCCTAAAATTAGAATTGTAATTATTTTTTAAATTAAAAAATTTATCATTTCGATGAAAAAGAGACTAATAAAGTTTTGGGTCGTTAACATTGTAAAATTAACAAAACTTATTAATTCTAAGATAAATGTGCTCAGACATGATTGTTTCAACTTAATATCAAAATGGTGTTACAATAGCATCAAATTACGTACTTCGCTAATTATATTCAGCCTCCTTCTTTGTGATAAACCACGCGACTCCCCCAGCCGCGCCGCCCAGTCAACTCGTAACGATGTCCTACCATGCCGACACGTAGACAATACGCACGAGATAATTTTTGAAACATCTATTATTTTCTTTTATTGAAGTTATATGCGGATCAAATATTTGTTTAATAAAATAATTGTTGAAAAAGGCTTTTTTCACACATTTATTTTCTTACTATACTATAACTCACATTTTACAAGTTGTGACTTAATTTTCAAAGTATCAAGGTTTTCATTCTTAATTGCAAATTGTTTTACGACGAATTTTTCTTTGGCAGAACACGAACATTATAATAATTTATTACCTATTTAACGGGTTTTTTTCTAAAAATTCCTAATATTACAATTCTAATTACTTTTGAAATGATAAATTTGGTCAAGTGGATGAAAAGTTAAAAAAACTTACTTATTTATTAAATAATATAACTTTATTCGAATCCCGATACAAGATTAAAGTTTTCAATAAAACTTCTATTTCTAGAGAAGATGGTTTTCAAAACGTAGTTTTAATTAGGTTCATTAAATAATGAAATTACTTCAGTACAAGATTAAAGTTTTAAAATGAAATTTTAATTTTTGGAGACGATGGTTTTCAAAGCACAGTTTTGATGAGTCATTAAACAATGAAACTTTATCTCATTTTCCGATGAGATTAATTATGTATAATTGCAAAAAGGTTTTCTTATTTCTAAATCCGTAAAAATAATTTAATGTAGTATAGATATATTGCAATCGAATTAGACTAATTCTTTGGTCAATTTTAAATAGTAATTCAACGTAATGAACCCGATGCTCGGGGAATATCGTTTGAATTTAAACTGTATAATAATTATAAAACAAACAATTATATCAACATGGGTGAAACACTTTATATAAATAAATAATATTAAACGATAGTTTCCCACCTTTGCATTATGCACGTTTTATTCAGCAACAATAATAATATATCAGAATTATGGTCGCACTTCTCATGCTAAAATATGACTTATGACACATTTGTAAGTTGCTAACTTGTTGAGTATTCTTTCGTAGAACCTATTCTACCGAAACTCGAATGAAGTACTACTTACGGATGTTTGCACTGACGATATTAGTTTTAAGAACTTATGATTGTTTTAAACAAAGTTTGTTAAAATCACGCAAACACATAGTGATAATTTATTAATGCAAGTCAGGTTAGATCATTGCAATTATTTGTCTTTTTTCCAAATAGTTCCGCAATTTCGTAAAAATAACGTAATATATATATATATATATATATATATATATATATATATATATATATATATATATAAATGTATATATATATATATATATTTATATATATATATATATATATATATATATATATATATATATGTATATATATATACATATATATATATGTGTGTGTGTAATATGGCCATAAGAGCCTGCTATGAGTCAAAATTGTTATATATAATATGAGTGAAATGTTTTTCAGTTGAAACAGTTCCAATGATGTAAGATGTGATTTATATTCTTACAATTTTACCTTATCCAGCAGTTGTGTTAATTGAACTGTATTTGCACCAAGCGTAGCAAAGATTCCCAAAAAATATCTTTTATCATATTAATGTTGTTGTTTGCTAATATTACAAACATCTATTATAAGATAAGAAGGTCCATAATTTTACTTATATCTTAAATGATCAGAATTTTTGTTGTGATGGCGTCTGGATCACCACATCATCAAAATAGCTTGTCAATAAAAATACCCGGTACCAAAGAATATAAGTTGTGACAAGCAATTAATACTACTAAATTTTGTTTCTGTTTGCAGCTGTTGCTTATTGGTTTTAAAACATTCCTAATTCAAATCTATATGCTTTAATATTATAAAATAATTGCCATATGCTGCCATTTACAGATGGCCAGTAATACAATAATAACGACTTAGAGAAAATATAATTCTGCAAAATTTAATTTTTTTTCGTCCTTCAACGTATTAAAGTTTAATAAAATAATATATAAAAGTGTATTGATTAAAAGTAGTAATACTAAACTGAGAGGTGAAAGAGAATAGTTTTCATAGCTGTTTTTTCTCTTGGATAAACTTTACGGCCCAATTCTTTTCTTAAAAGTCAGAAATGTTAAAGAATATGTCTATATGAATCTCATAATAATTGTTTTGCATTATTTAAAGTAGGAATCTAATTTAAATATATACTAATATTACACACATATTATGTTTGAGAGAGGAAACGGGATGTATAAAAGAGGGAGAGTAGGATGCACCGTGACAGACGAGAGGTCATTGATTTTCGTTTTGTACATTTGTTAAAATTTTTAAAGTTCCGGAAATCAAAATCAAATGCTGAATCTTAATAAAATCACACAAATGTCCGCTTGTCAGATTATTTTCCTTTATAAACCGCTTAACATGAAAACTAAACTTTTGTCATGGTGGTAAAGCATATTAATCGGCCCATATTTAAAAAGCTAACACTTGAAATATTTTATGTGGAAATTTTAAGCGGAGTAAAGTATATGAATGATAAAATATAGAATTGCTTGAAAAGATTAACTAAAAGGGTCTTACCAATACTTTTTTTTGTAATTTACGCGTACACATTAAGAGATACAATAAAAAAAAATGCCTACTCCTTATTACCGAAGCTACTACTTTAAGTATCATTAAATATTTACAGAGATAGAAAATACATAGTAGTAAGGATTTATCAAAAATTAAATTTGAAAACGAAATCGTATAGAATTGTTTATTATTATATAGTAAAAAATAGGTAAAAACAATATGGTTATTGAAAAAAATTACGTCTAAGATATATTTTTCAAAAACTCTGGTGAAGCCGACTTCGTCCACTATGATGGTGCACGGATAGATACGTGATTTTCTTATAATTTAATTTATATAAAAAATGTTAAATTACTTTAATGCGTGATGATTATACAATATCATCAAATAAAAATGTAGTTAGGCGATGAATTATCAGATGAGTATAGGTTATCATTCTGTGGTAATTGCGTTGATGTTGAACCCAATATATCTATTGCTTAATAAGTATTATGAAGTTAATAATGACATCGACTGTGACGATTAAGGAAAATTCGAAGCAAAAAGCTAGCAGCATAAGTTATGAAATTTGCATTAGGTTATATCTAAACCACCTTTTTGTTCCCATAACGATGTCCCACTTGCACAGTTTCAGTCCAGATAAAGAAAAATAAAAGCTAGCTTAGAAAGAATCAGGCAGCATAATATTCAATGGTGAAGAAGGCAGCAGTATATCGTTGAACAGGAAAGGTTGAGAGTAAAATTAACATTCAACAATATTTTCAGTGCTTTTGATATTCCTCTTTACATTCGAAGACTTTTCTTTGTTTATCTGGAAACAATTGTGCCGGATACAAAGAAAAATAGGAGAAAATTGAAAGTCAAGTATATTGATTGGAAATTGAAAGTAAAGAAACAAAAGATAAATTGGAGTAAATCTATTTGATCAAAGGTGTTATAATTATTTCATTGCTCCTCGAACACAATGATGCCCCTTGGCAATATTTTATAAATCGCTGGACATATCGGCTTTAATTTTATGTGTTGTAAATAGTTTATGATCAAGCAAAGCAGCTGAAAGCAGATTCAAATCCATTATGAAATTTGGAGGACCACTTATAAAGTCACATGTGGAAGACAGTGAAAAACATATACATGTTTACTATGACGTCAATAGCGGTATTTGATGGATTCTGCTCAACAAATATCGAGCTGGTCTGATCCTGACACGCAAGTAAGCAGAAACTATTTTACTAGCAATCATGGAATAAACGCAGGGCTATTTACTTCTGTTTTGAATGCATCGTACCGATTTGTTCAGAATTGTTACATAAATATATAAATTTCAGATATATATATATATATATATATATATATATATATATATATAAATACATACATATACATATATATATATATATATATATATATATATATATATATATATATACTTAAATAATTAGTTTTTAATTTGATTATGGAGTTAGTAAAAAATATAGCAGCTACAATTTTACGTTTCTTATTTCACGGTATCTCATTATTTGTTTTAAATTTGTTGCTTTTAATGCTGAAAAACCTTTCTTTTTATTTAGCAGTGACCATCGTACCGATAACCTTCATTCAACACCAGTATTGTCTCCGCGGTTTCTATCACTGCATGTAGGCTATGAGCTTAAAACTGGAGACAAAAGATCACTTGTAAAACTCGCGTTTTCTTTTAACCGTGTAAATATGCATTTTCGAAAAAGTTGTTTTAAGGTATGATAAAATCACATTCAATACAAATGCTTTTAAAAATTGCCGAACAAAAAAATTAGAAGTCCTTAAAACTTGCCGCACAAAATTGTAACGTTAGAAGAGTATTTATGTTTAATAAAATTTGTATAAATATGAATGAAATTATAAGAATTAATTGAAAACTTTCATAAAATAAATTAACATAAAGGTAAATTATCAATTTACATTTTTTGAAGCTAGTAACTTAATTTTTGAGTATACTGAATCAATACTACTAAGTAAAATATTCATTAAAGTTAAAAGAATGTCTTCTTTTGTGTGATAGCTCTACTGAATACTGAAAGTTTAACATAACTTAATAAAATTCGCTCTTCACAAGATAAAGTTAATGAAGCTATTTTGTCTCCTTGAGTAAGTTTTATTTAAATTTTCAATATCAAAAGACGGACTTAAGACAAGGACGTACGCGGTCGTCCGTATCGAATAGAAGTGGATCAAAGTCGTACCAAAACGTAATAAAGAATTTCTTTCTTTTCTATATAATTTTCAATAAAATGCCTTTAGAGAAATAAATATCAAAAGTATATTTTTATTTAATATTTAAAATGGGGATTCATTTGTAATTTTTTAACAGTAAAAAATGTAAGGAAATGTGTATGGTTATATTAACAATAGTACGCATACCTGGACAAAATGTAATTTAAACACGTAGTGATGTGTTGGAAAAAGTAACAATCGCCACTTTCTGAATATTTTATATATTTCTTTATTTTGTGTCTTACTTGCAACAACCAGTACATAAGCGACCATACTTCATAAGAAGCATTTTAACACTAATGCTCTTATAACGACACAAAACCGATGAATATAAGGGGGTGGGGTTATAAGCTCATTTAACATATTTTCCCTATTTTAGCGTTGGTTCAAAAATGATGTGCTATCAGAATTAAAAACAGTTTTTGCCAATTTATTTTCAAAACAATGAAAGTAGGTATCACCGCTGCCACAAAAATTATTTTAAATTGTGTCAGGTGATATTTTTAATAAGAAAATCTTTACAATCAATACGTGATCCGTTTAAAATTCTGACTATTGGCGTAAAAGGAATTTGTAAAGTTATTTTTTTAGTTCTACCTGAAAAACTGCACTTTCAAAGTTTTAATTTACTTTTGTATCAGCCATGAGCCTTACTGCGTTCATTACATTTTTTCTATTCTTGCATGCTACTCCTAGTATTTTTTTTATTCATAAATCTCTGGAATGTTTTTTCTTATTGAAAAAAGCAGTGATCCGTGGGACTTCGGTAAAAAGTTTATATCCACTAGTCAATATGAAGACAATCATAATATCTTTGAATGCTACAAATAATACTCAAATATTAATATTTTTTTAATTTTAAAAAAGGTTTAACAATTTTTTTTCCAATATTTTCGAACGCCATGAAAGCAAAAATTGTGGCCAATAAGCAATGTGTTAACAAATGTTCACTGCAATGATTTGTACTTCTTAAGAAGAACAAATGATTAACTCCACATATAGGTGATACGTAGATTTTATTCTTGGAAGTTGCATTTTTTTACTCAAGTGTCAAAATTTAAAATGCTAAAAATAAAAGTAATTTCACTGCAAAACAAATTTACTCATAATTTATTTTTTTCGAAATTGTTTAGTCAATCTTTGATGTTAATCTCGGATACATGATAAGGACTGAAATATATCTGTAGAATTATCGATCTTACAATATCGTCAAATAAACACTTATAAAACGAAGGCAACAGTTTATAATATATAGATAGACAATTACTAAAAGGCAACAGTTTGTGTGAGTCAATATTCTTTAAAAATATTGACTCACACTAACAAGATAGATGAAATTGGAAAAGGATATATATATATATATATATATATATATATATATATATATATATATATATATATATATATATATATATATGTATATATATATATATATACCTTTTCCAATTTCATCTTCCTTGTTTGTGTGAGTCAATATTTTTTAAGAAAAATACGTCGTCCAGTGAAAGTATGTGTAGTTTGAATTTCTTACTTGCTTTTCGTGTTTGCGTAATGGTGAGAATGCGTTTTTTTGCTTTTGGAGAGATAATAGTCTAATGTAAGTTATTCGTCTCGAGCAATATTTAAAAGCGACCATAAAATTAGTTATCTCATTGAATCGACTGTCACTAAAATAATCAGATTCAAAATCTTTTTATATAAAAGAAAAATAGTGCTCATAAATGGTAAACCCAAACAGATCAAGTAGCTTGCGGAAACGGAAGTAATATTTTAATACTGACAGTTGCTGCTCACAGTAACTGTCAGTATTAAAATGTTACTTCCGTTTTCCTCAAATATTTTTACTTTAACAAAATACATTAAGTTACTAAAACATACTTTACGAGTAGTACATGATCGTAAATATTACATCAAGTGTGCCTACATTAATAACGTATTCTGTCGAAATATGGCTTAATGCTTACATAACATTGAGTAAATATATGCTTGTTGTAAAGGCTACATACACCGTAGGATAATATTGTTTTTTCCTAAAAAGAAAATATAAATAAATAGTACTTAACAATCAACAATCTTTTGTCATTGCTCGATTAAAGTACCATAATACAATTACTTGTACGATGGGTTGTATAATAGAAGCAAAAAAATTGTTTATCAAATAAGAAATGAAAGTATCAAATAAGGCTGTATTTACATGAAAATTTCATATCAATGAGTGTTTCTGGCAACTAAAATAGAAATTTTGAAATAAAAAGATTGTCAGGTACGAGTAGAACTCGCACTATGGGAATTCCATAAACATGCCTATTGTCTAGTTTAGTGGGATGAACATTTAAAATTCCAGCAGGAGACTTCATGCTTAAATCCTTAGGTGATTAATTTTGATTTCTTCCTACTAATATTCCAATTTGTTCCATTTTGTAGAGGTGCTGTGAATGTACTAATGATGAATATTTTTTGATTGATCAAGTAATGACAAAGATCATTATGTTTTTGTTTATTTTGTAAGTCACCATGAGTGGATCCAAGTTACTATTAATTAGATTAGAATCTCTGATCAGTGCAATGTAATTTTTATGTTATAAAATATGATGCTTAAGTTGTTAATTTTATCAATGTAAATGTAAAAGGGTAGTTATAATTCTATAAGTCATCAGTTTTTATTGAAACGAACAACCTAAACACCATATTTTATAACATATAAATTACTAATTTAGATGGTAGGTTTATTATGGGAGAGATTATTTTTTTATTTTTCAAAGATACAGACCAAATTTGTTAATAAAGTACAATTGCACAGATAAAAAGAAAATCCAGAGGAAAACTAAAAAAGAAATTTCATAATAAAAGAAAACTATAAACTTACAATTAAGGAAACGTTGAGATTATAAAACTGCGGATAAAAACATTTTCTGGTTTTGAGTATATTTTTTATATAATTTTGAGTATATTTTTTATAAATTATATAATTTTTCTCAACTAAATGAAACTGCTTGATGTAGTATAATATCTACTTTATTTAAGTTCTTTTCCACAATCTAGGTTTCGTTGTATGACAGTATCTTGAGGTGGGCAATTTGTAAAGATACAAATCTTACATAAAAAGATACAAATCTTTACAAATTGCCCACTGTTGGAAGTGTTGTCATACAATGGAGCCTAGACCGTGGTGAAGAATTTAAATAAAGTAGAAATAATGCTACATCACGTAGTTTCATTTAGTTGTGAAAAATTAAACTTTCAGGTTTCCAAAATTATTACTAATCAAATAGCAGGAGTAGGGGCCACCAAATATTATAATAAACCAATGGTAAAAAACTACTCCTTCAGGTTTTGCGAAGTCCAAAATTGGCATCAGATTCCACTATATTAAATTTTTTTTGGCATAATTTCTCCTATTACCCACAAAACAATGACTTTATTGTAGTTAGCTTTCAGTGTAGTTAGTTTTTATTTATATGAAGTGAATTCCACAAACATATTAGGTAATCAGTAATCTCATGTAAATAAGGAGGAGACGAAATATAGGAAATGAACCTATGATATAATTCGATAGTGACTAGTTCAGCCGCATGGACTACGAACGAAAGCAAAAAAAAACGTCCATCCAGTCGAAAGCAATAAGCGCCCTTTGTCGATATTGCCGAGAAGAAGAGTGTTTACAAAAAATAAAGAAAAACTTTCGTAGTTTTCACAGCAATAACTTGGTGAAAATCTTCATAGGAAGTATTTAAATAAATAGGATGTTGGAGAATGAAAACTAAAATTTTTGAAATATTCCGTATTTTATATTCTAAATGATATTTTTGTTAAATGATTTTTTTAAACATCTGAATATCTGTCATTTTACTTCAAATAGCAGAGACTTTTAATTGATATTTAATCCATTAATAATATATGTTTAAATCGTCATTTTTATGAAATTTTTTTTTAATATACAGGACTACGATTAATATCGAATTGAATGAAACGAGGGCACGAATGCCAGTAAGCAGAATAATATTTCACATAAAGAAAATAATTTTTTTTGACATAAACAAAAATAAAATCAGTAAGTAGCTTCATATAACGAAACATCTCCTTGTTTTCCATAAATTCAATTGAATTTTGTTTATTATTGTGATTACTGAAGTAAAAAAGTAAATTCAAATTAAATGCCTAAATAATATTTATCATTTTATATTTTTAGTACAATTGTCCTGTTTTTATAAATATTGTAACAATAAATGTTTAACAATAAAAAAGACAAGTTAAATAAGATTTCCTTTCTCTTCTCGTTAAATTTGAATTAATATTTCCAGTTCCGTCGAGCAAAGCTATAAGGTACATAGTGTTCTATGCATATTGAAAAGTTAAGTATAGTCGAAGGAAGAAGGTCCAAAATGTTTGTAAGGGAAATTATAGCTAATAAATACATATTTTAATAAACTTCTCCCAAAAACAGGACAACTATCTTCTTGAGCCGTGAATAGAAACCGGATAACTATTTCCATCCATTTGCGACTGAGATCAGTAACAACGAGAACGGGCGATATGTTTACATTTGGTGACATATATAAAAATTACCTTAGTTCTAAAGAAGATAATGATAGAAGAGAAAATAAATTTGGATATATTTATATATATATATATATATATATATATATATATATATATATATATATATATATATATATATAAATCCCCTTAAACATGATACCCTTAATCATGATTATTTGCTTTTAAAATCTGTATATTGTCAAAATATTTTTGAAATAGCCCATTGGACTAATTATATGTAGCCTCCTCGGGTGCAATCAATCACGCGCCCACTGCGGTCATACCGCCCGCCCAACACATGTTATCCTCATTCTACTTTGCGGTGGGTGGGCGCTACATACAAGGTAACTCTTAAAACATTTATTTCATAAATTTGTTGTAATAACATAACACACCCATCAAATATTCAAAAATTATGTTCTGAGCTATGGTTACGCTTTTATATTTTGACTTATTTTTCTAATTTTCTTTACGAATATTAAAATGTGATTTTGATATTTTTAACAATGAAACATAAGTCAACTATAAAATTTCATAATATTAATTTGGTACTAATTGATCCATGGCAATAATTCTCAAGTCATCCAATGGTAGTATAATGTAAAAATAAGTAAGTGAATCAATAAATCATACTAACGTAATTTCCTAGTCTTATAAATATTTAATAATGTCTGAAATAATTAGATAAGGGGAAAAATATATCATATTTAGTTAAAGATATTGTCAATAGATGACTCTATTTACAATTTGGATACCTTTGAGAAATTATACACAGAGAATTAAAGAATTGATTTTGAATTGTTTGTTTTTCGTCATTAGCGATGAAGGTAATCTTCAAAATGACAGCTTCATTACTGATTTTTATGAAATATTAAGGGAGTTATGGCGTACCTACAAAAATATCTATGAGAAATAATGTATAGAGATAAAACTTTAAACAGTTTTATAGGGGTTTTCAGTTACCACGAGGAACAAAGTGTACCCACTTGATGAAAATAGGACTTCATTCAATTTGACGTAAGATTTTGGAAGTACTCAAATAAACAAAACAATAATAACAAAACAATAAATACAAAAATGTAAACATCAAATTTAACGCATAAGCTACTCATTTACATATCCACGTACCTAAAAGCCTTAAAGATAAGGATTGAGCTATATTTCCTAGTCGTGCCTTTGGAACATTATATACAGAAAGGAAACATTTATTATTATGCTATTCACTGAAGACTGTTTTCTTTAAATATTCAGCTTATAAATATGATGTTAAGATCATAATTAGCATAGATAGTTTACATATAAGAATATGTGGCCAAGATAATTTTCAACAATTCAGTAAAATTTAAATTTAAGAATATACTTGAATCGAAAAAAAAAGTCGAGTATATTTATCTAGAGCTCATCCAATTATGTAAGCAAGTATATTATCAACGGCAAGATTATAAAAAAGCGAATTATAACAAAAAATTAATTTTTAAAATTAAATGTCATAAATTAGGTTAATATTTTCCTGAAAAAAATTACCATGTAATTTCAATCCGTACAAGAAAATTCCAATCCAGGTATTTATTATTCTATTTGACTGCTGAATATCATTATTTTAACTAAATTAAACAGATCTAATGCCAAAATACGAAGTATCGTCATGTATTCAAAATTCCTCAGCACTTCGTTAGAGGAACATTAACAAAGAAATGATGAGTTATATTAAAGTAAATGAGGAGCTTCGTCCTTTTCAAAAAGTACTTAACGGAAGTTTGCCATCTTGCCATTGTGCACAGCGTATCCACCGTCATTAATAATACAAGCTTGTCTTCTAACAACGATGAGTCACGACAGCTGTGTGAGTGTTGAGCTTTTATAGTGCTTAATTCTATTGAAGCTCGAATGCGTTAACTTTTATTATTGAAGATATTTACAATCGACTTCTTAGATAATGATTTTATAAATGATGAAAATACGTTATGAAAACCAATCAAATGCATTAATATAAATAAAATGGTTCTTAAATAGCAAATAATTAAAAAAGAATTGGAAGCCTCTGTTGATAATAGTTGCTTAATAAATTCTGCTTTCTCACATGTCCTGTGCGTTATGACGACGCAAATCTAAAATCTTATTCTGAAAAATTGTTACCAATTATCAATTATTCGAGAATGCTTAAATAATCATTAATGTACATTAGAGAAAATATCGAAATGAAGTATTCAAAAATAATTAAATCAAGGTTTTCACTAAATACTTTTAAAAGATAATTATATAAATAGATACGTACGTACCATTGTTTTTAGATGAGTTTTCTCAACTTCCCAATAACAAATTATGGAAAAACTTTTAGGTGTTTTTCTTAAATAAGGGCTCAGTAGAAATCTAAAAGTATTTAGAAAAAAATTTCAACATTAATTAATTAGGATGATTTTATGTTATAAAAAATATAAAATAAAAGCTATCGTTTTGCCTCTTCAATAATTTTTAATCAAGACCTTGTTTAACTTTTAAATATCAAGGTTGGACTAAAGATATGGCGGTATAATGGTTGTTGTGAAAAGAAAATTCATTTTTTTTCACTTTGTTTTTCAGAATATATGTGTCTATACTATATAGTTTTCACATACGTATGAAGATGAAAAGAAGATATATCAAAAATTCGAATTGAAGGTTATGAATGTGTGTACACAAGACATCTTTTAAAATAAATATAGTTGACATATGACCGTATGGTATAGTTGACGTGTCATTGAAATTTCAATTTCTTTACATTTTTCATAAGAAGCAATATTGTCTGGAGTTATGAGTAGTAAAATTATCAATAAAAAGAGACATAATTTTTATATTTTTACAAATGGATAAATATAAAAATTTCTTTATTTACTATTAATGTTGAAGAACATATAAGAAGATTATACCAAAATACTCCCCATGTTGATGGTATTAGTGAATTTTAGATCTAAAAATCCAATGTGAAAAGAAGTTACTACAATGTTCACTTACGAGCAGTAGCGATAAGGTCAAGCAAAAGGTCAGGTTGAAGATGTATTTCCGGTTTTTAAATGATAAATTCTTTGGCTTAAATTAGAAATGAATAAAGCTATTTTTGCATGAGTTGCGCTTTTAATGACAAAAGGGATATCTAGCGTATCAACCGTTTAATTAAGTTTTATTACATAAAATTATTAAACTATTTAATAGTAAATTTTCCAAAATATTTAACCCCACTACACAAACAATTCTTCTAATTTCGTAAACATATTTCTAGGCTGCTGGTTTTGCAAACTATTCCAAAGCTCGACTAGAAAATTGGTCGTTAATATATAATTGTTAAAGAAATAAATTTTGTTAAAAACGAAAATACATTTTAGATGAACGTTTAGCTCCTATACTAAAAGTGACCATCATACATAATATAAAGATTGCTTAGGCGATAACAGGTATTTGTTCATAATGTATTTATGGAATTTATGTCCATAACGTATTTATGTTGAAGAAATTATGTGCACTATCCGATTGGGTGATTGTAAGCTATTATGAACTGACATTCATTTTCTCGACCTGAACACCATACCCACAGAATGTCTGAAATGCAAACAGTAAAATGTTTTTGTTATGTGGAAATTTCAGCTTAATTCAGCCTATTAACTTTCCTCGGTAGTTTGCGCAGAAAAATATGGTTGGTGTATTGAATATTAATGAAATGTTTAAATAGTTTATTATAAATACTAAATAGAATCACTTTTAACAACTATAAGAAAGATACTTAAAATAAAGCGTAGCTAGGTTGCTCGTTAGTGTTTAAGTAGTAAAGTGATTAATAAATGATGAGAATAATAAAGAACTGGACGAGTAAATTGCGTTTTACCATTTTCGGTTGACTAATATTACCGTGTGTGTTGTGGATTGTTTTATCATGTCGCCATAGCGAGTCAACAATTGCAATGCTAGCAGAGGCTTAAAGTTTAATGTGAAACAGCGAGAGGAAGTCAGGAAAGTTTCGATCTTGATTGGGAATAAAGGTATTTAAATGTAATATTGACAGTAAATCATTTGTTCATTTTACCATAACCGAAGTGAAGCAAGGATCTAGATTCCTATCATATAATTTTTTTTAATGTTAAATAAATTATATTCCGCTTCTGAGAGGAACTTAAGTACAAATTAAATCTTAGACTATTATTAGATTAATATTAATAAACAAATTTAAATCTTAATTATAGTGAAATATATTTTATAACTTTAATCTTCCAATTATTACGACTTATCGAAAGATTTTAGGGTTTACAACAAATACCACCATGATTTATGAGCAAATATCGACATCTTTCGCAAGCTCATTTATTTTTATTTCTAAATTTGTATAAAATATTTTTTTCATTTTCTTTATTTACTATCGTTCATACATGAAATTATGAAATGATGTTACAATTATTATTTTTGTGTGAAAAGATTTACGGCGTTGAAAGGGAGAATCAAAATGGCCTACACAGCGCCAAATATCAACAAACGGAAAGGTTTTTGTGTATTTAGCCGAAAACTTGCCGAAGAACTGACTACCGAACAGGTAGATTTTGAATTACAAATTCAGCACGGAACCATGTCACACTGAGTTTCGAAGAAACTGTGTCTTTAGCCAGATGGTCTGAAGGCGATGCACTGTTTGGAGTTTTTCTTGGTGAAGTCTTGTATTCAAAAATGGATAAATAAAGGCTGATGATTGATCCATTGTATTTCATCCCTGTGAAACCTTTCTTGTAAAATAATATTTTACCGAATTAAACCTAACTCTCATCTTGCTAATAAGATCGATGCAAATTCTAACTGCAGACTCAGAATATTTTTTAAACCTTTCTTTTAATATTATGTACGTCTATTGTGAATCTCAATTATTCTTGCTTCCAATATTTATTTCTGTACTTTAATGTATCTAACTGAAATATACATATATATATATATATATATATATATATATATATGGCGAACTTAATACTACAAGAGCAATCACTTACAGCCAAACAGAACATCAGTCCAGCCTCGTTCGACGAGAGGCCGGGAATCCAGTCCGGGTCTCCGCAGAACGCCTCGCGAAAGATAAATTTAGCTTTACGCTGCTGCACTTCGGACTTAGTTCTTGCTAGCGAAGTTCAGAAAAGACGTTGGGATGAAAGGAACGAAAAGAGGAATAAATATGTAAACAGAGCTCTACATATTAAAATAATATTTAGAAATTTATTAAGGATACATATGGGAAAAATCAATCCTATTTTTGATTAAAAGCACATCGCACTCTAAGCGAGTAAATTCCTAAGAATTGCGCAAGAAATGTAAAAAACTAAGCGTTAACTGAAACTTATTAAGAAAAATCTCCTCAAACCAAACTGAGTGAGATGAAAGCTTCTTACTATTTACAAATGGCATAATTAAGTGAGAAGACAGAGAAAAATCGAAAGCGATACCCGACCTGTTTGACTCCATGAATATCGCCAAAAAAATGGAAAATTAATACTAGAAGATGCGCGTTTCTATAAAAAAAAACCTGTCAAGCACGAATGGAACTCGTATTGGATTTTTTTGTTTACTAATGATGTGATACTTTACACCTCGATAAATTTTATGATATTAGGTCAACGGGAATCGAAACCTACAGGTTACAGGTTTGGATGTATTTGTGTCAAGAAATGTGGATAAGTGGCCGTGTTTTTACAGTTTTTTTGATTGATTTTAGAAATAATTATGTGTTGAAACATTAAAATCTTATTTGAAACAGAACGGTTACGTGCAAAGCCTACTTTTATATAGGAAAAAAAAGGAAACGGAGGCAAAATTTCGATTCACAACTTTAACCCTAATTCAAAACAAGATTCTATGCAACAGCACCAGAAAAGTACACACCACCGCTAAAAAGTTTTTTAAATGAAATTGAACATTAAAACCGAAATTTATTTAGGAAATCTGTTTCTGAAACAATTTAAGTGAAATTAAAGCCTTTTTATATCACTGAATCACTACGTTTACGCCTACTTCGTTTTGAGTTTAATAGTACTTTATGCTCCTGACTGCTAGATGATAGGTCGAAATCATAATTTATTTCACCTGCATAGAGCGCACACAAATATCTTGCAACCTTTATCTGTTTTTTTTGTTCTCAAATTGATCAAAGCAGTATTGGGAAATGCTCATTGATTGCTCTAAACGAATGAAAAATACTCTAAGCTCATTCATCTGAATATTTTTTCTGTTCCATTGACTGCTTCAGGAATAAGATTATGAAGTTCTCTTATTGATCACTAGTTAGAGTGATGACAATTTTAATTGCTATGTCTTTCTGTCTTCTTCGTTTATTGTTTGAATTATTCATTTATCTTTTTATTCTTTTAATTTTCATTTATTTCTTTATATTTGTGTATTAATATATATAAATCCCAATACCTGCAAATATGTAGATGGTATTGTGGTAGATCACAATCGATTGTGCAAACTCCATTGTGCAGCTGATGTCCACAGGTCATTTCCGTAGATTACATTCCATATTGGTTTTCCTTTGTGCTATAAGTTTTTACCATTGACGAAGAGTAGAAATTGTTTAATATAATCTTAATTATTGCTATTAGTCCATTTTTTTAAAATTTACTATTTCCGAGATATTAGTTATGCGGTGCTGTCATTTTTTAAAATTTTTATCTACTATTTTTAATGAATATTTTAAGTTCTCTGTCCACGATATCCATCGTAACATTTAATGGTATAATGGGATAAAATTTATTACGATTAAACTAAATGTCGATGTATACAATTCGTGAAAAATGGTCTATGTATACAATTTGTGTATAATAATTAATAAAACAAAAAGAATGTATTCAAATGATGATCAAAATAAAATATTTTTTTATCAAGAAATGGTAATTATTATTCTAATCTCTATGACACCATAATGGTATGTTATTTGTTCAACTTTTATTCGTTATTTCATATAAGTGGCTACCAAGAACGAATAACGGGTCTAGAGAACCAATTACATGTTTATTTTATGAAGAATGGAACCATAAAGAAGGGACGATGGTTAAGAATTTGAAACAAATAACCGTTTAAGATTATTGTTTTCAGGATTTTTTTAACTTTGTTTTAAAAGAACTTCGTATAAACAAATACAATATTATAATTAATAATGAAGTTTTAGGCAAGAAAGTTTTGATAATAGACGCATATCGGGCAAAATTCGTTTAAAATTGATTGAAAAAAAGTAAAATCGATCCTGCCAGGATTCGAACCTGGAATCTTCTGATCCGTAGTCAGACGCGTTATCCATTGCGCCACAGGACCTTATTAGTATAATGTTGATTATTTAGATATCTAATCTCGGTTAATAATATTGAGATTTAATTCTTTGTTTTTATCTTATAATAAAAGACATTGAATTTTTCGTCACCGATTACCTTAAGCCTTAAGCTAGCTTTTCAAAATGTCTGAAATTATTTTCAATATCACTAACGTGAAAGTGTGATTTAATTGTGTTGTAAAAAAGTTTATTAACCATTAGCAAAAATATAAGCATAAGGGGCGAAAATGAATTATTTTTATGCAAAATGCAAAAATTAATTATATTACTTTTTTTAGTCGTTACCTATATTAATTAAAAAAAAATAACTTAAGTAAAAGTAAAAATCGTTCTATATTTTTGTCTTATACGTTATCTTTGAACTGCGTAGCGTTTTTAAACTTTATTTTCTATCAAAAACACAAGATTTTTTTTCTGCCTAACAATAAAAGCTTTTAGGAGTATATTTCTTACATATTTTTCTATAAAACGGTGTCATTTTTAATATTGGCCCATCATAAGGGTGTAATATATTGCCCTTTTCCTTTACGTTGTGCTAAGATTATTTGACAAGTTTCGAATTACACATTCTAACTTTATTAAATTGCAAGTTGCAAAAAATAAGATAAAAGCTGAGAAAACAAAATATTAATAACCAAACTTTGAAGCAAATAGAAATAACTAGTTAGAAATAAAGTAAGTTCTGTTGTTCAATGTCAATAATTTACGTTTTGCTGCGTAATATTGTAATTATAAATTTATTGAACAAAAAATCCGCGACTTACTTTTTCAAACGATCTACGTTAAAACGCCTGCGTGGAGTACTAATTTTGGTAAACGGCTTTTCATTAAATTCGAGGTCACTAACCTGATTCGCATAGAGATGTAATACTTCCTTAATGTACGATAACAACTTTCCACAAATATTTTTATTTGTGATGCAAAGTGACGTTGCTCTAGCCCGAAAATGGACACTCTGAGTGATGAACCTATTGCTCTGGACGGTTTCATAACTCAAGATAAGAATATTCAACGGTTCGTTCGTGAAGTCATGACAGCCGTAAGCCATAACTTTATTAAACGTACTGACATAAAATGTATCTTTGTATTGGGTCTATTATGTCTAACATAATTCGAAAATTCACGTAATTAATATCGTTTTTATCGCAGCGGTGAGATAGGCAGCTATGATCAAATGTAATATTTTGTAATTAATATATCATTATAATTTTTGACACGAAAACTCCTAAAAATTGATGCCGGGTTTGGGGAGGTAATCGCGCTCAAATTAGTAACTATTCTATCAAAGTGAATTAAAACTCCAATAACTCGGCAACTAATAGATATGTAACCACCATCTCGTTTTAAAGACGAAGGACGAAAGTTTATACGAGTACAAGATTTATATCTCCAATATTGCATATAAAATTAACCCACGATTTTCGATCTAAGGATTTGACATTTGCAAGAGGTATTCAAATAATTTTAAAAGTATATTTTAAAGTAAAAAAAAGTATAGTTTTCACGAAAAGAACCGCGGCAGTGTCCGACACTGCACTATCTTTTTTTAATAGGAATAATCTTGGAATACATTATCGTACTATAGCTGCAGACTTCAATTGGCCTGAGTTAGCTAGGGATCATATCGCTTAATGTTTGCTTACACATAGCGCTTATTAAACTTTATTTCATGTAACGGAACATTTTTTTATTTTACTTTTTATTACTTGCACACCTAATTAAATTTTCTAAAAATATTACATCACGTGCTAACCAATAACTTATCAATACAGAATTTCTGTAAATTCAACATTTCAGTTTGAAAGGGAATTATTTTTTCATTCGAAACAGTTTAGTAGCTTAGTTACAATCGTCAGAAGAAAGGCTGGCCGGAAGAAAAATCCAACCAGGTGCGAGTCTGGCTCACATATAGTGTTTTCGTACCTCGTTTGAAGTGGAATTACATTATGCATCATGTGTCATTAATAATATAACTTATTTAGCGCGAAAACTAATTAATAATTTAACAATAACTGTTAAAATTAATTTGGGGAAACATTTATTTTATCGCAAATGTCTCGAAAATTATAGCATCTAGAATCATCATTATACCTTCTCATGGCTTTTGCATTTGTTTCCTTAAAAATATTGTTTTTAAAAATTTTAGGTTGAGCAAAATCAAAAATAAAGAGAAGACATATTGCACATTTTTCAGTATTTCTCTGAAAATTAAATATCTGAAATTATATGACAAAATATTTCTGAGATCCTTAAAATTAGCCCTTTTAAATGATATACCACACTATAGGTGTGATTAAAAAAAATGTGGGTAATTACTTTGTCCCCTAACCCTCCTACCCTGAGTGTTCCCATAAATGTTTTTGAGAGTTAGCTTTTGAGATATAATTTTTTACATTACTAGGAAACATTTCAAATCTTTACATCAAGCGCTTTAGAAAAAAAAAAGATTGTGGCATACAGAGAGACGGATACGTGATTTATAATATAAGGGTTCCGTTTTTCTTTTACATATTAAACCCTAAAAGAATGCCTCTTGAATCAACAAATTGGAAAATATTGTTCGGAACTTTCAAAATAGAATACGCTTCCCAATTTCCATTTCCAAATAGTTAGTGAAATTACTCGTTAATAAAAAAGGTACATGAAATGACCGTAAGGTTCGGAAAAAAATTCATGAACAAACTTTCAGGCTCCTTTATAATTGTAAATTTATTTAAATCTTACATTCAGAAAAAGCTAAAATAAATTAAAAACCATAAAACAGCAATGTAATTCTATTGTTATTTTTCATATATTTTTCGACGCAACTTTTGATTTTAAGTATGTTTTTTGGCAACAGTTTTATTTTGCTTTAATTATTGCTTTTTGTGCCACTTTTTTTACAACATTACTTTTCTTAATGTATTATTTGTCTGCACTTATTTTGTACAAATTATTTCATAACAAATCCCGCCAACTTTAAAATTTCCGAAATGTTTTGCATCCAAAGTTACCGCTTTACCAATCCTCAATATGGGATTACAATTTAGACGCAAATTAATTTTCAAATGCCAATATGTTTTGTCTTGACTTTACAAATATTATCTAATATTTCCAGTTAATAGTAAATAATTTAAAAATGTTTGGCATTTGCTATAAAAATATTACATACACTGCAAGAATCTGCCAATCACTTCATTTGATAATGGATGTGAAGTTATTAGTCTGTTTAAGTAATTATACAGAGTTCAAAAATATAGCACTAAAAAATTTAAAAAAAGTTTTAATAATCCTTTTCTATTGATTTGGTTACAATATTTTAAAATTTTGCATTTTAATAAAAAACATTAATAATTTTAAAATAGTAATTTTTTCTCTGTCGTTATCTAAATTTAAACATTAATTTTGTATTGCTTAAAATATTTTAATTATTAACAACAGTTTTTCGATTATGTACTGATTAATTTCTACATTTATACGCGCTCTCTTAATGTTTCCAATATTTTCTTTTTGTAATAAAATAAAGTATATTGATCTTATTATTTTTGATAAAGAGGTTTGAATTGAAATTAAATTGATCGAAAATGTAATATAGTTTTTTTTACAAATCTTGAGAAACTCAAAACACAAATTTTGAACCACTTAATAGTGTGCTAGAAAACCGAAAGTAAATTTCAAAATTACGTAATCCTCAACGGAACATAGCAAATAATCTAATGGAGTACGAAAAGAACTCAAAACTCGTACCACGATACTCTCATACACATTAACGTATGTAAAAAAAATAATTATTTCAGGGTACTTACATAATATTTGCATTAATCTATTTGCAAATAATATTATTTTTTAGTATGGAAATATATTGCCTGATATGTCTTTCACAGGCATAAGGCTTCCGTCATTTGTTTAGAAATATTGTGGATTAGTTACTGATAACTTTTCATAATATTTTTTAATTAAATACAAAATATGAGATATAGGATAAAAATTGTAGCTCCCTACGTACTGAACTTTTTTATATAGACAAGGTAATACCATCCAGTACCAGATACTCTTGTGTAGTTTTTAGTGAAAAAAGAAATTAAAAACAGATTTGTACTCTAGGCAAAGAGCTCTTTCAAACGGTATCTGTACGAAGAAAAAATGAGTACACAAAGTAATCTACGATTCCGATACAAGGCGATAATGTGTATAAATTTACGTTATTATTATTAAATTGCCAATCCTAGTGTGATCAGAATTGTCATAGACACGATATTACTTTTATTTTAAGGTATATTTCTATCCGTAGCAAAATACTCGTTTATCCATATGTGAAGCATTACTATTACATACCCATGAAAAGTACTGCGACATTAAAGATAATACAAAGAAGGCCCGAAATAAAAAAAAACATGTAAGTGTTTAAGAGAGTCCATTATCATCCAGCGTTATACTTAGTACCGTTAATAATAAACACAGGTATTATCTAACGATGCTGCAAGACAACTTGATAGGATATGCTTTTGAAAGAAATGTATTTATTGCGCTTAAAGCTCTAATGAAGTTAATTTAAGTGGATATTTCTGTATACATTGAATATATATGAGGATATGCGTCTGTATTTGTATATGTGCGTATCTATAGTGTCAGTCGATGACGGAATATTCGATTCCACAACTAATTCATATTAGTCAAATTATCCTCTAGCATATTACTTCTCTGCTTCTAATTAGAAACACTATTATTTAAATAAAACTATTTTGTCTGTTCATGAGATTGATTATAATCAGGACCATTTTCTCGAAACACGATTTATATCCATACTTAGGCGTTGTAGTTACACGGGGATATTGATCTAATTCAGAATAAGACAGTAAATAGGTAACTCTTTAAAGTTTAATAGTTGATTCTTTCAGGTTCTTCTTTACTTTTCACTTAACTTAAATAGATTATGGTATTACGAAAATGTGTGTGGCTTAAATATACAAAGCGTTTCAAATAAAGCAAAAGTAGCTATTATAGCACGAGCGTTAAGTAGCGCTGCTTTGGCAGACGGTACGAGTTATTTTTTTTAATGAATTTAAACTATTATTTTGTCATATATTTTTAATCAAAATAATTATTTTTAATGAAAATAGATTAAATATTTAAAGGTTTTCATGATACATCTCTTTTCATGATACATTTTGTCATGATACATCATAATTTATAATTACGCTTTATTTATTAAAATCGCCTTAAGTTTTAGAAAGTCATAATACAGAGTTTCCCTTTTCATACGTATGTCTATTTTTTATCTTTTAGAAATTATTTAATTGATTTAAAGATATTGAGATTCTGTCATTTTAACGGAAAGTTCAGTTTCGTATTGTACTTTCAACTGCAGTTTGATTGTAAAAAATTTATACTTCTTAATGTTGGATTTAATTGGAATTAACAATATTTCTTATTAAAATGAAATCCAACGGATTTCTTAGTAGCGTAATCGCTCTGCATTTTTCTCACTCGCCGTTTCATATTAATATGAAAACTAGTCGACATTTATAATAAAATAAAATAATATATTAGATTGTATGCGGTATGTGAGTTTTATTTAATTTTATTGTTGCATTATTACTTGCAAACTGCTCAGTAAATAGGCCTAAAGTTTAGCTTGCAAAAAGTTTATGTTACATATTTCGATATTAAAATAAGAATTACCTGTTAATTTTTTCTTTAGTTGTCTCTATTTATTCAATAGTTCTTGATTGTTATATCGGAATTATTTTGTGAAAGTATGAATTTAATAGTTCTGATACCAAATTTTAAAAAATATTATGCTTCTTAGAGAAATACTGAAAAGTATAAAAAAAGTTATGTTCTAATCTCTCCAACCCTATATCCAAATTATTACTACTAAAATTACGAAAAAATATAGGTTTTCAGGAAATCACGGAAAGGTAGTGAGAAAATTTAAGGGACGTTCCAAATAACAATTTTTTTTAGATATGCAATCATGTTTTTACTCCTAGGAAATATATAGTAAGTAGGCAATATATTTACGTTATTTTGTATTCGTAATCAATTTTCCTAAATACTAGAAGCTTTTAATTTGGCATACTCATACATCTCACTAATCCACAGATTATTGACTAGCTGACTTTTTGAATAATTAATATAAAAATTAAAGTGGTGGTGAACCAAGGTCTTAAAAGATGATTTTATATATTATGTTGTACATAGTATTAATGGTCTTGCTATCAGGAATTCAAAAATATTTTGTTCACAATTTTAAATTGCGTATTTATATCATAAATGGGCAATTTTCAATTGATGGAGTATCCCCTCCTCCTATTTTCAAACTAGCTGCGTAAGCTAAAAATCATAAAAAAACATAGTTGACAAGCTAGAAGATTACAAGATAACTATATCGATTATATTAGATACTTTAATTTCTGAAATACACACCACATCCATAAGCCTGTGAAAGATATGGCAGGCAATGTATCTACGTTGTAAAAATTTAACATTTAATATTTGTAAATATTTTGCCGAAAACCCCCGTGCTTTGAATTCCACTCATGCTTGGCTGGTGTTTTATAATATGCTTTAAACATTCCGTATGTGCCACCTGATTTGTTTATATGAAAACCCGTTAATTTATATCAAACTTTGCAGAATCTACGAAATTACTATGTCATAGCATATATTTGGATGCTAAGGAATAAATTCAGGGAACTTTTTATTCTTTCTGATTTTCTTTAATTACTTAATTCTTCTTTGTTCCATTCAAAAATATCTTTATTTTATTTATTTCATGGAGTACATATTATGATATCTTATAATTACACACATTACATTTAGATCTAATTCATATTTCTGAACTTAATATTTTCATTATTCCAGTTTTTATTAATCGTTTGTTTAACGGTATAAACGTTTGTTCATACTTTGGGCAATTGTTTTTTATTTATTTAATTTGTTACAGAATTTTTTATTATGTTTGTTATTTAAAAAAAAGATTCCTCAAAGTCAAACAAGAGTAGAACTCTCTTTACGAGAGCCCGCATACACCACGACACTTATAAACATAAAATGACACATACTACTTCTAACATTACAAATATCCATTTACAAATATTAATTTTTCACTACGATATATTGGAACTTATATTATACGGTATCTTTCACAGGCGTAAACATATCGTGATATCAGGAGAAATATTAAGATTCGAATATATTGAAAATATAACCCAAGTATCTATTTATTTATCTAATGAATTTAATTGATACATATGACTTATTGCTATGAGATCCATCTCTTACAGCCAATCATAACACCAGTCCAACCCCATTCGAGGAACGGTCGGGAATCGAACACGGGTCCCCGCGGTGCGCCGCTTCGTCAAAGACTGTATGCCTTGTGATCAACCCGAAATACTACGACGACGACAATTTCCATAATTTAAAAAAAAGTTTCAAGTTTTTAATTAGCCTTTTTTTATTTTCGCTTCAATCCAAAATAGGTGGAATAAAACTTGAATGTCGAATCGAATAAATTTAAGACAAACGTATTGAATTTCTTAAATGGATATACTGATAACTTTAAAACGTGGACCTCTTACGTTTATTTAAGACCGATGAATTGAAACCTATTTTTATAATATTTACGCCTATATCTTAAGTAAATAGTTTTATCTAATTTTGATCCAGGAATAAATTAAAGAAAATGGGCGTGATTAGTTTTAGATCCAAATAGATTAATTTTCTCAATATAGAACATTTTGGACTGGGTATAGAAATAAATAAAACGGTGTTAAAATCATATTTTGCAAATATTGGAAAAATAAATTTCAAAATATTAAAGGCGAGTTATTAATCCAATGCAATTCTTCAGATTTCTAAAATGAGATGTGAAAACTCCTTTAGAGCTGTAGCATCACCTCACTGAATTTGATAGTTAAGTAATATTAAAAAAATATAATATCAATCTTAACTTTGGCGAGATAATCATTTATTTATAATTCAACACAATGGTAGTATGTGTTGAATTATAAATAAATTATTTCAAAAATATCAATGAGTTACTGGCCGTAATATTATTTCTGTCCCACTTTTAGGGTAGCGACGTTTATCAGGGCAGTTTTGTACCAGAAGTTAGGAAAATTTCTTTCTGAAATTTGCACATTGAAAGCCTCTACTAAGCTTTAAAATTTAAAATTGAGATAATTACTTTAACCACGTTAGGATATTTCCTAAAGCTCTTATTGTAATCTTATACTCAATTAATATTTACGCAAGATAAATGGACTCAGGTCAACAATCAGTAAATTCAACATATTTCTACATATTTTATAGTTTGAATAATTCTACTCATTTAATATATTTTATAAGCAGATTTAGTTACTTGTTTGTGGAAGATGAAAGGTCTCCTTTTTCCAATGCCACTTTGTATGAAAAGTCCTTTGCTATCCAAGCTGCCAGATTTAATAATCGCCTGGATCCGCATACCGGGAATTCGTTGTCCATAAATATATTTAAAGGTCGCCTGAAAAGTCCTTCCTCTCCTAATACCCTAATCCTACCTTTATTTTGTTCATATTTTTCCTTTCCTTGTTCCCGACAATGTTAAACTTTTTTATTAATGATTAATTTTTTTCGAATTTTTTTCTACATTGAGTTTGGTTTTTGCCTATTTATTTATTATAATATTTTTTAAATTTTATTATTAGGGTTTTTATGGCATATCATATTACATATCTTTATCTTTAACCACTGTGGTTGATTGATAGCATTTGAGAGAGAGGGAAATATAGAAAGAGAGAGAGAGAGAGAGAGAGAGAGAGAGAGAAAGCAATAATTCCGCCAAATATAAATGTATTTTAAGGAATATTTATTGATTTATTGTTGGTCGTTTGGATGAAAATAGCCTTATCAATATACCATATTCCAATGTTATTTTGTTGTACTCTAAACAAATGAATTTTAAAGAAGGCAATATTTATGAAATTATTCACATGTTAAATAAATCGTTCATTTAAATGTTAATTTGTTACTATAGAATCTACATTTAAGTAAAAACTGGACATCCAACTGGCAACCCCCGTTTTATGCAGATGATTTCAATTACAATCACTTATACAGGTTTATGTTATTGTAATTCATGACTCTAACGGACTCAAATGAGGCAGATATATGAGTTATTTGGTAAAGGGTTTCAAAAAAGGAAATGCAATTTTAAATCATAAACTGAGATATAATAAAAAACTAAATTTAATACTGTGAAAATCAAGGTTCGAGCGCTTCAAGCATATTGGCAGTATAGAAACATAAATTTATATAACTTTTTACTCCAAATAAATATACGAGAGCTTTTCAGGACAAATTGTTTACCATACTTCCGTACCGAACCGATCTATATTGTGGCACCCCAACTGTTCCAGGATATGGTTCTTGTAAATTGTCCCATCGCTAGCATACCTTAATTTGATAATTCTGTAGCGAATGAGAACGTAGTCAAACATTTTCTATAAAATTCTAATCATTTCATTTATTATTATATATTTCTTTATTTATTCATAAATTTTAATATAACATATTTTGTCTTATTGCTACAATAGTTATTTCTTCCAGCCAACTGCAATCAAAGAATACGATTAATTAGTTCTGAGGTGGAGTTCAATACAATACATTACTGTAAAATTTTAGGGAAAAATAATAGAGAGGTCTAAATTTGACATGTAGGGACAAAAAAAGAAAATGATGGGACATCATAAACAGAATGTTAACGAAAAGGATACAATTGTAGATAATTTCAAACAATCACAGTATTTTGTTTTGTCTCTCTCCTCATCTCTCCACCATCTCTACTCCACCTCATCGATGATTTGGAAATTAATTATCAAATAATAATGTAAAACACTAAAATAATATTAAACATATACACAATAATAATGATAATAATACAAGTACACGATGATTGAAAATGAAATAAATTTGAAACAATAATAAAGCGAAATAGAGATATTAATTATTCAGTTTGTCTGAAGACGGTATCTCATTTTAATTCCTTTGTAGCGTTACAAAACCTTAAAAATAAAGAAAATTTTAAAAAGTTTGGAAAATATTTAATAAACGCTCTAAATATATGTAATATTATTCTTATAAAAAATGACGTTATTTTCTTTGATTTCCAATTTTTTTATTATTGAAGTTACAATAGGAACTGCCCAATGTAATGTAAAGAATTTGAAATTCTGCAAAGAACAATTTTTCGTAAGATGAGCAGTTATGTAGATATAATGCATAAATCGGTTTGCACCCCTATTTTTAAGATTGCAGCCGAATGGGGCGGCCCGACAAATTATTTTAAACTTACAGCGTGAGGAAATTTGCGTAAGAAAAAAAATCTAGTCCTACTCTAAATTTACCATAAATAAATGTACTTTTTCCATTTGCGAATCCTCCAGAAGCCGTCTAAAAATATTTAGGGCATTATCATGACATGAGGTTTGGATTATATTAATCATTATTGTAACGTAACTATTACTTATAAACGTCACAAATGTATTCAGATAATCGAAATATTACCTGATAAAGAAAAGTTACTTTGAAATTAAGATGTACCTTACGTCTAATATAAATGTTATAGTCCTTTATTAGACTTGCGTCGTAACTCAGCAAAGTCGCTAATATTTCATGTGTATGTACCAACATAATGAATCAAAGGTCTTCGTAAATACGTGTATATACGAAAACTAATAGACTTAAAGGGGTTCTCAAAGATAAACAGAAACTTTCATTAAGATAAAATAAACATTATGTTTTCAGTGCAAAGGTCTCATAAATCTAACTACCAGTTTTGCTATTTTGGGTCACGTTGATAGCAAAGTGTGTTTCATTTTATCGTTTAGTATTTGATTACCTAAGTTGTTATGATTAAACTAAACTATTACAATAAAAAAGTGATACAAATAACACTAGCCATGTTAAAGTAAATTCAACTCAGTATGAATAAAGAGTATATAAGAAAATTTAGTAACTTAAATTCCGATACCCGATTCAATATTATCAACACTCTTAGGAAAATATTCAAATAAAATTAAACAATTTAATAGAAAATCATTTTATTTTGTGCAGTAATTACGCTCACAAATAAACATAAAATTATTTTTATTACATTATAAGCACATCTTTCATATGTAAAGTACTGGAAATGAAATATTTATATTGAGGACATGGGCTTCGAAATTTAAATAAAAAACTATGATACCATTGGATATGTTATATCCCCATATGGATATATTATATCATATTCAATGTCCATAGTATGGGTATCTGGGGAGATTCAGTGTCCATAGTATAGTCCATAGCCCTAAGAGTACCCATATATTACCCATATGGATATATTTTATCATATTCAATGTCCATAGTATGGGTACTCTTAGGGCTAAATGGCCAATGTTCTGGAGAAGAAGGCGTTTTGGTCAAAATTCTTTGATATGATCTATCAATATCCTTATTTTTAACTATGGAGTGTATAGTTAAAATATATAAATGTTTTGACTACTTTTCTCAAATTATCTCCTAATTTTGATACCGAAAGCTTTTATTTATAATAAGCAAAATTATTTTCACATATTTACACAACGAGCTGTCCCTACCTCTTAGATGGTGACACTCGCGATACTCAAAGAAAATACGTTGTTATGAGGAGTTTATTATAATTAAAAATAAGTTCAGTTGTCTCAACTTTTATGTGTGGAAAGTTTTATATATACAATGTAAGTCCGTTGGTAGCTTTCAAACAAACTCACCATTAAGTTGCTACTAACTGTAAACTAGTAGTGGCTTATGTGTAATAATGTTGTGTGTAATACTAGGAGTGACAGATTTATGCGGTTAGTTAACAAAGTAATTCTTTGATATCAGTGAGCACATTATTATGGATTATAACATTACTTATGATTATATAAATCAAGTAACTTTTCACGGTTCAGTAGTGAAATAAGGACTCCTAATAAATGTGTTATATCCATCCGTCCGTTTATTCATCCGTCAGTTAGCCCCATAGTTCAAAAGTTTAAGACCCATGTTCGTGATGAAATTTTGTGCCAAAATATATCCATATGGATATGTAGGTTAATATGTAGCAAAATGCTAATAATATTTTTTTAGTATTGACTTTTTTCATATATGAAGTTGCTTGTATTGGACTAGCTTTCACGTTACATGAAATATATCTAATAAGGATGAAGTTAAAATGTCCAAAATATATCTAACCAATGTTTATTTTCTTAACTTACATGGAACTGCATAAAAAGAAAATATTATTCCGAACGTCATCCTTTTTACTTTTTTACTATAATGTAGTCGATTAGTAAGTAACATTGAAATTACAATACTATAAGGAAATTGAGGGTTTTCCTTTTTAGAAAAGAAAAATTTTAATTTGTAGATAGATTAAAATTGACATAAAAATTATTGAATAATATGAAAGAGCAACATTTATTGAATAGCATAAATAATAATTTATATAATAATTATAAAGAAAATAAAGAGTACAAGATTAAAAATTAACATTAATTGTTTTACACACTTTTGTGCGTAATGAATAATAATAATAACAATATCGAAAATAAGAGAATAATTTAATAAATTTTATAAATAATCATAATAGGAATATGCTAACATAAATTATAATCATTTAAACAACAATTCACAAGGAGAATACGGGAATTAAAAGTTAACATTAACGGATTTTTTATTAATGCATTTACCCTTAAGAAATATTTTAGAAACGGACTTACAAAGTCTGAGTAGTGGATACCGACATTTTTACGAGCTGTAACTGTGGAACTCGAAAGTGCCCAGAGCTGCATTTTGATCTGCCGGGGGCACCAACTGTAGTTAGCAGTTCTCAAAACGAAACTCAGCGATGTATAGGCCAGTGTGGTAATTTGCTCCTTGTGAATGTTAAAGTGTAATTTAAAATAAAAAATAATCCCGTGATCACGTTTATCATGAACAGACTCCAATGAAATGAAATATTATCAGTATTATAGAGATGGACCATTTTATTTTTGGAGAAAGTAATCGATTGGCACTTATCGCAATTTAAGTGTATTTTATCAAAATTATTAAGATCTTTCTGTAGGCGAATGCAGAAAATATTGTTTTATATTTTTGAAAATATCTTTAGGTCATTAGCGTATAATAGAAACTTACTATATAGCAGGTACTTATGTCATTTTATAGTACTTATATAGCAGGTCCTTATGTCATTTTTAAAAATGACAAATAAAAATAGGTCAAGTGTAATACCTTGGGTCACTCCTGATGTTATAGGAACAGGGTGATATGAAAACGTTAATTTGGACGACATATTGCCTGATGCTGAGGTAAAAAGCGAATCACAAACCACCATTGATACCATTGAAAGACAGTTACTTCAATAAGATGAGATGATCGACCTTATCAAAGCCTTTTTTGAATTCTATAAATATGGAGTCGACCTATATCCTGCAAACAATTGATTTGAATGGGTATTGCGAATATAGGAGGAGAATAGTCAATGTTGATCGATTTTGAACAAAGTCATGCTATTCCTCTATAATAGGCTGGTGCACCATGAACTACTTTTTCGAAAA
Organism: Druceiella hillmani; assembly: GCA_039881145.1. Lineage (NCBI taxonomy): Eukaryota > Metazoa > Arthropoda > Insecta > Lepidoptera > Hepialidae > Druceiella > Druceiella hillmani. Next base: position 34,530,094 of record JAYKKI010000018.1, on the reverse strand, counting down.
GCTTTAGCATTGCTGATAAAATCGATATTGGTCGATAGTTTTCTACATATTGTTAATTATCAAACTTACATATTGGCGAAACGTATTCAAGTTTTTTAAATAATCTAATTATTTTTCTAATTGTTTTTAATTAATCTAATTATTTTATAAAAGCTAATTACTTTTCATTAAAAAATTTGAAAAATACATTTTTCTTCCATATTACAATAATAAATATTGTAGTGTGCTCTGCACTGATCACAATTATTGTTGGTGTACAAAAATTTTGCATCATTTTGACTTTAAAGGACATCTATATTTTTAAGGTTGTATCATATATATTCTTATAAAGTATAGACTTTTCCTTAATTTTTTCTGGACCATTTAATTACTAAACACTTATAAGTTAATTAAAAATCCTTTTTTGATATTACTATGACGTTTCGTTTCAAAAATAATGACATATATACAAAACTTATAACTATCACTCATATAAGGCTACAAGATTAATTTTCAGGAACAGTTTGAAATTTTCGAAATCCCGATGTTTACAGGACCGCAGAAAAAGATCTGATGTATCTATGTAGTGTGTTTTTGCATTTGAAGATGTATATTTACAAATTGCCTACCGCAAGACGTTGTTATACAACGAAAACTAGGTCATGGTATAGAATTTAAGTAATGTAGAAATAACACTACGTCACGTAGTTTAACTTAGTTAAGAAAAAAATTATTATGATGAATGATATTGTTTTCCCTGTTAGATCTACTAATAATCAAAAATCACTTTGTTATTATATATACAAAATTTATACATAGCATATTCATATTTATTATATGACTACGATATGAATGTAATCGTAGTCATATAATAAATATATTCAAGAAGTAGTAGTAATAGTTTACTTATAATGTAAAATAATATTTTACATCCGAACTAGATTCAAATTCACTCTGGCACAATATGCGCTTAACAGTTAATTAGAAAAAAAAAACAAAAATTATTACGAACGACGTAAACATATTCCATTTGTTATTTTCGTTTATCTTACCAACGCAAAAAAAATTAAATTTCCTCCAATTTTTCAAGAAGTATGTGGCAGTGTCCAGCGGGAAATGAACGCGAATTGAAACATAAAACAAGGCGATTTAGGAGCATCCATTAACGTACCCGCTTATTTCCTGTAATGTACGTTGAGCTCCTTACGCATCCTTATTTTACGGTAAATAAAACTACTTAACATGAATAAATGGATACGAAGAGAATGTAACCACTAAGTGGAAACCAAACGAATAATGAATGTTTTCTTAGCTCCATTGTTGCTGAGATATTTCCTACAGTTAAAGAAATGTCGAAATTTATTTTAATAAAATTATGAATACAATTCTTTCTCCAGTAAACGTACAATTTCATATAATTAATTTGATTTTAATTTATATTTAATTATGGTGCTTTGTCGAATTTTCGTAATAATAAACTGCTACAATTTGTTTTAAATTAACACTCTATAACCATTGAAGCCTCCATCCGATAGTTAATTTTAAAAACGTAGTAATATTGCAGTATTCTATGAAAGAAGGAGGCAAAGTAAATACTGCAAATGAGTTTTTAATTTATCTAAATTCCAATCTCGATTAAAGAATTATCGTCATGCGAGTGGTATGTCATATAAATCCCATACCTGCTACTCATTTTCTTTCACAGTTAAGATTATCATGATATCAACTGTAGCTATGTTACATATATTCTGCTTTGCGGTTTAACCCGTGTATCTTAATTTTATAGCTCCATCCTCCTCCGCTGTCACTGAGCGCCTCCGCTTCATTTGCCAAACGATATCAGTGTTCAGGGTCGGGGAAATAATCGGTATAATCAGTCAATAAATAAGTCAGTCTCACTCTACTTTGCACCCTTTAAGACTTTACGTATTTTTGCGTATATAGCTTATAATTTTTTTATTAATTTTTTAATAATTTTTGAAATTTAATTTAAAGTTCCATACATTAGCGCGAACAAACAAACAAAGCAAAGAAACAAATTTCCTCCTCCGCCCTTGTAGATCGAAGCGTGATAATGCATGCACTTCAACTCGAACGTGAATTACTTAGCATCGTGCATTTTTATAAAATTATTAAATAATTGTATTTATTGTTACGTGAGAGAACGGAGTCATTCTTTATTTCGCCTGCCTAGAGCGTGCACAAATAAATGTCCTGCTGCATTCACCAGCTTTTCACGCATTTAACTTAATCAACGAGCTATTGCGAGAGGCTCCAATTCTTGATATTTTTGCTGCTTTATTGACCGTTTCGGAATAGATAATGGAGTTGCTTAGTTCACGTTTGGTAATTAATTAGTTTTATATTTAAATTGACTAAATGTGGGCTTTTCTGTTTATTTATGTTATGCATAATGTAATTTGTTGTACATTTAATGTTCGCACAAGTCTAGTGCTTTCGGGCAACGTGTAACTTAGACGTGAAGATTGTTGATAAAGAAATAAATACATAAATAGTCATAAACTAATTTCCTTTGTCTCAAGTTTAGGCGAATTAAATTATGACGTGGCTTTCTTTCTTTACTTCGAGTTTTTTCAAATCTTGCCCAGATTAAAATATTACTCGAAATTGTTGAACTAGTAAATTATTATAAGTGTAAATAGCGACTACATTGTATAAACAAATAAATGGAGAATCATCCAAAAATAAATTTAAAAACATTTAGGGATCAAGCAGAAAAGTATCCAAAATACAATACAGTGCTAAACATCAAATTAAGAGTATATGAATGAAAGTTTCCAGAGTACTTTGAAATAGTGCTCCGGAATTATAGATCTTAGAATGAAAAATAACCCATAGATGTTTACGAGTTAGTAATATGTTTATGAATCAGAGAATTTAACAAAATATATTTTAAAATAATTGAATAAATGTAGTTAAAATTAATCGTTAAAATTAATTAAATCATAGTAGTTAAAATATATGACTTAAAACATGTGTCAATAATGTATGACACTGTGGAAATTATTTGTTTTTCTTTTTGCCGTAGGAAATCGCACATTTTTTTATGATAAATGAGTTTTTGGGTAGAAAGCTCGAAAAACTCGAGTATAATTTTATTATTAAGTTGATCATATTATTCATAACATAGACTAAAAAATAAATTGTAATATTTTCCTACGTATATTCTGTTCAATGTTTAATATAGGGAGAAACTTGAAATGAAGATGATCATCTGGTATCCATTTATAGGATATTCATACATCTCTCATCTGTGTGAAGAATTAATAAATATGTATAAATTATTTGAAATGGTTAAATTAAAATGATTAAGTATTCAATAGGAACTCTTGATCTTTAATTGATTATTGACCAAAAGAACTATTCTATAGTTAGTGATTTTACTGTTATACAACATGCATGCAACAACCCTATATAAAGGCTACATAGCTATCAACGCAAATTTTGCACCTTTACTCTTTTCTTAAGTATGTAAATAGATGAGTTCAAACATTTTCCGGTTCATTTGAAATAATTTGATATGTGTGTATTTTTATTGTCATACAAATCGAACGCAAACTATATAATCGTAACATAGTTATCAACGCCAGTTTCACGCACACACCATACTTTTCTATTAAGTATGTGAAATAGATGATTTTAAATACATTCATTGTTACATTTGCACAATTTTACAGCTCACGAGTGATATGTTTGTGTTTTTACTGCCATAAAAACGCACGCAAGCACGCAAGCACACATGCACGACATGAGTTACCGTGTAGCTGAGTGGGAATGAATGTACCATTTATTCTATATACTCGCCCATCAGTGAAACCAATAAAAGAACTAAGTTTAAAGACGCATACCGCCGTGTGAAATAATCCTTTGAGGATCCAAGCTGACTCAAAATCACGGAGGGACTTGTAGTCTAACACTATCTTAGATAAAAAGCTTTTGTAGTACAACAAATATTTTCCTAATATGAGTAAAATCATAGTTCATATTTACTTGTTCTGGATTTAAATATACATATACCACTAGACTAAAGCGACTACCAATAAAAAGATGATAAAAAATGTGCAATAAACGTGAAATTTATGCGCATATGGTTTTGTAATAAAGGACCCTCACCCGATTTCAACTACGGACATACTCATATTTTGCGCCTCAGCAATTCCATATAACCGCACCCTCCCTAGATAAGAAAACAAGAACATTATTCCCGTGCGAGGTAAAATAATGAATATGTTTCGGGTTTGCAATAAAATGCTGTTTTATATGTCACTTGCGGTACAATTTGCGGTAGGGAGCACTCGCCACAAATATACACGTCTTGTAAATTCGCCGAAGACGGAAATCATAAAGGTGGAAACTTATTATTTAGAGTTCTTGTAAATATTATGGCCAACTAGCAAAATATATTTGTTTTTTAAATATTTGCTTTATACAATTTGCTCTTTTTAAAATTGCCTTTTACTTAGATGTTTAACTACATTTATTGAGGAGCTGATACTGGTTGTCTATTTCATGTGAATGTTAATAAAAATATTAGTAATGTGGAAAAAACATTACAAAATGAGTATCTCCTTAAATAATTAAAAAGCAAAATTGATAACACAGAGACAATACAATATATATATATATATGTATATATATATATATATATATATATATATATATATAAATGTAAAAATAAACGCTTTGAACTTAAAACTTATGTTCGTCAACATCTTAAATAAATACGTTATTTTTGTTCTATGCATTCAACAATTCTTCGATTATTATTATTTAAATAAAAAGATTAAAAATAAATATTTCATCAATTTCACTTTCAAGTGAAAAGAAAATTTAAAGGCAGAAATAGAAATAACTCGGTATAACAATAATAATTTACATGCACCTTTAATAACTATTTTGAGCAGTAGTAGGGTTACAACAGAAGATACGTAACATTGTTTCTTTTTTTTACAAAATGTTAAATATTCTAAACCGTTGTCCGAATTGAGTGCAAAAAAAATAATGCTGTCTTTAAATTGGATCGATTTAAATTCTCCATTTTTATCTCGGCGTGCCACAGATGGGAAATATAATAGTACTTACTGAGTTTTTCAAAATAAATAAATATCAAAACAATGTTTTTTGATTTAGTTTTTATATTTATATGAGTATTGAAAAAATTGCGAGTGCGTTTTGTATTTATATTATGTAAAACTATCAAACATATTAAAAGTAATGTGATACTCACTTTCCATATTTTACACTCCTAATTGAAAAAAGTATTATATACCAATACAGTTAATCGAAGAACAGAAATTACCATTACAATTAACTCGAAGAACAAAAATTGTCGAAGCAAAATAATGATACTTTATAAACATACAGCATAAAACACCTAATAATATGTAATTATAAAAAAAAGTATTAAGGTAGGTCTGATAATTTTACTTTGAAATTCTTTGAACGGAAAGGCATCGTAGTGAAAAATAACTTTACTCTGTGTTTTTGTAAATAAAGGAGAAAAAATTTAAAGGCCGTCAACAGGCAAAAAAAGTAACAGATTAAAAGTAATCCATGTACGATGTTCAAAAGTACGAAAATGAAAAATTATATAATGAAATCCCATATAAAATACCACTTACAAATATGAATTGCTGTACTATGATTTTACTTTATAATGCCCCTCAACACTATGCAGCTGACATTCCGTTAAAAAATAGATTAGTTTCCGTATAAAAAGCAAATCAAATGCAATATCTATTCATTTTCTTTGTCAAATATTACCTTAGCTGTGCAATAGAATACTGTTAATAAAATGATAATGTGATATAATCAAAGAACGTTACTAAGCTTTTCAGGATTCCATAACCAAACAGCAAAAACGGCACCCTTATAATCTCATCCTGCCCGCCTGTCCGTCTTCCCGTAGGTCACAGCCATTTTACTCGGAGACTATTGGCACTATATGGAAGAAAATTGGGTGGCAGGTGTTTTGCTGTTATACATTGACTCGCACTTGGCCCCGTTTCTTAACAACGTAACTACACTTAATCGGAACGTGTTTGCTTGTTAAGTTTGAACCTATTAATCTAATTGGAATACATTCATCACTTTACTCGCTGTAACATTATTTTTGCTTCAATCTTTACATAAATGGCTATTAGATATGGATGTTCGTATTTAATGTGACTGAATTTATTTCATAAAATAAAAATATATTTTGAGTTAATTTTAATACACTGCGTCAAAAGACAATACTTGACCCACATGTAATAGTTTTCGTAAAGATCATATCCACTAGCAGGCTAAAGGTAATATAAAATATTCAATATGCTGTTGCATACACAAATATTCATCAAATTTTATTTTTGATTGTTTTTTCCCATCGCAAGTACATAATTTTTCTAGGGAAAAATGATTCGCATTCAATTCTTTTCAGGAAGACCACCTGTAATAAACTTGTTAAAAGGTTTTTTAAATATTTATTTAGTACATGTCATGAATTTTTTAATTAATTAATTTTTTATATTCAATGTGTTGAAATACATTTGTCTTATTATAAATCCATAAAACAAGAAAAAGAAAAATTAAAGGAAATATTTTCATTATATTTTAGTAAATTATAAACAAATCTCTTAGTAATTAGTTCATAACAATAAATGGAATGAGAGTTTTTTATTTAATTAATGTTTCAAATACAAATTACAATCATAATTATTCAGATTAATTTACTAGTAGATTATTGTTTTATTTCCTAATTATTTATTCATTAATTTTGATAATCATAAACAACATGTGAATTGAAATTATAAATTTTAAGTAATAGTTTAAAGCTGGAATGTACGTTTTATTCATTAAGTTACAATAATATCTTATGTTTCACAGTGCTCTACGACACATTCATAATATTATTTTTGAGTACCGAGCACTTAAAATGTAAACTTATATTCTACAAAAAATGAGAAAAATTTACACTTTGATGTTACTTACATTTTCATAGTTAATTTAATGAAAAAGCCGCGCGCATGCAGTAGAAATATTGTTCTCGCTTTGATATCGTTGCTATGGTTATGTTATTTGTCAATTATAAGTTTTGAAAAATTTGGGCGTGTGATTATTTTGCTCGGAATTTAGTTCCTGCAATCAATCCCTTTTTATACATGAAACTGTAATATTTATATGGAGAACCCAATAAAATTGTGAAGAACGCATAATTTATGTAAGCAACCATTTTTGCCAATTTATACATCATAATTTTTTACACATTTGATTTTATCACGGGCGTTTCTGCCTGTGATTTCTATGCTGGAAAATTTTATTTTGATCTTTAGTTTAAGTATTTGGTCAATTCAACAAACTGTCCGGAGTTGAATAGGCTAGGAGGTTTATCCTGAAAAAGTAAGCAGGTATTTAGTATTAGAATATATAAATCTCGAAATATAGCATGCATGAATGGGTACCAAAACTACCTACAAAAAATAAATCACGATTTTTTTACTCCAAAAATCTGCAGTACATTTATTTTTGAACTTCCTGAAATAAATTTGATGTTTCAAATTTTAGTACCACGCTAACTTCTCGATATGTGCAGATAGGAAATCAATAGTTTTGTGCCAACACCGTACTACAAAAGAACACAAAATCGTACAGTAACCCACTTTATTTTTTGGGATGTTTGAAATAATTTATTTGCAATGAAATGTCTACTTTAAGTCTACTAATTACTAGTATAGTACAACTAATTATACAACTATTGTTTACTAATGATTAATATAATGAATCTCATGTCACATTATATGTCTCAGCATTGCAAATCTGACGATCAAATTGGACTTGAAGATGGTGTTTATCACTTTATGACCGTACAAAATCTGCGTTATCTCGAATAATAGAGAAAAAAACTTCACTTTTTCACCAAATGATTAAAAGGGCGGAGTCATCACAATGCTAATAACATGGTTTATCTGATTCGTAAACAACAAGATCTGAAAATAAAATTATTTTATGGCAAAAATCATATTAAAATCGGTTCAGTGTTTTTACGGAACAGAAAAATCAGGACATGTCAACACAATTACGAATTCATTCAGATATATTCAGTGTCTTAAAATAAATCATTAATAGTTCTATTAATTTCTATAATATTTTTAGTATAATGAAAATCTTATTGATGAAAATTGTTTTTCACTAAAACTTGACAATCAAAGAGAAACGAATAATTCTCCTCAAAGCTGGAAATGTTATTTTGTAAAGATAAATATTAGAGTAATCTCAAAATAATCTTTATGAAACTCATACAGCCATCAAAAGATCTCAAGGAGGAGTTCAATGTAATTTATGAATTGCGAATGGATATTTTAGTGGATATTTTCGTATTCTGTGACATCAAATACCACTAGTTCGATCGGCGTCGAAAGTTTTCTTAATGTATTATGGAGTGTCCTCCTTACAGTAAAGTTCGACGAACAGATAAGTTTCAAGCTAATCCCATTTTGTTTCCTTTCTAGTATATTATATAACGAATAAGTTTCAAGCTATTGTAGGTCAACTGAACCAATAGCCATTCATCACGTTTTTTTTATCTTTGTGATCTAGTTATTTCCCTTTGAAATAAATTATTTGTGAAACACTCTTGCTGTTCACACTCTTGCTGAGATAAGCTAATTAATTTGGTCATATGTTTTGGAAAGAATGAGATTGATATCTTAGAAAATTAACCAGCAGTTTTGTTTACTTTCTGTACAACAAAACGTTATTGCGCAATTCTAGGTATTCAATCTTTTCTTCTAAGGCACTCTAGGGTCCAGTAGAGGTCATACAATTAACATTACAATTAAAAGAAATACCAACACTAATGGAAAGTTTTGAAGCTACGTTTCAATGAAAACAAATTAAATAATGCCGTCTGGAGTAAAGTACAAAACTAATTTCAGAATATGCTGAAAAACAACTCGAATTCAGAAAAAATCTCCAGAAAATAGAGTTTCGGAATATTTCAAACTGTTCCAAATGTTATTGCCGTGAAAAAAAAATTTCGACAAAATTTTGAAAGATTTCCAAACTATATCCGATAGAAATAATCTTACACTTAATGACCTAAATATAAATACGTTATCAAATTGTAAAATATTTTTTTTTAAAATAAAATTTATCTGGTGGAAAATTATACTATTTAGATATCGTACTTTCAGATGCTGGTTACTAACGAAAGAAAGAGATATCGCTGTTTATTAATAATTTGGTTTTGGTTGTAATAAGTTTTTAACTACTAATGTGTTACATTTATATACTTAAAAACTATAAAGTGCATGACATTTATTCGGTAATTGGTGCCTTGATAGTAAGTTTTATCTAAATCATACGTACGTGCGTTGTTAAATTGCATGCCGTTTTTAACTCCATTGAATTTATTGTAGTCAATTTCATTCAAATTTTAATTTAAATTTTTTGGCTATAACATCCTTCATTTCTTTATTTACTACAATTTTTGCATGTCGATGAGAAATTATTTCTGGGATATCTTTCTGTACCGTATAAAAATGTAGTTCTAATGACCTACAACTGGTAGAATTGCGGGCTTTCCAGCAAACTGTTAACTAAAACCTGAAACTAGGATAGCATTTAAATCTATTTTGATTACCGAATAATAGTATCTGTATCGTGTATCTCTTACTCTTAGGATGTGTGTTTTCTTTATGTGAAGTTCATTCCCTTTTACTGTGACGTATAATCTATGTGCATAAACTCGAGTCCACATTGATTTTAATCAGGTCTGGTATCGATTTTAATCAAGGTAATATGTAATGACAATATTGCATATTATAATTGTGTAACTTACATATCACATAAAATTAAATGTTGACGTATTGGAATATTTTCCAAAATTTATATATTCAATAAAAACTCAGTTAATAACAATAAATGATAGTAGAGGTAATTACGGACTCTCTCTGTGGCGCGGCACTAGGTAGGGATACAGATACTTTTATTTAATTTATATATATATATATATATATATATATATATATATATATATATATATATGTATAAACTTTCAATTACACAACTCTTAAACGATAAGTTCTTTTTTGTGATTTTATTACCGTAATTAAACACGAATTCCTATAAAGGGCATCCCCGAAGCATTAGAGGATGCCGCTGTAAAAAGTAATTGTCACGTTAATTAAGCAAAAAAAATATTTGGGCACCTAGAGAGATGATAAACTTAAATTCCATAGAACACAGTTTATGTTTCGTAGTAAAAAACTACTAGAATAATTGTGTTGGGTTAACTATATATCCATTATATATTTAGGGATCATTTCTATCATTGACAAAATAGGTTATTGCCTTTTAATCAAGTGATCTCCCAAAGCTACCTTATACTGCACAGGTGTGTTCACAGCGAAAAAAGTTACATTAATGCCACCTAAAGGCATTACCGATATGGTGGAAGCTGAACTAATCATAACTTCATATCTATGTGATATTGACTTAAACTCAATTGTGAATGTCAACATTCCATTTGTTGTATTCCTTAATTAAAGAGAAATTATAGATAATTGAAATAAAATCACTCACTTTTAGGAAACATAAAGGCTGTATTAACTTGCTGATTCCATAAATATGCGTGTTTACCTGAACACCCAAAAGTGACGCTAATAATTTGAAATGTCAGCGTCGTCATAATTATGTTATAGTCCAATAAAATGCCATTTATTGAACTCTAACATAAGTATGAAAAAAATGGCATCAAAATATCCTCCACCAATTAGTTATGAACTTTTTACAGAAAGCGTGAATATAATGTTTTTAGAATACGAATTAAAATAGATCAAGGAAATAAGCTAAACCAATGCATGGTAAAGCTTCTATTGTTTATTTATCTAATTTATTGAACAATATCGTAGTAGAAAAAAGAGTGAACTAATTCATTGTGATATTAACTTTAAAATTTACCTGAAAAGCCGAGTAGATAAATAAGCGACAACTTGTACAAGTCGAGTCGAAACTTTCCTGCAAGTGAACTGTTACTGAGATTAAATCAATTATTAACCCTCGTCACGAAGTTGGACTTCCTAAGTGACAGGATAATTGTTATTAACTGTGGCAATATACTAGATGGAATAAGCTGTTTTTGGAAATAGAAAGCACTTAACCATTGATTTCCTGATTAATTACGAATATTTTTTAATAAAATTTATTATTTTGATTTGCTATAATAAAATATATTGCTATATTTAATATAAAACCATGTCATAGATATAAAATGAATGGTTATAGCGTTTTTGGACTTATACTCTTATCTTAATGTTGCACTAATTTTTACTTTATTTTAATTTTATTATATCCAATAGCTTTTGTTCACCTCTGAGTTCACATAGGATATAATATTCCTATATCGATAGCACAGATTTAACTGATATCTAGAGCCATATTTTGATTTTTATATACGGGAAGTATCAGTAATACATAAAAATAAGGCTTCGAATAATTTTTGTCAAAAAAAACATCAAAAATTGCTTAATAGATTTTTTTTTATTTTTTACATTATTCTTGCAACAAAATTAACTTTGAACAACAATATTATTAAATTTTGGAAAATTTCACATTCTTAAGTCACCCGACCAGCCTCGAAGACAGATGCAATACTACGTGTCTGCCTATGAACCACGGCTACTGCTTAAAAACTTGCTGAACCCCTTTTTCCCAAAAGTACAGATACCATCTATGAAAGGTGTTTCTAATATTTTCAAAAATAATCTGAAGAGTCCTATTCCTCCCGGTATTCATTCAGAAGGATTAAGGTCTTTCTTAATTCCATGTCACTTCCTTTCATTACTCATATCATGTCAATATCTGTAAATTTTCTATTCTTATTAGTTTTTTTTTTCTCCAAAATGGATTTATTTTTATTATTACAAATTTTGTAATTTTCACTTTACAAAATATTATAACTTAATATAGTCTTGCATAATCTTTCACATATTCAGATTTGAATCTATTAATGATTAATAGATTCAAATCTGAATAGTAATGATTGATCATTACGATATAAATGATGGCACTTGTAACATATGTCTGCCAAATATATTAAAACCTAACTTAAATTAATTATAATACATAAAGACATTAATTGAAATTAAGACCAGCAAATTATATCCTGCAATAATTCTAATAATTTAAGAACGATCTAAATTGCTAATAAACACATTTATTCTATTTTTTCTTTTTCTCCCGCATTTGTCGAAACGTTATCACTGGTTTCGCAAGTATTTTAAAAACGCAGTAGAAAATAAGGAGAAAAAACATTTTCCAACTCTCTATCGAATATTTACAAAGGTTTTTTTAAATATTTATTACATTCCTTTTATCACTTGAAAGAATTCACGCTTTTATCGAAACATCCTTCCAAGTCATTGATTTGCGTTGCGTAATTCTAAAAAATTGCGTTTTTTATTAGAGTTGAATAATGACAAATGCGTATATGTTCTCGTTGGAACTGTGTCAGCAAAGGCGATAAAAGTTCTTTGCAATTTATACCTATTACGATATTCATTTTGCTCAATTGTTTATGAATCCTGTTATAACGTTTATTATTTAATCTCTACTTAGCTCAATGCTCACGCATATCTCAATTGCACATCTGGCAGGTGTATTCATTAAATTATAGTTCACTAGCGCGCCATTCTCTATTTTCTGTAAAAGAAACAATTATAACTAGATCATGTTAGAAGTGTCAACTTCAATGCATAAAAAATTTGTTCTGAATTATTTTAGAAATATTGTACAGATTTGGAATTGTTCCCCTTTTAGTTTCTCTTGTTATTTATATTTATATATTTATTTTAATTCTCAATTCATTTTGATTAAGAAATTCAAAAAGATTTTAGTAGTAGTTATAAATATGGTACGGGCCCGAACTGCCCTTTCACAAAAAATAAATATCAAATCTTTGGAAGATTTTTTAAAAGGAAAGGTTTTTTCGACGTTAAAATTTGTTTCGAATCTTAAATGTTAATGAGTTTTGAAAGGTTTCATATATTTAAAATCGGGTTATCTTACACGTAACCATTTTTTAATATACCTTTTTGGGATGTCGTGACATATAGTGTTCCAATTAAATATGTGTAATTAACACACTAGAATTTTGATATTATGATTTTGTGGTAAAATTCAAAATCAGCATGTGAGCTATCAACTAAAATGTTGTTAACATGCAAGTGGAAAATTATATATTTTAATGTTTTTTTTCCTTATAAAGGTATTTTAACACTTTCCAAACACTCATCCCCAGAATAAATATATATATGTAGAAAAAAACGAATTGTTAAAAATTAAATACGAGTATTTAACATAACATAAATATTTGTGAACAGTTCATGTGTGGGTTCACCTGAGTTACATGCTTTTTATAGTAGTGTTAATTAAGATTGTAGTTTTGATATTACGTATTTATTATTGGCAGTATCTATGATTTAAAGGCTACACTAAATTTAAAAAATATGACTTAAAACAAATATTTCCAAATGAAAACACTGCAATTGAACGCAAAATTATTTTTTTTAAACAGAAGTAATATGACATTGCTATGCTATTGGAAAAACAGCTAGAGGAACAGCGTTAAGTGTTTCTATGAAAATGCCTACCTTGAATCTGTGAGAAAAAGTGTTAGAAAGGGCGATAAGGAACTATAAGGGAATTAATGATAAACATTTAGTAAACACATAAAATTCTCTAAAAGTAAACAATTCGACTGTTATGCGGCAGAATAAAAGTAAAGAAAGAAAGAAATGAAATGAAATATTTTAACTACATTTTACCTGCCTTAATGGCAACATACACACATGTGTGTTGAGGCAGACAAATTGTATTTTTTGTGCACATCTCTTACACAGTGTGATATAAGTTTCATTCCCATTATTCTATAATAAATATTAAAAAAGGTACGAAAATTTTCTACATTTACGTATAATTATATACGTAATAACAACATTTTCTACTGTCCTGTTTAAATCTGAATTTAACCGCCTTTGCTCAATTAAATCGCTTATATGTCTTTGATCTTAAAATGGTTTTCTCATCTAATATTAGCAAAGCAATTAATTTATTTAGACACCACCTAATCTTGTTGTCGATAATAAAAGCTCTTTGTAATTTATTAATTAAAAAACTGGGGAATTTTGTCATTAGAGAAGTGGAATGGTGCTATTATTTGTTCCGGGAGTAACCGCATAAGAAATTAAGCAGATGAAAAAGCGGATAAATAGTAATTATCTTATTAAAAAAATTCTTTTAAGCACGACCCACCCAAGTTGCCTGAAAGCTCATGTAGGAAGTTGTTATTCGTTCATTTGTATTTAGCCGCCTAATAGGTGCAAGCAAAATATTTTAATAATTAAACTATTATATATATTTTAGTTTGAAATTGAACACAATAAAATTTATCATAACGGATATAAATATTTCGTGATATATTTTTAAAAATTCCTGCGGAAGATGCGGAAAATGCAGTAGATTATTTAAATTTATTTGAGCAAATCACTAGAGGAAAATGTCTTTGTGTCCTTAGCGATAAAGGAGTAATAATCCCGAAGTCACTTGTTCTAACAATGTATAATTACTTTGATAGGTTGAAGCACGTTAAGATATTAAACAAATTGAAAATTAATTTTTCAAAATTTACTAATGGGAATTGTTTACCGAAATGTATAAATTTTTCCATAAACATTGTCGACTTTAAAATTTAAAATTAGCACCATCGGTAAAGTAGGGGCTAAAAAGCCGCACAATACTTTTTTTTAAACTGATTCTGACACCTATTGTAATAACACAGGTGACAGTTTAAAATCGTAGTAAAATATGAGATCAGCAAATTTATTTCAGTATAATTTTGAGTTCAAACTGTTTTATGTGAAACTTCTCCAGCAAGTTATAATAAAAAATATATATTCTTAAGTATACAAATATTACAAATTTTAAGGGTTCCTTTTTTGACATTTGGCTATGTAACCCTAAAAAACGAGCAATTAAACAGATTTTCTTTCGCGTTTATAATACGAATTAGGAGAAAAATGTCGATGTTAACAAATTGTTTTTTATTTCAGTGGACGATATTTACTAATTCATTAATTATAGAAGTAAAAATTTAAAAATAACGTTTTAATTTAAATATTTCACAAGTTTACAAAGATATAAATTAAAAGTGTAATAATAACGAATAAGATGATTTAGATAAAAGAAAAAGTAACGAATGAGATGATTTAAATATAAAGCAGAGAAGAAAGGTCCGAATTGGCTTGTTCACTGATAAATTGTGATGAATGAAATTATTTTTCTGGTGAATTGCGGAAAAATATTGAATTTCCTTTTACTAAATTCGATGTAACATGATATGGAATTTTTTGATTTGCAATTTCAAACGAATCTGACAAGTAAAACAAATCAATTTCATAAATGTTTAAAATTGAATTTTTCTGCATTAGTGTAACTTTTTCATATTTTTTAAACACGGTTTATCTGTAATAAACTACCCACCGACAGATTCATTGTGATGATTTAATAGTAATGAATTTTTTTATCTCGGTGCTGAGAATGTTACATTTCGATGTCTTGAAAACTGATTGGTTTAATTTGTGTTTACGAGTGGTACTCTTATTTCTGACTGGTTTAAAAATAAAATAATGTTTCTCCACTTTGGATTAAATAGGTTTTTTACAAAAATGTTCGACATATTCTAAGTAAATTTATGAAAGAATATTTATTTAAAGAGTGAAAATAACGACTCGTTCAATGTTAAAAGAATAACTTAAATATTTTATTGCGAAATAAAGGTACACATAAAAAATCATAGATGGCAGCACTAAATTCACATTGTCGATATATTTCAACACACAGTATTTTGATGGAATGATAAACATATGACAATGAAATAGTGTAACAGTGCGCAGACGTACTTTAGTTAAAATTCTAACGAAGCGGGAATTAGTTCAGTGTACTACATTTAATGCAACATTAGTGTAATAAATTGTGATTCTTCTTGAAAGCATGTAATATTACTTATTTTCATTTTCAAATACATACGTTGTGAAATATTCTGCCTTGTATTAAGTAAAGCATAATAAAATGAAAAATGAAAAACAAACGCTTCCGATATATTTAACTACCTAGTAAGGTATTGAGGATATAATTATTATAATTCCATTATATTTTTGTTGATTTTGTATTATGTCACTTACACTTGTATTATATATTATTATCATTTTATTTAGATATCTAACTAAAAGTTAAATTTGAAATATTATTTAATAAACAGTTTTGAATATTTGAACTTGTACTTGTACCCAGGTATAAATACTAACCATCACAAAGTTAAAATACAAGGCTATTTCCAAACTAATTTATGTTCAGTTTTTTTTCTTAATAGTCAAAACCTGTATAGTCACACCAAGAAGTAAACGACTGAAACCTGATATAAGTCACTTTGAACTTGTGATTTATCACTGGTCAGAAAGAGTGTCGACGTAATCTAACTGGAATCGAAGGAAAACAAAGCGAATAAAGACGAAATTCAAAGCGTTGTATTTGGTTTTTCTACGCATCCATCGGTCAATTCTATCTATTCTGCTACTAGAGAGTTTTATTATGACGCAGATACGCACGTGCCTACATTCACACATACGCGTATAAAATGTTGGTATATAGCGGTCTTAACAAATGTCGATGAATAAAATGATATCAAATTAAAACAAAATAAACGAAAAGACAACCATTTTTCAAATATTATGATAGTTTTTATAAAAGTATATGTTAATTGTTCTCGGGGAAAGCTCTCTTAGAAATAAAAAAAAAATAATTAAAAGTATCTATATATTAATACGTGAAGCAAAAACTTTGGACCCCTTTTTACGAAAATTGATCAAAGTGTCAAAAGTGTCAAATACATTTATAAATATGCGTATAAAGGCTATGACAGTGCATCTGTTGAACTAGAGTCTGGTGGAAATGAACAAGGTCAAAATATAGAAATTAATGAAGTTACCAATTTTTCATTGGTCGTTATGTCGGATCAACAGAAGCCATATGGCGCATCTATCGACCGCACGCAGTAAGAGAATTTTGATTCCACGTATAAATTTAACGTACTCTGGAACTATTTTAGCGTTTAACTTTCAAAGAACAAAATTTCCTATAATACCTGCATTTGCGATGACAATAAATAAGTCTCAAGGACAAACATTCCAAAAGGTTGGAATTTTATTGAATCAGCCAGTTTTCACACTTGGGCAATTGTATGTCGCAGCAAGTAGAGTCAGTTCATTCGATGGTCTAAGGTTTTATATTTCCGAATATAACGGCCAAGGACGTTTAGCAAACGATGAAAGAGTTTTTACAAAAAACATTGTTTTCAGAAAAGTTTTATATCGTTAATTATATTATCGCAATATGCGATAAAAAATGCTATTCAATGGAGTGCATTTTTTATCGCATAATTTTTTTATTTCAATAATTTTTTTTAAAATAGGTATTATTTATTTTTCTCCTTTTCGAATTCCATATAATTTATTTTTTTTAAATAGGAAAATAACAGCGTTGGCGAAATCTGTGGTTATAGTAGTATATAGTCTTTGACAATAGAACCTTAATAATGTTTGAGCATTATATTTTAATAATTGATATTAAATAATTTATAATTTAAATTTATTATGGTCGAACTTCGACCACTGGGCGACCACTAGTATCAAATAATAGATTTTGAGCTTTGCGTAAAACTTTTTCCTATAATTTTTGTCACTGGTTTTCATTTCAAGTAATGATCTTAAATTGGAAACTAAAATTTATGTTAAATCTACTCACTAAAAGAAAAAGGAACAATTTTCATTTAATACCGGTTTAATTGATATAAATTCAGTTTTACAAAAACGAAATAATGTCATCTACTCTATATTATATTTTCAGACATTTTACACAAATTAAAATAAATATTAAAAAAAACGTTGATATAATTTTGATCATTTATATTTATCTAAATTTAATATATATATATATATATATATATATATATATATATATATATATATATATATATATTACAATACTATTTAGTAAACAACCTTGGTGATGCTTATCTTTATAATTATGACACCTTAATGAAACTTTTTTAAAATTAACGTATGATACTGCAAACGGAGGAAGTCAATTTAAACACAAATTGTTTTAATGCGACCCAAAATAGTTTACAAATTCGAAAGTCAACGCAAGGACAAAGCAACGCTAAGTGCGTAGTGTTTATTTTGGTTGGATGAAAGTTTCGGGAATTCCTTTAAATTTAAGTGCTTTAATGTACATACGTATTTACAAATCAGTAAGAAATTCATCAGATTGAATTTCGACCACAGACGATACCGGTCCTTATTAATCTCATAAAACAATTGAAAAGAAAATTGAAGCTTTCTTCTAAACTGGTTATTTAAGTAAGAACACATTCTCAGATTTTTCCTGCAGCGTCTTGATCCAATAAAGTGACAAAATATTTCTATAGAGCAACGAAAATCAGATTACTGAAATTTGTATCGGAACGGAAATAACGGCAAATCGAAGGGTTGGCTTTTATAGAAATTGTGTTGCGGAAATTGTTCAATTGGAACTTTCATTCAGAAAGTTTACGTATATGCATGTTTAGTATATCTGACCTTAGTGAGAGATTTTCTCGCTTTTAATCTCAGATTTACTTTGTCACCTTCATAAATTTGTATGGAGTGGAGGAAGTTATACAATAGAAAATATAATAAACAATCAATGAGTTATAAGCCTCGTACATACAAAATCATATTGGAGAAAATTATGGAATAAATACATACTTGATAGTTTTTTCAAATAAAATGGAAAATGTTCAGATTAACTTCAAAGGCATAGTTGAGGCAAACGAAGAAAATGAAAAAGAAAAATCTTCTCTTCATATGTTTTTTTATTTACAGTAATTCGAATTAAAAAGAAACTGATATCTTCAGTATATTAATTCTATACAGTTCATGTAATTTTTATTAATTTTTGTAATAACCATACAAAATTTACCCAGATTCCCAATGTTTTTCTATTGATTGCTAACGTGATTTATTAATTTATGAAATATTGCATTCTAATTCAAATTTGAACTTCAAATTTTATTAAAGCAGTTATTATTATTTAAGTAATATTTATTGCTTTATGTAATTGGTATGCATGTTGATAAGTTACGACTATTATAATAAACTAAAACACGACATAACGATAAAAAGTAATCGATAATTTGAATATGTACTTTATTTTTTGTCGGATTTTGTACGAAGTATTAATATCTTATAACTGTTTCTCTATTAATGGCTTTTGATGTCTATCTTCTAAGATATCTAAATATATTAAACGGATACTATACAACCATTAGTTCTTTGAAAGTATCGACACCACATTTTCTTTTTTTTCGAATAAATAGGATGATTACTACTATTAATTCTATTGTTAATAACTATTGTAGTGAATTTTGAATGAAAGCCTGATTTCAATAGCTATAATATTTATCGTTCGTTTATCAATATTGAATGTTTCATATTTAAATTTAATGTATAATAACATTTATAAATATTTAATGCATTATCCAATCCCAATTAAATGAAACTACGTGATGTAGTATTATATTACAAGGGTATTTGAAAGTAAGGCCAAGGTAATAATTTCTTGCTTTTGTACAAATATATTACCGACAATAACTTCCATTTAATTTTATTACATACACCGTAAAGTTTGCATTGTATAACTTCACATAATAACAACAATTGAATTTATTACCCTCACTAAAATACTGGTATATTGTATAACTCTCTGTAATATAATCTAGTCTGCGCCCCTGCAATAAACTCACTAACATAAACAATGGAAAAATCTGCACAAAGCAGTCTTCCGCTATTGTGTTTGAAACATATAAATGCTGTTGGTTGTTCCTAAGAGTTAATCTTTGCTTATATCCCACCTGAAGATGTTGTAATACAACGAAACCTAGGCCGTGGTAAAGAAATTAAAGATAGTAGAAATAATACTACATCACGTAGTTTCATTTAATTGTGAATAATGAATTTCTACAAAATTAACGCCAAATATATTCAGCATTATCCAATATTTAAATGAGACTGAGGATATATGTACGTAGAACATTATCACAATCTTTGTCAATTGCCCACCTGAAGATGTTCTAATACAACAAAATTTAGGTCATGGTAAAGAACTTAAAGAAAGTAGAAATAATACTACACCACGTAGTTTCATTTAATTGTAAAAAAAATTGTTTTGGAACATCTATATTATTCTTTAAGACTTTTCTAACGATAACCCTGTGTGCACTGTTATGTTTTTTAATCCATGAATTACATATATGGAGTGCCACCCCAAATATTATTTTTCATAATTTCAATATTTCTTTGTATAGCGGTTCATAGAACTATTGAAATTTCACCAATATAATGTAACAGCAACCGTAGGACAATGATGAAAGCGTATAAATAAACGTATAAATAAAACCTAATATTTAGAAAAGAAATACCAAAAAAGAACTAACTGCTATTAATGTTAAATAAGACTTACGGTTATATGGCGGCTTTCATTTTATTTTGAAATAAGCATTTCATCGACGCATAGTTAGGAAGGAAGGAATATGCCATATTTAATGTAAAGTATTGCATATAGGAAGTAGACTCCAGTGACTTCTTATTTAAAATAAAATTTATAGCCAATTATTAATTTTTCTTGGCAAATTATCCGCAAGTGGCTTTAAGTTAATTATTTACATTCTACTGATCGTGGTTTCATTTATCTTTCGGTTTTCACTTCTATAATAATAATAATATTTGAACTAATTATAATATTATTTTCATTTCGATGGCAATAAAAACATTGTGTTAGTATCAGTATTCAGATCAGCCTTCCATTTATTTATTAATGTAAAATCTCTCTCCAGTAATATTTGTCACATTTTAAACGCGTAATATGTTTTCTACGCTAATGAGTTTGTCGAGTATTTTTTCTTTACGTGGAGGATAATATTTATTGCAGGATATTATTTATTTAGGCATACAGGAAAACAATATTATTTTCATATCTATACACGACAAGCTCCCAGAGATCGGGGCATAACTTACTTGTGTATACATTTTTACCGTTGGCAAATGAGAACGGGTGCACTTTCTTTGATCCCACTATGCTATCGGTATTGTTAATATAAATTTATCAAGTGACATCAGATTTAAGGCCAGTTTTTAAAGGGTGGTGACACTATGTAAAGAGAAATTTGAGGGGTTTAAACGACTTGACTTGACTCCAAAGAAATATTTTAAATTCTAAACTGATATTTCATTGAAAATAAAAATAGTTAATTAACATCAGTTACAAGCTATTTCTAAAGGAATATTGTAAAAAAATAATTTAAATATTATTACTACATATCCATGTAAACTTTCTAATAAACTATCTTGCTTTATTGTGTACCGTACTCAAACATATCAAAACTGTTTGGTTTTATACGCCTGTAAACTGAAACATAGTCTTATTTTATAATACACGTGCCGAAACACGTCTTAGTTTAGATTATTCCAAACTTTCGGTTTATTTATTTGGGATCTTACTAGGTAACAAAGCATTGCCTAGAACTACGATGTTACCTTTGTCTACCTACCTCTGTACCTACGTCTGTAAAATTCTGAAGCATTTTCATATAACTGAAAGTTTTGCATAAAAGTATTTTATAAAAGTTATATATTCTGTGAAATATTTAACATAGTCCGATTGCTACTTAATTTTATTTTCCTATGAAACAAAGTGAAAATATTCAGTTAACATCATTATAAACATACAGAGTTTTTTTTATTCAGAGTAACGCATTTGGTCAACAGAAACCAAAATGACGCTTAGGGAAGGTTTCCCTACCTTTTTTATTTACAAACGCGTCTTCATCCCACAGGAATCAACAGTCTCATAAGATTTTGCGATACAGTTGGTAACACTCAATACGTGAACCACTCATAAGGTCATTTCACTCGGGGCTCTTGTGATTGGCGGTCATATAAAACGCAAGCGGGCGGCCCTCCTCCAAGTTGAGTGGACTCGTGGTGAAATATATATCTATTTTGATTCTGTCGAAAGCTGATGATAAATATTGTTTTAAAAGCGGGTCAGAGGAAAGGTGTGTATATATATATATATATATATATATATATATATATATATATATATATATATATATATATATATATATATATATATATATATATATATATATATTAATAATTTTATCCCGCGATTTTTTCAGTCTATTTTAGCACTTAACATGCAATAATAACTTCGATTTCGTTTTTTTATTAAAAACTTTTTTAACGGTGACATAAAAAATTAAGGAAGTCTGCCAAATAAGCTAATTTTCTAAAATAATTTTCTTAATTTCATAAATTTTACGTACTTATTACACTGTATTATAATAGATTCATTAAATACTATTTTTCCCAATTCAGGACAAATATGTGCAACGCTAGTAATCCGTTCCACTATTTTGTATTTAAACAAAATTTTAAAATAATAATTTAAAAATTAGTACTTTCAAGATCAAAGTAAACAATCCCTATGGGTCTTCAATAAATAATTTAAATATTGACATAAGAAGAAGATAGGGCGAGGAATCAAAATAAATTTTCAGTTGAATTTCAGGAACACTAATTGAATATGCCTCTGTTATTACTTTGTGTTGAACATTTATTGAAGATGATTAGTCAATATCAAATTTATTTAAAAAATCTGTGAATTCATAAGTTAATAATTATACTGAAGAAATTAAAAAAATGTTGTAACAAACCGTCCACCTGAAACAAAACTTGTACATTTAATAAAATGTAGGTCTATTTGTGACAAATATTGTGATCGAAATACAAATATTTGACGGTTTGGCCAAATACTCACTTAGTGAATATTTATGAACACAAAAAATAAATATAATTAAAAAGTAAACTTAAATTTGACCATTTTATAAAATGATAAGTCACAATGAAATCCTTAAAAAATTTCAGAAGTATTTTAAAATCCAAATAAATAAATCATGTACATAAACCATAATTCGAATAAAAACCATCAGGTTATTTTGTGATACCTTTTACTTCGATATATGAAATGGTTTACGATTTGGCAAATTACTCTCTTAGTGAATATTTATGAATATGTAAAAAAAATGTAATATAAAAATATCATACAAACATACTAAAATTTGAACGTTAATTGTGAATAAGTAAATTTGCCATATGAGGAAAACTAGGTCATGTTTATCAGGCGTGTCAAATTTATAAAAAAATGCTAAAAACCGTGGGTACAACAGCTTGCAGGAAAGCTATTTTTTATTAAAATCGTGAAATATAAAATAATTGTAGGTCTATGAGTTTCTTACATAAATTTCCCATACTAATCACTTAAATTCGTCAATTATAAAGTTTCTACACTGTCATGTAGATAAATGCTAGCTATTCAATTGCGTATATTAATTACAGCTCGTCTGATGCTATTTTATTTAATTGACTCTAAGCCTCTTAGGTTTTACAACATTCGCAATCAGTAAGTGCGCATTGGCTTCTTATGGACAAAAAAAATTGCTCCACCCGCCAACCTTCCTGCGACAAGCTTTGCAAACACGTTTCACAAAATTGCATTAACGCTTAAATAAATTAGATTTAAGATTTCCACGTATTGGGGATTATGCTCAAGGGCGTTAAATAATTTGAAATACAAATTTTACTTCCTTTTTACTCGTGAAAAACATACTTATTTTTAAATAGAAAATACATATTTGATAAAATGAAGGATGTCCATTATAAATTATATTTCAATAACCTTTAGGCAATAACTAATAATACAACTTTGTAGTTAACCATTTTAACATAAAAAAACTCTGAATAAAAATTAGCTTTTTAATAAGTACTGTTTCTGCATTAGCAGTATTTTCTGCTGTATGATTTTAAGCACTTTTTTAAAGCCCAAGGCGCATTCTACTGCAATGGATAAGCTTAATAACTCTGTCTAACTTGGAAATAGCTAATGAAATATATTTTTGACATAAGAAGAAGATAGGGTGTGGAATCAAAATATCTTTATATATAACTGCAAATCTATTTGGCAAATATCCATCGATTAATTGAACTTAACACATATTCTCATTTTGTCTATGCAATTATTTCTGAGCAGCAACCATATTTGAACTCAGAAAATTTTTAAAATCGAGTAAAATATAAAGCTAAACAACTGGCCAAGTTCATTTGAATACGTTACTTGATGTAACGTATTCAAACGTTTATACTTATCTAACAAATACTTATTTTAATTTCAAAGAAGCGAAGGAAACGAATAAATTATTTGGAACCTAATTTCTAACTTCTTTTCAGCTCGTGTGATTCTCTAATTAGCTCAAATAGAGTTCCTTTCGGAATTTTACAATTTTTACCAGATGCTAGTACTTACAAGTGTTTTGAAAAATAAGAAAAATAAATAATCTTTTAAATAAAGTAATTAAATTTACAACATAAGGGAAATTCGATTATGTTTGTACGGCATTATTTTCATAATAAACTACATTCATCAAAGTTTTCGACAAAAGTTTTCGGAATAAATATCAACAGTTAGTAGTTACAATTCTGTAACTTGCATAATAAAAATAAGTGTAAGCTAGATTGAGTGTAATCTATATCACTACGCCCATTAATCGATAGTCGGTAAGTTATTTAGTCTATGGATTATGTGCTGGCTGTACAACACAACTTCTTTTTGCTTGTTTCTTTTTGTTTGTGGAAAAGGTTTATAATCGCGCATAATAAAATTACATAAAAATCATCTTGAATTTGATTAATTACAACAGATTATGTGTTCAGACGTACACAAAATTAAAGTGATAAGGGTAATTAAGAAAATAAAGTTTGAAGTTATAGTGATTACAGTAAAGAAGGTTTAAAGCAATTTTACATAACCTAACAAACCGGTAAAAAATTATTCAAGTAATACATTGGCATTGATTGATAAGCTAACTGGAAGAGAAAATTATCCCACATGGCGATTTGCGGTACAAACATACCCGGAACATAAAGAGTTGTGGAATTGCATCACTTGTCATTGAAGATCTAATACTCACATGGTCAGTTTTATTTGTTTATTTACTTTGACGAACATCTGGAAAACTTACTGATGCAGGAGTAATCTCTTCCAATCAATAAGAATTACTGTATATTTCAATACTAAAAAGCAGATGTATGTTAACAAAACATGATAAATTAATTTTGAAAAAGAAAAAAGCCAAAAATAATTTAAAGTCGATACGCCAAAAACGACATTGGAGTAGGATTGAGGAGAATAAAAAGAGAAGAGAAAGATTAAGCGAGAGATATAAGGAAGGAAGTGAGAGATGGAAGGTGTGTTTTTTTTAGACGATAATACTAGAATGTTGTTTAGTAATCGAGTTTATCCATAATTTGACAATATGAACAGTGAACGAATGTTGACAAAAAGAAGTACTACGTTTAATAATAAAGTGCATGAGAAGGCTTTTAAAATGCTGTATGAATATATAAATATTTTAGAAGACATGCTTGAGAGTAACTTCAACCAGTATCGAAAAGAACCTAAAATCATCGTTACTATGTTACAAGCTTTTCCTAGGCTACTAAAAATCCAATTAACATAATTTTATGTTCAGTAGTTTTGGCATTGAGAAGGAGAATCTACACCTATGCATATTTTTCAGCATAGCTCTGAAAACACACAATCTAAAATTTTCAAAAAATATTTTCGTGGTCTCACATCTTGTATTGAATTTAAAAACATCGAGTATTCAATTTGCCTCTTTGAGAGTTCTATACGGATTTGGGAAATAAAAATATTGAAAAGTACATATTTGAATATATTTAATATTACCATTAAACTATTCACGAGAATTAATGTTATTTGGGCTATGTAAACACTTTTCAGAGCAGTGAATTTATTCCTAAATTTAAAATCATTACTATAGCTTTTCGATAAACTTTATGTGTACTCTATCAATGCTACGTTTTCTTTAATAATTTTGTCCATAGCAGTTTCGGAGAAAGTAAGTTCGTGTTCCTTATTTGTCCTCTAAAATTTCTATATGAATATTCTTAGGTGTTAACTATCGATATGTATGCAGATAAAAATGTTTTATTGTCATACCGAAATTCGAGTTGTGATCGATTACAATGAACGGGAAAATGAGTTTTTTATTACCACCGAACATATAGGAAAATTGTCGATTATTTTTCAAATATAAAATTATTGTTACCATATCTATTGAATCAAGAATCGATAAAATATTTTATCAACCCAAAGGAAAACGCATGCTCATAAGTCATAAATTCAGACAGGTACCAAGAGGTCAACTACCTTGCGCACTTTCAACTGTCAATAATAATATATTACCTTTATTTTCCCAGATATTTCCTTCGAATATTTTTGCTTTAACAAAACAACTTGCGCTACTAAAATACACTTCACGAGCAGCACATGGTCATAAATAATATGAGATCGATGCTTGCGTTAGTCACGCAGCCAAGCGACGTATAACAGATTGCACGCTGCATGTGTATACATAGATTTACTGAATACTGGATACAAAGTAACGATCAGAACATTCTTTATTTGTACCTTACAGTATATTTTACAATAGTTCTTGTAAAATATATTGTAAAACGGGCTCCAAAATTAATTAAATGGTCATTAATAATCTTAGGAAATTGAAATAAGAAAACGCAACATTTTGCATACTTTTAATGAAGTGACAGGTATCGTTTTCCTCAACTTTTTCCTTGTAATTGTATTGAACCACGTCAAAATTTTAAAAATCTAAATTGGCTTTGATCTTTATTGAGTCTTAGTTTTACTAAACCTTATTTTCAAGGGTTATAAATTACGTGCTGTTGTAATATGATAGTTTCTTCGGGTCACTAGACGTCTTTTTCGGGCCAACGCCTTTTGTGTTGCTGTGTTAAAGATATACGGAAATAGGGTAGAGACCACCACATGTAACGTAATGGATACATTACATTAAAAATAATGGATATTCGGTTAAATAATCTAATCAAATTGTATATTATGCCATTCAGAGGCAAATTTTGATAAATGAATATGTCATCCGAGCTTAGAGGCCTTACAGCAATTGGGATACCTCAGATTAATAATAGGCCGTATCAACTGTATTTTATAAAGACGATGATCAATGATAATTAAGAAGTACATCAGAAAACAGATTTATGGCATTAAATTATTACTTCTGACTCATTTTTAACACCAAATAAGAAAAAAGTAAGTAAGAAGATACAATGCACATACACTTGATAATACCTCAAAAACCAACTAAAGAAAATTCATTTAATGTTGTGAAACGCATTTTCTGAATAAACATGTCGACCATATATCGTCTTCAAGGTTACACGAAAAAGAAAGTAAGAAAACAAGGAATACTCCTTCTTCAGCTTTACAATTACAATTACTAAAGTTTTAGGTTGTACAAATAATCAAGCCATTCGAATTCTTGAACTCGACGTTTGAAAAATGTTAGCGGAGGAACAGTAACTTATAATAACTTTGAAATAAGTATTTATCGGAAGTTTACTAATATATATATATATATATATATATATATATATATATATATATATATATATATATATATGTTTGTATATCTGTATACAAATACATGAATGTCATATTTCTGTGATCAAATACGTACAATAATAAATTGCAAGACAAAGTGAGGAATCGAGTTATTTTTTTAACGTACATTTTCCTAAAATCAATCATTATTTACCGCATAGCGGAAAATAAAGAATATAAATTCTTATAACGGTATTGAAAATTGCAAATTTGGCACAGCACAAACTGTCACTCGTCTCTTCGGATAAGCGTAGCTTGTTATATGCACACCGCTTCATTTTCATTCCCGCCAAACCCACGGTCGACTGATTTCACCTATGTGTAAACGACTCGATAACAGTGAACCTACTTTTGGATTCACTGTACTGCTGGAACGTTGTTGACGTATCTGGCTGTGCGCTATTGGTTTTCTGATATTTTGTAAAAAATACATAATGAATTTTACAATGATCTTTGGTCCGGTGAATTTTATATTTACTTATTCTGCTCCCCCTCCCATTGAACTTATATTTCAACAGATAGGACATTCAGTGTCTCAAGAAATATTACGAATGAGAAGTTATAAGTTAGTTTCCAAATTGATGTAACAAATTACAATACCCTTCGCTTACTCATACGTTGACTGTGAGCCATTTATGAGG
The DNA here is from genome assembly GCA_039881145.1 of Druceiella hillmani. Taxonomy (NCBI): domain Eukaryota; kingdom Metazoa; phylum Arthropoda; class Insecta; order Lepidoptera; family Hepialidae; genus Druceiella; species Druceiella hillmani. Next base: position 34,501,763 of record JAYKKI010000018.1, on the reverse strand, counting down.
AAGATATTTGCGATGTTAAACAACTATAACCATAGTGTTTCCTATGTTTTACATATAAAAATAGCTGCTTAATTCACATATATCTAACATGGCTCACCCAAAATAATTGACGGGAATAAACTCAGATCCTTTACGTTAGATGAATGTTAAATAATATAAATGATTAAATTTGCGGTTTATCCAAAAAGATAATCGGCAAAACGCAATTAGAACTCGCACTACGAGGATTTCGGATTAACATCAATACATCATTTAAAAATGTATGTTATTACTACTATATTTCGTAGTTTATTTATATTTCATATTATCTCTTTCAGAGGCGTAAAAAACCTAGAATTATTTTTTTATAGGCAAGCAAGTCTTGAAAAACGATTTTTGAAAAAGAAGTCCGTGACAAATGAAAAGATGGACAGATTTTTATTTTTTCCTCTCGGAATATTAAAAAAGACCTTGCACATTTAATATTGAAACTGCACCTCTGGTTCAGCTCTGCAGCCTTCAATTCTTCCTTTCATTGATTGTGTAAAACGTATAAACATTTTTCTTCTTTTTCTTTTTTATGCTCCATAACTTGACATAAAGAAATTCTGTCAATATGTTAGAAGTACAGGAACATATATCTGAGGAACCAATATATTAAATTATTAATTGCTCATAAAAACTGTTATTGTATAATTTAAAAGCAATCATGTGCGAGAGCGACTTTAAGTAACCGCCAATTGCTTATGGTTAACGAAATCGCGCGGTATGTCGATAATTCCTTCAAAAGAAGGTTCCTCTAAATAGGGTAACAGTGTGCCAGTCACATTTTAATACTAACTGAAGTAACCTCGTGTTTATATTTCATATATAATTGAATGATTACGCATTAATTACAGCATACTTATCCAAGTAACAGAAGAAAAAGAATGTGATAAGTTCAAACATATAGCTATAGCAGCGGCATTTTTGTAGTAGTCATGTTTATTAACATACAAAGCGTATAGAAAAAAATTAGTTTTTACCTGAATTTTTAATAAACTTTTTATTGTATGGAAAAAAATTCTGATTTTATTAAGGATAAAGGCAGAATTTATTAAAAATAGAGCTGGAAATAGTTTTCCAACTAGAAGTAAAAACAATTGGTACCATAAACAAACTAATACAAATAGCCCGCTATTTCTATTGTTCCAAACAAAATCAAATTGCTCTTGTTTTTATGGGATATAGATGTAAACTTTTTGGTGGCATAACACAAGAACAGGAAATTTTTTCAAGGGAAAACTTTATGGTTTTTTTCATTATGCTGATCACTATTAAATAATATAATCAGTAGTCAATCTGACACTACCTTCAGATTTTATAGGCCTTTAAAAGCGCATATATCTACGTTCGTATATATAAATTTACGGAGACGTCGATATAATATCTAATATTTCCACCTTCCCTTACTTTCATTAAGCCCTTTCTCTAGGAATATTTTCATAATTTTGATGAAAATACAAAAGCACGTTATGGATTTTAAAACAACGAATATTTTTTCATGTTGAAAATTCTATTTTGGTATTTCCCGTTAAAAACGTTCAAATTCTTGTTAATATCATTTTCCAATTTAATAAAAGGATGAGATTAAGATACGAAATATCTCTATATATATTTACATTATTTTACTTCGAAAATAATGGCATAGTATCTAAACTAAAATAATAAAAAACTCACTACCAAACTTTAGAGAATGGAAAGATCATAGTAGTCTGATCATAATGTCCCAATAGTAGCAAAGAACTGTGCGTATTTATGGACTTTGTTACGCCTACATTAAAAGTTCTAGATAAAATTAAAAGAAAATATAATTTAAAGTTGAATGCCGTGGTAGATATAATAGTTAGAGCATAAAGGCTATAAAATAAATTAATATTATATTATAGGTATCACATATATAGGTATCAATATAACCATGATGTGCCATTATAGCGAAAAGACCATACATATTATTATATATATATATATATATATATATATATATATATATATATATATATACATATATATTTATAATAATATGTATGGTATTTTCGCTATAATGGCTTATCATGGTTATATTGATACCCATAATATAATATTTATTGATTTTCGCCAGTACTTTAAATGAAATTACATTAACAAGGTACTTTGCGTAACATCTTATAATAGCAATTATTGTCAACACCAATATAAGGTGACTCTAATTTTTGTGGATAAAGTTTACCTTTCATACTAAAATAATATGGGCAAATAGATTAAAAGTTATCACGATATGAATGACTTGAGCGGAGCGCTATTAAAACACGCCGATGATACGCTGCTATGAGTCCGCGGCGCGGGTGGCGCGTGGAGCGGGGTTGGAAAGGCAGGCGAGGCAACGTCATGCGCCATCATGCAAACGCGTGAGGGCAGACGTCCTATAGATGAAAATATCTCTATATATATTTTTATGCCGGAAAGTTTTGATAATTAGACCGACAACATGTAGACATGACCTAGATCAGTATAAATATTACCTACATTTTATCCCCTTCTCTACTGCCTTATTCTTTCATAAGGCAAGCTTTAACTCCCATGAAGAGTTACCCTGACTTTCAGACTAAATACTCGGCAGTAAGTAATTTCAAAAGATTCTTATTAATACTTAACATACATATTTCTTTTAATGAGTAATTATCAACAATCACCCATTAGCTCCGAGAAGTGTTTTGTGTTTAAACCTCTGATGTATAAAATTTTCACTACTGACTGATTTCATATTGTTGCAATAAATATAATATTATATATATATATATATATATATATATATATATATATATATACATATATATGTATATGTTTGTATGTATAATATATGTATTCCTAAACGAGTTCAATTTAGAAAATTGGGATAAGTATTTTAATCAATCTGAACGTAACTCAAAGGATGAAAAAACATTTTTGTCTCTTTTATTTTTACTTTGCAAATGTCTCGGTTAGTTTATAGGATATTTACAATTTCATTATGTCGAATTGGGGACACAATATAAGTCACTATGTATTTGAAGAGAATCTCTTCAAATTGCCCACCTGAAGATGTCATACAACGAAACTTAGGTCGTGGTTAATAAGAATATGATGACATGTTTATCATGTTAAATAAAAAAATGCTATCTTCTCCTTAATGAATGAGCGGAACTAAGTTCATGAAACAAGAGATTAAGTTCGAGTAAAATGACATATTATTCATATTACAGAAGCAGTCCCGTTGAAAGATCGAAATGCTATGTTTACAATATTACTACTGAAGATTTTGATATCCTTTTTTATTGAGAAAACTCCCACTCACAGCTTATAAAAAACACCTGCCCTCGTATAGTCACCATCTTTCCACAATATCGGCCTCGAAAAGGAATTATATTGAAATTGGATCATTTTTAATTGTAGGTATTTGGATAAAAAATTTCAACAAATATTAATGAACATTTTCTTAAACCATTTTATACATATTTAACACATTTGTGCATATAATAGTTATAAATAAGGCTTTCGTGAAGAATCCCTCCATTTGAGTGACGTGTCATTATTAAAATGTACATAATTTTAGGTAAATTATTTAAAAAAATTATCTATACATTAGTGATTAATACATCTGAAATTATCTATTCATCTATACAAATTTAATATAATTTATTTCTGTTTATGATACATAATGAACAAATAAATATAACAAATTTACTTGTTTTTTATTCAGGGGACGTTTGAATATTCAAAAATTAACATTTCATTTCAAAAAAATATAGGTGAGTAAGAAATTGGATATAAATATACAAAAATTCTTTGATATCTAGTTTATGCTAAACGCAGCGTGGACGTATGAGTTATTTCTCATAATTTAATAGAGACTTATTCCACAGTTAATGGAAAACCTGATCAATTAAATTGAAACTAAGTATTTATATTAAGTAATTAATTATAGAAATACATACCTTACGTATTTCTGCTTACAATATATAAGTCAAAATTTATGTTTCGCTCAATAATTAATGCCGTATAATAAATGCGCCTGAATATAAGCGATGGAAGTGACAGAAATATAAGCGATGGAACTGACAGAAGCTCCCACAAAGAATATATGTTTATCCACATATTTAATCGGTTAACAATTCCGGGAATATGGATTATTTATGTATTATATGCTGATATATATTTTGCTCTGGGAATGAAATCGATTAAACTGTAAAATGGGACGCGAGACATATTTGCTCAAGCCATCGCTGCTCAAGAACTATTTCCCGGTAATATTAGTAGTTAAATATTAAAACGGAATAATTTTTTATGACTCAGTTGGTTTTTACAGTTTTTGTGTTTATTATTTTTCACGAATACCTTAACTTTTACCGCCTTATAGCAATTCCTTTGTGTACTTTTTACCGGGAAAAACAAAACTATGCCAAATTTTATGAACGTAATTTTAACTAGTTTTTTTTTTACTTTCAACGCATTCTTATAATATACTTGTGCTGGTAAGGTTTCAATATCGTTTTATAGAAAAAAATTAATATTAATTTGTGAGATTGGAATAATCTCTGGCGGTCGATTATGCTGTCGAAACTGATAAGCATCGAGTAGTCTTCTATCTACCAAGGAAACATAATGTATTTAAAAGTCTCTGAACGCTATTCGGCTAACCATCTTAGTTCTCTGATCGTAGCAGTAATTCTTTACTCTTTATTTGTTCAAAAGCCACATTTTTTTATATTTTTATAACTTTCCTACACAAAATCAATAACCATTGTTATACTAGACTTCCCTTGACTTTCCCTTTGTTTGCTTAAGTAATTACATTTTACTCGTAAGCCCTCGGACCGATATTATAATATTATAATATGCGTATGAGCATCGATCAACCTTCAATATACTATGTTCATTTTCTACACCTTAAATGAACTCCAATTGCCAAAATTATGAAAAGAGAGCAGAAAAAGATAATTTTTAGTTTTTATTTCAGTCATACATCTTGCTTTATATCAATAACGAGGCATTTTTGGATCAGTATTATTTTGGAATTATAGGTATATTGTGTTAAGTTATTAGGTAATATATACATCCCCTATACATCCTATACAGCCTATACATCCCCGCCAATAAACTAGATACGACGTATCGAAGGATTCTTATATTCTTCACTTTTACTTAATTATTTGATTAGAAATGTTAATGTTTAAATATTAAATTGTCCTATAAATAAAAACAACTAAATTTGTCATATTTATCTTCTCATAATCTATATAAGGTTAACGACCCTGATGCAGCTGTTTATGTTTTATATAACTTTATTTCCAACATGTTAATCGATTGTATTCCCACAATAAGGCGGATTAGTGTAAACCAGCGGTATCGTTGTCCGACTCGGTTGAATGCTGATTTTATCCGCGGCATTCACAAAAAATGTTTTTTTAATTAATGTTATAACGATTTTGATTTTAACTGTGATCGTGGAATGTTATTTTTTGGCGCACACAATTTATATATCACTTATGAACTCTACATATCGCGTACGTATGAAATATGGAAGTCAACATTAAGTCTGACGCGAATATATTTTGTACGTGAGTAAGATACAAGCGCTCTTTCAAACACCGACTTGTGACTATATTGCATGATGTTATTACATACTTTGGTGAGGCGGCGGAATATTTTAAATCAGTGTTTTTGAACAATGGACATCGGTTCGTTGTTCAAAAACACTGATTCTATATTGTAGAAGCCAAGCTAGTCGCTAACACGGACGGTGTGTCTCATTTACATATATTAAGGCTAGACTATTCTGAAGTTGATCTCGCATTGAAGCTCTAGGTAAAATGGATTTCCGGTTCTAATAGCCCACCCTCGTATTTAATAAAGGCCTGCTCTGACAACTTCATCAAAATTAATACACTTGTAATAAATCTATTCATAAATTCCAAAATTTATTCATTCATTTGGATAAATTTCCTCATAATACCTATTCTCGAATCCGGTGTTAGGTCTGATGTGAAAAATTATAGGTTTGTAGTGGTATTATTAACAATTGCTAAAAACCATTGTATATCGCCGCATTAATACTCAAATTCAGTGCCCGCTGGGGAACTTTCAGCATAGTTTTCGTCCTAAGCGGTCTACTGTCACTAATTTTACTGATTTTGTGGATTATATTGCTAGAGAATTAAATGGTGGACGGCAGGTAGATGTGGCTTATTTTGTTTTTAAGAAGGTATTTGACCCAGTTAACAATGACCTCTTAATTAAATTATTGGAGGCTGTATTTAAATTATGGGATCTTTCCCTCTAGTAAAAATGTTCCCCAGTTACTTTTGGACCTGAAAGTAAAGTTCAGTTTTGAAATTTCCAATCAAGGCCATACATTACTCAATCTGCCAGTGAAGGTAGTAATTTAGGCCCTCTTGCTTCTGACTATGATTAACTATTTGCCGTCAGTTGTTAGCACCACTCTGTTTACTGATGATTTGAAATTGGAAACTTTTGAAATGGAGTCTGAGCAACAAGCTATTAATTTAATGTGAGTAAATACGTACAATTTTTAGAGAAAAAGGTACGGGTGCCACCCTCATTTATTTCCTTCAGGTTTTATAATGGGCAATGTTGGATGTAATTCACTTCAGTTCCGATGGGAATTGCTTTTCATTACGCATTTTTAGAAATTAATAAATAATTATGTTGATAACCCATCGTTCATGGATTTGGTACTGCTTTACATTCTTGACTATTACGTAAGAGGATAGAGTTGTAACTTATTTCATGTGCATAGAGCGCGAACAAATATCGTGTAGTGTTCGTCAGCTTTTCACATACTTTATTCAGCAAGAGACGCCAAATCTTATAATTTTCTTCTGCCAATGACCGTGCAATTATGGAGTTGCTTGGTAGTTCACGTTTAACAATTAGTTAATTTTATGTTTCATTTGAGTTAATGTATTTTTTCTGTTTTAGTAATTATTATTAAAAATATTATGTGCACCGGAACTTTTTAACTTTCAGTGATTGCACATATCCAGCACTTCGGGGTGACCTTTAAATTGAACATGGTGCTTTTTTTACCCCCAACGGAAGGGAGAGGTATATGCGTTTAGGATGAGAAGTTATTTGTTTGTGTGTGCAATCTAATGTTCCCATTTATCTCCAAATTAAATTTATACTATTTGGAACTAATGGGCGATGGTTCTTAGATAATCGTTGTGGTGATTACTTACCAAGGGGCACCGTAATAAACAATTTTTTTGCAAATAAATATTCCCTTTAGTTCTTTTGTTTAATTATAATTATATAAATATTCCCATTTATCTCCAAAATTGTTTGACCGATTTAGACATAATTTTCTGTTAAATATTTCAGATTAACTGGCGATGGTTCTGAAATAGTTGTTATGGTGTCAGCTTACCAGGGGACGCTGCAACACTTTGTTGCAAACGAATGTTACAATTTATCTCCAAAATAGTTGGACCGATATACACACGGTTTTCTGCATAATATTTGGGACTTACCGACGATGGTTTTCGGATAGGTGTTATGGTATTAGCACGCCAGAGGGCGCTGCAACATTTTTTTGCAAACGAATGTTCCCATTTTTCTCCAAATCCGTTTGACCGATTTAGGTACCATTTTCGGTAAAAAGTTTGTGATTTAATGACGAAGGTTATTAGTCAAGTGTTATGTTGTTAACTCGTTAGGGGGCGCTGCAACAATAACTTTCCCTTGATCTAGATTAACTACTTTGTTACCTTTATTTGGCTTCGTCGATGTGTAATCCACGTAACATGTTTCTCAAACGCTCTAATTCTTCCAATGCCATGCTATTGTGCGGATTATTGAAGAGTTTTCTTTGATTTAGATCAGTAATTCCTACACCGTCAAAAGATCGTACTCTACTAACAGCCACGTAAGCTTCCCTTTGGCGAATGTTTTTTTAGAAGTTTAGTTGTATTAGTAATAAAATTATATAGTTTTGATTAAGCCCACGACAGATGTAAACATTTTAACCGAAAAAGTATAAAATAAAAAGGAAAATTAAACATTTTGAAAAAACTCACGACGGATGTAGTCGTTGCAATTAAACACGATTAAATATTTTTTTGGAAAATCCCTGACAAAAAGAAACGAAGAACTCATTAATATAGTTACATCCCCAAGAAAATCCATTGGGGCCCCCATTAAATATTTTTCTATAGTCGAGTCGAGAAGTTTTCAAAAGAATTATTTAATTGCTTTTCAACAGTGACTGGGTGACGTGTTTTTTTTTAATGTTTAATTTTGCTTTTTATTGATAAATAAAGCAATAAATGTAATTAAGCAGAAAAGCAGATAACTAGATAATTATCCTGTATCATTTCTAATTTCGTTTGTGAACATCCCATAATTATATGTAGGATCAAAAAGTTATATTAATATCTCTTCATAGAATAGCAAACTTTAATTTATAAAGAGCTTACTTTCGCATATTGTAACAGATTATAACTTAGATACAATTCGTTCCATTATTTTTTTCTACGAAAAACCCACAAGAGAAACGGACAAACTTTTCTCAAAATGACCGCTGTGATAGACTAAGATGATGTGGTTTACTCAAGCTGTCTTAGTTTTGAATAAATAAAGAATAGTGAAAGTTCTTTACGAAAAATTAGTCCCAAGAAGTATATATTTATATCTTCATCTATCTACAATCAATCAACCAACTCCTTAAGATTTAAACATTAAGATATGCGATTCTTATTTTTATAGTCTATAAATCTTATTGCAATAAGTATACAAGAGAAACATAAGGGACAAGGAAATTAAAACATCACGAAATATTGTCAAAAAATTTAAAATTGCTGTTAAGTCATCTCATCGTTATTTCTAAAATAATTAATAAATAGTAGTTACAATTATTTTTAAATTAATAACAAAATAATATAATATGTGTCTCTCTACATTGAAGATATTTATGAAAAAATTATCAAAGGTTACATATTAAAACTTCTGGAACACGAAAATATGATTTTTGAAATTTTCCTCTCATAATTTGTCACTTAAAAACTACTGATTCAATTAAAATTTTTTTTTTTAAATATAATAAGTTACATTTACTTTTATTTCAACGGAATCGGTGCATGTCATACGTGAATTAAATGATATTTGAATTTATACACACACACACACACACACATATATATATATATATATATATATATATATATATAAATATGCATATACAGTTTCAAGATGACCTAGGATTTTGATCTTGTGCAATTATAGAAGAAGATTTGAGTAAATGACCTAGATCTTGGTAATAGGTATGTTGACTACGAAAGTCAGCAGCGATTAGGATTTGGTACGATATAATTCTGATTCTGATGACAACTACAAACGTATACTACAAAGTATACATTGTCACGGGGCGCATGGCGCGTTTACAATCGTTTTCTGACAGCGTGACTTATGAAGTACTTTTATTATAAAAATAAGAATGCCCTTTAGTTCTTTTGTTTAATTATATGTACCTCTATACTTTTTGTTCAATACTCAAATAGGTTTCATTTATTCGGCATAAAATTCGATATAACATGATTTTAAGTTATGCTCGCTGTATCACGCGTTATAAAGTTATTTTTGATGATTAAATAAACGTCGCGTGGAATTATAATAATTCTGCTTGCCTATTCAATGGAATTGATTTAGGGCGGTTGAAGCACGAGTATGGATTAAAATGTGAATAGGTAATTATTTTAAGTTTAGGAGCGCACCACTGCGCTTCCATTACTTCCATTACGTTACTTCTGTGATATGTCTTTGTGACGTGATATGTTTTTGTTTCTATACTACCATACGTAAAAAGTTTTGTTTTAATGAAGTATTTTTATTCCTGTTCTTTTTAAGAAATAAAGGTATCAAATTTTGTTATATTTGGATGAATTCAAAACCACATTACAAAGTTTTAAATCTTTAACCAATTTCACTATGACTATGATGATGTACTCTGCTTGTTATTTCAAACTCTATAGTCATCGGGGTCGAAGTGAAGTCACCATGTCTGATATTTAAAATACTGGAAGTCATTATAATAATAATAAGAACAATATTCACATTCCAATAAATTTTAATAATTAGGAAAATTGGTTCTTTATTTTAAATGATCTAATGGATATTCGAGGCTCTAGCATTGTTTCTATTTCGGGTAAAAATAATTTATACCCATTGCAGTAAAACTTACAGGAATAAAATTTGATTAAAAACAATTTGACATTCTATGGTTAAAAGTATAAATACAAAATTGGCTTTTTTAACTTCGCTTTTTACCAACAAATATTTTAATATTCATTAACATGAAGCCGGGAATATCCATTTCATTTCATAATTTCTTGACATTCAGATTATTCCTTTCTTATCATTCGTCCATGAATATTACTTTTACTAATCGATATAATTTCTTTCAATCGAATGACTGTAACAAGGGTATTAAAGTCATTCGATTGAAGGTGACATTTAACAACGGTTATTGCATTCAAAATGCTTTCTTCCATTGTGATATCGAAATATTATCCACTCCTGTGGCTGTCTTTATGGAATGTCGTATTTGCTCCTTCAGATTTTTTGTTATCTTTTTACATTTATTATTTCTTCCTTTCGATATCTTTATATTTAATTACGTTATTCGTTTTCTCGATCTATGATTCAATTCTTCAATATTATTAACTCATTTTAAATATCTTAATTAATTATTTTCTTTAAAGGGAATCATTTTAAAAGTGTTATAGCATTTAAAATGCTTTCTTCTACGTATCCATTACGATATCAAAGTATCATCCATACTTGTGGCTGTCTTTATGGAATATAGCTTTTTTTCCATATTTTCTCATTATCTATTTACTTTTCTTGTTTCTTCCGATCAAAATCTTTCCATTTATTTGCGTTATTTTATTTCTCGATCTATGATTCAATTAATAATTTCCAACTTTCATTAGACGTTACTCAGCATAAATTGTTTTTTACATGCGCATGAGTATAATGTACTACAACAATGATCGGACATTTTCTTATATATTTTAACGTATTTTCTCAACTTTATAAGTACCCGTTTGGAATCTTTCTCACATTTTTATTATTAAGATAAAATAGAATATTACACTTACTCAATGCGTAAACATCATCAAAAATTTCATCTCAGCTGAACAAGTCGTATTTTTTCTTGAAATTGTAATAGTCAAAGGGACAGATATCCAAACTTTCCGGAGGTACTTGTATAGGGGGATGAGCTGCCATTGACAGAAATCATACAAAGTACTCAATAAAGAAATCTATAATTACATTGCGAATATAATATTTGCATGAACATATCGATGACAAGAACTCTAACGTTTCATTGTCCATCAATTTTCGAACCTCTCCAACAGTCTATATTTACAACGCAATTGGGTCATAGCTATTTAAACGCCGACCCGGTGTTTACACGGCCATCAATAAGTGATACAGGTCATGTTTATATAGGTATCTGAATAAATAGAAGGATATAACGAGTGTCGTGACGTTGATAACAGGTACAGGTATGATTAACTGTTACTATCAATTTTATTTCAGTTATTTTTACTTGTCTCGGGAAAGACATATGTAATAACACTTACAAAATGGAAGTATATACTTCAGCTTAAATTTTATGGATTGAGCTCACATGGTAATATTTCATCAAAATCAATCAATAGATTGAAAACTAAAAATTGATTTTTTTCATAATACAATAAGTTTGTCATTTTCTACAATATTTTTATAATATTGTTATTATAAAAATGTTAAAAGCAAATAAAAGGAATCAATATAGAAACAAATATATATATATTTAAAGATGACTGCAATTTAGTTTGTCTTTTATATAACTAATGTGAAAGTTTATAAATTAGAATTGTTGACAATATGGTGTTGTAAAAATAGGACACACAAACGATTTAATTACATTCCATTTCTGAATTGCATGAAAGTAGCATTAATATTATTAATGCAACTTTCATGCAATTCAGACTAAAATAATATTATGAAAATTTATGAAAAATGTTAATTGCTAATATGTGTTAAAAAATACTAAAAATTATGTTGCTAAAATCTTATTTATCCTATATCGTAATATAATTCCTCTTCCATTATTACTGCAGAGTCTGAATGAATATCGTTGAGATAAAACTTTTTTGGGCTTGTTTATTAATTCATGTCATGAATTATTGAATTATTCAACAGGTTTAGGCGAATAAATTTACTAAAATGTTGCATACGTCTTTACGAGCAACATGAGATATTTATTGGCAGGTTACATCAAACAGGTTTAAACGATGACGGTCTAAATAAAAAAGGACAAAGAAAAGGTCCATTTTGGTTCCATTATTTAAATCCTATTAAGAAGATCAACAATATTCGCGTCCTCAGCAAATACAATGTAATTTAATATTTTTTTACTATAATTGTTTGAAAAAATGGACATTAATTAATTTTTAAATTAAATCTCAAATTATCACTTAAGAATAATGAAAATCAGTGAAACTAATTGCAGTGAGAATCTTAGTTTTAAGATATAATAGTTTGCGTTAATGATTTAACATTTATTATTGGTAGCAAACGATGATGAAATTACTCCAAAATATTGATCGCATTGCATCATTACATTTACTCCAAAATATTGATCGCATCGCATCATTGTTAATTGAATCACTGTATTTATTTTTATTGTATACATAGACCCAAACTTCAGCTTTGCTCAATTTGAAATTCCACAGGGCGATATAAACATTTCAACTAAAATAGTTGAAACAAGTAAAATACTTTTGTAATGTAAAAAAGTTTATACAGAGCAGCATCCTAAGTAAAGTTAAAAGAGTTCTCTTCGTTATTACCCGTAATAAAACTTCATAATTAAACTAAAATTTTCAGAATGTCGAAATTCTTTCTTTACTTCAGACCTCTAAGTAAAAAGTAAGTTTACTTGCTTGTTACCTGTAATAAAACCTTATCGTTTATCAATTAAATTAAAATTCGTTCTATTTCATTTCATGTCACTCTTGTTTAATCCTTCTCTTTTCTTCTTCTGCTTTAAAGCTCCTCTAAGGTATTAAAATTGGATTCTTTTGTCTTGTTTTGTTATTTCTGTTTCGTCTTCTTTGCTCCTTTTTTTTTCTTCAGATCTTATTTATGGTATCTTGTGACTACGAATGCTTTCTATGTTTAGTTAATCAGAAGAGATTCCAGCAATAAGTTTGCCAGGTTTTCATATTTAAAAAAGTAACTAAAAATATAAATAAATATTAAACATAATTATATATCAACGTGAATTTTTGTTGACTTGCTTTAATCCATCCTCTAAGCCATGTTCTGATTGAGTTGTGTTATTAAGGTTAGTTCATATACTGGATTAAGGTAGATTATTTTTTGTTTTTGTTACATAAATTTTTTCAGGAATATTTTTAGTTTTATGTTCAATTTAAATACATATTTCATAATTTTTAAAAAAAAATTTAAACCCCTAAAAAATCGTTATGGAAACATGTAAATACTCAGAATGCTAAATATAATATATTTAGACTTATATATTAAAAAAAACATAATTCTTCCCAATTACTATATAAACAATAGACTAACAACAAAACAAACACACTTCCATATAGTAGTTTTCATCGTATCTCAAAATTAGTAAGTAAATGTTAAATTATTGTGGATTAATGAAATAATATCATTTCACATGTAAACAGTACGGATACTCATTTGGCTTAATCACATAGGTAGTCTTTGTCTGCTCTACATTCAACAAGTACAAATTGCCAGCTTTCAATAGTGGAAAGCTGGGAACGAAGTTGGCTCGCTGCCCGGAGTAATTAATCTAAGCTGGTTGATTGTAGCACTACATCTACTTTCAATGAAAAAGCGATTATTAATATTGTTTGTATTTACATGCAAAGTAATGGCTCAATTAAATGAATGTCTACTCTCTTTCTACCACTTTATAAGTACCGACAATATAACTGATACACAGACAGCGGTGATAAAAAAACATACGTTTGTTCATTTTACACTACTTTGGTATTAAATTACACATATTGTCTGTTTAATTTTATAATAATTACCTGTAACCAGGAATTATTAGAAGTGAAATTAAGAAGAAACAAAAAAGTTGAGTTTTTTACTTTCAAGATTTTAAGCAAAATATTGGATTTCTTTAATAAAGTAATGGATTTTTACTTTACTTTCGTAGAGTTTAATGCGTTTCTTTACATTATTATGTAATAAATTTAATATTTCGAAATAAAGCGAGATATAAATAATTACTGTCGTTAAGGTCATTGGGGACACGGATAGTTCCAATCACGATAAATTCCAATAAATAAGTATAGTTGTTACATTACGATGTCGAGATATTAGTTAAAAAGGAAATAATTTTGTCGTGAATTATCGCTGCGGCAAAAAATAGAAAATTTGGAGACAAATATAAATATTTTCGTTTTGGCGCATAAATCAAACTTTAGCTATCATATTACATTTCATTGCTATATATATATATATATATATATATATATATATATACATACATATATATATATATATATATATATATATATATATATATATATATATATATATAAACAAAAATATTATTACTTTTGTCTTTAACATTTACTTCCTTTATAAACAGTTCTAATATTGAACCCTTTTTTTTTCTAGATTTCTTACCACGTTAGGTTGTCTATGAAATTAATACTTGGAATTCGTTTTTGATCAACAAATTTTAGAATCCAAATATTCTATTTCATCTGCCAGACCGATGATAATTATGATGATAAAATAAATTTCAAACACTCGATGTATTTTTGGTGGGTCGATTGAGATAAGATTAAAACATTAACTACAGTCAAAATTATAGTTTCAACGTTATAAATAGCATTAAAGCTATCTATTTATCTATTCTACTAATGCCATTAGCATAACCTTATTATTAATATATCTGTAAACGAGAGCCAGAGGTTCGTTATATATGAAAATAAAATCACCTAAACTCCGGGGAATTCACGAAAATTAATTTATGGCAAAAATTATTGTAAAATAAGTATATTCTTTGCTTATTAAGGTTGTCGATAATTACTTGTTTGATTATTAAAACGAACCTAATTTAAAAAAATAATATTTTTGGTTAGTCTTAAACAAATAAATCAGATATGGTTCAAACACCACTGAAGCTAAATTCATAAATTTTACACAGGTTTAGGTAGTAATCCTAGAACCAACCTAGTTTTTATTTCAATGTAATATCTCATTCGTGTGCTGATAAGCGTTTATTATCTTTTTTTATTACAATAAATGTGATATCTCACGATTCCGATATTATAATTAGGTCGATTCCGCTATACCCTCTTACTTTTTGAGGATATGGCATCTACACATACTCTGTCCTCAATGTACATCAAATATGCATCCCAGTGGAATTGAGAAATACTCCTGTACGAAACTATATGACTACTTTAATCAATACCTAGTACATTATTTTAGGCAATACCTACATTTTCAATTTCTCATAGGGCACCATGGTCAAGTAAAAAACCGATTTCATATAGTACCATCTAGCGTGCAGTGATATAATCCTCGATTTTAAAAAAAATTCCAATGATATTTCGTTAGTGTAATATATGTTGTAGTGATAAAACCCTTTTATGTAAAACAACATTTAAACAACATTTTTAAACAAATTCCAAAATCCACGTAAACGAAATCGTGGACACGTTAATATAATATCCATCACACATGTTGCTGGTAGCCAAAAAGAAAATAATTAAAATGAGAGTCAGAAATTACTTTTCTCTCAATACGTAACAAGTTATGTAAAATAACTTAGTAATTCATATAAAAAATAATCCTTAATAATACATATAAATCCCTTTGTCACAAATAAATATATATTTGCACCACAATCAATTGACAATACAATTAGCTTGTACGTTTCGGATGTTGGTGAACTTTAAAAATGATTAGATATTGAGTCAATTCTTTGGACGGTTAGTAAATTTGTTGTGCATGTTCATTTTCTTTTACTAATGTTGAATATATTTGGCGTTAATTTTATAGAAATTCATTATTAATAATTAAATGAAGCTACTTGATATAGTATTATTTCTACATTCTTTAAGTTCTTTACTACGACCTAGGTTTCGTTGTATTACAACATCTCCAGGTGGGCTATTAGCAAAGATAATTTAAGGACTAACAGCCCACCTGAAGATGGTGAAATATAACAAAACCTAGATCGTGGTAAAGAATTTAAAGAAAGTAGAAATAATACTACATCACGTAGTTTCAATTGTTTTACTAAATAAGTGAAAATACTGAACTTAGGTAATTTTATATTCTATTTGAGATAATCCTCTTGCAAAAACATATTTTATTTACATGGTAGGGATTATTTCGTCTTGAAGAATTTCAGTGCAAAACCTATATTTTAAGAATATAAAGCCCTTATTTCTTTAAACTACTTAAGAAAATACAGTTTAGGCCTCATTTAAATTAATTGCTTCAGAAAGTAAAACCAAAATACTTTATCATCGTGCTTATATTTTGTATTTAAATTTATGCAAATTATGTTTTATTTTATGCTTTAAGTTATTTATTTTTTATTATTCATTTTATATAGATAGAGTTAGTTTCAGTAAGTATATTAATTTGCTATAATTAATTTACATTTGCTTTACGTATAAGTACAATTTTCATCTTATTCTTACAAGTGGCGCTAATTTAATAACTAGGCTATACTGACCATGTCGGTCCTTGGATACCTGTCCCTGTTGCTTAATTAGTAACATGTGTTACTTTACGAAAGGGAAAAAATAAGGATGAATCTCCTTTTTCCGTTATTACTGACACTCTAAAACACTATTAAATTATTTGCAGATGTATTTATTTTACAAATTTTATATTTCTAAACTTGAATTTACTTTAGGGTAATTGTTTTTTACACATAAAGAAAATTATATTTTTACATTGTAGTTCTTCATTTTGTTTTCCCTTTTATCAACCGGAATGAATAAATTTTGTCATTATTCTTTATTAAATTGTATTGTTTACGATCATCCACAAATATGTATTTAAATATTAAATCACTGTGGTGGAATTATGATATTTTGCATTAAAATTTAGATCGTGTAGGAATAAACTTGATAAGTTTGTATATAGTTATATGTGTAAATTAAAGTTGGAAAATAAATGAAGATAAAATTATAATTGTTCCGAGTAACTTTTATATGTGTTATTAAATCACAATTCCGTTCTTTTAAAATACGACTGAGTGCTTTACAGTTAATTTATTTTTAAATTTCGTGTTTTTAATTTGTGCAAATTTTCATTTTATGCTAGTATACTTTTGGTGAGGATATATAATTTTTCAACTTTTGTTATGCTCCTCTGTGACAAACACGTACAAATTATAACAAAACTTGTACAATGTCGTGAAACTGAAAATAAATATATGTAAAAATCCAAAGGAAACATTTCAATTCATTTAATTTTTTTTATCGCGGGGCTCATATTTTGTGAAGCCAATATTCTGTTTCTAGAACTGAAAGAATAATAATTATAAGTATTCAGCAAGTCAAAAGGACAAAACAGGAAAATAAACTTGTTAGAATAGAGTATAAGTTAATATATTATTTCTAGGATTAAAAGCATTGGTCACTTTATGCTATCAACTAGTCGTTTAATATAAAAAATAAAATAATTTTTTTCTTCTTCAGTTAATATTAAGTTGCGAATATAGCAGTGTAAAATACTACAGAAAGTTATATTTTCCTTTTACATTTCTTTTATTGAAACAGTTTTTGCTGAAGATTTTTTCCTTTTTTCTGTTCACTCGTCAGAAAATGGTACCGTCACGGCGAAGCGGCCGTCTACCCAGTCACAATGATAAGAATTGATTTCCTGTGAGTGCCTTTTAATATTTTCCTCGATAAAGCGATCTCTCTTTATCGTATTTTAATAACATAAGTTAAACATACGTATAGACTTGAGGAGAAATGTTAGATTATATTTATCTGGAAGTGCTAATGCTGTCTTAATTTTAATGTTTTTGAAAGTGATGTTTTATGGTGAATTGTGTTTTTTTATTTTGCAGTAAAATGTTTCACGTTTCAGAAAAGGCAATATTAAATTCGTAAGTCTATTTACCGCTATACTATAATTTCGACCATAATGATAAAGTAATTTGAATGTGTATTTAGTGCGACGGAGTTTTCGCCGCTCGTTGGTTCCATAGACTCCCTAGGCACATATAAACGCTTAAAGAAAAAATATGTTATATTTTTATTAAACTATTTACTAATTTTAAAATTACTTTTAACTATGTAAATATATTGTCCAGTGTACTTTTGAGAAAAGTAAAAATGTCGCGAATTTCTCAAATGGTTATATGATTTTGGATAAATGCCAGAGTTTTTCGGTAAATTATCATGCCTTTTCATAATTTTTTCTTTAACAGCTTTATAATTAGAGAGATTGGTGGGAGCAATGGCTGCTTTATGAGTAAAAGAATATTAAGTTGGCCTTTTAATCAATATTTTCACGATGTATTACATTTAAAAAAATTAAAAACTTAATTTAACGATTCATTTTGAGTGTTAACCCTTGAGAAAATCTAAATTAACATAATTCACAAGTATATGACATTTACTTCTTTTAATATAAAGGTTCTATTCTAGAGTTCCATGTTAAATTTCCAGAACTTATGGAATCACTTTCGTATACGTACTTTCGTCCCTCATAGGCGATTTCCTCGCAAAATATTTGATGTCGAAAGAAAATGTTTGATTTGAATATTTCAGGAGGTAAATCGGAAAATAAACAAAAATTTTATTGATAGTGTCAGATAAGAAATTAAAATGTATTGAAGCACGAATTCAATAATAATACACATCATGTGTTTTTACGAAATGTTTCAATTATTTTCCGGGAAAATTTTTAAAAATTGCTGCTGTCAGCCTTATCACCAGAAGGAGCTCTCAAGAATATTAAAATAATTCAAAATCTTTCAGATTTAGGTACAGTTTGAAGAAAGAAGGTGATTAGGATTCAAAAATCCTAGTGCTATTAATTATTATAAATAATATAATTATTCATTTCCTTATCAATGCAATATTGATTGAAGAAAAATATTTTTCCATAAAAAGCATATCTCGCGATTTATGGAATAACTTTTACATCCTTAATGTATGTTCACAGTGGCTCAGATCAGTTTTACTAGATCGTTTTTAGTGGATCCTTTGCTCTTGGGTTTGATGTTCATACAATACAGTATATCGGTTCCGTTCTATGCTGTCAATCTATATACCACCGACATCCTTTCAAGATGGACGTTCTCGTGTTTTTTTGGTACCATCGTCTTTTGCATCGCAAGTGGTAAACCAGTTGTAATTGGCAGCAACCAATTGTGAAGCAAAGGCTTTATGCAGGAGCCTATAATATATTTATGAGCTATATTGCCATGTTTAAGAATGCACTGCATGCACATGCTGTTTCTATGGTTTAAAAGTCTAACGCCACGACCCAGCATGCCGCTCTCAACCCATCGATAGTCATACAGGATAAAATAAAAGTAATGGATCGTGTCATGTGTGAAGGCACATATACTTCTCTTACATATTCATATACGAATCAGTTTTTTTTATTTTCCCGCATCCAATTTTTGTTGAAAACCACAATGACACATTTTGTTGGATCGGTGTTTTGCTGGACTCGAAGTACTGTTATATATGTGAACTCGCTATATATCTTACTACATACATCACCATCGTAATAAAACAAATCTACTGAAAAGAAAACGCTCCTATAAAGAGTTTCTGTGTGAACGAATAGTTACATATTTTTGAAAAATTTAATTGGATTAGTCGAAATGTTTTTGTCGCCGGCAGGTAGTCGGCAAGGGGGTGGTGCGCATGACTATTAATAAGTTAAGAGGGATGAGGGAGAGGGGTTAAGGTGATGGTCTGGAAAGCTAATTTATGCAATTACAGCATGCATTTTATTTTCTTCTTTTAGGATTAGAGAGCAATTAAAAGAGACAGTTTATAATTTCCTTTATATCATTACATACCAGCAGTCTCACGGTACAGTCAATGATATGACTCTGATACTAAAGCAATACTTAAATAATTTCATGAAAGCACAAATGAACAAGGAACACATATCACTAAATATCAGTTTTTAAAACTCTGCTTATTAGAGGTCTTACCGCTTTATTATTATTTCTTTAAAACATTGAAAAAATTTACTGGATTAGTATAGATATACAACGTGGTTCTCCCTGATAAGTGAGACCCGCATATATTACGTGGTCATTTTTATGATAATAAAAATACCTACGCAAAAGTATAGTGGACCTAATCTATTTTTAATAATGATTTAACCATTATCCCTCAAGATAACTTCGATACGCATCGCATAAATTGTGATACGTTTTTTGACGATCGTGTTAAAGGTGTACGTGCCTTCTATTAACAAGTCCAAGGAAGGATTCACGGATTGATAAAGTCCGAAAGGGCTTTTTGGGTGTAACATTTAAAAAAATCAGTCAAAATCCCTCTCGGACTAGATAAGTATATATATAGCTTAAAGGAGATCATGACCCTAATTTTCCGTAGTGGAATAATTATAAATTCGGCTGTAATAATTCTAAATAAAAAATTTTAAACTTGCCCAATTTAAGCAGCGCTCTGAGGACTCAATAATTACGTTATTGAAATTTATCATAAGTACGCATTTTTTCAAACCATAAGTATATATATTTGAAGTAAAATTTATTTAACAACATTCGAATAATTAATATTGTCACATGAAAATTATGTACGCTTGAAACAACCAAACGCGTTTGACCTGCGGCGGAACCAGTATTAATATCGCGGCCGAAAATATAAGAAAATTTTTTCAAACGTTCATCTCTCTATGAGTCGGCAGGTTGCTATCAATTTTGGCCCCTTTCGTGTTGCTCACGGTATAATACAAAAAGAGTTAATATGATATTATTAAACGTGACTGTGTTATTATCATTTATTCAATAACTTTGAGGGAAAAATTTTTAAGTATATTGGTATAAATCAATGAAAATATAATCACATTTTCATAACCGGATTACCAAGAAAAAAGAATGAGCTTTTAGGTAAATAATGATTATTATGAATTAAAATGAACCGTTATATTTTATCCATGCCCTTATATAATTGAGGTTCGCAACACTTTTTTAATTTAAAGGATGCGATATGCGTTCAAAATTATTTGTATTATATTTCGATGTGATGCTAAAGATAAACATTGGGTTTACAAAACATTTTACGTTTATATTACTTATTTTGGACAAATTATTACAATTATTTATTGACATACAAGTATTTATTGACCAAATATAAAACAATTGAAACATAAACCAGGAAAACCCGAATAGGAAGAAGTTATTTACATATATAACCTATGAAATTTTTAACATTATATACATTGGAATACTCTCTGGATCATAACGAATCTATCACAAATCACTTTTGTAATTTAGACTGTGCGAGGGAACAAACTTACTCATATATATGCAAATATAACCTGTGAAATTCATAACGTTATATACACTAGGATACTTCCAGGATCATGACGAATCTATGGACATCTCATCTGTTCAAATCACTTTTATAGTTTAATCTGTGCTCGGGGACAAACATACGTATATCATACATAACCCGTAAAATTCATAACGTTATATATCCTAGAACACTCTGTAGATAATAATAAATCTATGAACACCTCATTTGTTTAAATCGCTTTAGTAATTTGGTCCGTGCGAGAGAACAAACTTACTCACATATGTACATACACGATCTGTAAAATTCAAATAACCTGGATTATTCTCTGGATCAAGACGAATCTAAGGACTCCTCATTTGTTGAAATCACCTTAGTAGTTTAGTCTGCAAGAGGGAATAAATTAACTCACATACATATATACATACATATATAACCTGTGAAATTCGTAATGTTATATATCCTATTACACTCTCTGAATCTGACGAATCTATGGACATCTAATTTGTTTAAATCACTTTAGTAGTCTAGTCACATACAAACATTTAACCTTTTTCGAATAAACACTGGATAAGGAAAATATAGAAAAGTATAAAATAGAAAAAAGACGAGTAGGTAATTAAAACTTTTGCAGTACAATATTATTTCCGAACGTACATAAATTTGGAAAAGTACTACTACTATTACAGACTTATGCAATCGCTCGGAAATTACAATACCTGTCATAATATGCAGATCGAAGTCCCGTCTATAAACCTTCCTATCCAGCCCTTATTTCGAACTCGTCGTGCTTTTATTTTGTTTTACTTAATTTTGTATTAATTTTTGTCATTTAATTCAATTTGGTAGGTTATAAGAGATTGCTCTTATAGCAATAAAACATCCTATGTATTGTACGCCTAGCCACCTTAGCAGCAAAGTTAATAAATAAATAAAATAAAATTATGTACAACACATATCTTCTTATAATACCGAGAACAACACATGTCTTCTTATAATAGAGAAACAATGTCTATTTTTAATACGCTTTATATTAGCTTCATTTGATTCTATGCGTGTGTGTGAATGTAAACGGAATACTTCAATTAAATTTTTATCCGCTTCCAGATTTTAGAATTATTTACATTTACGCGCACTTATCAAGAATGGGTGACAATACAATAATTTCATAAACAAAAATTTAGAAATAAAATTATGATTTAAAAAATTGAAAAACGCGCTTTTGTAATAATACGAAATAAATAAGAATAATATTTAAATATAAACATTTTGGTCACGAGAGAAGAAATGTCTACTTAATTTTTTTTAAAAAGCTTGAAATAACGTGATTGAAAAAAATTCACTTTAATGTAAAAAAACTTGGGGTACTCTCGTTTTACATTTACTACAAGTGATGTCAGGCATATTTAATGTAAAAAAAACCTTAGGATGCCTGCAATTATTTTTAGCGCGTATTATTAACAGTGAATATATTTAGAGCATATTATTGGCAGTAAACAGACAGTAAATCAATTTAAAGATGTATTTGAGAAAATATATATTTCATTCTCTCTTCTTATCTCCCTCACTCTCTTTCTCTCTCTCTCTATTTATCCTTCTCTCCTTCTAGAAAATCGTGTCATAAATATTAATGTGTCATAAATATTAATGTATAAAGATGCCTTATAAAATTTAAGACATTTAGAAAATTGAGGTATGCAGTAAGTAGTTTTATCAAAGATGCTGGAAGATGCGCGCGGCCCGCTCTCTCAGATGATATAGAGAGAGATAATATCTGTACCGCGTGGTAACGCGAAGTGCAGAACGTCGACAGACGGTGCTCGCTTGAAGTGTGCATTTGAACAAACACGATAATTAAAAGGACATGGGATGTCTGGTAGAGAGTGGGCCGGTGCTCGCATTACAACATCTTTGAGGTTTATAGATCAGAAATTGATAAAAGAAGGAAACTGCCTTGAAAGAGGACCTTTGCATTAATTATTTGCGTTATCATTTGATTGCCTGTTTTAGGTTAACCTTATGCGATTCGATATAATATTTAATTTTTTAGGTTTTGAATATAAACTCATTCAATGTTTATTTTTACCCATGAATTATGAGGGTTCGCGAGGAAATATCATACAATCTCGTGGTTTCATTGATCACCTTTTATGAACATCTTATTTTGACAATGTATAACCCAAACCAATTGTGCTTCATACCCTGAAAATTGCAATGTTGTTTTTATATTTATATTCATTTTTATATAATTAATACCCCAATTTTATTTAATTACTACCATGATTTGCCCATTTCTAAAATTCAAATTAGAACGAACATAACAACATATTTTTACTTCTTAAGTAAATTATACTACAAAAACGAAGACGTTTCGCAAATTGCATGACACAAAACCATAATCAATATGTAGTATAAAATTATGTGATAAAACAGGATTATTCCATCTATTTTCTTGACTTGGAATGTAATTTATACATAGGCAGATATATATAAATTACACTTTATATTAAATAAAAAAATTTATGTCGCACTACATTATTCAGTGGAAATCAGACATTTGAATGTATTTTGCAAATCATGTTCTACTAACAGCCCTGTTCAGAAATGATTTTTACACGTGCTCGCACGTGGGAGGCGTCTGCTCTAAGTAATTTGTGTACGAGCTGGAGTAGTGAGACGTATAATCAATTGGGGACATTTTAAGTGTTATCCAATGTATGAGGTTTGGAGACTACTCTTACACGTGTTAACACGTAGGTGGCGCCTCATGTAATTAATTTACATAAGAGCAGGATGACATATAATAAATTGGGGCTATTGTTGGGTATTATTCTACATGTAACGTTTTGAAACAGCTTTTACACGTATCAGTACGTGGGTATGTAATTGATGCGGGTAGGTGATGAAGTACTGGAAAGTATTATTATTCAGGATGCTTTAACTATTACTATATACTATTATTATTTATACATATTAATTACGTAGGTAATTAATATGTATAAATACTAAATAGTAGAAAGCATAATTACCTGGAGCATTTTACACTTTTAAAATATTTTTGTAATGCAAAAAAAAATATATGTTCTTCCTGTAACTTACGTCATATATTTAATAATCTATTTCTATTCGAATTAACTGCATTCATTTAAAATTATTTCACCAAGTTAACACAAAACGTAAAAATAATATTAAATTATTATATTTTATGGCGACTGATATAAATATGTGGATATTAAACAAGTATTTAGACATGTATCTCTTAAATTAACCTTTAAGGGATAAAAAAACAAAACAATCATATATATGGATTAATACTAACAACAACATTTAGTTTAGAAAACGTTCAATAAAAAGTAACCTGAAGCCAAAAAGAGAATTTGACACATCGTGTGAAAAACAATTTACTTAGTTCATAATATAAAATTAATAATTTGTTGCTACATTATGACAGGAGCACTTATTTTAAACCATCAGTTATTAAATTAATTGCAAAGATTTTACGGAATTGAAATTAAATTACGAAACAAATTATAATTTGTTTTGCATGTTAATTTTAATACCATAAAATCTTTGTAATTGATGGTTAAAAATAAGTAATCTTATGATGACGTAGCAACAAATACATTTCGCGCTAGTGTAAATTAAAGTTAATAAATGAAAATATACTCGAAAAACGAAGGCGATGAATCGAGGCATCCATAATAAAATAAACAGGTTAATTTGGCTTTTAAACTCTGCAGAACCTCATTTATTTTATTCCACAAATAATAAGTTCTAAATGTAGCAAAGCTAAAATATTAATTTGAATATTATTATTAATCCTTATTTGATACACCTCCTGTTGACAGAATAAGGGTATAAATATTTTTTTAAATAAAGAAAAATTAAAGATAATACCTCAGGACAAATATGCAAGTAATTTCTAATAAAATAAAAAAAGATATTTTATTGTTACACGCATCCACACATAAAGTCACTACGTATCAAATAGTTATTGTAGACTTTCCTTCGTATTCGTTTACATCCAAATTGTTTGTCTCTTAAATTTAGACTGTAAATTGGCTTAATATTTAATACATAATTTGTGTATCTAGAAAAGAAATAAAAAACTCTGCACAAGTTATAGATTCAATCTAAAAAATAAACTCGATTTTATTATGTTCCATAATTAGGAAATTTGCTGTACCAGAAAAATAAAAAATTAAAACATACTTGTAGCTCAATGGGGATCGTATATTTTTATAATATTTTTATTTTTTCTTTGCTAAATTCTTGCTTTATTTTTTAAATTATTTGCTCACACGTATTAGTAATATTTTGACGCATGTTCTTCATATAGAAACTAAAAATATGAAATAATGATATTTTCTTAAAAAATGGGATTCTTAAACTTACATACCTAGAAAATAGAATAAGAAATATTTTTCTGAGCCATTATTTGGTACTTTGGTTAGATTTATGAAATGAAAATGGAATATTAAAGAAACTAAAAATATTAGAGATTATGAATAAAATGAAAAAGCAAATGCAAATGTAATATAAAAGAAAGTACAGATATAAATGTATGAGACAGGGAAATGATAATTAAAATGAAAACAAAGGCAAAATAAAGATGGGCTGCTCTAAATTACTTTTTCAGTATTTAGCTCTTAAAATTGATACTGCTTTATGGTATATTTGGTTCTTTATTAGACGGAATTTTTTGATGAAAATGGACAAAATGGAGATATCTATGAAAATAAAGCACCAATAATTATTTTGCATTACTACAAAAGGTTAAACGCTATTTTTTTATGTAATCAGTCCTACAGAAGCCTTATTTTGTCTTACTGTGTGTGGAGACAAATACGATTGATGGTATTTGCAAGCTTTATATATTGTAAACAATGTAAACATTTCATTAACGAGATGTAATTACACAATTATTTTACTAAAACTAATTTGTTTGAATGATATTTTACGACTTCCTTTCATTATTTATATACCTAGGATAAAATATTAATTAAAGATCGTATTACTTTGAAATATTAACGGGTTTTATGTTCGTCGTATTAATCTTTATAAATACTCGTTATTACTGAAACATGTTTGCAAAACAAATACGAATAAAAATAATTTATGTAAATATCATTTCTTGTTCATATCGAGTTACAAAAAATTTAAATTTTCACATACAGAAAAACAATATTGAAAGTTAAGCGATATTGTGAGTTAATACAATAAACACACATTTATTTTGTATTCAAAGAATTATTTAATCAGAAACGTGGTCAAAATGCACAAGTTTTTACCGCGAAACTGAGTGAGAAAGAATGTATATTTAGCATTATAACAAAAGGTAAAACGCCATTTTTTTAAAGTATAATTAATAAACATATCATGTGAGACAGAATAATTTTGTCTGGATACCTATCTTCTGTATTTTTTTAATAAACGTGATGCGCACAACCTTGTTAACCAGTAAATATATTTGTTTATGCGAAAGGATGAAAGTCGTCAAAATAGTAAAGGCGCAATTGTTATTTTTATTACTTATAAATAAGTGGATCAAAAAATTGAAAAAAATTGTTGAACTATATTTCATGTCCTAAATGTAAAAAATTGAATATAGCATCGAAAAAAGATTAATGTGTGCGACTTTCAATTTAATTTACTGTATGTAATTTTGTGCACACAATTTACCAACTTATAAATTTCTTTTGTTAATTAATGTTGAAAAACGAAAAAGAGTCATTAAATGTCAAATCAACATGATTTTGGGAAATATTCTGATTTGATATCTCAAATTTTCATGATATTTAGTAGCAATATACCACAAACCTATGAAAAATACAAAATTTCAGTTTCGTAGCACAAATAATTTTGAAATTACTAATCTTTAAAAATTTAACCTTGACAAAAAATTATACGTTTTGATACCTTAATTGGCAATTAGTAACACTACTGATCTGAGTGTGGTAGAAAAGAAAAGGGCCCTTTGCTTTCATACAAGCAGCTTCAATTTTCTTGTAAAAAAGGAAATTTCCTACATTCTAAATATGATGATATAAAGTAATCATTCATTTTATAAAGTCCTACACACCGCATAGCAAAATTAGTATTTTAAAAATATTATTGTACTAGGTTTCGTACATTATTCAAAAGACATGTGTATTTATTCCATTGAGGTCCTATAATAAAATGTTGCTATGTCTATTTAGATATTACAAACGAATTTAAATCATTTTTAAAATTTTAAAGATTGTTAATTTTTGAGGAATTGAAATTTAAAAATTTTACAGAGAATTTTAAAAAAGTTTTTAAATTGTAATCTCTAGCTTATGCCCTATCATATTAAGGTCCCATTCAAAGGCTTTCAAACAAAACTACTTGTAGATTCGCGCAGTTACTAGTTGCTAACCTAGAGACAACTAATACGTCAAAACGTGTAATTTACATTGAAAAGTTACATTTTTCAAAATTAATAACTTCAAAAGTGATTGTGCTACACCACTAAAATTTGGTATTTTTTCACAAATGTATGGTATGTTACTGCTACTTACTACTTACTGCGTACCAAAAATCATGAAAATCTAAGACATCAAATCTAAATCAGTGTATTGATTTGAGATGGAATGACGCAAAAGTGTCTTGGTTTCAACTTCATATACACCCGTATTGCAAATATGCAACAAAAAATTGTAAAAATAATTGTGAATCACAGGTAGATATAAGGATTTATATTGTATTCAGAATAAAAGTGGTATTTTTAAAATATTATTCCAATTTATCTAATGTTATTCCAATTTATTTTTCTTTTAATTAATAAATGTCACTGTATTATTTCCATAAATTTTTAATTATCTTTTGTATAAAAGTAATTATAAAAGAATAATAAATTATCTGTACAAACTTTTTAGGCAAAATAGTAATATCGTCTAATTATCATTTGAATTTTATAAATGAATTATCATCTGTAATTATCAATTGAACATTTTGTTAATTGAATCATTTAGGGCAGCGTAAAGAATTTAAAAGTTGTTAGACACTTATTAAAAAAAAACTAAAAACATTTTTGACATCCATACATTATTCTTTTATTAAACTGAAAGAGCTTAAAAACCTTTTTATAAAGAAACTATTTTTTTCATGTCACGATGTCACGATGATTATTCAACCAATTGACTAATTGGCACTGAATTATTTTAAAAAATATTTTTTGATTTTTTTAAAATATTTGCAGTTTTTTCTTCTTCTGGTTTTTAGTTTTAATTATATATATTTGCAGTTTTTTTTCCTTCTGGTTTTCTTCTAGTTTTTTTTTTCGCTATTTTGCCATATTTTTCTTCGTGTTCATGGGGTATCAATCAATATGGAAATCTTCTTAAAGAAGAAAATTCCGTTAAATTTTATTTCAGATGAACAAGAGCTTTGCTATCATATTCAGCAGGTAGCAACTTTTTTACATGCCTACGCTTATGGCATCTAATTTAATTAAAGATCATTAATTTTTGTTGCTATAAAATCCGCAGACATCAAAAATGTTGATTTTTTTATGGAATTCGCCTTAAAAAGTAAGTTTGCATTTATAAAACATTATTATTGCTAATTAAAACGGTTGCAAAATTAGAATTATTTAAAATAACTTTTGCTAACGTCAAAATAGCGTACTTCATAAACGATAAGATTATTTTTTTTATAATGAAGAAGCCATGGAAGTCAGCTTGCTATACAAATAAATAGATATGTACTTCCATATAACTCACATAATTACACAAATTTTTTTAATAAAACTTTTTAGAAGTTGAAGGTCTTTCTTAAGAAGAAAGTAATATTTTTAAAATTTTTGTTAAAATCTGTAAACAATATATTTTATTCTAATGATTAATGAAATTATTTTTGAAAAAAATTATGTAGTTGACTATTAAGGTAGACAATAGCAATAGAAATGAAAAAAGAGAAAATTTTTCAGAAAAAAGATTACAATGATACTACAATTTAGGGATTCGAATAACAGAGGCAACACATCAAAGATTAAATACAATGAGATAACATTTCTGTGATAAAAATATCACGAGGCCATTATTTAAGGAGAGCAATATAATAATACAATACGTCAACGATAATAATAAATGAGGCAACGTAACAAGAATCGAATATAATAAGTTCTGTGTGTCTAGTGTATAGCAATTGAAGCAGACAACATTAAAAAGGAGTGAAAATTGTTCACATAAAAGATTATGATGATAAAACACTTTAGGGATAAGAATAATTGAGGCAACAGATCAAGGATCAAAAATAATGAGACAACATTTCAGGAGTAAATATATCAGGAGGTAATTATTCAGGTATAGTAATATATGATACATCACTTTAAGGAATATAATAAATGAGGCACCGCACTAAAGATCAAATATAATGAGGCAATAATTCAGCGACAAGTAGAAGATGTGGAAGTGGGTACAGAAGCATAACAAAATTTGATTTCTCTAACTTAAATAGATGTTGCAATGTGACAGAAAATCGAACAATTAACTTACGGAGTGATAGCACCCTTAGACAGAGGATTCATACGAGAATGTTATTAATTACAATTTTTAGTTATTTTCGTTAATTTTTATCCAATTAATTCAATCAAGAATTTGAGGTCATCGAGATTATTGTATATTTTGAGGTCATCGAGATTATTGTATATTGATATGAACACAAAATAATACCAAATAAGCTGGATCTATCAGCCTGCCAACCAGTTATTTTGGTCAGAGCCTAAGTTAACGACGGATAAGACTTTATTAAGACTTGCTTTCAGTCAAATTTTCACTATAAATTCTTGATCCCTTCATATTCTGCTGTTCTTGTTTTATTTTAGCACTTTAGGTGTATTTTACTTCAATTACAGTCTCATTACCCAAGGAACAAACTTCCACTACGTAATTACATAAACAAACTTACTTATGTGATTATAGATGCATCTCTAAAGATAAATAGATTACAGAATAAATACACTACAGAAAAATATTATTGAGTTTATTGAGGTGTAATAACGATAAATAAAAATAAAATAAAATAAAATAAATTTAGGGTTATTTACCTCAAAAATACTGATCCTTCTTTTGAATAACTTAGGATTTATTATACAACAAAGACTGAGCCAATGCATAAGATCTATTTGGGTACCAAAAAAGGGAAAACAGAACACTCACAAGATTACTCACATGCCCGTCTGTCCATCTGTTACAGCCACACATAAATTGAACAAATGTACATATTAAGTACATCGTTAAAAATTAAAATTAATAAATAAGTACGTAGATATATAGAAAATGAACTAAAAGGTAAAATACAGCGAATTAGATAGGAAAAGTTTGGGAATATTTAAAAAAAAATTAAATTCAAAATAAGAATGTCTGCAAGAGAGAAAGTGTGAGAATAAATGAAGTAGAAATGTGTATCAAAATGAAATGACAGAACCACTTTGGTAAATGGCAATGTGTGGGTCAGACCGAAAGAGATAATTATTAAGATTATTAATATACATATATGTTACTCGTTAGAAACGTCGAGAACTGTTTACGTAAAAGAAAATTTCCTAGACATTAATAAGTTAATATCATTGAGAATATCATTATCTTCTTCCCTGGAACGTTTATATAATAGATATTGGTGAGGAGAATTATTACTTAGTAATATACTAAATTTTGGTTAATATGGGTAATCACACTAATCAATTATTTATATAATACATATTCTTTAATTTAATTTCAACACATAATAACAAAGAAGATTTCACCTTATGAGAAAATAATATCCGATAAACCATTAGGTTTAATGACGAAATATGTTATTCGCTTATTCACTATTGGATCGATAGAATAGTACTTAGCATTTGGTAGTAATAATTTGATTATAACAGCTATTTATTACTAAAGTTATAATTACAAATCTTAAAATAGTTACTAAATACCGATGAGGTATATAAAAGCATACTGTAAATATTAACGAAAACAATACAATATAACACGGTATTCATATATTTGGTACCTCAAAATATTAAATGAGAATTCCGAGTTCAGATTACTGCTCAAACTAATGAGATTATGATCGGCTTAATCTTTATATTTTCTTATTACTTTATGTTTAAAATATTCCACAAAGATCTTATAGCGATGCTCCGAAAACACATTCGTTCCAAAATATTGTTAGTACTTTACTGAATATTCTTTCTCCACTTACGCAACTAAATTATCAAATTGAATGGATACCATCGTCAAAAATTAACTACCCAAATACGAGTTTAAGATTCATCTGGAAAATTCGTACCTATCATTTACTTTTGCAATTTCCGTCGGTCTATGTATTATTTTCTTTCGTGCCTCGTTATTTTCCTTTTTTCTCTAAACATTTCCAAGAAGAATGGCAAATTGTGATGTGAGGCCCACATGATCAGGAATAAAAATGATATTTTTGTGTAGAGAGATAAAATCGTTAACAAACATTTGAAACATAAAAACAATGGCTATGTATTGAAATGCTTTACTCTGTAATAAAGTGAGTGAAAAGCAATTTATATTTTTTAAGCCCTTTTATTTAGAATTTATTGTCTAAATGCAGGATATGAAAAATATAAAGGCTGAGTTATAGTTTTCTACGTAATGACAATTTTGAGATATATCAGGTAATAAACTGGATCGATATTCGATTGTAATTTTCCAGAAGAAAATTAAAAACTATTTATACTCAGAGCCGGGTTTCTTGATATGCGGTGTGTAGTGCGCCACCTATAGTATTACGCACACGCAGCTAGGTATAAACGATCGACAGGCATTAGACGAAGCGGAGGAGTGAGCGAACACGCCACCGCTGTTTTAGTCGCCGGCCGGCGTTCGTTCTGGATGTGAGAGCGTAATGTCGCAAATTTGGCGGCAAAAGTGAAAAACATCGGTCCACTGAATTTTGGATTATAAATTAGGAATATCATCATACGGACACTTTAATGGCTTTAGTTTAAAAAAAATAACTATTGTAATTAGATTTTTAGTTATCCACCATTTAAAAATAAATTCGGGAAATGGATCATTTGAGTCAAAATTATCGGGTTCAAATGAGCCATGTTCAAGTGATCCCTTATTTTTATGATGATATTTGGTTACACTGTTCATGTTATGTTATGTGTAATATGTTTAAATACTGA
This sequence comes from Druceiella hillmani, assembly GCA_039881145.1. Lineage (NCBI taxonomy): Eukaryota > Metazoa > Arthropoda > Insecta > Lepidoptera > Hepialidae > Druceiella > Druceiella hillmani. The sequence continues at coordinate 34,469,009 of JAYKKI010000018.1, read as the reverse complement.
GCCAAAATATTGTTTGCTATGTACTTAGTCACGATACACTTGAATATTTTAATATTTTGTAGTGTCTTTTTTTTTTGGATGCGGACTTTTACAAGAGAAAAACCGAGTGTGCTAATATCATTAAAGATTTGATAAAGGAACTACGATACTGTAGATCAAGTCATCAATGGTGCAAGTATCCGTAAAGTGGCTAAAGATAGTAAAATAGATAGAACTACGCTTTTGAGATATGTTAATAAGTTAAAAGCTAATCCTAACTCTGATGAATTTAAGGAGTACACAAAAGCAGGCCAAGTTTTTTCAGTTGAACAAGAAAAAGTATTAAAAGATTATCTTAAAAGTTACATCTATATTATATAGTTAAACTCCATCTGATGGGCGTGGGCTTGCTTAAGAATGTGCCGTTATAATCGAACAATACCTGACAGTTGGCGTATAAATAAATCAGCTGGAAAAGATTGGCTAACCGCTTTTCTGAAGAGGAATAGTGAACTGTCTATTAGAAAACCAGAATCAACCAGCTTAGGTAAGACGACATCATTTAATAAAACAAATGTCAGTCTTTTTTATGACAAACTGGCCGCAGTTATGGACATGTATAAATTTCCGCCTTCTAGGATATGGAATCTTGACGAGACTAGTGTGCCAACAGTCTTGAAACCAGGTAAAATAGTAGCAGCTAAAGGAAAGCATAACGTTGGTTCCGTAACGTCGGGAGAATGTGGCACTAATGTAATTGGAGCTGTATCACCAACAGGAAATACGATTCCTGTGATGTTTATATTTCCTTGAAAGAAGTTTAAAGACCACTTTATCGCAAATGGACCACCTGAATGTATAGGGAGCGGTAGTGGAAGTGGTTGGATAAATGTTGACGAGTTTTTTTGATTTTATGCAACACTTTATTTACCATGTAACACTGAAATATTCAGTTTACACCAGAATCTTCAGTTTTATTTTTGTTGGATAACCATTCGTCACATCTAGTAATTAAAACAATTTATCTAGCCAAGGAAAATAGAGTGATGATGTTCTCTTTTCCACCCCATTGTACCCATAAGTTACAGCCGTTATACATCACTGTTTATGGACGTTTCAAAAAATTTCTTTCATTGACTCATGATGTATGGCTTCACAGTAATCCCGGCAAGACTATTTCAGTTTATGATATAACAAAAGTAGTTGCAACAGCTCTTCCATTGCCAATGACTCTGACAAACATAATGAGTGGTTTTAAGAAAGCAGGTATTTACCCTTTTAATAACAACGCTTTCTCTGAAGAAGACTTTATGCCATCATACATGACTGACCGTCCAGAATCATAATCTCAAACACAAGAACTCCCAAGAGAGAGAAATTTTACAAATGAGACAAATTATGAAGTTCAATTTCGCGGAACTGAAATAAGAGCACCTTCAGCAAGTGTTGAGGTGGAGATAGAAACATCTGCGTTTTTTTCATCGCCCGTTACTGCGTCAGCTACTCTAGAACCATCAAATGATAAAGAAAATTAAGATTCAAATGTTGAAATGACATCTACATCCAGATATTATATTCCATTTCCACCAGTGTTAGTGAAACCGTTGCCGAAAACAGGGCCAGAAAGAAACAAATAAGAGGGAAAAGAGAGTTGTGCTGTTTTGACAGACACTCCCGAGAAAGATGCACTTAGTTGAGAATAATTTAAAAGAAAAACTAAAACTAGCAAGAAGGTAGATAAGTCCAAGAATACTGCAGTGAAGAAAGCAATTATGAAAAAATCCTCAGTCTTATGAAGAGAATGTCTGTTGTAAACAAATTAATAAAAAAGTCAATAAGAAGAATAAAAAGAAAAATGTAAAGGAAACACTACTTCCGTCAAACACGGAAGAGGACCATTATTTTTGTCTTATGTGCGCCGAGTCTTATTCAGAAAGTCTCCCAGGAGCAGAGTGCAGTTCCCGAGAATGGGCTCACATTAGGTACGCTTCTGGTGCCAATGCAGTTTATGTTTGTATTAACTGTGACAGTGACTAAACTAATTACGTTACTTTTTTAGATTAGAAGTTAATTTACTTTTGTTTTTGTTTTCATGAGAAATTTTCCAAATTGTATTTTTCTTTGAAAGATTTTGTTTCTATAATTCATATTTTTTTGTTTTATAGGTAAATCAATACATAAATAAGTATGTTTTAGTTTTCAAAGCTTTGAATAACCCTTATGTGATCACGTCGGGTGCTTCATTAGACCCCGCCTATGGGGTCTAATGAGCCTTATGCCATTTTTCATTGCAAAGCCAATTTACTATAGTAAACAACGGATTTGATAAAGTTTTTTGTTCCTAATATGTGGTCAAATAAATAACCGACTGATTTAAAACTAACTCACTTTTATTTTTTTCTTTGAATGGACCCTAAACTGATTCGAACAAAATCCTAATCAAGTGACCCCGTTCTCCACTACTTAAAACCGTTAAGCCTTCCACACATGTCTCACTACTTCTAAAATTTGAAAGTTTCATCCGAATATAATCAGAAATCATTTTAAAATTTGTAGCTTTGTGACAAAGAAGTATGTATTATATAAACATTTTAAATTTATTTTTCGTTTATAAGTTAGAAGCACTTGATATATAGATGAACGGACAGATGACGTTATCATAACAATACGGTTCTTTCTGAACCCTTCGGGTAGGGAACGGTAAAAGGGAAATTCCCGGGGGTGCATCTGTAAGAAAGTACTAGTATATATATATATATATATATATATATATATATGTATGTATATATATATATATATATATATATATATATATATATATTCTTCTATTTCTTTCCGTCGCTTTGTAAAAAACGAATGAAGCCATACACACTATGCACAAGGATGGATGAAGGTGTGCGTTCATAAGACAGAGTCTGAAGATTTAAAGAAGGATATTTTAATTTCTTTGATAACCTCCTCCAGGGCGATCTTCTATGATAAATTTAGAAAAGTAAAAAACCTTATTTCATCAAATTCGAAGGTTGTGTTATAGGGTAGAGCTACGTTCACGCTCATGGACCTCATTAAAAATTCAATTTCATGCTTTGTGAAAGACGGGAAAATACTCTGCTCGACAAAAATGTAAACTAACACCGATGATTTTAGATCTCAGGTTTAATTGTTTCCAACCTTATAAATATTTTCCAGTCGTAGTAATATTGATTAGTAATTTATTTTTCAATCTCTATTTCGGTACCTTATTTACTCACAGTTACAGTTTTGCAATTTTAATTATTAATTATTGATAGTAGATATTAATCTCGCTATTGATGCAAACTGAACGGATGATCAAAAGCCGCGCTATTCATGTACTCTAAGATGAATATTCGAGAAATTATATATATTCGTATATACATATATATATATATATATATATATATATATATATATATATATATATATATATAAATATATATATATATATATATATGTATATATATGTATATATATATATATATATATATATATATATATTATTACATATACTACATCATTCCGCTAACCGATGAAAAAAGTGTCGGATATAATCCAATGTATAGAATCAAATTGTTAGTTGCGCTGAATAATTTATTAAAGTAAATGTTCCGGTCATTTGGAATAGTAACAAAAATTTTTTTGTGGCTCTTGCATTTCTTTTGTTTAATTACATTGATGTTTAAAGCTCAGAAAAATTATGTTATATTTAATTGAATATATCGTAACAGTTATTGTCAAAAATCATACAAATAACAATGTGTATTTTAAAATTCTCTGCAATAAATGCCAAAACGATGTTTATTTTGCTTCATTAATTTCCAATAAATTCTCACTAAATAAAAATTTAGTCTTGTATCAATTGTCTAACTTACACATTTTTATTTCAAGCATTCTACTATAAACGAATAAAAAATTACCTAATAAAATAATTACATAAGTAGTTTAACAAAATGCTTCTGAATGAATATACTATTTCGTAAATTTAATAGCCTACGGATTTGGAGTATTCCCTCCAACAATTTAAACAGACTCAACCTATTATACTCACTTTACTTCCATATATAGTCAGGTACTTGACGTTTTCAAACGTGAATTCGAAATTCAAGCATTAAAATCAACAATGGAAAACTAATTAAAAAGCAAACAGTCAAAGGGAGCGGAACGCTGACTAGGCGTGAGTTATTTAATGTGCCCGTAGCTAGACTAGAAACTCAAAAGGGGATTATGTTAATTCAATTTGATTATATTTATATCAAATTAAACGTAAATATAATTGAATGAAAGTAACTTATTACCTAATTCATTAACCTAATTCATTAATTTTAAGAATATATTCATTATATATTCTTAAAATTAATGAATTAGGTAGAATTAAACAATGTAAGGACTTATCCTATTAACGTCAAGGATAGAGGTTTATATGCTGTGTACACGAATCATGAATTCTTTACACTGCAACAATTAAAGTTACAAATCCTAAGCCTAATATCTGTGACATGAATTGGAAATATACTCAAAAATACTATCTAATGTCACAATTTGGTTTTCATCTGTCAGCACAAAGTCACGAGTAACTAACGTTACCTCTATTTGTGTACGGTAAACTTTCTTAGTTTGTGGTGTTTATTTACTTTTTGTTAACGCTGCGCCAAATAAACATCAGGCTATAATTTTAGAACAGCGTCCAGCGTCATCGAGTCAATATATCCAATTAAAATTTATATTAATTTACATTCATTAAAAATATCTGTTTTGTCACAAAAATACAATTACATTTTTAGCACAAGTGATATCTTAAGTTCTTTGGTTTGTAAGATTCACACGTATATTTGAACTAAAACAGGTTTTTAAGGATTAACCTATTGGATTCTTGTTAACTTTTTTTATTAAATGATGGAAGTTCATTAAAATTTATTGAAAAGTATCGTTATAGATAATTAGAAATATTTGTCAATAATAAAGAAGCTAGTGTATAAATAAAAATAGATATATATATATATATATATATATATATATATATATATATATATATATATATATATATATGTATATATGTATATATTTATTTATATATATATATATATATATATATATATATATATATATATATATATATATATATATATATATATATATATCTAAATATATTCTTTGATTTTTTGGTTTCCGAACCGAAAGGTTCACCACATCATTGTTATGGCTACGTCGTCTATTCGCCGTCTGTCTGTCTACTCCGCTTGTCTACAAGAGACGGACGATCTTTAATACTTAATAAGCAAAAAACTTGTGATGCACATTTAAAATATAGTTACTTCATCCAAAACTAGAAATTTAAGATTACATGTCATATTTCTAAATAAAGAGTTTGATTGAGAAATATATTTTTTTGGAAAAAAATAGGATACCATTACAATTTTTTTTGAGTAAATAATAAATCCACTTCTTTATTCATTTTCACTTAAAAAAGCCTTTTGTCATCAGATTTATCGCAAAATGACTATTACGTAGAAAGCTGTAATTGGTTACCAAATTTATCACATCGTGCATTAAAACAGCAAATATAAAAAAGTTAAATTCAGTCCGCATTTAGCTTTTTATGTTAAATTTGTTTTTAAGTTAAACCTTAGTAAAAATTTGCAAGTAATAGGACTGTTTGGGGAAATTCACAATACTTTACGTCTGTCAATGACGTACTAGGTAATATAATTTCATAGTAATATAACATTAATACTATTGCAAAGGTGAGTGGAATAAGAAGTATGTGGACTGTACTTGCATCGCACATTTTTATTCCACTACCTTTTCCATATTCTTATCTTTGCACTTACAATAAATTTTTCCAACTTCTAACAAATACTTATATGTAATAAGTATTTGTCAGAAGTTGGAAAAATTTCAATATTTTATCTGTTTTAGATAAAAGTTCATAATTTCATCTGTTTTAGATTTTAGCGTATACACGTTTTGACGTTCATATTTACATTTGGTTTATATTTCTTCCTTCCCTTAATCGAAAGTTATTTCGATAATTATTAACAATTAACCAAAATTTTTCTTGAGGTAATAAATTTTTTAATTTCACTTTTGCAATATTCCTTTTTTTATATTCACGATCCTAAATTTACACTACCATCATATATTAATGATGTTCACTCGTAAGATATTAAAAGATGATTTTCATAATCATGAATTAAATTTAGGCGTATCATGCATTTGCAATTAATATTTATTTTCTATAATCATATTTTTCACATAATTTTTATTTAAAATATACCATCATATATAGAACTCTTATAATTCCATTAGGTCCGTGTTTGTGTCCACCCTTGTAGTTTCCATAGTTTCTACAATTTAGTCCTAGTTTTACAGACCTACGTACAATAAATGTTGTAAGTATATTCTTCAAATAAAGACTAAAAGAATGGGTAGCTAACCTTTTCTCAAACATTTAAGGTATTTTATTAAAAAAATGAAAAAAATATTCTTCTTTTTAATTTTTTAAAATAAAGTTCAGGTTTTATTATCACTTTTAGTTACTTTTGGAGCTATGAGAAACTCTTAAGCACACGAAAATAATGCAAATAAAAATTATTGGTTGACTGAGCTTGCTAGTGTATTTGGAATGAATTATTATAAATGATTAGAACGTGTTTTGTTACATTTTATTAAAAGAAAAATACAAAAGACGAATAGCAATATCACCTACATCTATCGAGGCATCAGAATTCCTGATGAACTCCCATAGACCATTATGGGCGTTTATGAGTACGGATTAAGAATTTATAAAATATCTCTAGATCGATATTTTGTGAAATTACTACGCAACCCTAATTCATGTGTGAACTGCCACAAACTTCACAGATTCTTATTTAATTTTTTTTTTTGATAAATTCAGAACCAATCATTTCCTATAAATGTTTTACTGGCCTGTTTTCGGTAATAAGTTAGGTACAATTAACCAAGTTATCTGTCTGCTGTATTTTCATTCGTTATAATTCTCTTTATATTCCTGAATTTCATCCGTCGTTACTATGTATTTAAAAATAAATGCTTATATTTCGATATATTTATAAAAATAGAAGAATATATTTATAAATTTCTACTGAATGGAATTTATATAATTTTTTAGGAAACAATTACTCATTTTAAATTCACCATTTTTACCAAAACATAACTTACAATTTAGACGTTTCCTATCGACACGACGGCGCTTTAAATAACTCCAGCACTGCATGAGCGCTCCGTACCCTTCGATTGTTTGCTTTCAAATTGACGCCTCGCCAGTTTCACTTTGTAAAGTTTAACGTATCGATCCTGAAAGCCGCGTCTAAATCTATCAGATATCTGGTGCGCTTCGGCTCTAATGGAGTGAAACAGCACACTGGAATTGTGTGCATCGTGAAAACGTCTCTTGGACTGGTTCGTAATATTGAACGTAAATGCTTAAATACTTTGTTACCGTATTCCTTCTTTTCTTCTTTAAGATTATTTGTTTACATATAATAGACTATTTTAAACAATCTCAATTTGGAAAGAGACAATAATTTGCGGGCTAATATATATATATATATATATATATATATATATATATATGTATATATGTATATATATATATACATACATATATATATACATATATATATATATATATATATATATATATATATATATATATTTATATTTAACAGAGATTTCATTGACATACAGCTGAATGTTGATTAACCGATCATCCGAAAAACATGATAAGAAATTATATTATACACGATTCCGGAGACGACTATTGGTGATGGCTTATAGCCCGCATGTTCGACAACTCCGAAAGAAAGTTATTGACTATTTAGTTTTAGAATGAGAAGTCTCTTTTGTACAGTACTGTAACAAAATCATGTGCTATTATTGACTTTGGAAATACAATAATAGTAATTCTGTGCAAATAAAAATGGTGTTATTTAGATGTAACTAGATTTGTTTTTTATTTTTTTCACTAACTTTTGTACCTCTTTAAGTGTAACTGAGACTCATAACGTTTACTGTTGTGAATCATGTATAACATTTTTTTTATTATCTACGCTAAGGAATTGAACATACAAAAAGATAACGATGAACAAGAATTGCGTTAGGTGCCCTGTGTATAGTGTTAACAGTACTCGGTGCAAAAAGTACGTGTCTAAATTTATATTTTTTGCAGTATTACACCAATTTTTGTTTAGTGATCTATATGGCGATAAAGAATAAGAATTTCAAGTGAATTATTCAAATATCTTGACGACTGTACTGTCGTGTACTTATTATACTTACAGTTTGTCTCAGTATCTTTTCTGCTGCACTCATTTTTCCGTTGCACTCAGTGGTGTGATTTAAAAGTGTCTTTATGTCACGAATTTTCGAGGATAATGTTGTCTTTCTCAATTGAAAAATGTTTGTGAATAATTAAACATAAGACGATAAAAACGCTGCCAAATGCCGTCAGAGGAGAGGATGGTCCTGTTGTGAAAGAGTTAGCACTCTGGGTTTAAATCCAGCGATTAGAGATAAAATTTCTGTAAAACTTGTTTATAAACTTTTTTAATAGTTAGAATATTGGTTGATTATTTTTATTTACGTAATTAGAAAAAACAGAATAATAGTATCAATACTTCCTATTTAAAAAGACTACTTTTTTAAATAAAACAAACGATACGATAAGTATAATGCTAAGTTCGAAGGCATATAACTACTAGTACCATTTTTAAATGTTAACCAGGGACGCAAAAGTGTTCAAATTCAAGGGTTTACTTTCCTGTCATTTAATAAAATCCTGATCATTTATCCCGAAAATTTTTTTTCATTCAGCAATTGTTATTACATTATTTTAATTTGATTTATATCTAAAAACAAAAGTAAAAAAAAATTATCGGTATTTTTTAACATCAATCTTAAAAGAATTTAAAAAACATAAGGGATCGTGAAAATAATAGACACATAGACAAATTTAACTTCAATTCAGACTTAGAGTTATTTTTATTTATTTTCACAAATGTTTGCCGTAAAACCTAAGTGAAGGTGTGACAGAAAAATATATTGGAAGCTGGGTAAAATTTACAGAGTTGAAAAGATGTTAGCAAAAGAATTAAGATTAGCAAAGTTTTCGTAAGAAATAAATCTTCATTAAAAAATGTTTGCCAGTGCGAGAAACTGAAGATATATAGTCAATCTCTTTTGGTGAAATAAGTCATCACGACCGAATACTTTTGCTGTTTTCTCTTAAAAATCAGTATTTTGCTCTTTTTAATTTTTTTTTGCGATATATACAATAACCAAAAACAAACATATACATTAGAACAACGATCTAACATAAGTCAAACTAATTTTAGCCATGCTATAGAATTTTTTGGTTGATCTCTAAAAGTTACGCATATTTTATATCTTTATAAAACAACTTCTAACTAACTACATTCAGATCGCATGTACAATAAATTTGTATGTAGTTATTATAAAAATTCATTTAGCTTTAAGTTTTTATTTTAGTTTATATTCTATCAAAGAAAATCGACTAAATACTTTCCCCTAAATTCTGTCAAGTATCTTCAAGTTAACGGAGAAGGTCGAAACTTTAACGATGAGGGCGGGCGTTTTGTCGCTGAATATTTACACACGAAACTTTATCAAAAACGGCTTCACGTAGTTGGCTGATAAATTAACTCATTCGATGCAGCATATTTATTTGGAGTAACAATCCGCACTTTGATCTTGTGAAAGAAAATTAAGGAGAAAAATGCGTCAGTTCTGTCAATGAATACGATAAAGATAATTTGAATCATGTTATATAACATTATTTATTATTCAACTTTAATTTCATTGATGAAATTTCTAAATTATTTTACATCTATTAATAAAATATATCCGGATATTGTACTAACATCTAAACATTTTTTTTGTTTTTCTTGTGTTTGCTTAAAATTTTTACAATGATTGAATAATGTAATTAAATTATGAATTAAAGTAGCTTCTGCCTGTGATTTCGTTCAAGTCGGCTACGGTAATGAAGCTTCTGCTGTAATTGAATTTCCTTCTAATTTGTTTTTAAACACCGCGCTTAGTAGAAACATCGTGATCCAATGAGGAAAAAAGGGAAATTTTTTAAGCTATCCAACAAACATGGAAAGATACAAGAAAAAAAAATAAGAAACATAGATTCGGGAAATAAATGTAGAAAAACCCTCTTATAGAAATTTCTATGTAGATTTCTACATAGAAATTTCTACGTTATGAAGTACAAAGTAATGAACAACATAAAATTTGGATACTATCCTTTAAAAACTGCTTCAAATTTTGCAATAAGTAATAGTCTATATATTAAGTCAGGCTATAATCCATTTGTTTACAATACCACGTAGATCCATGGAGATTTTCCTGCAAAAATTACGAATTTATTCAGTACCTAATATGCATATATCCGTATGTCTATTCATTCAACCGTCCCAACTTTCTCATGTACAATATTACTACAGCTTACTTTAGGAACTTAGCAAAATATCAATTTCAGAAATGGTAACCATTCACAAAATATGTCTTACTTATATTTTGAAATTTATCCTGAATTTTAACTTTGCGTATAAGTTATTATTGTCGTCACTTGTGTAGTGAAATGAGTATTAAGCCTACCAGCTGGTCCACCTCACCTATTTTAGTAGTGTATGGAATAGGAAGAGACGCATTTTTGAAATTATCCGCGCTAATTGTTAATATAGAATGTCTTTGCTTCGCTATAAAAATTCTCACAACATATACGGCGCTTGTTGTAAAAGGGTATGGCGTTTTCTACACAATACAAAAAGTCAGAGAGACGCGTAGAAAGAAGAAAAAATATAAAAATAAAAGAAGAATATTTGAAAAGGAAGGTGAAAACATGGATCAGAAAAATAAATTTATTGCAGTTACATGTTACATAACTTCTTCGAATGCAAAATTTGAAGTAAAATACATTGCGTAATTGTTCAGATACATTTATCAATTATTGGTCTTAAAAAAGTCTATAGAATATTCCGCAACTGCAAATGAATCCATTTCGTGGATAAGCTAGATTGACAGTTTAAAGGGCGGTGTTTGCCTAGGTCGCGTCCAGTAATATTTTTACTGTTACATGTCTTCGCACAACGCCGTAAAGAAACAAGTTTGACTGCAAAACTTGAAAAAAAATCTATTAATTTGATTTATTAGTCCATGTTAAAATAAATGTCTTAATAATTTTAAATGCTTTCTTTCGCTATAAATTTCCCTGTGTACTTTTTGGATTAGAACTCTAAGAGAATTTGTGGATTAGAACTCTAAGAGAATTTAAAACGGTTTTTGAAAGTAAACAAAAATGGAAATGCGCATCTTGATGACAATCGTTACATTATATTAGCCCACGGATAAGAGGAATGCAGAGGGAAGATAAGCAAGCTTGCAAAAGCGCATCATATCGTAACGATACAACCAAGCGAAGCAATAGTGGTATGGTTAATTGCGGCCTAAGTCACATGTGATCTCCTTTCTCGAACTTTCATTTGGGCTTGGGACCTTTAGTTTGATAGAATTTGACTGCATAGCTTTACATATGTTTTCGTTACATACTACTTTCATTATTTTTCTTTATATTTCTATTCGATTTATTTTTCCGTCCCTGTAATTTGAGACTATTGAATCTGAAAACAAATTATGAAAAACAAATCTCATTTAAATAATATAAAACTAGTGTCCGATCGTATTGTTGGTCTGTGGGAAAATACAGTTGTGAAAGAAACCCATGCCGGGATATAACTTTAAAAAAAAAGTAAATTATTTTAAATAATTTACCTGGCGTGTGCGGCTGTCCAAGGCATTATTTGTATTTTATTACTATTAAATTCCAAATTTTTATTAGAAATAATTGCTTTGATTTATTTAAAGAAGTGTTTTAGAATTTGCTGTGAACTAAATCTGTTTTCTTAATAAAATTAAAAATAGATAAAAATTATTCGTAATATGATCATGAAAAATTTAACCCGTCTTACCATTTATTTTGCATCTTAATTATTATAATGTTTCCTTTTCTAGTTAATTTTCTGAAGTTTAATATAAAATAATACAAACGAAAATTACGAAGTCCCTGCGTCAATATGATACAAGAGTTAAGCAAGAATGAGAATTTGTGCAAATGTTCTTATATCAGTTTTCACTTTATTATGTTGCCAATTGCGTGTTTGCCAATTGCGTGTACCTTAAACTAGGATTCAGAATTTGAAGCTGATCCAACGTTATTTTCCGTGTTTATTAATTATAATTTAAAGCTAAACTCAAACTCACCATAATCTAGGTTTAGCTAAATTTGATTCAAGGATGGATTGAGCATGACATAAGTAATTTGTTTAGTGTGTAATGATTTTGTTTAAAAAACCAAAACTCCATTGAAAAATATTATAATAATTCGCAACTATTTCTTAAAGTTGGAAACCTTTCTTTTAACCAAAAAAACTTGATCTAGAATCATACCTTGCTTTATTTGACGTAAAATATATATTAAAACAATGTGGAAATAAGTTTTGCTTCAGTAACGTTATGGCGGATAAATCTTCGTATCATAATTTGCTTAGAATATCTAATGCTTCTGGGCATCTACATTAACTTCAACTGCGAGTGATAAATTAAAGGAATCGTTTCCAGTGAGGTTTATAACCAATATATTTTAATAAGACAATAAACATTTTATGTTTACCGAAAGCCTCGTTCATTTTTAGGTCGGATCCATAAACGCCCACATATTGTTTAACTAAAAGAGTTTCGTACAGCTTAATATGATAGCAACGTAATTGAAAATATTGAATATATTTGCGTTAATTTTGTGGAAATAAATTATTCACAATTAAATGAAACTACGTGATGTAGTATTATTTCTACTTCCTTAAAGTTCTTTACCACGGTCTAGGTTTCGTTGTATTACAACATCATCAAGGATACATCTTTGCTAATAGCCCACTTGAAGATGTTGTAATACAACAAAACTTAAGTCATGGTAAAGAACTTAAAGCAAGTAGAAATAATACTATGTCACGTAGTTTCATTTAATTGTAATTGAAAATGTTAGCTTTCTGACATGAAATATATGATAATGACAAATGAAATCAATTCACATGTTCCTTTTGTGCCGATAAATTATTAGAGGTATTTTCCTCTCTCGTTTTTGCCCCATTCAATGAAAAATGTCATTTTTATCTGAAGATATTTTTCATATTATTTTAAACTGAAATGTTTAATAAATATCTATTGAGAGAAAAATATCTTTAAAAATTTATTTTTTTCATGAATTATTTATGTTATGTAAATCAAACTTAAAAGTACACATATATGAACTTGACAGAATTATCGCTACATGAACAATCATTTAATTTTAATACATTATTTAAATATGACTGTTTAATATTATAGAAATTGCAAATTAATCTACTCCATTACAATATTTAAAAAATTAAATATAAACCTTTTAAAGAAAATCCAAAAAGTAGAATAAACTTTGAATACAATTTACAAAGTCCCATTTTCAAGCAACAACGGCATTTAACTTTATATAGGGTAGATCTGTTAGACTAATTTTAGAAAGCAATCTCTGGTTACATATAATGATAACTTGTGACTTATTTGAATTACTTGATAGATCTTTTTAATTAGTCTACGTACCAATTGAATCCAGATCTTTTTTGAAGGTGTTGATAATGGTTTTTATAAGATTAAAACCAGCGTTGGCATATGAATCAATCACATTTTTGGCATGTAAATCATCATATTTTGACGAAGTAATGTAATGATCTTCTTAAATAGACATTGTCAAAATAGAAGAAAATTTTTTTTTAAATATATACCAATTGTTTTAATCCACGTTGCTGGTATACATACTACCTTTAATTGTTATTTATTTATTACACATAACTATTATAACGGACACCATATAATGAAAGATAAAATAAAGAAATATTACAGTTAAAAATAGAAAAGTTTCAGTAACAATAGGAAGACCAAATTTACTATAAATACACCTATATATCAATTTAATTGCAAATAAATAATACGATGACGTATTTTATGGTATCTATTCTCATTTATCACGAAGAAATCGTACCCAGGAGCAACCAAAATTAAGCAATTAAATCCACAAGAAATTGCGATATAATTCTATTTCCGATACCGGTATTGTAATCAAATTATCACTATACGAGACTTTTGCTGTTTATACACTATGATTTCCAGAGTTATCAGATAACATCAAATACGAAGATAAAAAGTCTTTATAATAAAAGAGAAAGTGGCATTTTTTTCATTTAACGCTGGGAAAAATAAATTTAGTAAATGAAGTTTATCTTCTGCCTTGCAAACAATGGTATATCATTACCTAAACAATGAAGCATTACTTCTGTTTTAGTAATATATTATATAATTGTTCATGAAATCAACCGGTATTTATGTTATATCCTTTTTAAATCTCTAGCTGTTGTGCACAATTTGTTTATCTTAGTCATCATATACATTTACCACACAACTCGGATAATACACCTTTGCAAAAGTGTACAAAATCCAACACTTTTGATTTTTATTTTGTCCCCTTTAATTTTTAATTTAACAATAGGTTATCTTAATTTAAAACTGTTACATTCTTACTTACATATTAAATTAATTAAAGTTATTTCATGCACACAAAATTCATCTTTTACGTTAAACTCAACTTTTCTGAAGCGATTTAAATGCTACTATATATTTCGTTGACATTGCGTACTCCATATTATTTATAATGAACAAAATTTTTTCCTGTCAAACATTGTTTATTTGTAATCAACTTACCTTCTTTCTGAGACTGGTTCAAATTTTAAAAAATGCTCAATGGGTCAAGGAGTGTGCCGTAAAAATATAATAGATGACAACATTACATTTTCAAAATATTAAGGAAGACGATTACATAACCCGTTAAAGAAAAAAGCAATATCGGGGAAATTCTTTTATAAAATAGTAATTTTAAACCGCTTAATAAATTTTCATCTTTTGCAGGTAATTTTTGATTCAATTTTGAATAAAGTACATACATACAAAATACAGGAAAAAAATTTAGTTTAAAAAAAATTCACTTCACAGAAGAAAACTAACCCGAATATTGTTTATATTATTGAAGAATGTATTATGATGAGAAAGTGTGTAAGGGTGACGCAAATGATTAATTTTTTTATTAAATAAAATTCCGTTTTGTCAACAATCGGATGGATAATTAAGTGGTGAAAGATTTTAATGTACATTCATAGATTAACGTTGATTGTCTTTGTCTACTTGAACTACCAACCTACCGTAGTTCGTGTATCCGTCAGACTTCCATTATCTTCATAACTTGTTACAAAATTTTATGTGCTGTAAATTAAAATTATGTTTTCTTAAATAGATTTTTTTGGCAACCACTTTCCAGAAGGCGAGACTATTACAACTTTATGTATAAAATTTTTCGGTGTAAAAAAATCACTTTGTTAAAGTTGTAGCTTGTGGATATGCATCTATGTTATTTTTTAGTGTTCTAGTTGGTCCTTTTGTTTGTTTTTGTGCTCTTCTGGTATCCATAAAAACACGTAGGTGAAGTCAATTTAATATTAACCCTTACAACTGCACCAGAATTTGAAATCCACACGTCTGATTATTTTTTTTTATTACAATTTGCATAGCTGTTCGTGTCATGGTTAAACGATCTTTACTTATAGTAAAACATTTTGAAATTATAGGAGATGATATTAGGCGAACAGTTTACATTCCTTTCAATAAGTTGAAATAAATTATAAAATCTCATTTTTGCGTAAATAAAAGATTTGTTAGAAAAAAAGTATTTATATACAGACCAATATCAAATCCTCTCTTAAAACCCAAATACATCCAATATACAGTCACAACTTGAATAAAATTTTATTAGGTATTCAATGAGAGCCACCGGCAAAAGGAACCTTTTTTCGGTCGGACAGGTTTCGCTATAAGTTTCGGCCTTCAAAAAGAAACTTCGTACTTAACGTTGCAAAAATTTTCAATAGAAATAAATATATTTCCAACAACAATCTGTGTATTCACTTTCACAACTGGGAAAATCTACAGAGAAATAAAGGGTTGAAGGCATGATTATTTGTTTTTATCAATGTGAATGCATATAAACTTTTATTAATTGATGTGAAACATCTATAGGCGCAGGTATAAACCGGATCGTTGGCGTGGCGACGGGTCGCCACGCTATACTAAGGTATATAGATATAGTTTATATGTAGTAGAGTGTACGGTATGGCGTCGCCATGCGCAACCGGCTACTATATATAGTCTATATGTAGTAGAGTGTACGGTATGGCGACGTGTCGCCATGCGTAACCGACTACGCGACCCCCACCTCACTCAGTTCGGCGTTGTTGTTTACTACGGTATACATAACCTGTGCTTTATTTTTTTGTATTAATTGTAAATAAATATTTATTAAATAAAGTCACCACTTTTTGTAAGAAATTCGTAATACTTTATTTTTTCATTCTGCTATATTTAGTTCCTGTAATAATCTTGTCTTTTATGCATATTGCTTGTACGAACACGATGTTTCACATCTGCCAGGCGTCCCGTGACGGCTCACTGTTTTTTAAATGTATCTACAACTCCTACATATATTGCATGGTTTAAGTATAGGATAATCTCGCTGGGGTTTTCTCTTTCCAACTTCTTCATTACATTGGGAAAATCGCTGGTGATAATGATAATGGTCAAAATTCGATTGAAATCTTTGGTTTCGCATTTCCCAGGTATATAAGCCAATCCTTCCATTCACATCATGCAAATACAAATTAAAGTACCTCCGATTTCAGATGCTTGTGTAACTAGTTTTTATTCTTTTGGAAGGTTGCAAAAATATTTTAGACATTTTGGAAGTACTTGCTAAGGCCTATAACATAAATTCAACCCTTTGCATAAATTTTTTTTATTTATTTTATGTACTTTAATGTACCTAATTGATACATAGGGCGGACTTATTGCTACGCCAGCAATTTCTTGCAGCCAACCATAATACCAGTCCAGTCCCGCTCGATAAACAGCTGGGAATCTAACCGCGGTGCCTCTTGCCGTTATAGGCCGTATGCCCTGTGATCAACCCAACACTTCACGGCGACGACACTAAATGAAAGTTTGCTTGGAATTTATTTTTAATGTAAATATGAATGTTTTCTAGTTAAGTTTGTGCTCATTAAAATATAACAATTTAGAGACTGCCAAATGTTCGTCACAATAAATAAATTGCATCGTTAACTATTCTGGTTTGTATTTCATAAGTCAAAATACAACTGAAGTTTTATTTAAAATAAGTTGAGGTTGTCCTTGTACTTACAACATGTTTATTTATAGAAATATGCGACGTAAATAATATTGATGTAAATCGAAACATATTTTTTCATATATTTCCATGTAATATTCAGTAGTTAGGATCTACAAAGGGTTTTATCAGAAATTAATTATCAAAGGAAAATGCTATATTATTA
The DNA here is from genome assembly GCA_039881145.1 of Druceiella hillmani. Classification (NCBI taxonomy): domain Eukaryota; kingdom Metazoa; phylum Arthropoda; class Insecta; order Lepidoptera; family Hepialidae; genus Druceiella; species Druceiella hillmani. Next base: position 34,451,490 of record JAYKKI010000018.1, on the reverse strand, counting down.
AAAGTAATTACGGACAATATACAAATATATTTATTAAAATGGTTGTTATCTTTTGTCCATAATGTTAGATTATAGCTTTTTATTAAGTGATTTTTTTCTTAATTCAACAAAAAATCTTTACGAGTAAAAGTCATAATAAATTAGACAGTTTGGAAGAAGAACGCATTCATTTTAGTTTGGTTTACTCCTTTTTCCTGTTACCATTAAGGTCTCGATTATATAAATTAAGTTCATATCCAATTAATGAAGTGGGTAAACTGTGATCTTTGCGAGTGTTAGAATTTGAATCTAAAATTTTTCAAACCTCGATTCTTATTGTCTTTCTCATTTTTTTTGCACTTCACTATTGCTGTTTTCTTTAGGTGGCATAGTAACCTTGATAATTTGAAACTGAATTTGTGTTTTATACTTATAATAAAAATTGGATCATCATTTCATCTACACTTTATTTTATGGAAAGATATTAATTTTCATTAATCGCAAACAAATCGTACTTAGGAGTAACCGCAATCAGGTGATTAAGTAATTGAAATTCGCGAGAAAATAGGATATTACCAAATAATTCTGTACTTGATGTGGACATTGTAAAGGATTATGACTACGCGAGCTCAGAAAGATACTAAGTATGAAGAAGAAAAGTCTGCTAAAAAATATATGGCAACATTTTTCCATTTGACACTCGGGAAAATAAACTTAGTCAATGAACATTATCTTCTGTGCTACAAAAAATTGTTACCCTGTACATCTAGAAGAATTATATCGAATTCAGTAACACGCATTTAATTGGGGGCACATATTTAATTGCGAATATCTAAAAAATTATGACTTCTATAATTATCGCTTAGTTCTTCTACAACCTTTACGCGGGATTTCAAAAGTCTTGATTTTCATATATTTTACGTTCAGTGGTTTCAGAAGTCAGAAGAAAAATATGTATTTCCATATAGTTTTTATATCAAGCGGTTTCTAAGAAAAACAGCTATGACGAACGAATAGACGGAGAGGTGAGTAGCCTTATGAGGGTACCTTTTTTTCCTTTAATGTATAAAACAGTAAAAAATGCGATAGAAACCCTTCTCCGATGATTGCAAAGATACTTTTATTGTAAGTTTTCTTTCTGGAAAGTATGCTATTTCCTTTTATTACTCTCAAAAATATAATTTTTAGTTTATAAATAATTTTTTCTTCAATATCAACTTACTCTTCACCTATCTCTCTAAAGTACCGATCGTTCTTTTAACTGCTAGTTCTTATTTTCTGTAGGTGAGTAGTTTGTGTTGATATTTTCTGGACTTTGAGATGTCCAATTCATTCCGTTTATGATGTAAACCTTGTTAGTGTCAGAGAGAAAACTATGGTTTGAAAACAATCAGGCTGATAAATTAGTGATTAAGGGTTTTAATATACATACAGGGAATAAATTTATAGTGGAGGTTTGCAGTTTACCTAGCTGTACCAACTGTGTATTTGGAATTAACGTTGGAAAAATTCTATACCAATGTTGGTTATGTTGTACATTTTAATTTTATTTCCTTTTAAGAGATTTTGTCGGTAACTACTTTAGAAGGGTGAAATTTTTACAACTCTTTAAATTTTTTGTTGTAAAGAACCATACATTCAATTCAAAACTTACTAGGTACTTAGTTTTCTAACTTCAAGCTCAACATCAATTTCATGTTTTCCTGATATCCAAATATATATATATATATATATATATATATATATATATATATATATATATATAAACACATTTACATAGTCGATTTGTAAATAACTTTTACAGGTACACCAGAGTTTTTGAGATCCACAGAGCTCTATCAAAATGTTGCTGTAATATGGTTAAAATTTTCTATTTTTTGCATCCCATGATCGTAGACTTTATTCCGATAGATAGTAGTAATTAGAATAAAATAATTCATATGGGTGTGTGCTCCAAAATGGTTATTGCACAGGTGTATTTTACTGTGTGAAATATTTTAATGACATAAGACTAAATGATAAAAGGCTAATTTTATGTATCAATAAATTTTAATCAATTGCATAAATTACAAAATTTAATCTTTTAACAATTAAAAAATTATGCACTGAAGGAATTTCTATGCAGATACCTATCGGTAATCCTCACAATCCCGTATACACTCAACATACAGTCAACTATCTGAACAATAAAAAAGAAAATTTCAACGAAAATCATAAAAAAGGAACATTTTAAGGTTTCATCAAAATGAAAAAAAGGTACCCTTGTAGGATCACTTAGGCGTTCGTGAGCCGCCCATCCATCTTTCAAAGCCCTTTTTCTCAGAAACGGCTTTAGAATGGCGAGTTGAAATTAATATTGTATATTAAAGCCAATAGTTTTATATTTTTTTAAATATTTAATGTTTTTGGTTCACGTAACAGAAAGGCCGGTCCCTTTAAAATTTATGCTTTTATTCACACAATAATCTTACTACTTCTAATTTAATATTAAAACCCATATTGTACTTCTGGTTGCAGTACAATTGGAAGTCTTATATCACAGATGAAGGGAAAAATCCAATAATAAATTATTTATAATTAAAGTAGCAATAAAACATTTATATTTTTAGAGTTTAATTAGAAATATTACAGATACTTACATACTTATATATGCCTAAATATGTACAGAATTCTTGTAATGCGAATTATATTTATGCTCGACAGGTTTTTTTCATTATATACTTAATTCGAGTATCGGACAGTTTTAGATTTAAACTTCAGACTTCAATAGGAAATAATTTTATATTATACGCAAAGAAAGTTTAAAAAAAAATAAATCTGTTTCGACTAACAAATTGTGCTGGAAAAAAATGCGTGAACATTTTCACAAATATCTCTAGAAATATCTTACAGAGAAATTTACAAAATACCTTTGAAATTTTTGTAACTTACTCTTTCATTTATACCCTCATATACGATGGGAAAGAAATAAGTAGATTGTGTGCGTTAAAATGTTTCTGTTAATGTTATTTAGTGACAATTATCATGCGTGCATGTTATATGCTTTATAGTTATTTACAGTTATTATTTATTGATATTTATTGTTATTTATTTATTTTGGCTTTTAGTTGAATGGTTCCTGAAAACAACACTTGTGACGGACGGATAGACGGATGTACACGTGCGATTTCTAAACATAAGGTATCCGTTTTTTTTATTTACTGAACCCTAAGACCGAAAAAATTTGTTCCTCGATTTAGGAAATTAATATGGACGATGTTATATCTGCAACTAATTTGATGTACAATACGTTGTTTGCAATAAATAAATAAAATAACTTGCAAGTATAGTATTCAGCTGTATTACAGCCGGGTTTACTATAATCTGTTCTTTTACGTAACATGGAGAGGTAAAATTTTCTTATTTGTCAACTAGTTTATAAAACTTTTATTAATAAAACATTATTTTTCCTCGCTTAGATTTTCTTGCAGCAATTTCTAAAATTTTTCTCCATGGAACGTAAAGCATTTTGATCCATGTCATTTCATCTTTTTTCTCGGCCCAGTATTTTCTCCCATACTTTACACATTTGCATCTCGCTACGATACTCCATCTTGTATTTATAAAAAAATTGGTGTCATTGTTGAAAGTTCCGCTGTGTTTAGGTGGTTTCATAGTTTTGTTATTCATTAATTGTTTTATGACAGGACTATTTCATTTAGTGAAAACATGTAGTCAATTAGTTACTATGTTCTCGGAAAATAGGTATTTAAGCAAAAAATAGTAGGAGAGATATTACTACTCTCAAACGGTACATTTTTCACTTCTTTATTTAAGACTTTAAAGGACCTCTTAAGCATATGATCTCTGTACAAAAAGCGCATTCGTACGTTCTGCAGTTATGAGCTATTGGCTGCATTAAGTGTAAAGAGTAATCAAAGAATATATAATAAAAAAAAACTTCTAAAATTTTTAAATTTTTTTTTACTGTAACTAGAAAATACACACGAAACAAATCTCATTGATTATTGAGACATCCCAATGAGACATTATAGTCCAACCTTGATTTTGTCAACTCAAATGAAAAATATGTTTTAAATATATATATATATATAAGTATATATATATATATATATATATATATATATATATATATATATAAATCTTTATTTAATGTGGGTCTGACTGTTCGACATTAAATGAATCATTGTGTACCAGATGGAGTTCTCAACAGTACTCTACAAATTTCAGTAGTTTGTGCACAGGAATAACTTTAAGTATGTTCTTATTTAAAACACGATGTATTTTCACAAACAATACACTAGGCCAATACACGTTGACACATGCATCGCATAAAGTTGTTTTATTTCTTAATTACAGGCAAATAGTAGAATAAATCTTATGCCAGTGTCATAATAGTCATATTATGATACGCGTCCCCGTAAAAACAAGAAACATGTTTAGATTTATTTATTTGAACGGAATTTTGAATTGGGAAATTGCGATTTCAACTATTCTTGATTGATTCGATCACGAGCGCGCAAAGCAGAAGTCAGGAACATAAACATTGTACATGGTGTTTATGTTTTGTTAATGTAAAAAGCTATTTAACTTGTTTGAAAAAAAAATATGTGCGCTTATGTACGCGCGTTAGAAGTTATAATTTTATAGTATAGAAGTTAGGAGTTATAGATCAAACATTTAAATTGTTTTGTAAGAATTTGCAATATTCTCATTGTCCAAGGAATTATTTTTCTAAATACTCTCCTAATTATGATTAATAAAGATTTTGCCTTTGAGTTTTGTTATACTTAATATTATGATTATAATATCTATATATCTTAATATCTACGTAAACTAAAAAAATCATATGCAGCACACAGTCGACTTTGTCACAAGTTTAATCGAGTAGCCACACATGATACATATATATATATATATATATATATATATATATATATATATATATATATATTTATATATATATATATATATATATAAATATATTTATATATATATATATATATATATATATATATTATATACTTATTAATGTGTTCCCATTTAATTCTGCGTATTGAAAACTTTTTACTATATATTTAAAAAGAGTATTCGACATTTATACTGGCAAAATAGAGGAATGGTCAGAAATGTAATACAAGTCGTGAAAATATTATATGTAATATTATATTTTAATTTTGGTCCATTTTGTGAGCCTGTTTATTTGTTCGGGCATCTTTAAAAATAATTAAATGGAATTCGATGAAATGTTTTACAAACATAATCTGCTGGGTCTAGGGTAATATATAGTCTATATACCTTCTCCATCTACTAACTATAAAGAAAATATGGTAATATGACATTTCGGAATACAGAAATATTATTTTTAAAAACTGCTTTAAAATGTATTATATTAAATGCGTTTACGAAAAGAATTAGTTAATTAGCTTAAAGTTTAATTACTTTAATATGTACAATGTGTAACAGTCTAGGCGAATGAAGTAATGGGCACTTTATGTCTTACATACTAAAAGAAGTACATATTGACAAAATTATGTACTTTAGCTGGGTCAAATATATATATATATATATATATATATATATATATATAATTCTAGTCATATGCCGTCAATATTTTAGTTTTGATACGAGTTTATCTTGGATTAACAAAACGATTTCAGCAGCCTTGAAAACTCTTTTACGACTAAGAGTCACATGGAAATATTTAACATTAAGAAAATATCTCAAGAATATTCATATAGCTAAAATAATGGTATAAAATAGAAATAGTACATTTCAACAATATTCTAAAACTTAGTTTATAACCTTTTTATTACAAAATTGTGTTTGCAGTCACTTTAATGTGGTATATAAAATGTGACAATGGGACATTTGGTGTCAATATTCTCTTTTAAAAATTGCACATAAGTTAAGGAATACTAAGAGATGCAATGCAGCAACTACTAATTAACAAGAGGACTTGGTTAAGAGTGTTTTGGGCATTGGGAATGCATATATAACTAGTATTATATAATTATTAATAACAAAATTAACGTAAAAAAATAACATTAAAAATCAAAGAAATCACAGACTTATTCTAATACAAACACATACATATATAAAAATGACGTTTATTTACCCAGTCACAATATATTTAGAAATTGATCTGATTCAGTTTTCATTAGTGAATTATATTTGCCACCAGATGAGATATTTATAGTACAACTCAAAAAACTTAGAAATATTATAATAAATTATTATTATTGCCCCTTAAATTGAAAAGTACCTTTTCAATTGTATTGTACTTTGTTTTACTTTCGCTAAGAGTTCGCGAAGCATAAGCAATTGGTTTATCGTATCTTATGAGAGTTTGTGATAACATCACGTGTATGGTAAAATTTTAAGCATTAGTAGTTAATACAGATTCTTTTTTGTAATTAGAGAAAAATGTTGTGCAATAACTAGTGTAAATGTTCCAGCATAGCACATTGTGAACCGTGAAATTTATTCAGTTTGTCTATAACTGACAAAATCAAGGATGCACAAACATGAGTGATTATATTTATTGAAACTTGCAACCAGATCGTGACCAACACTTATTTCAAAATGCTTTTTTAGGCTTATTAATTTACAGTGCCGCTTTTAAAACTAAATATGAAGGTGTCAATACCTTACTTGCAAGAGGCGGTACTAGTACAACGTTTGAATAAATGTACTAAAATGCTAGGGTTAGGTAATTTTGTTTAATTAAGCCCCAATTGCACAAACAATCCGAAAGTAGAAATAAATACAGCGTTTCAGACTTGCACAGTTATGAATACCAAAAAAATTATTTTAATCAAGCTTTTATATTACAAACCGAGTTTTTAGGGGATTTCGACCAATTAAACTTTCTTAGAAAACAATTTTTTTGGAACATTGTTGAAGTAGTTCCAGAATTATTAAAACACATGTACACAAAAAAATATTTCTCATCCCATTCCAAGAGTTACTAGAAATTATCAAAAAATTATAGTAATGTTTCCAAAAAGTATACTTTTAACATATGTACGATATTTTTACTGAGTGAAACAAATAATTAAGTTTCTTTATTTCATGCATATCAAAACTAATACTACAAGTTTTAGTATTTCTTACTCCTGTATATCTGGAATACATATTGTCTACCTGGACTTCATGTAACTTAATAGTTCAAACAACTCATATATTTAAAAAACTAATGCTGCTGGTGCGCAAGCGTCCGTGTGTATGCGTGTATTTGTGTGGCTGCGCCATCCCTTCCCCGACGGGTAGATTTGAACGAAATTTACCATGCAACTTACTAATTGTGTTAAACATTTCATATTAAATATCATAATTAAGGAAGATACATGTTTCTCTTATAACCAAGTGTCTTAACCAGTGTGTATTGAACCGTAATTTTGAAATTATCCACTTGTTATAAGACATTTCTATTAAGGTAGCATTAAGGGTAGCATCATTGGTATGTATTACACCTAGGTTAGCGTTTAGGATATACCGTCATGATAAAATGGGCCAAAATAATAATTTAACATAAACTTTTATTTCTTGGTAAATTATCCACTTCATACAAACAAAAGTTAATGAATGATGATTCTCGAAGACGAAATTGGAATCTAAGTCGGCAAAAAATTTAGGTACAAGTTATATTATTAATTCAATTTTACCCTTTGTTCTTAACGTTTAAACAATTTTTATTAAAATTCACAAACCAAGGACAATACTTAAAATCTTAACAAGAGAATATGTGAGAAGATACCTTCAAATTACGCTCAAAACATTGTTTCACCCTAATATTCATTCCATAATATTGAAAAATCGGCTTACCAAGTTTATAATACGTTGAAGAATACGTTTTAATTCCTTGACATCAATCAGAAATGTAAAATATTTTTAGGATAATATGCATTTGGTAATTAATTGGAAATCAGAAAATATAATATTTTACATTTTTAAGAAAGTAGAGCGTTGGCCGGGACCATCGTCCGAGGATTTAAAGTAGGGATTGAAAAGGCCGTAAATGCAACAAAGACAGGCAATTGAAGAGTTGTTTCTCTAAATTTTATAAACTATTTAATACATATATACATATATATATATATATATATATATATATATATATATGTATGTATGTATGTATGTTTTTATGTATATGAAAAAAATGTCACTTGGAAATAATTATTATTCAGAAAAAAAATTCATAGACAAATGTGTAGCCGAAGTAATATATCGTGGAAGAAGAAAATTATGAAATTAGTCTAGTACAAGTTGAAAGAAGTCACGATATACTAGTTGTATTTCGTATCTATTTTCCAAATTGAAAGAACACTCAGTTTATTGGAAAATATTGGATGTTGGTAAAATATGGAATGATATTAACTGAAGATGAAATTTATTTATAGGCTATGGTTTGTGAGGTAGGATTAAATTACATGAAGTTTAATAATATAGCCTTGAACTACTTTCTCTACATCGGTAATATTTTAGATTTTATTTTTTTAGTTCGGCCACACTTATTTTGTATTTTATTGATATATCATTTTTCCATGTTATTTGTTATCCGTGCTATTCACATAGTAAACGTTATTCTGTTCTAAAATCAATATGTAATTTTTGTTTGACTGCCATATCGCAATCAAATATTTTTACATTTACACTTTTTAAATTAAAGACGTTTTATGATTTTTAAATTACTAATTAAAGAAACACAACTTATCGTTTTTAAAGATATTTCTGACACAACACAGGAGGAAAAACTAAAACTTGACTACCGAAAAACATACTTAAAATCACGAAATACCACACATAGCCTATACAATTCATAATTTTATATACCCTGAGACATTCTTTGGATTTAACGACACGTCATTTATTGGAATCACTTTAGTAGTTTAGTCTGTACGAGGGAGCAGACTAACTTACATACATTCGTACACATGTGGCCTGTGAAATTCATAGCCCCTTCCTTTGCGGTGGTCGTGTAAAAAGAAGGTAAAATGCAACAAGGGTTGATATTACCTATTGATTTATTTTCCAAGTAAAGGATTATAAGATTAAGATCACATTCACATCAGTTCAGTAGTTGCAAATATTAGCGTTCATAAGAAAGATGCGCATAGACAGAAAAACCGACAGACAGATAAACAAAAAACAACTTTAAAAAAACTGTTGTTTTAGATTATTAGCGTGATAGCTTGACTTTAATAGCATTTAGTTTTATTTAGTAATATTCAATATACGGATTCAGTGTTTTTACAATTTTATTAAATATATAGAAAGTAGCTTTTAATTTACTTTTTCGATATGACATATGTATTTTAATTTTAATTAGATATTTTAAATTATATGTGCATGTAATATATTAGATACGAACATCATGACAGAATTTTCTGTTCTCCATTGCAAGAAAAATGAATGAAACGATGGTATAATTTCACAAGTTATTTACATATTTTAAGACAATTAAAATAGTACATTGAAATGGGATATGTAAATTATTAACGTGTAATAATATATTTACTTACAAAGCAAGAGAAAAGGAAATTTTTAATACACGCGTTTCATATTCTGAGTCTTTTCCATTGCATTGTTTCAACATGGAAGTGCCTTGACTCGAGTGATCTGGATGAAAATTCAAATCTAGACATATATATTTATGGAAAAAAAAATTAAAAATAAACATGCAAAAGAATTTCACCAAAGAATTAAATGTTATCCGATGAAGGTATCAGGACGTGTTATACGTCAAAATACGTTTTTCCGAATAAGATTTTCTACCGGGTTCAAATATTTTATTAACATCTAAATATTTTTGAGTCCCTCGAAATAGAAATTTTATTCTAGTTGCGCATGAGTGATAGATATTTTATGGTGATAGACTTTCTTTTATGAAAAATCGGGGCTATAAATAAATTTGTAGATATAACAATATTTATTACATGACAAATTTATTAGAAGAGACCCTTTTTTGGAATTGCGTATCCGGAGCATCCTGACTCTATTTTGGTGGCAAGGTCACCTATTCGTCAAGGATTTTGGCCTCTAAATAAAAAAATATTTGGCTTTTTATATAGGAAATACCATTTCCAGTCAAGAAACTAAATAGTTCCTTGACTAGAAAAGGTATTTAAAATGATTCAAAACTATATTTGGCAGAGGTTTACGTACATGTAATGGAGGCTTTGATTTCTGTGCATGGGCGTGATTTCAAATTTTCTCTATATTGGCATATAAAGTAACGGCGTAAAAATCGCTTTGAATAAAACTTAAATCTGCATTTTCACTTTTTTACAGCAAAAAAACTATTTAATGGACCACCACATTTGTCATTTTTAAACTAATTTTGTTAATTATTCTATCTCAAAAGCCGTAATACGTATGAAGCTGTAATCCGGCGACGTAAGACATATGAAGCTCTAATACGGCTGTAATATTTTTCATGTCCGATGTTTAATTAAGGAAGTAACAAATGTTAATACCGGTAAAGAAACATTATTTCGACTAATTTTGATTAATAAATGAGAGATTTAGGAAACTAAATCAAATAATATTTAGGAAAATACTAAGAAATGTTTTTTTTGGGAACACGGTGTATAACGGTAAATGTTTAAACTTTCATATGGATAAAAGTGTGTAAGGTACCCTCCTAAAGTAGATTCTGCTCATAGTTAACTTTTTTTAATGTATTATCAATACATTATATTTGTAACATAAAATAAATCCGATATAACCATGACAAAAATAAGATTTTAGTCCAAATATGTATGATATAAATTAAGTAGATAAAATAATAAATCATTCAGGAAGCCAATATCAGAATACACATTTTGAACTTATATACTTGAACGAAACTCCGCCATCTTCTCGTACTTTGTTTGTGGACTTCTTGGTCGATTCGCTGACCTATCAAACAAAATTATTAAATCTTTGAAATTTATGCTTAATTGATCAAAATATTGCTCAAGTATTGAACAAATAAGAATTAAGCAATGGTAATAATTTAAACTAGTTTTGAAAGATGTCTTCTGTATATAATTGGCATCAATCATTTTTCCAAAACTCCCTGCAAAGGTAAATTTAAAATACTGGTTAACTTACGGTTACATCTGTGTAATTCAAGTTTGTTTAATGGATTCGAAGGGTACAAAACAAATGAGTCAGGTATTTGTAGCTGTTAACCCTTCACGTCTATTAAACTTTAGAAAAGCTCTATACATATTAAAACTGACGTAAGAAATGGTAAGGCTATGATGAACATCTAATATCCTTTCTAATCGAATAATTCGTCGTCGTAGGTGTTGGTTTGATAACAATCGGATTCGATTCCCAGTCGCTCGCCGAGCGAGGCTGGACTGGTGTTCTGGTTGGCAATAAGAGATTGTTCTCGCAGCGATAAGTCCGCCATATGCATCAATTAGATACATTATAGTGTATAAATAAATAATAAATAATGCAATAAAAATATAATTACAAAATAAATAGACTACTAAAGTTTTAAGGTGGTATTTAAAAACACAAGGGTTTCCAGAAAAACATTACAAAAACTAGAATGGAACTGCTGACATGGTTCTTTAAATCACTTAATATCCACTTGTCGACGAGTCTTCAAATGTTTTCTACTAATTTGACTACTTTTTCAGTAAACAAGTATATTTTTCTAGGTGAAGTCGGCGAAAGATTTTGTTTCCAGTTGCACTTTTTGTTTCCCAACGCTTTAAATAAATAAAAAGCAGCTCTACGTCTGGCTTCGACTTTCATATCCTTGGTTGTAATAAATGTTATTTTTTTTTGCTCGCAGCCAGCGTATTATGGGAAATCAGGTAGTTTAACAATTACTTATTATAGCCTTTACGAGTAGATCGGGAGATTCCTTCGAGCTCAAATTTGAAAACTTTCTTCACAGTAATATGAGTCCAAGTTTCTCAACAGGTTCATATTACAATTTGTGTGATACCAAATATTAACATACTAATAAACAGAGACGTAAGGTACATTTTACGTATCCGAATGAAAGCAAAGTTGCTGGCCACCTTCAGTGTGAGCTACGAATTATTTCTTTGGGATGATTAAGAAGGTTTTTGATTTTGTCCATGTAACAGTACCATTTTTCTGTTTATTATTTTACTTTCAAGAGACAGTGGGTGTAGAAGGTATTGTAATTATAAACCTAATCGAAGTCGAGATTTTAATCGAAACTATAGTATAATGAATACAAAAGTAAAGATATTTGTGCGTGCGCGCCTGCGTGCGTGCGTGCAAGGGCACGCGCGCTTCCGTACACGCGCCTGCTTGTGAGAGTTTGTGTGCAGAAAAAAGGATACGATGACAATTTTATCATCATATCAAATACAATAAATTCAGAAAGGTTTGTGAATTCGCAAAAGTTATGTTATTATTAGTCTTTTTCTTTTTTACTTGTTTCATTTATAAGGTTGTGTCAATTTTCCGTCAAGGAGACCAATAATATCCGATAGTTTTAGCATCTTATGCGTGTGGCGTTTGTCATCGACAAGCAGTGAGGAGGAAAAGAAAAAAAAAACGCAGTGCATATATATGTATATATATATATATGTGTGTGTGTGTGTGTGTATATATATATATATATATATATATATTTACATTTTTTTTTTTCATTATAGTTTATATATTAAGATATTATACGTTATATTGTTGGTACTAATTCTTAGCGATTAAAGGCAAAGATGACTATTTCATTAACTTTGAAAATTGCAACTGCCCCTCTAAGTCTTACCAGGTTTAAAATCACATGAAGTAAATATAAAAGAGGATCTCTGAAGTTTATCTAAAGAACATATGAAAGACGCAGGTGAACACGAATTGTATCCCTATTGCAACACTAATGCTCGGAGTTAAATTGAAACAGCGGAACAAGATATATCGATGAAGAAAATTAAGAAAACAAATGAAAATAAATTTCACCCAATAAAGATTGGAAAATATTGTAAGCTGGTTTAGGTATACTGAAATTGATATCGAGTTTACATCACGCCTTACTCAGCGATAATTCCAGAGATATATATTTTGTGGTTGGATTACTCCGCGGAGATTTCCTTAGCTATTATTGTACTAACAAATTTTGGTTTTCATTTGAAATAATTTATATATTAAATCGAGCATATGAATAAATGTAGCAGCAACACGATGAAGCTTCCTTCAATTTAATTGCTACAGCAACTTCATGTAGAGGTTTTTCAGTAGTAATATAGTTTTAATATTGTTTCTTTCGTTCTTAAAAAGTTACGTCATTAAACTACGTGTGCCTCTTGTGTATATATACATACACACACAAATTTATAATAATAAAATTAAACTACGATTTTGCACTCTGAAAACCGTTTTTTAAAAAGATTTATTCAAACCCTTTGTCAAAATTAAAATCGTATTAATTTTTATGGAATTAAATATTTTCATTCGAAATTAAATAAATAAGTAAAAACCAAAGATGCACATTTATTTTGCTCAAGGTTTGCTCTTCTAAATTTGTAACTTACGTAAAACTTGTAGAAAAACTCTTCTCCTACAAATTTTTGATTTTGTGACTACATAGGAATGAAAACTCAAAACAACCGTCTGCACACCAAATTATTGGGTGAAAATTCTCACTTTTTTAACAAGATATATCTAAGAAAAAAGACTTTATACGCTCTGTGCATTAAAATAGTACAATGAACTAGCTGAAGATACACTCGAGATGAGTGACCGTTCGCATTTTTAAAATGATGTTATGAGCCTCATAAGGGCAAGTCTGGAATCGAATCTCTGATGTCGGAATTTATTTTGAAAATGACTGATCACAACTACAAGTCGTAGTGCAATTTCAAGTCGCAAGTTCATTTGACAGAAAGAAAGAAGTAGAGTAGATATAGAGAAACATATAAATAGATATGCATGTAAAAATATTTCTATATCCATATCTATGCATAGTTAGGTAAATTCTATATATATCATAATATATATAGCATAAGTGAAATAATTATAATTTCACTAGTTTTAAATAAAACATAAAATAAAAAAGATGCCACTGCCTCATGCACGTAGTGAAATATCTTCGACGGTTAATGTTAGTTAATATTTATTATAATTTTTCTTTATATAAATGTATATTCTTTCTTTTAGTTACGCACTATAAATTATACTTCCCCAAATTGAAAAAAAAAGAGTTGAGTGATATCCTTAATAAACTTTTGCTGAGGCTTTTCGGTTAATTAATTGATAATTTCACATTCTGTAATAATTTTTGCATTATTCCGTATAAAAAACTGAATATACGACTAAAGGCCCGGAAATCCATGGCGACCTGCCGATTCATCGACACATTAAGGTTTGAATAAATTTTTCAATCTCAATCGCCAGATGGTTAGGGCTCTGCCGATTCGGTCCCCGGATGGGGGCATTCGTTATTTTTTTTAACCATAATACAGTTTTAATGTGTATTTATTTAAAAAAATAAGAAGTTATTTATGAAATTTACTTACACAAAACTGATTGTATATTTACTTTAAACGCTTAATTGTAATATATTTGTTAGTAAGTAACTGTTATTTTAAAAAATTTTACACAATATTTTACAGTTTTAACCAGTTTATTCAGACAATTTACAAAATCGCAAAATTCCTTGTACCCAAAAATAGTTTATGTCTTCTAAACCTACTAGCCTTTAAAAAAAAGGCTTCAGGTCTCGTGAGATACCATACAGAAGAGAGATTACTTACGAATCGTTTATAAAATAAAATTTTTAATTATTAAGTAATGTAATACCAACGTGTAATAAATAATACACATATAATCACACCATAATAATATCTTAAGAAAAAGGAAAATACATTAAGCAAATATTTTTTTATAAAATTAAATTTTTAATTATTAATTAATATAATACCAGTATGTAATAAATAATACACATATAATCACACTGTAACAAAATCTTAAGAAAAACAAAAATACATTAAGCAAATATATTTTTATAAAATTAAATTTTTAATTATTAAGTAATATAATACCAACATGTAATAAATAATACACATATAATCACACTATAACAAAGTCTTAAGAAAAACGAAAATATATTAAGCAAATAACCGTCCACGTGAGAGAATGATTTCTTTTTACTATTACATGCCTGTGTGTGTAATATCAAGAATGCACATTCTCTCACTACACATACACACACACACGCACAATGACACCCAAATACATGCACGCACACTCGCACGAATACACGCTCGCATGCTCGTATACGCACACACCTATACCAAACGCCTATTACACACATATTTTTTGCTACTTTTTCATTATCTATCGGGAGATATATTATTTACCATAATAGCATAATAAAACGTATTTTTGCGAGCCTTGTTATTAGCCATTTCAAACGATATTACACACTACATTTGGAATTTAAATGTTTTCTTTGGAATAAATAATTGCTCCCCCCCACTCATAATTTTCATATGAATATTTTTGAATATTAGTTATTAAATTAATATGCTTTTTGAATATACCAAATGTCCAGTTTTTACATCAAATCGTTAATGAAAAAAGCGCTCGTGACACATAGACAGAAAGACATGCATATTTTAATTACACATACGTATAATATAATGGCTAAATCTATGTAAATACATTTAAACTATGTAAGCGCTGTATTTTACACGTTCATCAAAATAAGAACTACAACACAAAAGATTTTCAGTAAAGTTATGAAATTTTCAACATGCGTTCATTTGGTATCAAAACTACTGTAGAAAATGAGATGCTATATAATCTCTCAACTTTTAAATTGAGAGATTCAGTTTTCTCAATCTAGAAACTCGTGCTGCGTAGATAATTCAAGAAATCTGCGCAGAAAACGTTACCTATAGAAAAAATATTAACATTCAACAAAGAAGTCGCTGAACTTCTAGACATAAATTTATGTTAGGCACTTCATCAAAGTCTGTCGAACGTTTCTTCAAATTAGTTTCAAAAGAACGTGAACTGTTCCGAACATTGTTTGCGCTAAAAAAAATTACAAAATGAAATGGACTCTGATACGAAGTGATCCATCAAGACGTTCTTTAAAAATTCCTCTCGTCTTTAGTTCATTATATTTAATCTTTAAATATAAATGGATTTCAAGTAAATTTATCGACTTCACAACTAATCTAAAAAACTTATATTCAAGCTAAGTTAAAGTAATTTCACATGTAACTAAAGTAATTTTGGATGCCGTTAAAACGATACTTTTAGAGACATGAATTGAACGAATAAGAAATTTACAAACGTTCAGTTTGATTTTTTTAAACTCGCGCAGAAATGTATTGCAATTGAAAATATAATATTTCAATACCAAAACAAAATAAATGTCCGTTGGATATTAATACTTTAGAGTAAAGACTGGATATAGTGAAAAACTTATTATTGAAGGGATGATCGAATTGTGAACTATACTGTGGAAGTGTGAAAAGTGACTTTTCTTTGATCGAGCGTGCAATTTGGTTGAATAATATTTTAACAGTTCGTGGGAAGTAATAAAAAAGCCACATTGTCATTTACTTCAGTGTGCTACTTTTGCAAAACAACGTTGCTCATCATATTAGATATCATATCTTTGCATATGTTGGTCTAAACTTACTTTAAAAAACTTCCATCGAGATTCATGGTATCGGAGATTATTATAAAAATTACATTATTATTGAGATAATGTCTTATTTTCGATAAAATTGATTTTTCACTAATGTTTCATGATAATGTGGCGTGTCAATAAACATAAATTTATATATTTGGAATTAAAACCTTAAAACCAGTAGCAATTGAAACGTTATAACGCATACAATTTTTTTGCAGAATAATAAGTTGCATATTTTGGAATATTAATATGTCTTCTAGAAATTAAAATATATAATGGACTAATCATTCAAAAATATAAAACGGACTAATCATTAGGTTAACAAATATGATAATAGAATTAACATTTTTGTTGAAAACGTAAATGTGTTATGAAAAGAGAAAGCTAAAATAAAACAGGAAAAATAAATAAATAACCAAAAAGAGAGAAAGGCAGTCATTATAAAATAAAAAACAAAGTAATTAAAAGCACGAATCGCTTATAGCTACTCTGCAGTTACGTCCCTTGTTATTTAGGATACAACCCTCATATAAATTATAGCCGTTGAAGTGGTTAATAAAAATAATTCCTACACTTAATTCTGTATTCCAAAAATAAGAATCCGTATGGTACGAAATTAATTTACCATCGCTATGGTAGGAGAGATCTTGCAATATTTAATTTACCGTTTTTAATTTTACATGATTTAAACTTCGTAATAAAGACTAGGAGGGCATCCATATTTTATGTATTTTAATGGGTTGTTTCGACATATGCCTATTATTAGGGTCAGTTAGTAAAATATATCAAATTTATAGCAGGAATTTCAAGACTCATTTGAGCAACAAAATTAATATGCTATAAATAATTGTAAAAATGAATGTTTTG
Source organism: Druceiella hillmani (assembly GCA_039881145.1). Lineage (NCBI taxonomy): Eukaryota > Metazoa > Arthropoda > Insecta > Lepidoptera > Hepialidae > Druceiella > Druceiella hillmani. The sequence continues at coordinate 34,434,017 of JAYKKI010000018.1, read as the reverse complement.
TACATTTTATTACGAAAGAGTAATAATATAACAAAATAATTAAAAAATCACCATAAATGTTAAATTGTCACTTTAATAATATCCTTATGTCATTTTAATAATAACTATCCTAATATTTGTAACAACAAAATATAAGTATACGTCACTTCGAGGTAGTATAAGACCAATGCACTCATTTTGTTATAGCTCATTTAGATTAGCGACATGGGTGTTTGTGTGTATTTTGGAAGTGTTATTGGACGACGGAATTGACCAGAGAGGGGTCAGAGTACGACATATATTTTCTAAGTTAAAACGGTTTTGCCTTAACACAATCGCCGAATCGACTTAAGTTATCTTTTTAAGGTTAATAATATACTTATTCTATTTGTCAATTATTTTATCCCTCTGGATTGACTCCTTCTGGATTATTGGTTCCCTCTTCTTATGCACACTATTTAGTGTGCATAAGAAGAGGGATATATATTTAGTGTGCATAAGAAGAGGGAAACGCCATTGTCATATATTTATATGACAATGGCATTTTTAGTTCGAGAAGAGATTTTTTTGAATAATTTTCACTCGCAAAAAAATCGCTGTACATTAATTTATTTATTTTTGAGGTTTTTACATCTTCCTATCTAGCGTTTACTGCATCTTTACAATGGCGTAAAACATCGTTAGAAATTATATTTGTATAGAGGTATAGTAGTAAGTTTTCCTTTACCAAGCTAAAAAGATCAAGGTATGGTTTTTCTAACGTCATTTATGATTTGCTGATCGCGTTAATCGGCATCCTCTTCTTATAGGTACTGAATAAATTAAATTAAAATTTTTGGTTTTATGGGAAAATTTTCTAAAGAATTTTTGCCATTGAAGAAATCACTGTAATAATATTAATTCATTTTAAAGTTTTTTACGCCTACTCATACTGCATATACTGCATCCCCTCAGTGATTTGAAATATTTCTAGGAATTACCTTTCCCGTTTTGTTTAGAGACATAACAGGAAATTTTTCTTTATCGGGCTATCCAGACCAAGACATGACTTTCTCAACGTCACTGATGACTTTTCGATCTTGTTATAAAAATGATAAGATTTTGTTAGGTAGGTTGTAGACACAAATGCAAAAGCTAGTCTGTTATTGTATGGAAACACGAAAGGAGACGGCTTTTATATTTAGATGATTTAATGTTCGAAATTAAGTCAGTAAACCTTATGTCACTATTATACCGTGCAGATCAATCATTTTAACACCATACTGAGAAGATGCTTAGAGACTATGAAATATAGAGACTGAATAGGTCTAATTACAATTTAATAAAAAAGCCTGTAAATGTTTGACAAAGTGTCAAGGAGACGTAAATCTGCCTTTTAACAAAATCGGGTTCTAATAATGGAGCCGGAAACCGATGATACGGTAAATATATATATATATATATATACAGATACTTGAAAAAGCATAAACCAACTAATGTATTAGTTTGTATGTAGGCAATTGAGTAAATATATAGAGGTAGATACAAACATATAAAGTAACTAGTATATTAATAGGCAGATAAGTAAGTATGTACAAATGTATGCAATGAGCATGAATTAACTAGGATGTTAGTAGACAGTTAAGCAGTACGTAGAGGTATATAAATAGAGACGAAGCACTGACCAGAATGAAGCAAAAGAGTGCGTACGTATGTATGTATATATGTGTATGAAGGCGTGTACGTATGTAAATATATACTTATGTTCACTAAACACCTTAAATGTCTATTTCGATTTCAATAAAATATTATTGAATTATTCATAAGTTCGTGACTTTTTGGGTAAAATATATTGTTATAGGAACAAAAACGGAGAAGTATGTGTTCTGCTTAAAAGAAAATAATTTTTTTAAATCAAAAATTTAACTTATTTTAAATAACTACGGAATAGAAGCGCACTGAAAAGTATAAAATAATTAAAATGTGAGTATTTATTTGAAAATTTTGCAGTAAATAGTGCACCAATTAAAATTCTGTTTAATAACATAAATATATTTGTAAAACACTCCTTTCGCCAGAAATTTTTGGAGTCGGTGTCAAGTGAAAGGCAAAATTCGTGCGAGTGTAAATTTACATGAGAGAGAAAGAGAAGCGACGACCGGCAAATGATAAAACATATGAGGATTCCGTCTTTTAAGGAGGAAATTCTTTAAGTAAATTTTTTTTTAAGTAATTTAATTCATAAATATCTTACGTAACGATTTGCCTACACGCGTGGATGTTTCGTAGTGCTGTAGGACTTAATCCCTTCGATTCAGTAATAATAATGAAGACAACACAATATGTATGGCAATAAGTACCAACAACATGAAATAAATGTTAATATAACTTTAAAAAGTTGCACCTGTAATTATTTACTCCAACTCTTTTTCATTTAAATTGCTAGAATTATCCAACCTAATTATATTGAAAATGAGAAATTGTGTTGTTATTTTCTACTTAAATATTTATACAAACTTAGTTCACTGGAAAGTATTGCAAGATATTGGCTATATATACACAAAATTCCTAGGCTTGTAGTAGTCCCTAGTATTAATTTAGTTGTATAAATATGAAGAGGTTGTAAAAAATACCTCAACCGTTTACCTTAAAACCGATTATGACCACAAACATCATTTCAGTAATATCTTATCTTAAATATTTATTCTTCCGAAAATTTTAAAAATTAAGTAATCTTTAATTTGTATTTTTTTCTAATTGTATTAAGTATTAACTGTCTACCATATTGGCACCTGCTCTATTTCATTTGATTCAACGTGCATTTAATAAAAAGGACATTTTAAATATTAATGATGACAATCTCCTAGAAATATTCTTCTACTGACATTTATTTTCATAATGGCTAGAAAATTTATTTTTGGCGATGATTTACATAATGAAATTAAAAAAAAAATATTTTTATTGCATTGTGGCCTTACGATTTAGTCAGTTATTAGAAAGTAATGGATATTCATAATTTATACCATAGAATCACCATTGAATGTTTCCCACAAGACTTATTGGAAATACTCGTCATCTTTTGTCTGAAACGAATTATATACTGAAATAGAAATAACTAATTTATTTTTTATGCATTATCTTGTATGTATCCAATTATTTATTTTTATTTCGTTTTTTTCACAAAAGTTTTCGGGATATATGTTTGATCTGGAAATTAAATAGGGAACACCTCAAAACACGCCACTATGACATTGCAAATTTATCCGTGACGAAAAGGTTTGTTTTATTTTCTGGCGACAATAGAAGTGACGAAATTTTGTAATTGACAAAAAAAAAGAATTCTAGATTTTAATAGAAACTGACTCTATACTCTAGTGTTTGGAGACTGGGAAAGCTTCACTACTTACGTTTGTTCCCACTGCCCAGTCCAGCACCCAAAAGGTTTCCACGGAATTGGGTGTTTGAGAGTTTTTTTTATAAATTCTTTAAGACCTTTTCGGATTTCAAACATGTAACCTGTATACCTGCATACAACAAAATTTTTGTTTTTCACATCAAAAAGTGCCCCATTGATTTTGTTCAAACTTTTCACTTTATTAATATAGACCATAAATCGTTTTCCGGAATAATATCTGATAAGTATACCTCTCTTGTAAAGGTGAAAAAATTGCAATTGTTCACGATTAGTGCTTTACGAGCGCACAAATAAATTTTTTAAACATTTAACAGTCATTCATATTTCCAAGCTTGTGTTTCGTGAGAACGTAAATGCAGCGTAGCTATAATTGTTTTATTATATATTTAGTCGTTTTATGTCTAGTGGCTAGTAGTTTCAAGTGTTATTTTTATTTTTTCAAATTATTTTCCTAAAATTACTAGTTGAAAAAAATTAATAATTAAAAATAATAGTTTCTTAAAAAATGTTTTAAATAAATCAGTAACTACCATGTCGTGCAATTCTTTTAATAAGGTATATCAAAGGTATATAAAAAGAGTTTTGTCTTATTGAAGAAGAAAAACGAAACTATTAATACGACTATTCAGGAAAATTTTTTTTGTGTTTTTAACCAGTACTCTGTCGTGGCAATGCCATCTATGTATTTATATGACCATCCATTGGTTTGAGGCGTTTAATTTTTTAATTAAATACACAAAACTTTTCATTAAATACACAGACACAAAACCAAAAATTATATTTAAATTATATTTCGAGGAGGCTTCTAAAAAATTATTCACACGAAAGTCTACTTTTTAATTTATTTTCACTGAAAACAACAATTTGTGAACCATCAAATTTTCGTTTTTAAATTCATTTCATTGCCATATCTGTTTCAAAAACGCCATTAGATATTCTGGGAATGACTTTTTTTTTTAAATGAAACCTTCACATTATCAAACACCAACATACTTATGCGTGATTTCGTTATACACGATTTAGATCTACAAATTAATTAACACTCTTTGTATATGTCTCTCCATAAATAAATTAAAAACCAAAGTCATGACGGTAGACGGCACAAATTAACTATTACTGACTAATGCATTATTACATCAATTATGATTCTTCGGTATTATTTTAACTTAATTGCAATTTTGATTAAATTTGTTTGTAATAAATAGATTATTACTTTTCGAACGTTTTTTTTCGATTTAGACATTTTTCCAAAATGTTTGAATGAATACTTTACTATATAAGGAAGTGGAACGAAAGTGAAAAGTTCTTACGTTTTTTTAATTTTTTTATTAAATTATTGCTTTTGTTCTTACTTATTTTTTACATTTAAATGAGTTCAATGTTATACAAGTTTACATATGGTTAAGTTGCACACCGGAACTAAAAAAAATTGTGTTTCAAGTGTTTTCTCTCCTTTCACTTTTCTTTTCATTTAAGTAGAAAATATTATTATTCTTTCTGTGTTATATTATTTAAATTTTTCAAACTTGTGACAAACAAACCAGACGGAGAGATACTTTAAATGATTTGTTTTCACCATTTGATACGAAATACCAAGAAGATAAAAGCAGATATTTTTTAAATGTTTGAAAATTTTGAACCAAAACCTAAAATTCAAAATATAACCATTTTTTCTAAAGTCATATTAATGTCGTTTCCGTTCGTTAAATTCGAATTTCGCAATTCAGGTAGTTCTCTATTCTAGGCTCATCATCATCGTTACCATAAGATTACCACCATCATCATCAATAACTTGTCTCAATCCTGTACTGGACCTAGGCCCCTCCAATGCCCGTGTCATTGGTGGTAAAAAATGTTCATTCTCAAATAATTATGGAAAAATGTAACTTTATGCCTACGAGTCATATAGTATGATTATGCTATAATTAAAATTTTCCTACTCGCGAATTTTATATCCATAAAATATTTATTCATTCGAGTTAAATATTGACTATATAGTATAAACACTGCAAAAGGATCAGATTTAGATTTGTTAGATACATGAGATAAAGTCCGGGGATGCAAACTCAGCAGTTATTGACTTTATGTTCCCAACTCAGTTATGAATTCATAGTTTGCCGAAAGCTTACTTCAAAAGTAATTTATATCCAGAACTCGTACTAAAACTTTCTTGAAGTCTGAAGATAGTTTACATTTTTCCTTGAACTCTCTCAGAATATATTTTCATAAAGATATGTTTATGCATTTAATTGAACTTTTGTACAACGGCAAATACTTAATGACTTTAGTTTATAAAAAATAATAATAAAATGGATTGATTCAATGTAAAGAGTGTAAAAGATGTAAATAGTGACAACTGTGATAAGTACAAAATCAGTTTTGATGCACTGTAGCAAAGCAATAGAAATAAATTATACGTAATAATTTGCCTGCAACGATCAACAATGACATCTGCTCTCGTGCGGCTGCCGTTAATCAGCTATTTACTGTAAATGAATTTTTTTAAATATTAAATTCCTATGTTTTTTTATTAGATGCACCAAGTCCAATAAAATAAAAAATTATATTTTTTAAAGTCATCCTCTTTAGGTGGGTTATCAGCAAAGATCTTTGCTAATAACCCACCTGAAGACGTAATACAACGAAACCTAGGTCGTGGTAAAGAACTTAAAGAAACTAGAAAAAATATTACATCACGTACTTTCTTTTAATTGTGAATAATGAATTTCTACAAAATTAATGTCAAATATATTAAATTACTACCTCTAATTACAACATATATAAAATAAACGAAATCGAATATTATATTCTTTATAGCCTTTAACACAAACAATAATTTGAAGAAACGATTAAATAAAAACACTTAACGAAAATGCAAACATTTTATATTGCCATTTTCATTTTATTTGTTACGTCACATAAAAAGATGCAGTATTACAAATTATATCAACATTCTGTAGCAAACAAACTACATTTTTCAGATCTCTAATAAGACCGTAAAAATAAGATTCATTCATGAAAACTCCTTTTTTCCCGCAAAGTCTCGAGTTAGTATTCAAAAATAAATAAATGCCGTTTACCATCATCTCCTTAAAATAATTGTAACGTGGTCACCCAGTACGTTCCTCCACCAAGCGACCGTTACTCCATTTCATGGCAACCGATGTATTATAATATTTTAGAAAAATACACAAATTACTTAAGATATATTTTGTATGAAATTTTATAGGTAAGTTTCAAATAGAAGTTTGTTTTAAACCTTTAATACCGTATGACATATCACAACATTAATTTGTTTACATGCACCGATTGGAGAGCTTCGTAGAGGAAAAAAACAAGTGAAGTGAGAGAAAATTCAAAAATTGAGGAAAAGAGAAAAAACATCAAAGTCATGTGTCCGAGAGTGAAAAATTAAAAGTCTGACTGCGGGGAAATTCTCAACAAGAGGAACGTTATTTTTCTAACGTTACTTAAACTTTACCCAATGAATACACTATAGTACACGCAAGTAATTTTCAACTTAATACCATGTGTTTCAATAAAACAGCAATTCATCCAATGTATTGTTTAAAGAAAACCAGAAAAAAAACAAAACCAAGGTTAGAAACTACTTATTCATGCAGTTAAATCTTATTATGGGATAAAAACTAAGTTTCTTCTAAATAAAAGTATCATTAAAGTAATAAATTATTAAAGTACTGAAGTATTGTTGCGCATGCTCGCCACAAGGAGTTTTGATGACGTGAGTGAGAGATAATATGCAGACAGGCAGAAGTGTGAGGGCACAAGTAGTTGTCGGTTGTCCAGGGCAAAACAATTTTATTTTGTGTTGACTTGTATTTAATTGTAATGTTATAAGTTAATTGGTCCTTTCATGAATCCAGATATCTCCCTAATATGTTATTATTTTCCTGTCTATATATAGTGTTTTCATTGAAAGAAAAATTAGGGTATTAGGTTAATAGAAATATGTGTATTGAGACATATTCATAATGGTGTCGGTTGCTTTATCATTACATTGTGAGATTTAACATTACACGTAACATTATGAGATATAGAAATATCGGCTGCTTTTTTATCTGGAACTGAACAGTAAATAATACGAAATAATCAATTAGCAAGTACCTGCAAATATTAAGGACTGTATCTAGACTAGCGAGAAATAACAATCTTAACGGTACGGTGTCAAGTGAAGTTGAACAAGCAACACGCCAGCAATGTTAAATATTGAGTATATTGTTGTTTCCGGGATTTAAATGCCTATTTAAAATAGGATCGGTTTTAAGAACTCTGTAATTTAATTGTTTAAAGGGAAAGTATTAAAAAACCTATTACACTTTACATACATTATAAAGGACTGTTTCTTAAAATTACAGACCGACTGACCGCTGTGGACGCGACGATCATCTATAACATATTACATAGACAATGGTAAACATTATTTTTGTCTCATCTAAATGTATAAGAAAAGGTTGAATCAATTTAAATTGGTCCTTTTCTAAGTTTTCATTAGAGGTTCGAGTGCTATAACCGATAGATCATAGGAAAGAAAGCTATATAAGCAATTTTCTTCTCTGTAACTAAAATATCTGAGCATATACTTTGAAACATAGTGAAATGCGCACCCAGTCATAATTATTGTTCAGTTTATTATTTTTTTAGAAGTCTTGGTGCAAAGTTTCTAAAACTTTAATCGTAAAATTCTCTTCTATAAGAAATAATAAAATTTTATTACTTTTGTAAATTTTATTCTGCGTAAAAAATGAAATATTGTTATTAAAATATATAACGAATGTAATTCACAATATAATATTAAAATACATTGAGAGTATCAGTTAGTTTAATAAATTTGGTAAGTTTTGCAATTTATGACGTTTTGTTGTAATTGGAAACGAGGTCAAATAGAGAAACCAACGACTTGTATTTACTTACATATCTACTTCAAATATTTTTTAAAGTTTGGTATTTTGGAAACTAATGCAATATTTTACATTTTCAAAAGATTCAGAAACAAATGTAATAAAATATTATTTAAAATCAAACCCTAGCCCCGCAATAAGATAACTTAATAAGCGTAACTTACAAACGAAGTGATGTCCCCATTTTCTCTGCCTTTGTAGTCTAGCAACAAAAGCACTAGAACTTGATTGCGATTACATGAGTTTATTTCCTACTGAAATTGGTAAACATTTTCTGACTTTTTTTCAATTTAACACGCAACATAATTATTTATATACTAATATCAATTTGACTGTTTAATTATGGCTAATACTATTAATTACTTACTAATTAAAAACTTTACTCTTTATTGCTAATACTACTAAACTTTAATTTAATTAAAACTAAATGTGAAGCTGTCTAATCCTTAACTTTAAAATGGATAATATAATGATAAATGCTATTGTAGCTTGAAAATCTTGATCAAAATCAACAAATATACTGCTGGCAGATTGAGGAACAAATTGTGTTATTTCCGTTCAGCTGACAAAAATATCCAATGAGCCTATATAAGTTATATGAAACACGTATCGTACTAAGCGGTTTTGAAAACGCCACTTGTTTGCGAGCTTGACTATCCTTTACACCTGCTTATCGTCTGATATAATTGAAAGGTTCAGTTAAACTTACACCGAAACAAGAAATGTAAATAACACGCAAAAATGTCTATTGACAATAACTTAAGACTTTGCAAACTACTTTGCTCATATTGGTATAAAAGTGTGAATAATTTTAACTCGTTAGATAAAAATAACTTAAATGTAAAAAGTTGCTTTCAGAATGACGAAATAAAATAATTATTTCAAAAAGGGTAAATAGGAAAAGAAATTGAAACTAACGTAGTTTAGTTTTTTAAAGCTTTTGCAGTATAGCCGAATATATTTTAATACGCTCCCTAAATTATTTTTTATAAAATCGTTATGTTTACAGAGCATTTAAATTTTCAAAAAATATAAGAGTGTTAATAGCTCATTACACAAAACATTTTTAGGAATGTTAATACATTTTAAAAATATTTTTTTTAAAGTATTATCAGTGTAAAATAAAAATGTAATGAGACAATTTAAAGCATCTAGTTTACGGAGATTTACTTTACTATCTATGAAACATCGTCTTTGAAAGCTATAAAAAATATGCTTTTTTAGGGACAATACAAATGTACAATACGAAAGGCTTCCAAAAATAATAAATGAATAGATAAAATGTAATAAAAAATTATAAATAATGACTAAATGGAACAAATTTAATAAAGTATAACTTCGTTTTTTAAATGAACCTCTTTTTAAAATTACGTAACGGTATTGACATATTTTTCTGATACACTTCTCCTGAAAATGCTATATAAAACTCAGATTTTATAACCAAATTTATTTCAAATATATTGGATAGATATTTTAAATGCAAGGAGAACGTAAAAAGAATTCCATGTGCTTAGAAATTTGTAAAAATCATTAATTTGTTAGAAAATTATGGACCCTCTCGACTCCAAAATATATTGAAGAATATCAAATTTAAATTATATTGGTGATTTATTTGCTAAAAATGTTTATTAGATATTGAGTATATAGGAAATGAAAATTGGTTTCAGTCTTCCTCAGTTTTTCCTTGTATTCATTTGAATCATTATTTCTAATACCCAAAGATGTGCCAATTAAAAATGACTCATTAGTTAAACCTATTCAATTATTTTATATTATATTATTATATTGTTAGTTAGATAGTGTAATTGTGCCTAAAATATGATTTTTTATAGTTAAAAATTTCAAAATGTGGGTCATAGTTAAGAAAATAGAAAACTACTCCTGTACAGCTTGAAATCATGACTAAACCATTTTTACACGTAAAGCGCAATTAACTAAATTAAATTAAGCGCATAATTATGATGGTGTTTGTTTTCCGCTTTCTAGATATATCTTATCAGTAAAATTTCCTTAGCAGCGTTATGAAAGTTTTCGGTATTTAATGCCGAAAAAAGGTACTGTGCTTTTGATGTAAATATTTCGATGCAGCTTGGGAACTTTTATTACTCGGTAAGCTTTTAATATGTAACATTCTTTTTATACATATAAACTTACGTTAATAAATAATAGTGAGGAATAAGCTAATTTATCAAATTTTCCACGATATTAAAACCAAAAAAATAGCCAATGCTTTCAGTTGAGTTGAGTTGGAAATTGAACAGATATATGCGGCGATAATTACTTGGAATAAGGGAAACTGGACGGCAGTTTTCTCAAATAAGTATTGAAATATTTGTTACACAGTTTGATATACAGGTATTATTTGTTTCTTTCAAAATCGGCGCCATTTCTCTCAAAAGTATTATCAAGTGGTAAGGAATGTTTTACTTATTAATTTATTTTGATTAAAACCATCTGGTAATTAAAATTAACTATCACACATCTAAAATCGAAATGCATTTGTAAAGTTATAAGAATAGGTATTTAGCAAAAAGCGATATTAACAAAATACGATAATGAATTTTTTTGTGGAAAAAGAAAAAAAACAATTAAAATATGTAAGGAGGTGATTTAGATCAGAATTGAGAGGGAGGAAAAGAAAGCAGATGGGTTAGATGAGACAGATATGAAAGGAACTGAATACTGGAATATAACGTAAGGGAAGGCATAATGTTTTAAGACGACTTTTAGAATTCTTCACTTTACTTTAATCAAATTTTCATCAGTTTCCTTTAATTATTTGTTATAGAGATAAAACGGAAAAATAATTTCATCACCATTATATTATTACAATTTTATTTAGATATTTTAAAGTCACTTTAAGGGATTTACGTACGGGAAAATGGGAAGAAGGCATCCAGATGTTCAGACTTTGTTTCTCAACACCGGCAGATTTTCATTACTGGCATGACAGAAATTGCGTTAGACTGAGTTGCAGATAATTAAATATATATCCGATATTGGAAGGGAAATTTAATATTCAACGGAATCTCCAATAAACCCGTAATTACAACGTAATATATTGAGCTTTTGGAAGAGATTTACAGTATTAAGTAAAGTTAGTTTGCTTCTGCGGTTTATCTACCTCTTTATACTATCTCCTAAATCTAAATTAAGTTCTATTTATAGAGCTAATATAGTACTAAAGCGTTATTTAACAGAACATGGCATGGAAAATAGTAGTCCCTCCATAACAGCTGACATAAAATATGCATTTAAACGTGCTATCTTACAATATTTTAATTGGGAACAGTATTCTTATAAGTTTATTGTGGACCCTCTTTTCATTTTCTAACAGAAAATTATATTAATATTTGTAAAAAGTGTAAAATAAATACGATCTATCCTTAAAATATGAACTATATATATTATACTAACTGTATCGTTTTGAAATATTACTCTGTCACTTGAAATATTACATAGATTATATACAATAACATTCACGTATTACATTAAAATAATAATCAAAACCGTAGCGGAGGCAAATATTTGAACCATGAACTCTGTATAACGCCATCTATCGATAAGTATTGCCAAAAATATTTTATTTCTAAAAATATTTTTATGTTAAAAAAATATGCTTACCGTACGTACATACTTACTTACGTACATAAAAATTTCAGAAAATCGCTAAAACTGTTAGTTGGCCTAGGGGTATGATTTTTGCTTTGAATGTGAGAGGTAAACGGGAGAAGCAGGCGGGCTCGGCGCCACCGACCCGAAGCGAATGGGTTCGCCTTTACCGACCCGAGAGAACGCCTCAGTTTTGATTACACCTCAGAATAAGTTTTCATGTCAAAGTACGAAGGTACTCTTAGAGCCGTTTTCACATCAAAAACTCATTTAGATTTTGGCTTCTCAGAACTCTTGAATAAAGAAAATATGGGCGGTTTACCATGTTTATTTTAAGACACTATTATTCAATTAGTTTTAAATTCTTATTTTCTTATTCGCATTAATTCTGAATTTATTCCAAAATTATGATATTTATTTTTTAAAAAACCTCCTCCAGTTTTTATGTGACGCACGTTTTGTCATGTAAAAGTTATTAAACTAATTAATAAAATCCGATATTTAATATTTATATTCCACGTGATCTAAACTGTTCTAACCGAAATTTGTCCCTATTTACTTAAAATTCTCTTTAAAATTGTATTTTTTTCGAACCATTTTTGGCAAGGGTGTTTCGAGTTGACCCACTATTTTTAAAAATGTTTGATGATCTATACAATTTTTTTAGCAGCATATATTCTAAAGTAAGACGAACTCAAAGCACTTGTTGATTTCATGTTATGAATGACGTTAAGCAAAGCTCGCACCAGTCATTGATTGCATGGATCATCAATATTTTAATAAGCCCCTTAAGAGCTCCTCAGTGGAAGTATCGTTTATAAGTTGGTTCTGGCTATTGTATAACGGTCATTATAAAAAATCTAGCTTAAGGAAAGAATTATTTTACTTATGGGTTACGAAGGTCAGATAATTGTCGCACTAATGAGTTAACGGCCCCTGATTAGAAAACAACGTAATATTAGGACGAATCCCGCTTTATACATTACCAAGTGTATGTTTCAAAACCCTGGTAAAAATAACTTAATTGCCTTGCGAAAAAACGTGGTAAAAATGCACATAAAAATGTTATATATGGAATATAATTACAATTTTGTTAATTACAAAAATATGATGAAAGTGAAAATCTGACGTCCTTTTTTGTATGTCACACATCAAACAATAATTTATAAATTTAACTAATCATTCATCCAAAATATTTTTCCAATCGCTTTATTACACTTACTAGCATATAAGTGCACTCGTCGATGAGGAACTTTCCCCAAAGCTACAACCAACGATTGTAGATTTTTGGAAATTCAAAGAAAAGAAAGAGATTTTCTATCCTACTTTCAAGCGGCGTGAACAATTTAGAAAATATAGTAAACGTTCAACAATTTTAAGTAAAATTCTTCGAAAGATTCGATCATCTCTTATTAATAGTCAAAAAGTACGAACCAAAAAGGAACTTACTTCTATAAAAATGTGCGCGCAAGAATTCATGTGCATATATATGCGCGTCCATTATTATTAATTTTTAAAATTCTCAAAATAAATTACGAGTATTTTCATAGAAAAATTGCAAGCATTCGTACTGCAGGGGAATAATGTGACCGGTTGCAAAATTCCGCTAAACGGCTTTCTAAACCCAACAATGAAATAAAACCCAACATTTTACCATTTTTTTTTAATATGTATTCATATAAGCTGTACTACATAATTAATTTTAATATAGATAAATATGAAAACAAAGTATTCAGATGAAATGCTTTTGTAATCATTCATCCTGTAATTTACATCCTAACATGAGGATCTTAAAAACCATGATATTTAGAATTATCTTTATAGTTTTCCTGCCGCCTTCCCGTAGGCTCCTTAACTTTTAACTTTAAATTCGGTAGTTTCGTAGATAAAAGCAGTTAGTTTCGTAAAAATTCCAGTACGTCTTTGAGGACATTCTACGCAAATTTATGAAAACAATATTTTTGAGACGCTTAACTAGCTCTTTCGAACGATAACCTAAGCTGTACAGGCAATTTTCGAAATAGCCGTTTCAGGTATTTAATTTGCTCCCTTCTACGTAAATGTGTTTGAGTGTCAGCCATTGAGATCTATGCAAGTCATTATTACGAAAATTTGTACATAGAACCCTTTACAAGAAAACTGGCTATGACCTACGAGGGCGGAAAGTCACATGAATAATTTTGCAAGGGTTATCTTTTTTCTTTTGAGAAAAAAGAAGCTGAAATTTAACAAAGTTTCATGCAGAAGTCCAAATATCGACATTACATATTAAAAAATTAGAATTTTCATCTTAAAAAGTAATAAAAGACCTGGATCCTACTTTCTAATGGAATATGTCGTTGTTGTTTAACTTTATGAAATAAAGGCCTTTCAAAAAAATTATAACTCATTAAAATTATTTTTGCACAGTAAAAAAATAAATTTTTTTTATATCTCGTAATTTTCAAACTAACAATATATTATTATAATAGATTTAACGCTTATACAATATAATTACGTACGTTAGTTATACCTAATATACATATATTAGGTATAACTAACATACGTATGCCCAGCAACGTGCCTTGAAAATCTTCGAATCTCAAAAAAATTAATTTTTGATATTTGTGAGTGTTTTCTATTCTATACCATCACACAATCCAAGAACAAGGCGGATATTTTTTTTAGTGATATATCCGCATTTTTTTGTAAATCTACATGTATGAATTTAATATTTTCTGCGTTATCAGTTAAAGTCAGTAAATATTTAGCCTCCTTATAATTACCAAATTATTTAACTTTTTCCATTTATGGTATTTTTGTTGATTTTTCCGGTTTAACCTTTAATATACGACCGATACTTTAAGATATTGATATCAGTAACACAAGCCGTCGTTCTGATAACCGCGAAATATCACCCGTCAGTATTACCGTCGTTCCTTATACTGTGACCCAATTTTATGAAATATTGTAATAGTTTTGTCAAGATTACTAAAAGCTTCTTGAATAAATTTCTTTCACATTTATTTCTCTTCATTTTTAGGTACTAATGTCATAAAATATAATCTATTGGATATGTGAAGAATGCGAGCCATAAAACGCATTTAAGCATGATGATGATGTAAATCAGGGTCGATATTCTTTTTCAAAGTTGAATTCATAGCATCATTTCTTTTGTTGTCGATTTATGGACATCACATAATTGTACTGACGCATTGCATTAGATGTAACATGCTTTTCCAGATAACATAGTAAAGCAATAGTGAATGAGAAACTTTAATTTTCCCGATTTCAGTCTTTACCTTTCTTTTCTTTCATTATGGTGAATTTCTTTTTTTTGCGAATTGGATAAATAATGGTTAACGAAAATATCATTTGGTAACTCGTTTGCACAAACAACTTTTTTCGAGAAACCAATTTAACCGGTCCCAGATTTTCTTTGTAATTAACTTGATTTGAAAATCTATCATAGTCCCCTTTATTAACTAACGTCAATTCTTTGCAATCATTGGTAATGTTTATAGTCGTACGAAGTGTGCTATTTATAATTATTATAACATTGCTGGATTTAGCTATAAGTTAAATCTCATAATGTTTGTCTTTACTCTAATATTGTTTAATTTTGTATATCTTGTGCATGGAAAAAGTTCATGTTTAGATGATTTAATTTTATAATAAGAGGAAAATGAGTGTTCCTTCTTTTTCTGAACACTATTTCTCAAAATGTCGTTATTTCAAGAATATTTATATTACATATCCTTGTCAAAAATTATTTTATACTTCGTGGATTTTTAAATAAGTACTTGAGCGGCATATTAATTCTTGTAAGTTTTCGACGTAAGATTATAAGCAAACTTTATCTTTTTAGAAAAAGAGTAGACGCAAAGTTTCTTTATTGTTTATTTAATCATTTAGAAAAAATACTTCATTGGACTTGCGAGAGTTGAAGTCTCAAAATATGCAGTAGGTGTCACAAATTCTGACTTATATGCTTAGTCCCCGGTAACTCGTACTATCTTTCAAAGCACTTTTGAGACACATAAAATATCAGAAATACAGGAGTGAGTTGACAACATAGTATAATTTTGATTAAGTACTCAGCTTATTCAATAGTAACTGAAACTGGCTTTCCGGTGGTCCACTAATATACTACTAATTGGCATGTGAAACACATTTTTCTGCCTTGTGATTTTTATAATTGTATAAACCTGTATTGCATTAATTGATGTAAATAAATGACGTCATGAGGGAGCTTTGGAATATTTTATTAAAGTAATTATTTTATGAAAAGCTGAATCCCCGAATTAAAATATATATAATAGATAATTATAATATCCTAAAACCATATATTGATCAAATTTAATTATTAAAATATAATTTATTCCTTTAAAAAAATGTGAAGAGCAATGTCTTTTTAAATATTATGTTTAAAATTCTTGATTTCAACCCCCTGTGAAAAGGACAAGTGCAAGCAATTATACAAGTAATAAAGCTTCCTTCAAAATTAAAACATTGTTGCCAAATACTTATTACACAAGGATGAATAGCATTAGACCAGTTTTTAAACGCTTACGTTCAACTAAGTTTTAATAGAACATATAATTTTTCTCGTAATTGTAAATGTTACTTAAAATTTACCAACTTTTGCTCAAACCCAATTTAATTTTATCTGCTAGCAAATAACATACACACGTAGGGATACCAAAGTAGTATTCTCAAGGGTTAGTTTGTTTTTTCGATAAATACGATCTGTGTGTGTATGGTATGTATTATTGAACCTTAAAATATAACAAAATACTATAAACTAATAATATTTTGTGACGGCAAAAAGAATAATCGAATTATGTATTTCGACGTGCTCCACTTACGCCTCATTTGGAATAATCACAAAAATTTCTCCAAACGTAAGCTCATAAATACCACTACTCAATAAGCTCAATAGCTAGCTGTCAACATCAGTATTCCACTTTAACTTGGCTCGCTGCCCAATGGCGATAATTTATATTCGTTTTGTACTGAAGTTTGATTATGATAATATAATTGATATACTCTAAAGAGAGAAAGAGTGGGAAGAGCTATAATTTAAGTTTGGGCTTCATCCTATTCAGGCGATCATGTTGACATAAAACTTTGAGACACATCGGTTTACTGCAAGTTTCATTTAAACCTTATACGTACATACGGAAATGTACAACTCTCATAGAATGATTAAAGTCTCCATCAAAACTCAGAACTATTCTTACAGAAATTATTAAAAATTATACCCCTTGATTAAAATGAATCAAAAAAGTAAAAACGAAACCCTGAATATGAAAAAAATCAATATTCCATATTAAAAAAATAACTAATGAAATTATTACCCTTTTATGTACTTCAGAAACATATTTCGATGGAAATTGCTTTTTAACATGCGGTTCATTGCCAAGGTTTACTGGATATTATCATTTGCTACTGAGTGACTTTTGATGGCTTTTCTTTCAGAGAGAGGAAAGTCCCTGTTTTTATTGCAAAATTACATAGCTTCACGCAGAGAATATTTTTTTTTACGTTTAAAGGACAATTGTATGACCTTAACTTTCTGCTCTGTTAGTAGAAGCAACACGTTGCCAAGCTAGGAAGAGGAAAAGTGATTAAAGCCTTGTTGAGTTTGTGGTTGAAATTAAAAATAAACTTAGTCTTCTTTTAAGTTAATTCAAATGATAATTACTTGAAAGGAAATTTAAATTAAATCAATCTGATAATTTAACTATTTAATTGACACCGCTTTTGACTGGTATCGTACCTAACATAAAAACCCTTATTTAAGATCTTCAATCGTAATATTTTAATCATTAACCCAATATGCAAGATATAAGTATATTATATTATTTAGGTTTTCCAACACACAATATAACTTTCAAAGTTAAAACAAATATATGCATTACGTAATATATATGCACAGTTTTACAATGTTTTATCACTTTTGAACTCAAGAGTGTCTAAAGACTTGCTGTCAAATAAATGTACATTAGAAAGTTTCTGAGGAACCAGAATGCAAAACTTTTGACAAGCTGCCAATCTTGGCTCGAAGAATCTTTTATTTACTACGTGCCTTTATATATAAATTGATAATACAAAATGGTACTAATATTATTATCGCAGTAATAAATAATGAACAATTACCATAGCAAATCCTACAGGTATTTGTAAATTACATACCATCTATTAATGGTACAAAATTAATACGCCACTGACTATTATCCAAATATTTGCATATATAAAGAATGTCGTGCATGTGTAAATATGATTTATTGTCAATCATGTAAAATATTTCAAATGTTATATTTGGACTTGTGACATTTTCCGTGATCTAAAGTGACATCATAACTATACAAGCACGATATGTACGAACCTCTTATTGGTGATCCCTTCCGTGAAGTGACATTTTTGTAGTAAAATATTTTGTGTGAAAAATATATTTTACATTTTGAAGATTATTGTTTAATGTTTACTCTCTAAAGTAAAACTTAGTTACATTTCTAAATATTTCATTATTATCTTGCATATTGTAAAAAATGCAATTGCAACCATGAATTTTAATTTTTTTAAAATGTCTGGCTGTTACACATTGTAATATTATAACTAAAAATAATTGGAAAATACATATTTTTTAATCATTCATTACTATTTTGGTTTCTTTAAGAGCAAAATTGCACTTTATTTTTATTGTTTTATTTTCCACTATCATTATATTGAAGTAGCTTACTAAAGAAAAATTACAAACTGAAGGAATAATATTAAAACAAAGAGAACTTAATAATACTGGCATTAATATGGTCACAACGAAAACTTTAAAAGCTCAACGCTAATTGCTTTTTAGATTCCACTAATGCTAGTCGAGTGCTAAACAGTTACCAATAGTCTATATGACAGGCAAATGACTAACAATATCACATCCAGTGATTTTAAGTTTTTTTAAGATTATAAGTATTTTATCCATGCTAATATGGGTTACTGTGAACATCTAATAATATTAAAATATGTCAGAAATTGAATAGCTTATCAACAAGTTTTTGCTGCAAGTACCTTAATGTGACAGCAATTTTATAGTCCCTTTGCACTGGATTAAGTCATGACAGTATAAGAGACTAAATTGGAGACTAAAGGCTCTCTACACAATATCTCCTGTAGATATTTAATATATTAGTCGATAATAATATAAAAAAATGAAGAATGTTAAAACTTGTAATTTACGATAAAAAGAACCGTAAAATTTATATAATTTGATAAATTGCTTAGTATAAAATACGCTATAGTGGAGTCTAAATATAAATGGATAATAACCTTTTAACTAATTATGTCATAGTAATATAATGTTTACGAAAATGATTCTCATTATCGTGGACAAAATTATTTATAATAGAAATGTCATAACACGCCCAAACAATGCCTGCTGCTGACAATAAGAAAAAAGGTAACATGTAACATATTTTAAGATCTACTTTTAACTTCAACGTAAGTATTAAAAATAAAGCTCCTCATTAAACTAAACTAAGAAATTATGATAAATACATTTGTAACTTTATATTGGTAGTACTTTGCTCGTTCTTCGTATTATTTGCCCTCATTTTATAAATATCCAACTTCATACTCTACATTTAGTCTGAGACGCGGTGTCAACTTATGGGATTCTAATAATCACTCAACGAAAATTACGTCAGATTTATAATAGAGTAAATTTAGAGAAGGCGATTGAAGTAGGCTGTGCTACAAGCTTTCAGTCACGTGAAATGTGGAGATATTCAAATTACTTGCGAGTAGCGTGTTTTATTTAGACGCAGAGTTAAGAGCTTATGATGAGATAGAAGCCGATCTGAGAATGACCTAATTTATTTACATCTATGAATATATAGATCTGTTGAACTTATTGCCAATTAGTAATTGTGTTTTTGATGTTACAAGATAGGCAACTAAATGGGGCTATGAGAGAATACGATAAATTAAATTTAAAAAAAAAACAAATCATCTGATAACTAACGATAATATATTGGGTGATGCTCAGGAATAAGATTTAGAGGAGGAAAATAAAGGAGAACGATTAAAGGAACGGATATGAAACAAATGCAATGTGGCAATTAGAGCTAAGGGTGGCTTGATCTTTTCAATTGTTTATTATTGGTTGGCAACTTACAAATCCGCTAGTTTTTTCGACCAATTTCTGGGATGTTGTAGAAGCTTCTAGAATATTCCTTGTAGGAAATATAAGGAATGCGGCATTCGAACTTCTGTTCAGTTTGCAATTAAGTAATTGGCGAGTAAAAATTAAATACAAATGGAAGTATTTCAAAGTGAACTTAGGGAACTCTTCCGTCATGAATTTTGTTTAGGGCGATAAACCAGCGAAGCATCACGCAATATATAAACAACGATGGATGAAGTTATGCTCTCTTAAGACCCAACCAAGCACTGGTTCCAAAGATTCAAAGAAGGGAATTTTGACCAGTCGGATAAACCTCATCTAAATTGACCTCCCACAATTAATTTAGAAAAATTTAATAGCCTTATTAAACATATCCCACATTGAATCTTGCTATTTGGCGGTGTTATTTTAATACTCTTAAAAGGTCTTCATGCTTTGAGAAAGAAATGGAAATATTTCGTTTGGTTACCACATGAGCTAACACCATTTAAACTTCAGAAGAGAGCTAATTGGTGCTTGGAGCTACTGGTTTACCATCGTATAAACGAGAAGCTAAAGAATATGATTATAGGACATGAAAAGTACGTAACTTATGTTAATTTTTAGCCTAGACCCCAGTGGGTGGAGAAAAAGATGTATCGAGGTCAAAACATAATATTGGACAAAAGAAACTTTTGAGTAATCCATTGAGTTATTTATTGGGAACTCTTCTAAGCTAATAGTACAATTGCAGCTAAGATTTATTGTGAACAATTGAGCTAAGTCACCGGTAAACTTCTTTGAAATCAAACAAAAGTTTATTTTTTACATGACAATGCTCGACCCTACGTAGCAAAAGTAACGCTTGAAAATCTACTTTCACTAGTATGAAGTATGCTACTTCACCCACCGTACCCTCTAGATCTTTTGCCATCTAATTACCATCTGTTTCACTCTATATCTAATAACATACGTGATAGAAAATTTAAAAACGAAAGTCATATTAAAATTAAACTTCATCGGTTTTTAAGTCACAGGCTCCAAGATTTTGTTCAAGGACGAACTTTAGCTCTGCCTGCACGTTGACGACCCCCGACGGTACTTATATAATTAACGATTAATTTTATGGACTAGATATAAAAGTTGAAAAATTTCTGCACAGATATGGCGTGTTTATTAGTTGCCAATCTAACACAATACTTGATTTACATAATTTTGAACTGATTTATCACCTTGTCTCATCGAAGCAAAATAACAATATTTAAGGGTTTGCGGAAAGGTATAGTTGAAAACAATGATTGGTAAGAAACTTGTTTTCTTTCGATCATTACTAACCCGTTTGGTACGAGTAGAGGTCGCACTACGAGGGTTCCATACAAGTTAGGTACATATAAAAGTTTAAACATTTAAGAGCATAAAGCGTTTCTATTGAACTATTTATAAAAGTATATTTTGTTTTTCACTGTATTAATATATTGCTTAAATTATCTTCCACAGGTGTAAAAATATAGTGAAATTTTCCAAAACTGCCCTGTTGTACGACTGTAAAAACAAAGTACCGATATTATAATCGTTTCATGTTATATAAGGTAAACCTTAAAAGAAATAAAACTCGACTACGACAATAAAGAAGTTTCGAAAGAAAATTTTGGTATCTAGTCATAATTCAATATTATTTCCTAAATATCCTCTATTTTCGAAGTTGTCTTTTAAACCCTTGTCTTAATTATGGTTTCAAATAAATGATTTTAGTTAGTTTCTGTAGAATTATCGAACTTTGTTACATAAGCGCATGTACATATTTACGGAATCCTCTTTTTGAGTTATTTCGTGATAAGTTTTAAGAAAAAAACATGTAGACATGTCAAAAATATTACTCTCCTTCATCGTAAGGTAAAGACAAGTGCGAGCTGTAATTTTTTGGATTAATTTTAAATAGGTAAGTAACTATTCTATAAAGAGTAATGCATAACTTCCCCGTATACAGCCCTCCAAAGATAACAAAGATACTCAAAAGTTGATTCGATTAGCGATCGAGCGAAATTTTATTTTGAATCAGAAGAAACCATTGATTTATCATGCACATTTCACATATTTCTACATTATGTCACTATATTAATTAACTTTGAATGCCTGATACAATAACTGATATGTGTTACACACATGCATGTCAGTTATTGTATATCATATCAGATACCGGAGTCTGTATTATTTCAGAAAGTCTCCAATAGTTGAGCCATGTTACTCACCAATAATATGTCTAATATAATACACTAAACTAAACTCTTTATATTTGTTTCTTGAACGAGAATCTTATCTCTTTGATTTAAAAAATATTGCTCAATAATTTGCTGCTGTAAAATTTAACACCTGAAACCTTGAATTGTTAATTGAATTCGTCGAATACCTGGCGCTTCAACTCGCTAATTGATTGAAGTTAGTTGCTGGGACCGTATACACAATGGAAGTAAATACACCACCGCCAGAAAGGTTCAAGCTAACGTTAAATTTAGAAACGCTTTATGTTAATATTGCTAAGAATATCTCGTTTATGTTTATTAAATTTGTTTTGTTCAATAATTTAAAAATATCTTATTTATTTATTATTTTACCCATTTCAATGGAATAAAGTTTATCTTAAATTTATCTATTATTTCTAAATTTTAAATTTTCATTATATTACAGATGACTAGCGAAAATTTTTATATATGTCAAGTAAACATACTACTCTTAGAAAGTAGGCCAATTTTAACAATGGTTAATTGAAACGAGATACTTTAAATATTTATATAAAATGTTCGTCTTTAAAACATGAATTCATAGCAATTATATGAGGTTACACAATTTATTTATTTTTAGGATTCCGTAAGGAGGCATGGATTCCTTCATGATGGACTTCAGATTTTCCATAGTTTTTGATCAACGTTCAGACGGAATGAAGTTATGCAAAAGGTTCATATTGAAATTTCATGTAATATCTAATGTAACTTCATGAAACTTTTTATTGTAATTTTCCGTAATTACAAAAAGGGGCGGAAAAGTTTTTTGCCTCATAAATTTTAGTAACGTTTTATTTAAAAAATATTTCCAAACAGTTTTGATTAAAGTTTTATTATATTTAGTTTGGTTCATTTGCATACAATATTTTAAAAGCTATAGACAAAGAGAGGACCGTAATGTTCGCCTATTCCTACACATATTTTATTGATTACATTAATAAACACAAACCTTAGAATAATGAGTACTCCAGAAGGCGAAAACATGCGCGATAGTGTGTCCAAAAAAACTACGCCTAAAATGCGTAGTATCAAAACACGGCTGTCAGTGCAATTTAAGACACAGATCTGAAAGGTTACATGACAATATAGCTTAAAATGCCGGCTTGTGCTAACCCCACCAGCAAAAATATCAATGGACTGCAAAAGAAATTGGGATTACTTTTCACACGTATAAAATATTACTTTATTTCATTTTCAATTAACTATGCAATTTTGAAATGTCGAAGTAGATTATTATAAAGAGGAGCTCGCAATTTTTATTGGTTATTTACCCAATTTTATTTACCCAAATTAAAACACCTTAATTGCTCGATACCGAAAAATGTAAAATTTTATTTGCAAAAAATCGGGATTTGTAAAATGTTGGAGAATTTGGTGTAACGTTTGAATTTCCGTTATCAAATTCAATTTTGGAATATTTTACCTATTGCGTATATAATCACTATATATAGGATTACGGCAACAAACACATGTTACATTCATTGATTTCTGCCGTCTTCTTTAATTTCTTGAAAAATGCGAACCGATATTCTATATATGAAATTTCTTCATATTTTAAATATGAAGAAATTTTGTCACGACATTGAATGCTAATTAATATAAATAATTGTTTCGTCCTATTTTTAATTTCTTTAGTATGAGATAGAATATTTTCAAACTTCTATTATGGGCTATTTCACATATCTTTTTACTTTTTTACTTTTACTAAATTCATTTTATTGGTTTAATATGTTTAAAATTAAATAATTTATACCACTGAAGAAACAATTTTCAAGATTTTCTCTACTTATGACACGCATAATAAAAGTGAATAGTTTGTACTAAGTCAAATATATAGTTGTCACGTAAATATTTGAAACTATTTATTAGAAATAAAACGTTGAGCAGTATGCAAATGAAAACAAAAAAAATACTTTTCCTGCTTCTACTACAGAAAAAAGGTGGCAAAATAAAAAAGTCAAAAAATTATTTGCAAAATTATCAAAATTATTTTGTAGATTAATGTGTAAATACACACTCGTACGCACTTACGCACACGCACACACGCATACGTACACGCGTACGCAACGCACGTACGCTCACGCACACGTAAACACACATACACACAAATGTTTAATGATAATATATTTTAATACTCATTTTAATCAATAATATTGTAGAATTTGACAAAGTTTTTAAATAATTTTAATCTAAATACTTTGGCTATTGATTGTGGTCAAAATAAACATTTTAGAAATTTAACATGGCGGCCTTAATAATACTTCATATAAGCTATATAAATCGATGCAAATTTGAATCGTACTGCCGCAAGCAAATATATTTAGGTGTCGATTTCTTAAAGTTGGTGGGTAAATGTATTCTGCTGGTAACACCTTGCGCGTTGGGGGAGTGTGCGATGCCCCCTCCACCGATTTTTGGTTTCACCACAACCGCGAAGAGATTTGTGTGTATGCGCCTTCTGGATTACTCCATATTCTAAGACACAAACAATAAAACTTACTTCCATCCTTGATGGAAGTAACCGTACATTCATATAGTCTTTGTTTATGATTTTTAATTCAAAAACCTTGGGCTATTTAAATACTCATTTTAAATGAGTATTTTTCATATTTTTCGCAATAAAATATTCTTCCAATTGGATCGAGTTTTTACATATTCCAAAAAAACATATGATTAAACATCGTTCCTGTACGCTGAAGCGTCGTATGAAAAAGTTAATAATATATTAATTATGCAGATTTTTGCTAGTGGTGTGGTATGGAACGAACTATTTTTGGATTCCACTCAAAAATATAACTAAAATTACACTTTATTGCACAGTAATTATTTACCTTTCAAAATAATTTACATTTAAGAATTGATTTATCACAAACAGACCCTCCAGGTAACAAATTAAAGAAAAATACCGATTATCTGTATCTTCTATTTTTTTTTTCATAATAAAAATTTATCGTTTACTATTCTAGGCTGATTATGGCGTTAGGTTTGTCGCGCCTCATATCGCTTTGAAGATACCGCGCGGCACTCGGTATGCGTATTCTGCGCGTAATAATTTAACGTAGCTGCATCGTAAGGTTGAAATAGTGTATCTCGAGAAAGGGCTAAAATACAAAAAAAAATTGATTAAAATTGTCTTATTTCATAGAGGCGATCTTGCTACACGAATTTAGCAACATACTGTATATTAATTCAATTAATGATAGTCATAGCGCATTAGAAATTAGAGAGCACATTTTTGAAAATTTTATGCTTTTATTCGTTTTAAAATATATAAATAATTTCTTGACTTTATTATTTTAATTTTACCCTTATAAATGATATTCTTCTATGGAGCTATATTTTTCGTATTTGCCGCATGGAATCTAAAACTTTTATGTCATTAATTTATCGTTAAGTAGAATGGCATCCGATGTAGAATTATTACAGCCTTCCTCAAACATTATCAATAAATACAATATATCAGCATGATATATCCTTTTGCAGCAAGATGCCCCATTTTAATTAGATGCTCACTTTTATTTAAAAAAAATATATCAGTGAAACAGTTTAATTTTTTTTTGCTTCACGTTTAATCGTGACCGTCGTTTGGTTTGATATTTTATGAGATCATCTCGTGGAAAGTACAGACTTCAGCACCAACCCATTACCATAACCTCGTGCTTCTTTCACTGAGTCATAATCGCTTTTGGTCGTTCCTTTTTCCATCGT
Organism: Druceiella hillmani; assembly: GCA_039881145.1. Classification (NCBI taxonomy): domain Eukaryota; kingdom Metazoa; phylum Arthropoda; class Insecta; order Lepidoptera; family Hepialidae; genus Druceiella; species Druceiella hillmani. The sequence continues at coordinate 34,407,989 of JAYKKI010000018.1, read as the reverse complement.
GAGAAATAAAGTAATTCTTTTGGGATAAACTGACCGTTTTTGATATTTCATCGCTAACTAATCACATTTAATGTAAAAATGTTATTTGATAACAATGCACGTTGCTCTTTTATGGGAAAATTGCCTGCGCCATAAATTTCAAATAACGTGGGAAATATTTGACAAATAAAACACGTATTAGGTTAATAACACCTTAACGATGTTCATGTTATTATTGTGTATTTCAATGACTATCTTTTGTGAAAAGGTTAGACATATACGCGGACTTCCCGGACAATCTAATAAAAAACAAAGCCCTTTGAAAGTAAAGCTTGGTAAATAATTTATCGCTGTTATCCTACTATTTTCTCTTTTATACTGTTGGAAGTTGAAGACGGTCAATGCCGTAACTAGCTACTACTGCCTCGATAAAGCCGCACGTATAAGATAAAATCATCATTGTACAGTCTTCCTGGCTAGATGGCCAGGTCAATGTATGAAATACGAATTAGAACTGTATTATTATTATTATTATTATTGTTTCGACATAATTTTAACAATACAAAGTAGTTTCATTTACTACTGATTATCAAATAAATAATATGTAAAACACATATGTTCATTACAATTGCGACAAATTTATAATCTACGCACGTTATCAAGATATTTAGAAAATACTATAAATTTGTTGCACACCAACATGCGGCGTCGCTACGCGTGTGTTGGTGATTTCACGTCTGGTAAATATTCGTTCTCGAACAGCGGGATTTTGTAAATACGTCCTTAAATATTTGTAAATTATAAGTCTACGCAGTGAAGATCTGAATTTAAATTATTTTTCTTGTTTAAAGACAATATTTTTTCATTTTCCCCAAAATTTGAGAAATTTATTTTTCTAATTGTTCAGTAAATATTGTTTTTCTAACTTTCAGTATTATTTTCCATGGTATGGGTAAGAATACCAAACATACACTTGCATATAGATGCATGTACTCATATATATGACCTTTATAGTATAATTATTTAAAAAAAACATAATCCAATTTGTTTATAATTAAGTAAAAGTTTTATTCACGTTTTGCACCAAACATTTAGTATAAAATTATAATTGCACAAGTCACGCTTTTTTTTATAAAGTATGGCTTAGTCAAAAATAAATTTTGATCGTTCATTATTATAATTATCATACCGAATTAGCTAATTATATTACTCATAGAGATAATAGAAGCAATAACAAAATGAATTCGAATTCTGTTCTCATCTTTAATTTTCATATATTTCATTTGCGGCATTAGTTGATATTTTTGCTTTTAGTAACATATTTGACATATTTACTATTTTTTTTATATAGTTTGTTAACATATAGGGTAATTTTCGGAATAATATTAATAATTTTTATATAATTGTACTGGTAATAAATGAAGTTACTAATTTTAAACTAGATTTAAAAAGTTGGGTTGCTTTTTGAGTAACACATAATTATAATATAAAATTCAGAAATTAGTAACGCCGAATTAACATAAGGTTATTAAAATTATGTGTTATTACCTTATGAATATCCAACAATTTTATTTTTTCATAAAACACCTTCCACTCTCAGTATTAATTAAAAGATTTTGGCAAAATTTTAAATTAAAATTATTAAAACATAAAATTTTAGTTTTTGTTTTGGCTTCGAGGAATATATCAGTGAATTTGAGTGTAAATCCTTCAAATTCCAGGTTATAAGTCAATTATGAAAGCAATATTTACCATGTGAATTATTCAAATATGTATTTCCACAACACTACAGCCACCTTGCGCCACGCTACTATTTATAGCATGACGTTATTTTGGCGACTTTTTTTCATCAAATTCGCCCGCGGGTATAATCTACATAATATGATGAAGATATAAAAGAAATAAAGCATGATTTTGACACTTATTAGAAGGAAGGAGATACAATCTATATATAAACGAAAGTAACTTCAAGATAAACCTAGTTGGTATAAAACAGAAAATGGCACACAATAATTTTTTCTCTCATTAAATTCCAATAAAAAGTTTCGGCTGTTAAATTTGGTATAATCTACTCCGGAATTATAATAAACAAAAGTTGTATTTTAAATATTCATTTATTAAATACAAAATTTAGAAGTAAACGATACCAATGGTTGACATTTAGCTTTTGTTAAAAAATTAAGGGATTACATTGAAAGTTTTCAATTTTCCATTGAAAGTTATATCTAAATAAAATCCAAGCTTTTAATCTTTCCATTGTTAAGGGCTTCTTTGCCGTCAGCATGTCATCATTATGCATTGAGATGGTAGTCCTTTGTCGCACATCTTTTTCTTCATTTCCTGACCCTTCCATCCTTTCTTATTTATTATGTTTGTCTTTGTTGTTTGTGATGTTCGTCCACAGGCCTCCCATATATTTAATCTTTATCAAATAAAGTCATCGCCTAGGGTTGTATTTAAAATGTTACTTTAATTTTAAATTTTATTTTGACCTTTAGGTCTTTATACCTCTGTTTATCATTAACAAGTATCGATTTATGAGTTTCTGAGAAGTCTTTTTTCACGCTTTACCTTAAATCGCTGTTTGATCTAATAATTTGGAAATAAAAATGATAGGTTCGTCGGAGACTTCTATAATAAGTTCTTTAATTACCGTGGCTTCAGCTTAAACTATCGTATTAGTATTAATGACTCGAGGAAAAATATAATAACAATCAACATAAAGTTTTAAATTTAACAATTAGACTGACAACTTTGTATGATTTTGAAAGTAAGTCTTGCAACCAGTAGGACGTTTACTAGAATTTGTACATTTTTGCAAATATTTTTAAGAAACTCAAAAACCTTTCAACTTTTTGGTAAGAATCTGCTTTATATATTTATTTTGGCACTCATTCGTATCATTACCAATTATTTCAAAGTTTTTAGACCACTGTGTTAATTTAAATTAAATTTTTGTTTAATTTTGAAGGAGCATGTCTTTTAAATAAATTGCTAATACGGTTATGAAATTCAGTAACCTACACAGTTACAAATTCGTATATACTCCAGTTCATGGGTAGAGTATCAAATAAAGATATGATGAAATTTCAACAGTGAACGAATAAATGAATTGAGTTTCTAACAGACTGATTATTTTTTTTTATTTATAATTTGTTAAGTATCTGATTATTATGATTATATAATTCAACCATAATTATGCACTTTAAAATTAAATGTTTCCCAAGATAACCTTAAATATTTGTAGAAAAAGAATATTATAAATGGGTTAAATGGTGCTACTCCGGAACTTATCCCGGACGTGAAATTTCCATCTATAAAAAAAGGCGCTAAATTATGCGAATGTCCTCTTTGTTCGACCAAAATAAAGATGTTCAGTCACACCAAACTTAGCGGATTAAACTAATCTTGTTTTATTCGTGGCTTATTTTACGGTGAGAGAAATAAATTTATTTATTTATTTAAACATCATGGAGGCTTTTTAGTGTACAACTTGCTATTATAATTTTCATGTAAATCATGAATTTATTTATATTATGTGTTATGAAAACGTTCATTCAATTAAAAATACCTAGTAAACTTTAATTAAGTCAACACGATTCATTCTCTAGCTACTCCTTTTACTAAACCTTATTTACAAAATATTTATATTCGTTCAGATGGTGTAAATGTTTTGTTACATCTATTTATTTGCCTTTTCTACTTAAATGTATGAAAATAAATTGATGCTAACCGCACACAAACCTGCAAAACAGCACAAAACTATCATTGTAGATTCATTTATGTAATATTTGTAATATCTAACTAATATTTGTAATATCTGACTAAATATTAACACAAGTAGTACGTCTTTCTATGAATATTTCCATTCTCATAATATATTTTTACCGCGTTATTCCTAATAGATATTGCAATTTTTACACGTAATTGGGCTCTACTTAGACAGTCTAAAGGTAAATTGCGAATCTCTCAATCATCCTCAGTAATATGTGTAAATTTCCTGGAGGAAAAAATACTTGCCGATAAATGTAAATCCGCTACGTATATTATTCTAACACTTATGTTCAAACAAGTAATGTAGTCGAGTATCATTATGTTAAGTATCATCTAAATGGGATCTTTGCATTCGTGACTGCATGCTTCCAAGATTTACAAAGAATTGCCAAAAGAAAGTTTCGAATTCATCTTAAAAAATTTCAATTCCAGAAAGGACAATGCTCATACAAATTATTTTATTGAATTTTCTAATATTCATACATTAAATAAAGTTTTATTGTCAGTTTGTGTTTATATCGCAAACTTTGCAAAATTTACCAAAGCGTATTATAGTTGAAAATATCCTTATGAGGAAAGTAGAATTACTATCAAATAACATATTGCGATTAAATAATTACTTGCAGTTTTGGTCAAACAAATAGAAAATGCTACGAAAATACTTGTGAATAATGAATTTCTACAAAATTAACTCCAAATATATTCAACAAAGAGAAAATATTGAGTTTCCATTAAACTTTCCGTAATATCTTTCCCTATACCAGCACACATATAAATACATGCTGCCACTACATCAGCATCATGCGTTTGTACCAACATATATGGATCGAGAATTTCATAAACAATTCATCGAAAGCAAAGCATGGTTATATTGTTGATGTTGTTGTATCCACATGAGGTGAAGAAGATCTCCTACGGAAAAATGGTTGCCAGAGCCTCGAAAGTGTGGATTTCTCCAGTCCCTCTAAAATTTAATTAAAACAGACTTTATAAGTGTTGGAAAACCGTGAGGAGGGCTATTAAATATAAATAGATATAAAAAACAATACGTGTTAAGGGCCATATCTTTTTGTTGCAGGAACCAAACAATTTGAAATGTTTACGGCGCTGTAAAGCTATAGGCGTCGGTATATGATATTAATTCAACTTGATATCTCAAACTGTTTCTGAGGAAAGGAGCTTGGACAGACTCTTTTCAGTTTCCATTATGCTATTAAGCAATAGCAAATTTTTTTCCAATTTGTTAAATTTATACACTAGTAACCATAATAGCTTCAAGGTTATTTACATATCCTTTTTACAAATATTTTTTTTACACAATGCGTCTTGGAAACTGTAATATGTTGGTTTAAAATTATATATTCTAAAAGAAATGAATAAAATTGAAATAAATGTTTTTAGTTTTTATTAATGAATAGTGTTCTGTTTTCTTTTATTTTCAATAAATCTGCTGCCTAATATTGCCGAAGGATCGATTATTTTGTATCAAGGTATGAAAAATGTACATATTCTTCTAGGTCTTCTGTGCATAAATGTCGGTCGGACTTCTGATGCAGGGATAGTCTGCATGGTACCTAATAGTTTGTCATTCTACTGATTTTAATAACATCATTGAATTTTTCACCTAGTCTATCTATATATTAAAATTAAAGCATAATCTAAATATTACCAGAAATATATTTATTTATTTAGAATAAAATAATTTATAGTGAAATTTATAAACATAGTTCTGTAAATTCAGCATGAAAATATGACTGTAAGGTTTAGTCATCTTTTTCAGATATCTCTTTGTATCGAAGAAACAAGGCTGAATAAATTGTTATTTTTTTATTTTTAGTTTAAGGCTAATGATAAACCGTATCAATTGATTAAATTATGAATTTTAACATTTGGTTTCCAAAAAGAACAAGGAATGTTTCAATGTATTAAAAAAACAAACTATAAATCGAATCCAGTCGACAATGATATCAAGAGACGGCTTTTATGCGTGATAATAAATACATATCTATCGTAATTAATTAATTTACCTGGTCGTATGGTCTAGTTTTATATTGATATATACAAATTTATGTAGTACGTCCTGGGGTTAGAATCTAGATATATTCGTGTTTACAATATCCACTTAAAACCAGTTTTTACTCAGTAAACGCTTTAATTTCTATTTCGTAATATGATGTATTCCGACAAAGAAATATATCTAAATAAATAGTTGATTTAGGAAAGAAGAAAAACAAGTCAAACAACTTTTAACTTAAATATTGTAACTACTAATTAAAGTTTTATGCATTAACAAATTTAGCACAAGTAATAATTTGTGACCACAAACTACTGTATAACATACACAGCAATAAGTCTATACGTATATGTGTACGTATTTACTTTCATTTACTTTCAAGATCTTCTAATTGCCACACAACTGTTTGCCGCTTGACGTCATATTTATTTTACTTGATCGATTGTTTGGTAGTAAGAAATTACTTTGGAAATTTTAAGTTTGCTTTTGATATTTGTGTGCATTGAAAATATAAATAAATTAATATAGTTTGTTGAAAGTGAAAGATAGTCTAGAGTAAAAAAAGTAAAATGAAATACAAATAGGACTGCAGAAAAAGCGGAACTTGATGTATGACGGGTGTAAAATTATGGTAAATAGTTTAATCAGTAAATAGTTTAGTAAGAAATTACTTTGCAACTGTAGGATCTGTATGATTATTTTATCTCACTTTTCACTCGATCCCAACTTTCAAACCATCAGACTATAAATGGATACTTCGAAATCAAATATCCCTAATTTATATATAAACCATCTCTATATTATGATACAAATTCTGCACTCGAAGTACATTATTTAGAAAATCTAATTTTAAAATTTCACATCAAACAAACCTTTCCTTTTGTCTGTCTCAACATTTAATATACTTCCTGCTGTCATCTAGTGTCTTATATAAGTAATTTGTAAAAGTTAGCATCTAAATAATAACCGTTTAACGAAATATTGGATGATTATTTTGAAATATAGCTACGAGCATATCTAGTTGACTACGTACGTACACATTTTACCTTGCAATATTATATCTTGTTAACATGTTTTTATTTTAAAGCACTTAGTTTGCGGAAGGAAATATTACAATATCTTAAAAGCTATTACTTATAAATAAAACTTGGGCGCACATAATACAAATATTAATATTATTTTTTATACTGTAAATATTATCAATTAGTATTATTTTGGCAGGTGTAAAAATATCATGAATTTTTGAAAAACTTTAAGGTTAATTTTAACAACTATTATATTAAAAAAGAAATATTTACTGTCATTAGTAAAATTAGGATGACTTTTCGGGGGTAGGGTGGCGGAATTATAATTATATTTTATGAACATTTTCAACTATACTCTGGAACTATATTACATAAAATTATAAATAAAAATTGTTTTGAAATTCTTATAATTTGCTCTTTTAATTGATATTCGACACAATACATGTAATAAAACATTTGAGTAATGTATAGTCTATGGATGTATGTGCTATGTATGCTAGTGCTGTATACCTATATGTATGGGTATATGAATATTCTTTACCACCATGTCAAATTTCAAGTTTCAGCTGTAGAACAGTTTCTGAGTAAAAAAACGTAACAGACAGGTGGACACTAGAATAATATTATATACCACTATAACTCATGTAATAATAAAATTTAAGCATGTTGACGAGTATATCGGAGTTTATTTTTTCCCTAAATATGGATCTGCCTGCGTATTTTAAATCTAATAATACGCATGGTCTTTATTATACCAAGGGAGCGTCATATCTAACGTGAATGCTAAATTAATATATTAAATTTCATTACAAAACATAGCAGAACGTAATCATAAATTAAACAATTGTACGTGAAAAACTATTATAATTGTTAATTAATTATTTTACCGATAATGCTCAGTCGAAGGTTATTAAATATGCATACTCTTAGGCAGATATTTGAATTATAAATTTCAATTTGAAACAGCAATGAAGCAAAATTAACTGGCAATGGAGTTTAGCTGTCGACATTGGCGAAAATGTTTTTTTCTTTCTACTTCTCTATAAACAAATCGTATATATAACTAGTGGCGACACAGATATATTGGCAAAGATTATAATACCACTTATTGATATTGGAACAATTAAATATGCTTTAATGAATAATTGTGAAAGGTAAAAATTATTTAATTTCAATTAGTGTGACTTGTAAATAATAAAGTGATTAAATCGATAAAATTTTAAAACTGAAATTTTTTCTAACAAAAGAATTAAAATGCGTGGTCTAACTTACATATTTCTTTGCATTCCTTTGTTTGCTATAGTGTTACCTTCGAACAGTGTACTAGAAAATTTGAGAAAACTCTGAAACATTGCAAGTTATTTCATACATACTAACAATTTGTCCACTCTTCCAGAAGGCTTTAGTGATATTTAACTTCTGAAATACGCGCTTATATTTCTGAATTTCAATAATGTATTTAAGTTTATAAATTTTAAAATTCTATTAATTTCATTAAATCCTGCATTACATCTATATGGTTAGCTTAGCTTACCATTAGATTTTCAGATATCCGTCGACCTTTTAACAGGTGTCCTTTTAGAAGGAATTCTTTATTTTCTCCTTTTTTATCGACGGGTGGATAAGGGTGTTGGAAAAATTATTGTATGTATGTATAAACAATCCTAATGACCATTCGTACTGTCATACATCAGTGTGTGGGTTATAGTTGCATATTTGACTCACAAAATGCGGTAATTAATTACTTTCAATAAGTCTCAATTTATAATAATTAGTTGAAAAAAGCTGCTTTTCAAAATTAAGTTCCGTTCGTCATTGCTGATAAGAAGGAAAGTCTGTATGTCACATACTGGACTTTTTTATATTCCTATTATCAATTCCAAAGTTGTATTTTGATCTTATTAAGATGATATTATAAAATATTTATACTAAATATTTATTTATATTTGAGTGCATAATGAATTAATCTTAATTTTCTAAAAATATGATTAAATTAAATTTAATTCAATAATATAATTCCTAAATACCTTTTTTAATAGGAATTTATCTATCAGAGTTGGTGAATCATACCATAAACTAAATAGGTAGCTAATGATAGGTTAAATCAACATGAAAGTGACAACTAAGCCCACATTTCAAATTGATAGCAAATACCACCCTTCCATGTTTGCTTATACCTCACAACATATTTCCGGTGAGGTAGTGACCGCGTCACAGGCGTGGCAGTCTATTTGAAGTGGTAATAAATTTCCCATCCGTTGGTAAGCTAACCCCATTACATGCCATGAATCGATTTAAATTTTCATCTATTTTGACAATGCACATAGACATATTACATTACAATTAGGGAATGATGTTTTTAATTTACAAGCTGCATTCAACCTTAGGACAATATTAAGCAAAATAAAAATATACTTGTCATAAAAGTAAATGCCGAAGTATTTACTCCCGTTGTTAATTTATTTACATTGATGAATAAATACGTCTGCAAACGTATTGCTACGGTAGTAATATTTTCCAGTTAACTAAAATTGCAATACAATCTTAAAGTTCGTGGACGGGTAGAAAACAAAACATTATAACTAAATTTCTGAGAAAAAACAGAAAATAAATGCAATCTAATTTTGATATGGGTGTGATTAGAGAGAATAGGGGATCAGAAAAAGAAATATTAGGCAAGTTTGAATATTTCTGAAGTTCAAATATTTAAATACTTAAGTAAATTATTGAAATAAAATTTCTTCATGATCGACGAGGAATTATATCTATAAATATAGACAGATAATAAAAAAAACTAAAACTACAGTTAAGCTGTTGATACGAAAATTATTTGCATTATGCGATTTTAAACATTTAAAACATGCGATTTTGAAAAATCGATAAAGGTTGAGTTTTCTACATAAATGTATGCCAATGTGGAACGGATTATAATTAAAAATACCTTTATCTGTATTCGCCATATCCTTATGAATACTTACTTTTTTAGAGTGATGGTAAGTTGTATCAAAATTAATTTACATCTATTTACATGTCTCTTTGATATAGACATTTTCTCTCAAACATATATACACTTAAAAATTTGAAATTCATTTATTGGCTCTGCGGCAGAGCAAGCGAATAAGCGGACTTAAAAACGAAGGTGTAGTAATTTTTGAGACTGTAAAAAAAATCAATTTAAAGTTACAGCTGTACGTTGCATTCATTCTTGTTAAATGTACTTTCGAAATGCAAATATTGTTATCAGATAAAACCTAAACCGCGTTAATTCAAAATATCACGAACAAAGCACGCAGGTGTGATATAGTTTCTGTTAAATAAAAAAAACTCCGATCGCCGATTGTCAAACTTTTTATAACGATTGTAAAACTAAGAAGTAGAAAGTAAGAAGAAGAAAGTAAGAAGAAGTATGTAAAACTTTTTGTACTAAAACCAGCAAAAATATGTAAGTTTTGCACTTTAATTTTTATTATATTTGTTGTTTTAATTAATATTGCTTTTGATCGCAAGCAATAATGAGACGAGGGAAAAATTTTTCTAGTCTTGAAGGAGAAAGCGGAGCTTGATTAGATTTACTCTCCGGCAGATGTCATCGAACAGAAGAGTAACTCTCTTCTGTCACTCAAGGGGGAAAAGACAAAATATTCAGGAAGAAGCAAAGAAAGTAAAATAGTTGTTTACGCAACTGAAGATCCTAGCGCGTAATAGGGTCTGTTGGCAAAGAATCATCGAGACTGCTCTGCCCGAGAACAATAGGGTTTAAGTTGAGTAAATCAAGTTATAATTAATACAAATAAATCGAGGTTGACTCTTTATTTTATCTTATGGATGAGGCAAATTATTATTTTAAACCAGTCTGCTACATTTAGGAATATGGTACCAATAGACAATTACATTATCAAATTAAATTCATATCATGTAAATATCTTCTATACTGTTTCAAGAAGCAAAATTATGGAATAATTTAAACATTGGCAAATGTCTCGATGGACATAGAAATTTTTTATGCTTAACAAGAAAAGCATGTTCTCTTATTACACTTTCCTACTATTATACTTAGACGATTATTATACTTATTCTCGTTTTACAGTCGTAAAATGTACACAACAAAATAATGCTGACTTGAGTTCTGTTTTAGTAACATGACAAAATTTCTACATTAAATTGAGAGATGTTCAAAGAGCTCAGCATTATAATATATTCAAATAATCTGCCGTTTTTCGTTTTAAGATACTTCCAATACGTTTTATAGATTTCGATGACGTATTGTGGATAACAAATCGATAAATTACTATGTATGTTTTAAAATAACCCAGTTGTCACATATTTGTAAAAATTTTGTAGTCGTCTAAAACCTTGTTTGTTTCAATTGATTGAATGTTATTTAAACGGATCATAATTTATTAATTATTAATGTCTGAATATATCTCAAAATTACGATAGCTGAAATTAAGTTAATTTTCATACCTGCAATATGTAATGGTGACGACTGAATTTTTGCCCTTAATTGAAATTGACCTTAAACGAAATTTCCTTTCTTGCCGAAAAATTGTAATATGAAAATTTAATAAATTATTTTTGCCCGAAATTTTATATATTTTTAAAAATTTTCATATTTTTTTACTAGTTTGTTTTTGAAAAAATTATACAAATTTAATAAATACTTAATAGTGATTTATTTAAATTTGAGACAAATACTTTTTTACAGCTTTGAAAACATATAAAAATCATATATTTCCGGATGGATATAACCACAGCAAATTTCAAAATACCTTTTATTTATTTTTACTTCCTAGTAAAACGTTCCTCGTAAATCGATTTGCGCCAGTTGTTGCAATCTTGCCCTAACATTACGGCCTTATCAACGAAATGATTTGGATTCGTCCACGAGGTCTTGTCTCCTTGAAATATACGGCAAGATGCCTCGACCCAGTTTGCCAGATTTTTTTCTTATAATGCGATTTAAATAACTGAGTACTGGACAGGTAACTATAGAGAACAACCTGTCACAGATGATGTTTTCTTTGACGAATGATTAGCTGATCCAAGGAGCAATTCAAAAAATTAAGATCATACTTCGCGTGCACCACATCTAGAAGACATCAATGTGTTTATTATCGGGAACTTTTATATTATGACATATTGTTCTTTACAGTGGGCTTCTTTAGCGTAATGAAGGTAAGATACACAGTTTTTTCTCACAGTGATCCCGCCTTCCCAATTTTTTAGGGCTTTTCTTATTATATATTCTCCGTAGATATTGAAGAGGATTGGATATAGAAACGTACTCCTGTTCAAACTTCGATTCTTCCGATAACGCTCGCTTGATTTACTACATCTTTCATATTGTGGTATAATTTTTCTTGGTTGACTACATCCTTCATATTATGGTACAATATGAGGGATGTAGTCAACCAATTGGTACATTTTTTCATAAAATGTACCAATTGTTGCAAAATTACCATTTCGGTCAATAGTTATCAGAGTTTGTTCCAAATTATGCCTGTGATTTCCTTTCTGTAATCAACAAAACACATGACTAGAGGCCAATCGAACTCATTGCACGTGTGGCGTACATTATAATTTGGTATGTATTAAAGATCTTCAGTTCCTTTTCTTCTTACGAAACCTGCTTGTTCTTGCGGGTTTTGATAATCGAAATGGTATTTAATTCTTTTCTTGATCACATAATAGGTACATTGGCCTACGTGTCGGATGAGTCTGATTTACCAAAAGTTGTCATAAATTTTGGTTGACCCTCTCCTGTACAAAGAAAGGATAATGGATAAAATTTATTCTGCAAGCTATTCTCCGGTGATCAACATATCTTTGCAGAAGTCGTACATATGCTTGATTCCGGTGCCCCTAATGACTTTCGTGTCTTGAAAATAATTGCAACTACACCTAGCGTATTTATTTAGTCATTTTCCGTAGAAAAAGTCTTAAACACCACAAGTTTTTGCAATACTTCCACCGTATTAAGATAAACAAATAAACTGAATGTTGAAAAGCATGACGCGATGACATGAGCGATACCGAAATTAAATTTGTAAACCATCTCATAATTCTCACGGGAAGAATAAGAACAGGGATCCACTTATATCCTCTTACATTCCCTCAATTAAATTTACAACTAACGATAATTTTATACTCCGATTGAATGAAAGAAGCAATATCCGAGGTGTTGCTTCTAGAAGCATAAGTGTGGGTTTTTACGCATGTACATTTTTGACTCAGTTTTTTTGAAATGTAATTATAAAAAAGCAACATTTATAAGAGTAATAATTTTTTTTAATGAAGATGATGCACAGTTAACACAACTCGTGAAAAAAAATTAATTTAAGTAGGAAATATTGTTATAAAGGGACACAGCTTGTATTATAATTAACTAACTACATGTAAATAATGACAAGGTTTGAAATACTACTCGTATACGATTTCAATTTTGTTTAATAATTTATTAAAGTTTTCGAAGAATATATATATATATATATATATATATATATATATATATATATATCTATATATATATATATATATATATACATACACACGTACCGTCGAATTAGTCATAACTTTAAATTAGTGGACAAATTTTTTACTATAAATTTTACAAGCGTCAAAATATCCTGTGTTTCAATCATGCTCTCCATCGCTAATCCTAATATTGATGTATATGGCATATTAAGCAGTTCTGGTGAGGAAAGCCGATGGTGAAATCATAATGACTCAAGAAAGTGATGATGGTAATGACTCAGGATAGTGGACTCAAGAAGAAATAAAGTTTTGAAAGAAACATGTTAATTGGTAAAGCTAGTTAGAAAAAGTAAATTTTAAAATCCATAAATTTGTCAAAATACGCGTAAAAATACTTTGCCTGCGAGTTGAACTTATTACAGAACAGAAAGTTTCTTTTGAATTCTATAATGAAAACAGGAAAAAGTCATTCGTCATAGCATTTAATCTCGACATCTCTTTTAATAAAGGTTTGTTGCTTTTTTGTTAATTATATTAGTTAGCTTAGGTTATATAGATGTTAATATAAAATTGTTTCTTAATTGCATCAAAGAAGTTTATTTTAAGGCTGAATCGTTTTGGTTGTATATAATGTTGAAATTTTGAATAGAAACAAATTAAAACAGTTAATAATTTAGTTATCAAAAGATGATTCTTGTTTTAAACTTAAAAAAAACTAATCCTAAGTGTATTAATTGGATTTCACACTACTCTATCGGACCTTAAGAAAATATGTTCACCTTTGATTTATTTGTATGAATTGCGATATGCATATAAATAATTTCGATATCGGATCAGTGCTATTCGCATGATATAGATTTTCCTTCTGTGTATTTGTAATTACTTACATATTAAAATTTGGTAGAGCATATTGAAACCATCACGTGAAAATGTTAATTATGGTAAAAGATATTTCCTTTCTGCCTCTAAGGAATTTGTTTACAAAGAAACGGTTCATTAATTTATTGAACAATTTAAGAAACGGCCGGCTCTATTTTTTAAATGAAACTCGATATTTTTATTTTACTATAAAGCTTTAAATATTTTTAAATTGAAAAAGTAATAAATGTGTTTAATTTTTTTAAATTGGATAAATTAAATGAAAGCACATGTTGCGTGGTCAGATGAAATGAAAGCACATGTTGCGTGGTCAGATGAATTATCTTAAACTTACTACAAATTTGGATTCATCTGTTCACATACAAAACATATAAATCTCCTTTAGTTAGATTCTAAAAGTTAGTTATATGATAGTTTAGTTAGATTCTAAAGTTACTTGTGTTTGTGTATATTTGTATATTTATGCTTATACCTGTGTGTACATATTTACTTTTAATGAATTATTATAACTAATATGACATTCTGAAGTTTAATACTAATGAAGTGAAAATAAACACTACAAACTTGTTAAATCTTAAATTATATTTGGATAAACAAGCCTTAGGAGAGTTAAAACTTATGCTTTTACAATTATAGCATTAAGTGTTAAGTAAAGTTATTTATTTCTATAATGACACGTAAAATTTAACAAATAATGGTCAAGTGCGCTTCGGATATGCATTGATTTAGGATTTCGTAGCAGTTGATGTTTGCACACCGTGCTGATATAATTACAAATGATAAATGATGGTAATGACCAAAAGATAATTATAAATTCTTATTTGCACCAAATATTTTCAAAAATATTTTCCAAACTGTTTTCCTCCTCGCGATGCTAATAAGTTAAAAAATACTATTCCCGAGATTTTGCGTTCAGTTGCCTCACATTTACGGTGAAACATGTAGCTAGGCGCCGAAGATGGTTGAAGTGGAGGTTGGGTATTACTCATATTACAGCATAGTTCGAGTTCTGTAGTTTTATCTATTGTTAATCTTTTTTTATTTAATTTCGTCTTTTTATGTTAGCTTCCTATTGTACCTAAGCTATAAATAGCATAGGATTTTTATCAAAACTCTAAATTTTGCAAAATTTTTAATATTTTGATCTGTGACATAGACTTTAAAAAGTAATATAAAAACGGCAGGATTTTACAAAATATTTAAATAAAGTATAATGCGGATTTATTTTTAACGGCCTTAGTAACAGTTTAAAAACTAAAAATATACACTTATCTTGAAATACTCATTCCGAAACTTCCAGAACCAAATTAATAATCTCATTTTCAATTTAGTAATAAGTCTTTCTATTTCACCAACCCTAGCCCAAAGTATGGCTCAACCGACGTCTATTCCGACGAGGTAGGAAAATATTTAAAACTGTGTAATGTTTCTTTTGCACTAACTCTTAGCTTAGATGAACAGGCTTTCTTACGAAAGGCCAAAAGGACCGTAGTGACCCTAGTAGATAGCCCATCTACTTTAAAGTGGAGCAAAGTTGTAACCGTCCAACTTATCTAAGCTAAAACCGAACTTCAAAACTTGCCACCGAGCTTCAACTATTTATTATCCCTCACCATATAGTTGGACTAGTCAAACAACCGGTGAATTGTTATTTATTAGATAACAAAAAATGGCCCTTGAAAATCAGGAGAATGCAACTTACGTTTCAAGGTCGTAGATTCAATAATTACTTATGAATTATTTGGTTATAAAATTTAATATGCTTTGGAGATAAGGATATGTTCATATATTAATTTTCATTTCTTAAAGACAATAATAAACTCGTCGGTCAAAATAAAAGTACACACCCCCCATCTTTTCTTTCTTTATTAATAAACATTGCAAGAAAAAGTAAAAACTAAAAAAAGAGATAAAATCAGCAGGACGCAAAAAGAAGGGGCAAGAATATCTGCATAAAGTAAAGGGTGATAATAATGGCCTAGAATGGAAATGTTCCCAGAAAACTTAACTAAAATTCAATCACTTGTAAAAGTATCTGAGTTTTAATTATTTCAATCGTCAAAAGAAGGTAGGTGCGCCAGTAGAGGTGCGTGGTTTATTATCGACTAACACAAGTGGAGTGTGCAAAATATATGCAAATAATACCTACAATTGAACAAAGAATGTTTATATTTCATAAATAAATCGAAGGGTGCTATTTTGGAAAACTTTTGCGCTTGGAGTGCTTAACTGGTATCAGTTCTGTCTTTACTTATAGATACTAAAAGCTCGTTCCGACTTCTTACAAGTTGATGTTTTAATTTCTTTTTATTATTAATGCTATCTATTTGTCTGTCACATACACACACACGCACACATACACACACACACACACACACACACACACATATATATATATATATATATATATACATATAAATATTTTATCCCAACTTTATAGATCCCAATGTATATAATGATCGCATGAGGTTTCGCAGGTTGCCCTATATTACTGTCTCCACTAATATTAAAAATTATTGCACTCTAAGTTACATATATAATGTACTCTCCATATTATAATTTACTCTACGTCTGGCATGAAAGTGAAAGAATTTACGTTTTTGCAGGAAAAATTCAAGCACATAAAATTTTATTACAACAACAATATGAACATTCAAAATTATTTTCTATCTTTGTTCAAAGTTGTCTCCAATATTTATTTGTATATTCTGTCTATGAAGAAAGAACATATCTCTTATTCATACAGGCGCTTTTTTATAATTGAAGGTGAGTCCAGTAAAATGATGTTTCTTTTACTAAAATTGTAACTGTGATACTGTTTCTTTAGAAATGATTGAGCATTTTATCTTAAACTTGTCTACTCAGGTTGATACACAGAATAACCTGTATGAATATTAGACACATTTTTCGTTACACCTGTTTGTGTATATAAGTTACATATGGTAGAAAATTAAACAATATAATCTGTACTCAAAGTAAAAGCACAGAGTATGAAGTTAAAATATACACTTTATATTCTGTGCTTGTAAAAAAAGGACATGTCCGTTATTTACACAAGTGATTATTTTGATCTTCTTGTCTTTTAGAAAAACGATGTAATTTTTTTTCCTAAAATCGTAACTTTGACCGTGGCTTTTTTAGTAATGTTTGAGAATTTTCATACAGAAAAATTTTCTACTCACGTCGATATACAGAATTGACTGTATGAATAGTTGATACGTTTTTCGTCACACCTCTCTATATACGTTTGTCACATTTAATAGAAATTTAACGAGTAAGAAGTGTATTTAATACACTTAGTAAAATTAAGTTTTTAACTAATTTCTCGAAAGAGTTTTTATTAAGAACCTTTCCTATTTTTACAATTTTCCTGATTTTAGATAAGCGTCACGGAAAAAGTGAGCTGATTTCAAAATATCCTCAAGTCAACCGATCCAAAATCCATATACTTTCTTACTATTACTAATACTTAAACCTGTCTATATCTTAAGAAAAAAATGAAACATTTACTGTAACTAAATAATATTAATTCCTTAATCCTTTCCTGTTTCATGTCCTATTCCTTTAATTTTACTCCATTTTTCTATTTATGTATTAAAGTTTAGTTTACTCTTTTGATGAATGCGTAATATACGCATTCAGTTTTTAACAATATAATTAAAAAAATTTCAAAAATATAATTTAATCGCATCTGTTTAAAAAGTAAAATACGGGTTTTGTTAAAATGTATATTTACCAATTGTTTAAACCTATGTAATTGCGTCACTGAAAAGTTATAATAGAGTCTCAGAAGGGAAAATATAAAGAATATATATTTTCTTTATAATTTTCACATATTTTATATTATATTAAATTGAGGATCATTCTAATACGGAATTATTTTAGTTATAAAAAAAGTTTAGAATTGACCATCAGCATCAACTAATGGCTAGACTCTAAATAACAGTTAAGTTATATTCATATAAAACAAGCAACAAAAAATGAGGCAGCGTTCAACTCGGCGGTTATTGACTATTTCCAACTGAGTAATTAATTGTAACTTACTCGTAGTTGACAGCTTCCCGTAAATAGTGAAAATATTGAGGGCTTGTATAAATAATTTTAGTCTGAATATTATCCACGCTTGCTTCTAATAACCTTTGATAAGGATATGATTGATTTGCTTTATAGAAATTAAATCGGCATATTTATGTACGAAAGCCAATACTTCATAAAAAAGAAAGATAATATTAATTATCCAAAAGAAAGGTAGCAATCATATTTTAATGCACAGTGTAATATCCATATATTTTCGTACGAAATCGAATAAATATTTAAGTATGCGGAAATTACTTAAAAAAATAACTTTTAAGCGCGAGTGGAACACGTACGAGGGTTCCATAAGCATTTAGGCATTTATAAACATACAATTGTACATAATATTCCTATTAAACTATTTATTTTAAATTGTGCAATTTTATTTTTTTGGAACGAAAATATATTGCCTACTATGTCTATCACAGGCGCATGTTTAAAAAAATTATTTGTGAAATAACTATAAATTAACGATTATCAATTTGTATTTTTACTTGTGCTATGAAATCTTGATTTTTGCCAAGTTTCATGGTCTAGGTAAAGGTGAAGTACCTTATAGGTTGTGATTTATTTGCGAGTACCAAAATATGCGGCACAAATGATTGTATATTTAATCTTTTTCTTAATTGCGTTGACTAGGATCTTGATTTTTTTATAATTCTAAGGGATCATAGATCTAAGTATTTGATATAAATTTCAACATATCATCTCTTCGTGTTCCTGTGAAAAATTCACAGGCCGATAGATGAACAACAAAGTGATCCCACAAAGGTTCCTTTTTTCCTTTTGAGGTATGGAAACTTATAAACGAAGAATAAAATAAATTGGCTAAAATTCAGAGTTATTGGATGAATACGTTGCATTATAATAATCATAATTTTGAATTGTAAGATTTTGTGATATGATTATATCACAAAATCTTTCAATGCAGAAATATTCATGATGCAATGTAAGTAAAAGAAAGACAAAAGTAAAGGTAATTATAAATATATAATAAGCTACATTTAGTCTGTTCTAAAGTAAGCGCTAGAAAAACTGAAATCAGATCAACTATATAAGTATAATATATTTTAAGATTTTTCAGAATTAGAAAATTACCGGAGTAAAATACAGTTTCAGTACGAGTTCTCGACTGGAGTAGTCATAAAGCTTATTAGAGTAGGATAAATTGAAGATTGATTCAGCATGGCATTCAACATAGTTTGGAGCATAATGTTCTAAACATTTTTTGTTGGTGTAGAAAAAACTATGGACATTTGTAAAATATAATCGTCGACTGGTTATTAAAATTCCTACGTCACGAAACACAATTTATTATGAAGTCTAAGATCTACTCAAAATTTTAGCAGTTATACTCATTGAATGGTTTCAATGATATTATAATTATAAGCACCAAAAAAGCAAATGAAAGATGGTTTCATAATAAAGTATTGCTATTCGTGGAGTTCAGGAAAGTTTAAATGTTCTTGAAACTATGAGTTTAACATAACGATTTCATATTAGGTTATTTCAAAATAATATATTTATGTGTATTTTAATTTCCAAATATTCCAGTAATAGTAAAAATCGTCGTTAGTTTTCTCAATGATTTTGAATTTTTTATTCAGAAATTATACAAATATATTACAAAAGAAATTTATTGATTAAAATATGAGATTAAAATATATTTAATATCGAAGCAGGTATAATACCTAAGGATATATTAAATCTGGATTATTTTTTAATGCATATCCCTAAATAGAAAAGGATTACTTTGTCGATGCATTGCCAAAAGTCAAATTAAACATGAAAATTGCAAGTGGTGTATCCGGTGCGTAATTATGTCTAAATCACCGCATTTTTCCCTGTATAAGTTAGGCGATGATATTAATTTGATGCATAACGTCGTCCTTCCAAAGAATACCTAGAATACACTAATGATAAATACGGAAATACCGGAATACCCGATAATAATTCCAGTTCCTCATTTATCTTCTGTTCTACAAGTTTTTATTCTTATAATACATTTTTTGTGGCTTTATATATATATATATATATATATATGTATATATATATATATATATATATATATATTTGTGGATTGAGAGAAAAAAATTTTAACATTAGTATCACCACGATTTGATAATTTGTTTTATCGTATTTATCTTTGAGGTCTATTTTGACCATTGGACATTCAATAATTTGTAAATTCATTATGTTGACTCCTAGAGAATTTATATATCCATAAGCCAAAGCTTCTGATAATATCTATAATGATAACTTTCCTTTTAGTGTCTTTTGCACAGAGTGATACAAGTTAAAAAATTTGAAGAAAACTAGACGATTTGACTTACCTCACTTACCTGATGGTAAAAATAATAATTATAATGATAAAAATGATTACAGATATAGAAAAAGAACAATCTATGTCTTATGCACGACAACCGTAAAATTTATAAAATATTTACACGAATATACAATCCAATACAAAACAATTAAAGCTGAACATATTTATATTCAGTTCAATCTACCCCCTCGGGTAGGATGGAGGGAAATTAATAGAGCGTGAACCACGTGTCAGATCTGAACCAAATTCGTGATTGATCACCGCGGTTTCGCTGATGGTATCTTGTGGTTTGTTGTGCAACGTGAATTTCGTGTTCACCCGCTGATATGTGTGTGTACTTGTGTATGTACCCATACTCTACATATAGGAGATGTACCGTAAAATATATTTTTCAAAGATGTTATATTACAACCTTGCAAAATTTAACTGCATATGTAAATTTTTTAAAAATTCATACGTATATTTTTAGTTCAAACATTTAGAAACTGCAAGAGAATTCTGTTTTAAGGTTATATATATATATATATATATACATATATATATATATATATATATATATATATATATATATATATATATATATATATATAATCATTAACCTAACTGATGATTTATTAATGAGCGAAAAATTTCAGTACTGGCAAATTTATTAATTGTAAAAAACTCTCAAATAAAATTTAAAATTAGTATTTACTCTAATGTAAAGAAGCAGTTTATTTAACCTAGATACTCGATTACAGCATGAGAGCTTGCTTTGTCTACACAAAGTTGCGTGTAACATTACCCCGAAATTTATATTCCTGTCTGTTTAAATGCCTAAGTTTGTGGCGGAGGTTTGTTAATGATTTATAATTATACTGTATTATTATTGAAATAAGTCGACTCAAACAAGTGCGTCGTTAAATGAAATCGGCCCGGCTCAGACAAATTTGTCGTTAATTAATTTCATAATCTTGTTTAGGTTAGTTACTTTACCAGAGTTGCTTGATTTTAAAATAAATTAAGAACATTTTCTTCTTAAATTTAATTAAGGATTCTTTTAAAATTAATTAAGGACTTCAAAGTTACACAAGCCTGTAAATTTTTCAATTTGAGTAAATTTCTTTCAGACTTTGTGCGGTTATTTTTACAAGCAGACATTTTTTTACTTTGTGTGAAAAAATTGTAAACATAGTATCGATTTAATTTTCATATGATTTATGTAGAAATATACTATTTTTTCATATTATAAATAAACTAAAAACTACTCTAAATTACTATCAAGGTGTTACGTTTATTTAAACGTCAGATAAAACAATTTTTAAAACGCAATTGAAAAATTAATTTGCTTATCAAATTTATTTGCAAACTTATTTTGTTCTCGATTAATTGTTGATAAAAAAAGTTGTTTAGACTGTGATACTTTTTTAGTTATTTAGACTGTGAGAGTAATTTCTTGTATTTAATTTTTAAATCTTGGCTACATTTCAATATAAAGTATTTAAGTTTCAATTTATTTAAATCGAAGAGGATGGAGGTCAAATATCGCTGGCGTACATTTCACATCAACACAACAGCAATACCACATGTTTTATTTTCATTTTAATTTTTTAACATTTATAGAAAATACTCTTAAAAAAATTTAAGAGCAATTAATTAGAAGCTAAATAAATTTCAAGAAAATTCTTAAAACCACTTCTTAAGTATTAGTGATACCTAAAGCAGTACTAAAAATGAAATTGATGGGTTCGTTATAAATACCTACACGTATTATTAGTATCGTACTATATGTAAACAGGTGAAATACTTTTTATTATTATAGTTTGCATTTAATAAAATAAATGTACATTTTATTACAATTACTTTAAATAGAATCCACCATTGTTTATAAAAACGTAAATTACGACAATCAAAAATATATTTTTATATTAAAATTTACAAAAATATGAACCCACAAAAATTATGTGTGTTCCATCTCTTTACCCAAGTATTACTGAAATGTAACGATGTTCAGCACATTATATTAAAGTTGCCTTATTGACAGTTATTGCTAACTTAGCTAACTTTACACTTAGACCATTTTAACATCTATTTAACAAAGATCAGTTCATATTTAGACTAATTCAAACTTTAGAAAATTTTATATTTAGACAACCTTAACATTTTGACAACTTTTTTTTTAATTATTTAATATTACTTTATCATTAATTTAATATTACATTACCATTTTGGTAACTACAAAATTTTGATAATTACACATTCAGACAACTTCACATTAAGCGACTTCAACATTAAGTCAATTACCGACAGTGTAAAGTTTTCTGTAAAAGCTAAATAAAAAGTTCATCTATAAGTGTAGATTAAGTAAAGTATTGAAATAATTTGGAAAGCTCGAGCTTGACCAACAATTATTAAAAGACTTTAGAAGAAAAAATAAAATGATACTTCGTATTATATGGACGGAACCGTTAAAAATCTTAATATCCTATAACAAATCAAACTCTCATTTTTTCTGTTTCATCTTCACTGCTCCGTCCCTAACAGGAAAAATAACCCATATCACTTCAAACACGTGTCCATCTGTCAGTCGATCACAACCATATTTCGCAAAACTGCTGGATACTGACACTATTTGGTAGTAAATATGGCATAGTAAAAAATAATCAACTAACATACATTTCAATAGCTGATACCCAAAAATATTTGTGTGATAGTTTTAGGAGTTAACTTAAATGCTTGAATAAAATTTTAAAATTCTACTTACGTCGTACGAAAACCTCGTTATGAGGGATGCAAAAATACTTTTTTTATAACATTGAATAGTATACTATTCAAAATAAATCCCTAAAAATTTGCAAAAAGATAAGTGTGCTTCTCTCTTCCCTATTTCCAAGAATTTTAACGTTAAGTTATGAAAAAAACGTGCTTTTTAGAAACCTGCACAAAACTCATGGAAGAATTCTAATGTTGATTCTAAATGTAATAGTTTGAGATATTGATGATATTATGCTCCTCCACTTAATTATACCAATATTAAATATTTTGTACTAAATGGTAGCATTAAATATTCATTGCAATTAAAAGTCCGTGTAAGTAATGCCTTGATGATGAACAAAGTAATTTAATTTCGTAACGAGGTACGGAACCTTTGATGAGCGAGCCAGACCCACACATTGCAGTTTTGATTATTTTGTGATAATATTACTTATTATGTCACTAAAAATATATTTGTGGTCCATGAGAAGAAATTTAGAGTTCATTTTCTAAAGCTCTCTGCTCTTTCGGTTGTTGATAATTAAAATCGTAATAATGATCAGGAGTTAACTAAATGAGAGAAAACGTACATCTGTTCGACGCATTCAAATGTATGCAAATTTAATTCTAAATTTTCCTTAACAGTATCATCTTTGCATTACCGTGGAAATATCATAGAATTAAAGGAATTCTTAATCTGTGTCGGTTCGTCAAATACGACATACACATGGAGGCTTCGCGTCATTTTGACCCGACGATATAAAAAAAGGCAATTGCTTAAAATTTAGTGTCACACAAAATATTTCACAGACACATATTTGGGAAATATATTTAAGTATCCTCAAAATTCGATCTAGGAAATACATAATTCCCTATGCAATTACGATCTTGTTTACAATGAGTAATATCGCAGGCTAATTTAAGCGTATTATCTCGTTATAACCTACAGTGAAAAGTTTTTGAATTCACCAAACTCAGGCTACATAGAGCTGAGTATTGGGGAATATTTTTAAAACAATGGTTTATATCGTGTTAAACGGATAATTGACAACGTTAAATGAACACTTTTTGCCATAATTATTATTCTTGCCATCAAAATTATTTAGAAAATTGTGTTTATTGTAAATACCTTGTTTATTCAAAATACCCTATTACGTAGAGGAATGATGTTTTTTTAGATTTTAAATTGGGATTTCACAAATCTAAGTTATGTGAATTCCCAATTGGCTATGATAATTTAATATATTTTTTCCAGGCGAGGTTATCTGAAAACGATTCACAAAATTTCTCTGACAAATTCCTTTCTCTCAGAATAACCAAATATTGTATTTAATAAAGTAGCAAACGTCTGTAAAATTGCGAATGAACAAGTGCACTTTCTTTATTTTAATCGTTGATTAGGCATTCATTTCAAAAGAATATTTGAATTGAAATAAAAGCTTTATTGTTTAGACTCAAACAAAAACCAAATGGAAAAAACTTTTGCTTATTCCAGTTTTTATCAGTGAGTATAATGTTTGGGTATAAAGTATACCAGAAGGATTTCGAAAATAACCCAATTCTATATGCAACTAAGGCCATGAATGTAGAATGAAGATAAGACAAGTTGCGAGTAATGATATGTGATAAATAAAAATTAAATAAAAAATAAAATACATGTGTAAATATAACAACTTGACATAACAGGCGTTGCTATTCGCTTATTACCGCTTCCTTTGATATGTAATTAAAATTTATTTATGACTTTAAAATTGTTATTTATATAATATAAATATATTATTACTAGCTGACCCGTGCGAAGTCTTCGCACTATATCGCCATCTAGCGTGTTCCAAGTATACAATTTGGCTAAGATATTTGATATGTCGCCCACAGATGGCGCTCATGCCAATTGTTATAAAAATTAATTTTTTTATTAAGAAAAAATTTTTTTCGAATTGTTTTATATTTTTCGCCCAAAGTAGAAAACATAAGCTTTAAGTGGGTATTTTTTTTATTTTTTTTGGTGCAGTAGTTAAAGAGATCGAACCGCTCGACCAAAAAACACCTTTTAGAAATAATATATTTAGATTTTTACTATTATTATTATAACTTTTACCGAATAACATTTCTAAGGTCATTGGGAGAAAATTATAATCGGTATAAAACTGAAGTTTCCTATATTCGCGGGGGAGTTACTG
The DNA here is from genome assembly GCA_039881145.1 of Druceiella hillmani. Taxonomy (NCBI): domain Eukaryota; kingdom Metazoa; phylum Arthropoda; class Insecta; order Lepidoptera; family Hepialidae; genus Druceiella; species Druceiella hillmani. Next base: position 34,382,531 of record JAYKKI010000018.1, on the reverse strand, counting down.
ACAAAGCATAAATTAGATCTGTTGTTTTTGAATTGCTACGGAAAGCAAAATTGACATGTATTTATTCGGTTACCTTGTTCTGTTAGTACTTTCGATTCACCGAACACTCGGAGTTAGAAGTGTTTTGACTTAGGAGCACAGTAAATGAAATGCAGCGCTTTCTTCTGTCTATAACCACCTTGTCATAACAATTAAATGTTACGATAAGAATCAAAGCTTCCATGATATTAATAGATTGCGTTAATTAAAATATCAAATGTGTGAATATTTCTGATTTGAGTGAAGGGGCGAAATATATAAAACGAGTGGATTCCATGAATTTTCAGGTTGTTTTTGGTATCGATTCTATGAAAACTGGCATAAAATTCCTGAAGCGAAAGATCTTGACGGATCAGCATCGGTGAAAGTTTACCAAAATATTTAAAAAAAAGTGAGTATTGCTTACAAACACTAACCAAATGAATTTAGTCTTATTAAGTATTAATCGGTTTATGATCGCATATTATTTATTTTATTTATACATTAGTCAGCAAAATTTAAATGTGGATTTATTAAAGGGCTACATTTAAACGATGATGTAATTTTACAGAAGGTGAAAATAGCTTCTAGCAACTAAATAACTCTAAACAAAAATAAGCGTGTTTAAAAAGTCTTAGAGTTTATTTACGATTTTATTATTTAAATAAACCACTAGGATAAATGAGTGACTATTTGTTTTAAAAATTTGTTTGCACTAAATTTTTTCTAAAGAAATTGATAAAATATTCCATTTATAAATTTGTCCATACCCATATATACACGAATGTGGTAAATTTTTACTACCTTAACTTGGAAACGATTGTACTAATTTAAGTTCACCATTTAAATAATTGTGGCTTCAAACTCACGTTAATTTTCCTCATTTTTAATTCATTATTAATGAAAATGTAGCATGAGCTTAAACAGAAATCCTTAGGTCCATACATATAATGAAACTATAGAATTGACGTGGCTGTATATTGAAGGTGTTTACGAAAAAATTATAAAGGGTTACGTAATAAAGTAAGAGAACACCAAAATATAATTATTCGAATTTGTGTTGGTTTATTTGTTTGAACAAGCATCAAATAATTCTGCTGACAATGCGCAATCTATTAATATTATGGAGTTTATTAAGAATATAAGGGTCCACTTGAAATATTATTGTTTTTTTTCATTGAAATTAGTATTCTCGATCAGAAGATGCAAATTTGATACTTATAAAAATGCGTTTATTGCATTAATACAACAAAATAGACGTAGCGTGTAGTGATTACAGATAAATGTAGAGTGTATCTATGTACATCTATAGAGAACGCTACGTGTAATTATAATCGGGCAATGAAATTTTCCACCACGATATGCTTTAACGAAATGGACGAAAAATTTGTATCTGTGGCCAATATTTTTAATTTGAGTAACTTAGCAAGTTTACTATGGGGCAATGCAAAGTTGTTAGTTACTTATTTTATTGTCTATACATACCATAAATTTGTAGAATTGATCAGTCTATATATTAGAGATATTTAAGGAACAGTTATTTAGGGGAATGTAACAGAAGTAATAGAGCACAAAAATATTGCACTGGAATTAAATAAATAAAATATGAGTTCCACGTGTAATTTGTTTATCTTTGTCGTAAAGGAGAATTATTGTGGAAAAGTTCTTTATTAAGTTCAAAAAATGATATCCAAGTTATGTAGGGGTTCTATTGGAAACCTCGTCATTTTTTAAAGGGAGGCAATAAAAATAAAAGCTCTGCTTTAATATCTACATGGATATTCTTTATCTAATTTTTTTTACAAATTAACACGCTTATTAGATATTTTTTCATTTGTTGTAACTAAATATTAATAAATAAGTGATCGCATTGTCCTTTTAAAATTTCTATGTATATCAGTATTAGAATTTGATAAATCTTTTTTTAAGTAAAAATGCATTTTCATCCCGAATGACGTAAAAGTATTAAAAAATAGGATGGGTTTTTGCCTTTTATTATAAAACTATACAAAATTTGTAAAAGTATATTTAATGTCAATTTACGTGTGGATAGACAGCAAAAGTAAAAGAGAGCCCTGTAATTTATTCTATGACGTAAACGCATTATAATGGTTGCGTCAAAGTTAACTTTCATTATACTTCATCACGAGAAATCCACCATCGATTATTAATCAGTTTACATGAGACAATATTTAATAAACCAATATTTAATGGACTTTCAAAGAAAAAATTTACTCCTATTAAAACTAATTTGACAATTTTCAGCGAACAAAGAAATTTTTCAAAATTAATGGTTATCACATTCCATAAAATTATGCGCATTCACAAATAAAATTTCATGGAGGGAGTAGCATGATGTTCGGTAAAGAGAAACTTTCTACTTGTTCAGTGAAATCAGTATTCCGATTACTCAAACAAAATCAGCAGGCAATATACAGGCATATTGGCTCTTCTTCTAAATATTTATTTAAATAATTCATTTTTCAATTTTTCATGCCGGCTTATACCCCTAAAAATATGTATCCGGTACGGCGGTTTCCCGTGTCACCGTCATGACAATCTATTTAAAGTGATAATATATTTCCCTTCCTTTAGTCTGGTAACCGAGTTATGATTCCTTAAATCGATTTAAATTTTCTTCCAGGCTAACAATATACATACATACATATATTTATATATATATATATATATATATATATATATAAATATATGTATATACACACACACTCTTTTTCATAAAAAACGCGGTTTTGATTTTGTCACATTATTAACAAAATATTATTTATTAAGAGGTTGTATAAATTGTAATTGTTACTGGCGGGTGCAGTGTTTTCTGGCACATAAAAACGAACATCCTAAATTTGAAATTTATTCTTTTTGAATGAAAATTCTCTTTCACTGATAAAAACGTATTTTTTGGCGGTAAAAGAAATCCAACTCTTAGGTTCTTTTTAATTTATCACATTTTTTATTTTAACAAACAATTTAATTAAAAATTTAATTTCTACTGTTTGCTGCATTAGTTCACTTCTGTTTGTTGTTCTCAGTATGGTTGAAAAAACGATAAGAGCTAATAAAATTATTGCGCTGCTTGAACAAGGCTGTTTCCAATGTTATGTGTGTCAGCAGTATAATGTGAGCCGTTCCACCGTCCAAAGGACCTGGCAACGATACCAAAAAACGGGCTCCGTGTGTAGAAGGCTCGGTTCTGGAAGAAAACGGTGAACTGAGCCACGGGACGACCACTTCATAGTCAGTAAAGTGCTACGAAATCGTCAAGTTACGTACGTAGATCTCAAACAGAACTTCGAGGATATCAGAGATACACGAGTAAGCCTATAGACAGTCAGAAAGAGACTTCATACCGTCAATATACGTAACTATAGCCCAGCTCGGGGCCCTACATTGCTCCGTGAGCATCGAGTTGCCAGATTGAGATTCACTCAAAATTTTTCGTCATGGACTCAACAAGACTGGAATAGTGTTCTATTCTTCGATGAAGCTCGCATATCGATTAGTGGTGAGAATCGACGTCGGCGAGTCTTACGAGGACCTGGAGAACGCTTCACAGAAGTGTGCTTTGAGGAAATCACCCCTTACGGTGAAGGCTCCGTAATATTTTGGGCTGGTATTAACTCAGATGACCGTACCGAGTTAGTTTTTTGATTGAAAATGGCACACTTAACGCGCAAAAGTACATAATAGAGGTTCTTATCCCTCATATCCAACTTGCAGTTACAGCAATTGAAGGTGAGTCCATTTTTATGAACGACGACGCTCGCGCCCACCGCTCTAGAGACGTTGATGCGTTTATGTAGGAGGCCGGAATTCGTCGGTTAGACTGGCCAGCTAGAAGTCCCGACCTCAATCCGATAGAACACATATGGGATAATCTCAAACGACGCTTCAGAACCGTAAAACCAGCTCCAGAATACATTAAGGCCCTTAAAATGTGATCCTCGCTAAATGGGAAAGTATTCCTCAGGAAATTGTAAAAAACGTCGTCGAAAGCATGCCTACCAGATTAAACGCAGTGATTTTAGCTAGAGAAGGTCATACTCGTTACTATAATTTCAAATTTTATATTAAATTAATAAAAATATTCAAAAATAAACTTTAGCCATTTTTAATGTACCAGCATGAAAACGCTCGTCTGTGGACTTTACATAGTTTTTTTTTATTCGCATTTTTAATGACTGAAGTGGGTAAAAACGATATCTCAATAATAAACAACAATATTGTCATCAATAATAAAATAACTCTGATATGGTTTATTCCTATAAGTGTCCGTTTTTTTTGCAAAAGAGTTTTTATATATATATATATATATATATATATATATATATATATATATATATATATATATATATGTACCTGTTACCTTTTATCAAATTACGGTTAAGAAATATCTTTTTTAATTTGTAAGCTGTGTTAAATATTAGGAAAACACAAAGAAAAAAATATGTATACGTCATAAAAGTGAATGTCGAACGCTCTCGTTATTTATTAATTTAATTACTTCGATGAATAAGTAAATCTGGCAAATTTATTGCTTAAGCTATAACCTCTTCCAGTCAACTAAATTGAAATTGTTTTTCTAAAGTTACAGAACAGGTTGATAACAATAAATGATGACAACGTTTTTGAGATAAAACAAACACAATCTTTATAACGGAAAATAATTAAAAACAACTAGATTAATAGACTTATGTCTATATTTCTCTTTAATAAAAGACTTTAGGGTTGGTATATCATTAAATAACAATTAATTATTGTCTTAAAGATAATTTAATTATTGGCTCTCATATAGGAAATATCAAATGAGCGAGGTTAATAACCAATGAACAGAACTTATTGAGATTATTATGGTGATTTAATGTAAAGTTTAAGTTATATGCAATATATATTTATCCTTGTTACGTGAAACTTTGAGACGCAAACATTATTATTGGATGAAATGTTTGCTGCATTAATTAAAAATGCCACGCAATCGAAGCCACGGAATGATTAGTTTCTCCTGAATTAACAAATTCCGGTCTCCGAAGATCAGTGCAAAATGTTTTAGGTAAAAACGTAACATAAAACATACAATAATTAATTTATTTAATTTTTTCTTCACTTCATATTGATTTTATCTCTAAAATCTCTGGAATCGACTAGAGAAGAAGACCTAGACACCTAGATTAGAAGCAGAAAGTGGAGATTGTAGCTCTCGAGAAGAGCCAAATGCTATTCGTGATGAAAATACATTTTTACTTAAAAAAGGTTTACTAAACTCTAATAATGATGTATGTAGAAATTTTAAAAAGACAATGCGATCTCTTTTTTATTAATATTTAGTTATAACAAACGAATAAATGCCTAACAAACGTGTTAATTTGTAAAATAAAATCGACAGCAAAACTTCATGTAGATATTAATGCAGAGCTTTTATTTTCATTAACCGCTTTAAAAAATGACGAGGTTTCCAATAGAACACCTAGATAACAATAGCAACAAAATTCACTTAAGTACTATGGCCAAGCTCGTCCTACATTCGCATTTCCTACATTTGAGGGAGTACTGCGCTTTGTTTTTGCGTTTAAGCCCGGCGTTTTCGTTGTCTTTTTCTTTGAGACCTTTTTAAACTTGATTTCACTTTGCCCCGATAAATCGCGTTATTTTAAGAAAGTCAGGAAAATTTCAATCACTCCCAAAGTCATAGTTGGTAAATTTTTTGAATCATTTATTTGAGAGTTTTGACACAAACTTTAAACGATACTTCGTTCACTTGAGTTGGATAAATACTTTCTGAGATATGATCCCGTTTATTAAAACGTATCTAATCCGTAAAGATGGGAAAATGGGTGACTCTATTTGTGCGTGAGCAGTTCGTGATATCCTGCAACCATCACAAATATCAGAGTGATAAAGAAACAAAGAATACGGCGACATTATGTCTATTTTTAGACAAGCTATCGAAGTTTGAGTTTATTTCGAGTGATACTGTTGTCCATTTTGTCGGAACATTGAGCGTAATATAGATTTAGCACGCACTATGTGGTAATCCAGGCTATAACTTATTTAAATTCCATTTTTTTCCGAATCCGTTTGCTCATAATAGTCAAATCATGAAAATTAAATATCATAAAAGATGGATACTACTCCTCAGGATATATTTCAAATATCAGGACAAAAAGTAGCCTGTTAATGTATACAGACTATAATCCATTTTTGCGTATATTTGCAAAAGAATTATAGAGTTACATAGTAACAAATACTAGTCCATACATCTACTCATTTAAACTTCCTCATATACAATATTAGCTTTGATTTTGAAAGAGTTTCATTTGAATTTATATCTGTTTACAATTTGCAAACGAACATGTGTGAAATAAATGTATTTTTTTGAGTTTTACAATTTCATCTTAATTTTTCCTTTCACTTTGACCACGGTCTATTTTTGACCCACACTTATAGTGATATACTTATAATTGTCAGCAATGTCACTGAATCCGGAAGGGTAATGGATTCATGTATTTATATTCTAGCCATGTGATGTATAAGATGTTCTCGATAGATTTGATATAATGCTTCACACTGCTCAAGATTGAGTATTCTGGATGACAATTGAGTGGTGCCAGGGAATACAGCCAATATTTTAAACACGTTATAGAATCAGATGATCACCAAAAGATGACTTGATGATATGAGCGATGATGAATTGCCGTAAGATTTATTAAACTGCAAATTGATCCCACTTTTTTCTTTTAATAAGTAGATGTTGTTGGAAATATTCCTAACGATACACATTTAGAAAAAAAAGTGGAAGTACAGGAATTACACTTATCAGATGTTTTGTGATTGAAAAAAAAACAAAAGCCAGCGATGACGTAAGCTATTGCTGACTTGCCTTATATTATTATATATCACGTACGTTAGAGTATATATATATATGTATTTATATATATATATATATATATATATATATATATATATGTAAAGAAACGTGAAGCCAATAGAATAAATGAAAGAAATTCATTCAGATAATAATATATTTGAAATGATGTTTTAATATGATGATTTAAATATTTAAATTCCTTTTAATCGGATTCGAAAAAAAGGAAATTCTCAATTCGTCACATATTTCGTTTTTTTCCTGTATGTACATGTATAGCCGTAACTCATTAATCAAACTTTATGATCCTTTTTGTTGGAAATATCTTCAGGATCTATTGCCTATTAAGGTATCCTAGGAAAAATGAATAAGTATAAAAATTATCCTTGGAAAAATGTTAATTCAAATTTCAAATCATTTGACATGTCTTTATAAACATTTTCCTCACAGACATCGGCCATTTTCAAATGATGTGGCTGGAATGGGGTAACAGAAAATATGTACCGTGTTTGGACATAATTATCGACATAGGCATATATTTGAATATCAGGGTAAAGATGGTAATTATTACGACTATTCATATCAACCCGACGATGAAACAAACAGCAAACGATTCCTTAAAGCAAATCAGTTAAAAAGTCGTCAGGATAGATATCTGAAAATAAAACGAATTGCCTGATCAGAAAGATTGTAATGTGGGCTTTAACCAAATAAATATAATTTCAAAGCGTTAGAATTGTTTACTATTTATATTAATAAAATTGCAATCATTTTCTGCATTCATCAATATCTACAGCATACCGAGTTGGTGTTCCAAACTACCCTTGATGTTCCAAATATAAAAAAAATAATTATCATCACACTTGCACTCAAGTCGAATTCAATGGGTCTTTTACAAGTAGTCGTAAATGAATAAGCACGCACGCACGCATGCACGCACGTATGCCTGCTCGCACGTACGCAAACACGCACGCACGCACGTTTACACGCTTGCATAGACGCATATACTATGTGTACGAGTATATTTATAAGACGAAGAACCTTTTTTTTGAATTTCAGCGTAGATTTAGTTAGATTTTTTGTGTTTAGTTTTATTTAACTATTCAAAACAAATCAATGCGCATTAAAATTGTTTCGACATAAAATGATTTTTTACCGAGATATACCTATGAAAATTTAATTTATTGTCTTTTTTTCTATTTATTTTCATTTAAAATCTATTTACAGAGCATCTTTTGTTACTTAACTTTAACATCCCAACCAAATTTACAAACATAACAATAATAACAACCTGTTAGGTGTGAGGTACACATATACTCTTTGTGGGTTGCTACAAATTGCGGTCACGTAAAATAGTTTTTCATCGTAGAATCCCCGCGAGCGACAGGTAATCGATCCCTTGAGTGCTTTTCAATATATTGCCTTATGGAATGCTATTTTTGTTTACATTTAGCAAACGCAGGTGATTAGATTTTGTTAAAGGTTCTTAGAGAAGAAATGAAAGCTCTAGAAATTAAAGTTCTAGTGAAGGAAACCATAATTACATATCAGAAAATGGACGTTAATATAACTATAATAGTTATATTAATAGATACATATCCGTCAGAAAACGGTAAAAAAAGAAATGAAGAATTGAATTTCACGCACACAATTACTCTGCATATAAGTAGAAAAAACCTGTTAAGTATGCGCAGAACTGTCGCTATGAACTTTCAGTAAACATTTAGACCCACATAAATATTTAAGTGTACATAGCGTTTTAATTAAACTGTTTGCAAATTTTAATGTGATTTGTTACCTTATAAATAAACTGCTTAATATTTTGCAAATAGTAGAAATATATTTTAAAAATATGGCAACTAGCCGAGAAAATAGGAAATTTAGTATTATCGCTATTGTATTCCAATAAATTTCGGAAAACCTTCTCGTAACATTTTTTTTCATAATTTTGACTTTATAGATTTTGGAGACAGAGGAAGAGGGGAGACATTTTATTCACAATACCCCTATAAATATCTCACTTAAAAGATGAAAAAAGGGTCATGAAATCCCCATGACATCCTTTTTCATTTAACATCTTGTACGACATGTGAAATGGACACAATTTCCATGTAAGTTCCATTCAATTGCGAATTATCGAGATATAAGCGGGTTTATATGCTTTATAATCTTATCAAAATTTCAAGATTGATATCAAATGGATTCTGTGAAAATTGTTTATAACACTATCTTCAGAACTATCCAGAATGAAAACCTTGTATGTATTTAAATGCCTTGAAAATATTATTAAGGTTTGGAACATCTCATAGGAGCTAGAAACACTATAAAATAAACCACTTCGACCTGAATCATAATAAAACAGGCCAAGTGGTAGTTAGACTCACGCAGGAAGGGTTCCATTGTACCAAGCTAAAAATAGATGAAACTGCAAATAGATGTTTGCTAATTACTTTTGCGTATGCCGTAATTTTATGTTTTGATATTTGTGAAATAGGAATGTTTGCAATTAGGATTTGAATAAAATATAATTCAAGAATTTTTCAAAGAACTATTGTTTACTTCTCTACAGGTAACAAATTTGTTTATAGTGCAAAAAATTAACACTTTTCAAACATAATCGAAAAATACTTTCTTGTATAGAGGTAAGAGAAACAAAGTGTGTATATCACAAAACTTTATTGTTTTCATTTTTAAGGTAGTCAAGGAATTGAGGGTCCAGAAATTGACGCCTTAATTGTATTCTTAATACTTTCATCCAGCTCTGTGTGGAAAATACCAAACGTTTGATAATTTTAAGTAGATTTTCATGTCAACTCTGAGTTATATGTCAAAAAGCATTATTAATCCACGCTCATAATTAATTTTAAGAAAAAAAAAATTGTAAGTTTAGTGAAATTTGATTGTGAAATACTTTTCTTCTACCACAAATTTTCCTTCCCTTAACATTGTATTGAAAGTGGATTAAAATATTTATCACCATTTTATACCCAATGTACACTAAATTCGACGTTTTAGGATTCCAATCGGTATTTCGTACATTTTTTATTACTTGATTGATTTTATCAACAAACTTTTCCTAAATTATGTTTATTTGTTAACTATTAAAATATACACATGTACCTAAGGGAAATTTATTTCTTCAAGAACAATCTCTTATATTTTGACAGTATATCGCATAATATGTAATGATATGGCAAACCGTAAATTGCTGTGTGAGAATAAGAATATACTGGATAAAAAAGCAAATACATAAGCATATCATACGCATACATTATATTTTGTAGTCAGGAATTACATCATAAACGATAAATTTCAATCAAATGAAGCCTCTAACCGTTTATAAATTAATTTTAAATGAATATTATTTATACGAATACACGCAAGTTTTTAAATATAATGTGGATTTAGCCACAGAATATGCATAAATACTACGAATTCGTTTATATCATATGTGGGATGTAACTGAACTGTTTGCACAAAGTACAATACATGCAACTACTCTAATACGTATCATTGTCGGAGGGTATGACTTGCAGTTTCTCTTTAAGCACATTGAAACATCTCCTTTTCACTTTTAAGCGATATTTCACAATGTATAATTTATAAAATGAACAATTTTGCATTATCCGTATACTAAATATTAACAGAAGTACATTTAAATACTAAATATTTTTTTTTTGATTTGATATAAAAATTTTACTGATAAGTTTAGCCTAAGAAAATAAAGACACATGAGTGAAAAAATAAAAAAAAGGTTTGGTGTTCTTCCAAATCGAACGAAAAATACAAATATTTAAATATATTTCTAATTTTAAATTTACGATTTGATTTTTATACTGCGGTCCACCTTTGGCAGATAAATGCGTTAATATATATATATATATATATATATATATATATATATATATATATATATATATATGTAGATATGTGTATATATATATATATATGTATATATATTTATTTAAATATACCAGGTTTTAATCTTTGCTTGTATTAAACCCTTGTACAAATTTTATAACATTATGAGCATTATGCTCTAAAAGTAGACCTTGCTAACGTATATTACAAAGTAACAGGGAAAATATAAAACTATTATTTTTCTATATCCTTCCCGAATTAAAATGTAGAGTCTTTTATACACGTTGTTGTGACTTCATTTATCCTCAAAGACAAATATAATATGAAATTTAAAGAAGGTTATTTTAAAAAACTCAAATTACTGTTATTGCACTGGACTGTAAGGTTGATATGAAAAAAGTTTAGGTTTAGAAATTTATACTTAGGTATTATTTTTTAAGCCTCTAATTATAATTGGTCTTGGTTATTTCCATACAAATAATCACATATACGCCGCATTGGCTTATTATATCTGATTAAATAAATTTCCACTTAGATAACAATTAAAAAAAGATTAAGTAAAATGTGCAGGCGATTGAAAAGAAACGATGTGCCAGGTTACCCTTGATATTGTATTCAAAGGAATGTAAAATACTCAGAGGTCCAAAATATTTTTTAAAGTCCTATTTTTCGCCCTGTTGTCCTTAATCACTTGTTGTTTACTGTTGTTTGTTCTTCTGTTTCATTTTGAAGCATTTACTTGATGAAGCAAATGCACTAATTAAATTGTTTTGTTGCTAAATAACGGGAACAAAAATAAAAAATTAAACAAAACCGGTAATGCGCATAAAAAAATTGTCATCAACCTATAATTATTATGTAATAAAAATTCAATTAGGCGGGATAGATCCTATATATGACAAAATTATGTTAATTTAAGTAAATTGTTTAATCAAAATACACAAAAAGCTTTACTTTATTGACAATAAATATACATATATATATATATATATATATATATAAACATATATATATATATACATAAATATATATATATATATATATATATATATATATATATATATATATATATATGCATGTATACACTTATTAGGGCAAGTTATATCTTATTAAGTTAAAAGTAATATTAAAATATAAAAGTAAATTTTTCAGAAAATATCGGAAGATAAACATACATAGGGAAAGTGTACTTATCTCGTCATTACTTAATAGGAATTACGTTTTTGATTAAAATTAAAAAGAAAATAAAACTAATGAATTATCCCTGTCATTTTATTCGGAAAAGTGTAAATTACACCTTCGATTCTGAAACTTCCTCGAATTTTCGGAAACGGTTTCTTTATTGTTACATATGTGTATTTTTCTTCCTATGATTAACTCATTCCATTATACGTTGAAAAATTATTGAGAATATAACTTTGTGTAAACGAGTTGAAGGTTACAAGGCCTTTATATTTGTATTCATTGAAATGTAAATCACATTTCATGTGTAATTATAATGATTGGTCTAGATGTCTTTATTAACAATACGCATGCATTTGATGAGTTCTGAAGAAGAAATTTTACTTTAAAGTTATAAAACCAAATGCTTTTTACCATCTTTCGTAATTTAATTGGGAGTCGACGGTATATATATATATCGCCAATTTGGCCTGTTTTCAAATGTTGAATATTTTTGGCGTTAATTTTGTAGATTGTTCTCAACTAAATAAAGGATTTTTCGTTATATTTTGATAGTATATCCCTAAATGTAGAAAATTAAAGTCAGATACAAGAAAATGATAATAAAGTAATAAAACAACGAAACAATACATCGTAAAAATTTCATATTTTTTAAATATAAAAGAAGCAAGCATGAGTTTTGTATATTTAAAGACGAGACTGCAAAAAAGAAATGAAACACATTATTATCGGAAAAGCCGTGACTATTTGTTACATAAGTTAAAATGGATCGAATCTTCTTTGTTTTTCTTTTTTAATTAAAAAGGTTTATCACAGAACACCATATCTATAAATTTAAAAGAAGAAATGTAACTTTTCATATCTAAAATTGAAACCGTAAGAAAAGAAACGAAACAAGTCACTAGCGGAGAGACCAAGGCTCCCTATAAATGATTAAAGTCCATTTTATAAAATACGAACCTTCTCTATTCCTCTTTGTTTAATTAAGTTTATTTGTCATAAAATGCCATATTTATGAACTATTAAGGAAGAAAGTATACATTTTGTATATTTAAAGATAACAATATATTTCTTCGTCCGCTACCAATGTATTTCTTAGGGTCTCGTTAGAAATACATCGGTAGCGGAGGGCCGAACGATGGAGAGTTTGCTTCACCGAACTAGTCAGCGAACTAGTGAATAGTTTTTTTAGTTTTTGTAAAGCATATATTTATCTTCATATATGAATGGTATTAAAGATATTATAGTAAAAGTCATATGATGTTAAAGTAAATGAGAGTAAAGGTAAATTTTTCATTTAGTGAATAAAATGTTATATAGTCAAGTAATTAACTTATTCCACTGACAATCACCCTCACAAAGAAAGGAATTTTGTTCATATCTGGATATTTATTTTTGTTTGTACGGTACGATAATTGTTTCAACAAACTTTATATAAGACAGTAATAAAGATATATATATATATATATATATATATATATATATATATATATATATATATACATAAAATTCAGTCGCAATTTTAACATAAATATCAAACGTAGCCTCCATTTGAAATAAATTTTACAAATTTAAACTGGCGAGTAAATTTTATTTGGTTTTCCACAAATAACTTTATTCACCTCACGATGTTGATATCAGTAACCTGATTTTGGGAAAATTTAGATATGTTCTACGAGGATATCACTGTAAGTTCTTAGAACTGTTGATTTGTAATAATGGGTAAACAAAAATTTATTCAAATTTAGAAATCAAACTTACGTTTTTACAAATTGATGGTACATTAAAAACAATGGTTGTGATACAAACTAACAGTCGAGATGAATTTAACACAAAATATTCATTAGATGGTTTGTAAAAATTTCGTTGATTAGTTGACTTTGATTATTACTTTATAAGGAAGCCCATTTTATAATAAAACGTAGTCGTAATAAATTTAGTGATTATCTGCGTGAGGGCTATTCCTTGACAGAAATAATTAAGGACAACATCAATGCTGTACAATTCATAATAAAGACTAAAATGTGATTAACCATCAGCAGATTTAGACAAGTTTTAGCATACCAATGCCAAGAATTAAGATTCTTTATGAAAATTTGGGTGATAGGAAGCGTTGTGCTAGATGAATTTGACTGAAGCTTCAAAACACCTTCGAAAAATGCTAAAAAAATTGAAATGAGGTCTCACATTTATTTACCCACAGTGATGGTAATATTACAGTTTTAAACCTTTCGGTTTTAATAATGGAAATAAGACAAATTTCTAAATTCTGCAACATTACAATATGTAATTTCAACAAGTTTACTTTCACTTAATGAAAACACGTCACAGTCTGTAACCAGGATCAGGTAGTGTAGCAATTGAATACCATGGAAAAGTGGAGAATTGCGATATAACTTGGTTCTAGATACCGGTACAGCAAGATAATAACTGCGCGAGTAGAGGTATACCATGTACGACGAGCAAGAGTTTTTTCAATCAATCGGTGTATGAAATTTCTCCGTTTAACAATTGGAAATAAAACTTAATGAAAGATACTTCACTTCTGTCCTGCGACTTATGCTTACCCAGAACACCTAAGAAAAAAGAAGTAAACATATTGTCTCATTTACAAATATCCAAGGAACGTTTTTAGAATACGTTCTCATCAGGCTGAATTCAGTTTAATGTGGGCTCCAAATAATAAGGCTGGCTTCTAGCTTGTTTGTACTAAAGTTATATATAATAAGTTAGCCCAGGAAATATTTCCTAGCTTTAGGCAGCAATAATCCAAGCCTTCTTAATAACTTTCTAACAACTTAAATAACTTTTTAATAGTAAAATAATGATTATAAGACGATGTTTCAAAGCAATATAACTAACCTGGCATATCAATGTGATTATAATGGTATTCCAAACTAGTATAAGGACAATTGACAGACGACATAATAATAATACTCAATTTAAATTGTAATATATAGAAAGAAACGCTCGTATTTAAAACATTTCCTAAATTTTTCACTCTTTTATGTTATCCGGAAAATAGACATATAATCGAATGTGTAATAACGTAAATTCGCTACGCTTGTGATATAATGTGGAAAGATGTATTTGTTTTTCTCTATATGGGGAGTAGATCAATAAATTGGAATGAAAATTTTTTAACAGGAAAAATCTTAAAATTATATTTATTTAGAAATACTTCACTGAAATTCAATATGCAGAATTAATAAACGTACTAGCCTTAGTAATAATTTTCATTCATTTTTCATTATCAAATACTTTTTTCATTTTTCTAGTATATGAATCTTGTATATGAAATATCTTGTCTTGTATATGAATCATTATTTAATAAATTATTTTGAATGGTTTTTCAGTCTGTTATATACAGTCCACGACAAAATCTTAGCACACTATACGTGGAATGGCGTATGAATGTGGTCTATGGTAGCATAACCTTATCGGAAACCAGGTTGTTATTGATTTTGCAAATATTTACACATTATTTTAGAAATGACAAATGTAAAATTAAATGTGAAATTATATTATATATTGTCATCACATTCACATTTGCTTTCAGCAAAAATAATTATGTACTTTTAAAGGCATATATTTAAAGAAATACTCCGATTTATAGAATAAATCTTAGAAAAGTTTAAATCCATCCAAGATCACGCATCTGTCATATTTTAAAATATCGGTTTATAAAATATAACTCAAACACCATTATCACTTACAAGTGATTGAAAACACCGATAGACTATTCATAGATCTCAAAAAGGGTTTCAATTCACAAATGGATATACTCGTAATAAATATGTTATAAACCGCACTTGATCCCAAAATAAATCCACAAAAGGGATACATCTGATCGGCTGATATTACGTTGCGAAAAATAAGGAATTCATTTTGCTCTCTGGGGAGATATTAAAGCTCACTCAAAGGCGATCAAATGTTTTTGGAGTGACGCGATAGTGAGCCGCTTTATAGTGACTGAGCTCCTTCCTTTGAGTGAATTTAACCAATCTTCAGCAAAAAATGTTGCATTTAAACATGTCCTGAAAGCCGCTATTTAATTATTATTTTTATTCTTATTATTATTATAAACGAAAATATATTGACAGCCTTATAATTTCCATGTCATTTCTAAAAAAACCTATATATTAATTTATTTCATCTTGTATTATTTTATATTTTAGGCTTGTTTCCATTACATTTGTATTTTGCTTTTGTTAATAAGTATATAAAGCATAATATAAAAAAACATTATTGCTTGTCGTATCTCAATTTTCTATTCTGCTTTGAGGTCTGCTCTGGTGATTGGATTAATAGTAATCTTTTTATTTTACTTGTTGACTTATATGGTTATTTCTTGTTGTTCACACAATGTCGTTTTTTTGTTTAATAATAAATTGTTTTTACATTTTATTAATATATTTATTCTTATGTGATTTTGGACATGGTTATCAAAAATAAATGTTCGATGTTCAATTAAAGTTATATTTAAAATAAAACATTTGTGATTGTATTTCATTCAGTATTTGGTTATTTCGTATATATTATTAGAATTATTTTTAAATATTTACTTTGCAAATTTTCTTACCGTTTTAAATTCTCGCTGATAAAGGAAAATATTAATAAAGTTTAAAAAATCGGCCCTCAAACATGACAAAAAATTTGACGGAACTTTTTCAGATTCTGACCAAAAATGTATTAAACGGAGTACTGGATCTTAATCATTGGTATTTATCACTTCCTTTGAAAACTACGAAAATCATTAAATAGTTTGTCAATATCAGTAGCGAAAGGTAATTAAGTTATACATTTTATCGGTAAATAATTTTAATAAAATCATTATGTACAGAACACTATAGATCAGAGGTATGTTTTTGAAACTGTATATGAATGCTTTAAAAATAAAGTATCCTAAGTAATATTATGAAATAATGAATTATAAAAGTTTGATATATAACAGCAGCAATGATACGTAGAGAAAAGGCATGGAAGAAAACTCCAGAAGAGCTATAAAGAATTCTTTCCATACGTATTTAATAAATAAGACTTTAGAGTAATTAGAAACACTATACAATATCAATTTTGATTTATTTATTCAAAATAAAGGAATTAAATGAATTTATCGTTTTAATTTGGATAATACCAAATGTTATTTAAAACATATTACTGGTTACGAGATATTATAGAGAAATTTAAATAAATTGTTATTCTAATAAATTGACTAGTAGATAAGTCAAAAAGGAAAAAAGTTAAGCTTTTAATTCCTTTATCTATATTATTAGCGTTCAAGAAAACTGTGGATATTGCTTGAGAATATGGAAAATTGAAATGCTAGCAGCCCAAAAATCAGGAAAACCTCTCAACCGTAAACTTTTATCCCCCGTCAAACCTGCTGCTAGAACCAATTTATGTGTAAAATAATTTATTGGATCAATCGAATACATGACATTATTGTGATCGACAATGGATGTTTAATGGCTATTGCTCATTTTACGAATCCAAATACTACTTAATTAAACCAAAAAATAAAAATAAACCAAAAAAATTAAATTACTCATTTTCGTTCATGACTTGAATCGTTAATAGACTTAAAAAACTTGACAATTAAGAATTTAGAATGCATTTTTACAACCATTATGGCAATAATTGACTTACTCCTCTAAGAAAACTCGTCCAATTATTTTTAGAACTCGACCTAAAACGTAAAATTTATTGATTTTAAATAGAGATGTTGAGCTGTTGGAAATAAATACCAGGAAAGAAATAAACACCAGAAATTAGATACCAGGGAGACTATAATTGAGGATGTGATGAAAAGGGTGTGAAATTATAAAAATATGGATAGAATTTCACCATGTGGTTGATTAACTTGTCTAGTTCGGAGACCAAAATATATATTTAAGCAAATAATGACGAATTCAGCAAACATTGAAACATGTAAGGGGTTGGAAAGGCTTAAATAAACATGTTTCCGAATTTTTTCCACAAAAATATGTAATTTTTTATCTTTAATAACCTGTAGGCTTCTTTTAACCTTTGTGTCCTTACAAGCTCTTCAAACACACCAAAGAGATCTTTCTGCAGTAACAATTTTAATCAATAATATTATTCACAACCGATCCCTAAATTTTTGTCATGGTCGATTTTTACGTTTATCAAAACGATTACGATGTAGGTTTATCAGACACGATGTACGTTTATCAGACAAGAGTGTTTAATAAAGATCATAATGGATAGTAAGATATTTTATTCAAATAAAATCTTTAGGAAAGTGCATTCTTCAAATCAAATTTATTCACTTATAGGAATTAAAAATTTTGTTGTTATTTTGTATTCAGATGAAGGCTCGGATCTGATCGTATTAGAAAATTAGTATATTCGTGATATTTTCTGTGCATAAAGTGCTACTTAGACTAATAGAAATATCCTGTTAGCCCGACTACATTCTTTGTCTTCTCGTTAATGTGCTAATGTAGAATCCATTGGCATGTTACTTTACCGGATTATTTTAGGGTCACATTTTTAGCTTCAGATTTTCGTAGCCTCGAAGTTCGTTATAAAAATCACCCTTCTTTCATATTTCCAAGCACACTGCCTTCTTTTTTAAATACTTCTTTATGGTATTTATTGACAATTTGTGAATTAATTAGAACTTTAGGTTTAAAACAGTTCATTAATTCAAAAACCTTTTAATTTTTTCTTCCTTGTCCCATTTATTATTAGTTCCACCTTGATATTCAGTTGTTTAAATTTATTTTCAAAGTATGATATTTTTAGTGGAACAATGGAAAATGTTTGACTTAGTCTTTTGGGATTTCCGCCTAAAGTTCTTCTATATGACAAAGCATCTTTTCTTATTGACTTTTCCTTTAAGTTATGACAAAATTAATGACAAAATTAATGGCTACAAGAACTCAATACGCATTTAAGCATTTTATAAACGTAGCGCATATTTAAAAAAATATAAGAATTAGAATAATCGCTGTAGATTTTTTATGATGATAATATTCTAGTGAGATTTTGCCAACTCTGTTTTTTAGGATTTTTGGCTCAGCAAATTCAAAAATAAGGAGAGGGATGCACAATTTTCGCCTATTTTTGGTGTAACTCGAAATTATGAAAAACATATTCTTTCAATAATTTACATAATATCATTTGAAAGGGCGTATTCTTCATAATACGCCCTTTCAAATAATATTTCATAAGATGCATAAAACTAAAAAAAAGGATTTTAATATTTTTGTTTACCCCCTTTTTAACTCTAATACAATTATTTTAAAAAAGATAGCTAATGAAAAACATGGAAGTTAAAAATATGATTTACCATGCCGAATTGCAAGTTTCGTACGTCACACGATTACTGAGAATATCGGTAGAAAAATAGACAAACGTAAAATATTGCCTATTATAACTTCCGTAGGCGTAAAAACTTTATGCATATTTAAAAAATATAACATTTAAAATCATCGCTTTGGTTTTCCTGCAACCTTTGCATGTACCCATACCCATATTTTTTGACAATTTTAGTTTGAGCGGTTTCTTGATGAAAAACCCCACAGGAGGGTACATATTTTACTGCATGTTTTTCAGTATATCTCTGAAATCGTAATACTTAAATTATGAAAATAAATATTTTTGAGACCTTAATGACTTGCCCTTTTAAATTATATCTATAGTATGGAATATTATATGAAATTAAAAAAGGAAATTTCATGTACTTAACTTTTAACTGTAAAATTTTTGAATTATAATTAAACTTGAAATGCTTAAAATAATACATTTTACAAAATTATTATTATTAAGTAAAAAACAAACGAATTACGTAATAAAAAAGTGAAAATTAGTCTGTATATTACAAACATAAACTCCGCACCGATTGTTTTGAGAATGTTTTAAACCATTTATGAATTATTAAGTAATAACTTCCACATTTTTAATATTAATGAAGTAATATTGAAAATTTTGTCGTATTCTCTCTAAATATATTAAATTATCTTAAATATAACTTAAACCCAGGCAATATATAGTTAAATTTTTAAAATTTTAAACGAATTAATATATGTAGTTTATGTAGATTGTTCGAAATATAAAGAAGCCGAAGACTTTTGAAGTATAAAGGAAAAGGCCAAAGAAACATAGCACAAGATTAGAGGCATTATGAATAACCATCAAATCGAACTATGTCCAAAATTTATTATAGTTAAATACAATGGCGTATTTGAGAATTTCTTTCTTTCATAAATTAAAATTTTGAGTGGCGGGGTGTGAAAGTATTTTTGAAAATTAATAAACATTTAACGAACTATAACATTTTATATTCAGAATTCAGACTTAGAAAGTTGCGGTTTTATTAGTTTTTAATACAGTATATTGCTAAAGGACTTCATTTATATTTTCAATTAAAGTCTATCATTATTTTAACAACTATTTACATTTACATAATTAGTCTTTGGACATTTTGGTAGAAATGCATCCTTTTCACATTTTATATGGCTTAAACATGATAGTATCGTTATGGTGTAATCAAGATATTTTTAGTTGTATGTTAGTTATGTTAATACTTAAGGAATAGACAAAAACCTGAAAGTATTTTTATTTACTACCATGAGTTTATTTTATTTATATGTGTATTTAAATTATTATAAAAATGAACTTCAGAGCTCGAAATTAACATTTATTTTTTCTCTATTAATTGTAAATAATTTTAAATGATAAAAGCCAAAATCTACTTCTGCTACTGAATGAGCTAAATAAATCTTATATTCATATTTTTAATTTCATTAGGTAAGTTAAAACATTCTTTTGTAATAAATAAAGTTAATAATTCAAGGAAGTTAATTTTAAAATAATATACTGTGAAGAATGTATGAAATGAAAAGACTGCTCGTAACCTCACTAAAAATTTAAATTACTCTCTAAGAGAAAACATAAAAAGGTGGCAGTAATTTCTACATACCAGTTAATCATTTTTATTAATTGTCAAAGTATCAATTATATTTTATGACTTGTTATAATTTTAATAGTCAATTGTTCTCAAGTTTAAGGATACATTAAATAAATATTTAAATTTTTGAATAAATCTTTTTCAAAATATTTGCTAAATACAAATAAAGAGCCTGACGAGAAATATACTTATCATCCCGAGGATAAACGACATAGCACAGAGAAAAGAGAAAAAGCATATTGGATATTATGTTTCCTTGATATGGTGAATGAACGTGATATTTTGAAAATTCGTTTTAAATATATGTTGTCATTTATGGGGACCAATTTTAGTGTTTTATAGTAATATTTTAGTAGGTTAGATAATTTTTTAGTAATAATTCATATATCAACTTCAATTGAGCATTTTAGAGTTTGGAATTTACAAAAACTTAGAAATGCTAATAATTTAAACCGTTTTTATGGTAATATAGGTATTGTGTTTCGTAGTTAGATATAAAGTTAATTGTCGGCTTCTACTCTAAAAAGTGCTATTGATAGTATACAAATGTATACATTATTCAACTTTTAAATAGTTTCGTAGTTTTCCATTTTTTTTAAACGCGAACCAAACGCGACGCATGATTCAAATTTATTTGGGAAAATAAATAGTAATACAATTATATTAAACTATTATTTTGATGATATTAAACCATTACTTTGATGATTTTGAAGAAATATAGTAAGGTGAAAGAGAGAAGTATATTACACGCATTTGAAGCAAGTTACTTGTGTCTTAATATTAATGTAGGGTCATGTTTCAGTAGTGATTTCAGCCCGACAAAATGGGCCGGTGGTGTCAATAAATAGAAATATTGAAATTAAACATATCTGGTCGTGTCATTAAATGTTGTTGTCAATCACTTTAGTGAAAAGCTTCCAATGAAGTTGTGAAGGGTGATTACGAAAATTTGAAAGGCAATTTTCGTAACTTTTGTTGCGAAACCGCCCTGATCGACGTTATCATCCAAAAGAGGGTAGACATAATATTCCAGTCCACTGCTTGCTGAAATATTAAAATGTATTACGATTTGGTACAAGGGTAGTATATCTTGAAAAAAGTAAGGTTGATTACACTGTACTAGATATGACCAAGCTATAGGTGATACTACAAGTTCCAAATGTGATATCATATTTTATATTAAAAATGTGAACAATTGCATTAAATTATATGTTTGCTTCTAATACTTAAAACGTAAAATTTTTAAAATACATTAATAACGTAGTCATTATTTTTTTAGATCCAACGATAAATCTATGCTATTATGATGAAATTATATTAAATTTTTATCAAATTTATTTACGTCCATTTTCATTGTTTTTTATCCCTGGATTAAAATGAAGTAAAATTATCTACATAAGACTTAGATGCAATCATAAGTATTTCAACTCAATAAGATTTAATTAATAAACAAATTCATGGTTAATACACGTTGCATTTATATTTAGAAAACTTTATTTAGGAATATAAAGGACGGTTCGAATTCAAGACGAATCATTCAATACTACCTGCTACTTATTTTAATATTATCACAAGGCGTACTTTATTTTTCATTGTGAAGGTAAATCAAATTATACGCATGTGGTAGAACAAATATTGTCCGAGCACCTGGCGCACAGTGAGCCTATTTGAATGGAAGCGAAGATCGACCGTGCAAAGGTGCGTGCATCTAAGAGTCAGGGTAGAGTAAAAGTAAATAAGACGTTGTTAAAGAAGTGTTGTCAGTTGTACTATTGATATTTTACAGAATACGTTGATCTGAATTTTGAATCTTTATAACAACCGCAGAATATAGCAATTTCAAAGAAAAATTTTAGTTAATTACCACAAATTTGAAATAATTTTGCTTTATAATAAAATTAAAAATTTTTCGTAAAAATGCTTTTTATTACATAACGGAATATAAATTGGATGTATTAAAAATAATGGAATGGAAGAATGCAAAATGGTTAAAATTGAGAAAAAATATTATATTCATTTACTTACTGAAACGTCTTTTCATTTTACTAATTGAACTGCAGTGTCAATTTTCTTCCTGGTCGATATTAATAAGGAATCAATATTCATGTTATATTCTTCATTTCTGGAGCAAAATTAATTGGTTCATAATATACGAAAAAATATTCAGTTGCAAGTTTTTACATGTGCGTATGCCTTAAGTTATTAAACAAATTAAAGGAAATTATGAACGTTGAATTGTAAGCGACACAAATGGGTATACAAGGACGTAAAATATTGTAATCTGTCTTATTAGATGACAACACAATGGTTAACCATCCACTTGATAAGCTTCATGTTCACACGCGCTCTCTTTTCTGATATGGAAATTAACACTTTAAATGTTAAAATTGTTTCTTTGTTTTAAAAAGTTACAAAACATCTTTTTTAATTAATAATCTATCATAGAAATGAAATAGTATTTCAAACAAAATATTTCACTTATTAAAATCTAAATTTAATTTTTTTCCCACGTATTTGAGACAAAATTCACAAAGATTAATAAATCGTATTTTTTTTTAATATATTCAAGTCAAAATTTTAGTTAACATCCATTCTTTTTACATTTTACACTACAAACTTTCGGATAAATTAATAAATTTAATGTGAGTATTAACTGTTTTATATTGAATTTTCATAGTCAAATTTCAAAGTGTGCTGTTTAAAAATCCGTGAACTAATAATTATTTTCATGAGTATAAACTGAAATTAAACAACTGAACCATTGCAAATTTTGCATATATTTAATACATTCCTGTTACCTTTCATACTTAGCCTAAAATCATATTTTAGTATGCCGTAATATTAGTCTAGAAATATAAATAAATGGATCTGTAGCTGCACTTAACCCAACTATCAAACGGGATGGCCATATATTATAAAGCGCAAATGAAAATTTCAAATAATAGAATCTAAGACCAATCTCAAATAAAAATAATCTAGAAAAAAACCAGCCATTGTTTACCATATGTAAACAATGGCTATAGTTGCGCGCATTTTAATTATTTGAGCGGTGGATCCATTATCTAGTGTGAGTGGTGGGACCATTACACTGCATCTTCTGATGGTAGAAATGGAAAGGCTGCGACCCTTCATATCGCAAACTTTGATTCGAACGGCGGAGCCATGACTCAGCATGGCGCGAAAGGATAGCGCGTTAATAAGTGGCAACCGCTTGGCTACTTGTTGAAAAACTTTTCGTCCACCCAACAGAAATACAATACCTACGATTGCAAATTGTTGGCGATATAGGTGGCGATTAAACACATTAGAAAGCTGTTCAAAGGCGCGAGCTTTTTGTTTTCGCAAACCGCTTATCTACGTCCTCGGCAAATAACAATCGCTCATCGAAACACCAAGGAGGAAGTGAGCCGGACTCTGTTCATCTCCAAATTTACTAGCGACATACGTCATATCAGAAGTCAAAGTAACGTTGTCGCCGATACTTTTAGCTGGGTGGAAAAAATATCAACACCATCGACGCTCGAATTCACCAAAAATACGAGCCTAAGTCAACGGACCAAGCAATCCAATCGCTAGCTCAACAAAGCAACTTAACGCTCAAATAAGTTAACGTACCCAACACGGAGTACAAATTATATTACGGAGTGAACCCAGCATATTCTCTTGCACATACCCGAGAAATCTCGACGCACCGCCTTTAAATTCGTGCACAACATAAGTCACTCCGGTATTCGAACAAAACCATTTTTAGTTATATATTTATATATATATATATATGTATATGTATATATATATATATATATATATATATATATATATAAATTCCGTTCAGGATATGATAATTAAAGTTCAGCTTAGAAGATCAACAATCTAAAAGTTGGAAGTTAATTAGACTAATAATTTCACACTTCTTAAAAGTTGTATATTTTAGAACCTACTAAGGAAATAGCTTAAGGTATTTCGGACTCTACTTTAACATAGTAATAAAAAAATATTTAAAAATTCACAGAAGTATTTTAAACTTCACCACAAAATGATATAGCAGTTATTTGGAGATATATAAATATATAATATTTTTATTTAAGATATGAAGAAGAGTGTCTATGTGGCTTAATTTATCGCGTAGAACCGTCGAGATAATAGGTATACTTTTTTTTCTCTTTTTAAGGTTCCGTACACAAAGGTATAATACTGTTGTGATGGTACGGTCTTTCTGTTTGTCGATCTATCCTTCAGAAGCTTCGGACTTGTCAATGGGATTAAACAGGAATTTGTAATTCCTATTTAGTACGTAATACTTTGACACAAAACTGATATGTAAAGTGTGTTAAAATTAAATTTATATGATGCAAAGGGAGATGAATAATGCACAAGTGTGATAATGAAAGGCGGGATTCTGAGAAGAATAAGATGCTCTTTTTGCAGTTTCGAATTTCAAAAGGAAAAACGGAAATCTTATAAGATCATTCACCTGTCTGTTTGTCTGTCACAGCTTATTTTCAAAGTAAGCGTTTGATGTACAAATTTGAAATTTAAATTAGGCAAGGCATTACAATATTTTAACCGCATAAATCCCAATACCAAATGCTCAACAATTTTTGTAAAGAAATGTTACTGGGGGCAAATTACATAAAGGCAATTTTTTTTCAATTTCTCATAAGTATCATTTGAACGAGTCTCAAATTTTTTTTATCATTCTAGGAAGTATTTCTTAGTAAATATACTGAAACTATTCAAGAAATACATCTCCCTCACTTATTCCCAAGTATATTCAACTTAAAATTATGAAAATATAAGTTTTTTCAAGCTAGGGAATGAGCCCCGAAGGTTGTTGGAAAATTATAGCAAATATAAATAATAAATAAATATTCTATATGTTTTTATTATTGAAATATGCATCAGGCTTTGACGCCTATCAAAGATATGGTATTGTACTATTATATATAGATAAAACATGAAACATAGGGAATGCATTTGCGTTTTGAAAAATTAATATTTGTAAATATTTTAATGGAAATAACGTGGATTTCAGAATCTTTATAAGTAAAGAACTCTCGTACTGCGAGATCCACTCGTACTTGATAGGTATTTAGACCGAAAGTGTTGCCTTCCTCAAAAACACCATTGTGCAGACAGCTATAATTCGGCGCTAATACTTTTCCTAACTTGTATTTTGACAACAAACACTAAAGGGACATAAATAGAAAAACATAAAAAGCTATTATAGCTGTATTTTTAACTGGCCATTGACAGTAGAGTGTCCGGGGTTGACAGGCAGGAAATTACATATTCCTAACAGTTATGGGTGACTAATCCAAAATATCTTTGAAAAAATTACTCTACCTTATGCCTGTGAAAACATGCTAAGCCATATATTTCACAGTTAGTTTAATGGAAATAATATATAAAGTATATAGTTTAATTTTGTTTATATACGAGTGTATGAATCCTGTTGTGTGAGTTCTACTCAAACTTAATAAATTTATTGTCACTATCTCTTGAAGCTGAACGAATAAAAAATTTTCTTTCCTCTAACACGTAACTAAACGATTAAAAGATTGCATTTTGTGTTACACGTACGATTTATTTCTTCATTTATTTATAATAAAAATACTACGCCCAACCTACAGGTTATTCCGAAGCGATGAAAATTTGCAAACCCTAAAAGTATAACTATTTGCAATAAACATAATAACATAAATAATAAAGCAGAAAAAACACACACTAATTAAAATTAAACATAAAACGTGAACTACCAAACAACTTCATAAACACATTTCTAAAGCGGTCAGTGGAGCAGAAAGAATATTAAATTTGGTGCCATTTGCAAAACCTCGTTAATTAACATAAGTGCATTAAAAACCGAGTGCATTAAGTGCCGAGATATTAATATAGACGCGAGAATATTAGGAAAAATAATTTTATTTTCCTTTTCCACTATATTATTTAGATTTTGCTACTTGAAATTTGGTCCCTCAATAAAATGTGACACGGTATACTTGCACAACTACCCTTTCTGTGCTATATTTCCTTTTTTACTTCACACTGGTATATATACCTGCACATACACATTTACCTTCTAACTTAATATTCCTATTGTTTCATGCCTTAATATATACCAGTGCACATTTACTCGCGAACTTACGTTTTTATTAAACGTAACTACTTACCACTACACGCAAGCATTAACTACGTTTTTATCTACAAAATTATTTTATTACTGTCTTACTTATATCAAGACAAATGAAAAGAGTCTTAACTCGATAAATTTACTCGTTACATTTGATAAATTCCAGTAGTCTACTTTCAGCTCTATTATCATACTTTTGTCACCACTTTTGACTAAAGCACTCCCAAAAAAAATTATTAAAAATCAAACTAGCGCAAACATGATACATTTAATCCTGGTAATCAGTAAGTCTCTGTCCTCATCTTCCGGTTCCGTTGTCAGACCATTGCCACTATTTTTTAACCAACAGCTTTATCAAAATAAGTCTAATGAGTCCAAATTTTATGAATCTACTGCATAACATTGTGGTAATCTATCACCATATTCCAGCTCCATCTTCAGATCCTGGCTTTTATCTATAACAAAAGTACTAATTAAGACATGTTGAAATAAAAGAGGCTTTGTATTCTCATCCGTTGTAGAGTTATTTAAGATATCTTCATAGTCATTGGTGGAGTCCTCACCACATTTATATGTTATATATCAGAAACCGTCTCCTTTCAAATAAAAAAAAGAATCGTGAAAATCGGTTAACGCGTCTCTGAGTAATGGCTGTACATACTTTAAAATGCAATGGAGTCGAAGTCAGAAACTTCTCCTTTTTTGAAATGTAATAACTTTTTGGTTTTGATGATACTTAAAACTTTCATTGTTAATTATTTCCTCCGTTAGCCAATTAAAAACACTATCTGATTATACATCCAAACATAAGAATTTCCATTAAATAACATTTACGAAATATGACATTCGGCCATTGCTACCTATCTCACATCTGTGATGAAAGTGATATCAAGAATGAGGATTTTATATAACGGCATGATACTCTCAAAATAGAAAATCATATTATATAGACTATTATATAAGCACTTTCAATTAACTTAAAAGTGGCGAGTGTTAAAACTTCATGAACAGGCTGTTGAATGTTCTTATCTTGAGTTAAATTTCCTAAAATAATTGCCTTACCGCCAAGGGTATTTCATTTCCGGGTGGAAACAACGTTCTCATCTATAACCGGTTGAAATATGTCTAGAAAGTTGTTATCGTACTTAAGGAAGTATATTACGTCTTTATGGAAATCAAGTTATTGAACTCGAAATTAAAAGGGTTACCGCACATCAAGATTCGAACTCTACGCAAGTTCGTGGAAATGGGCTTTAATTGGAAAATTTTTCCGAATTTTTTATTTAATAATTATGCGATTCAATATTTGAACAAAGACTTGAATCAAAAGAAAAACATATGTTATTTATGTGTTTAACTAGTTTTTTTTTTATTTATTACCTTTTCGTATTCTGATATGGATGCGAAAATAATTTTTACGCATATTACAATATCGCTTCAATATGCTCAAAAAGCCTATTGTGATGCGTTGTACTCACTTCAATAAAGCACTCTCCATGAAGCTTGTTGAACTTGGAGCAAATGTGCTTTATTATATCTGTCACAGTCATTATTATTGCGCAGATATAATGGTTCAGTTGCAGTTTCGTGTGTAAGGAAGAGCGACATGTGGCTTTGCGCTTTGATGATCACAACACAATCTTCCGTCTTCTAGATAAATTTGCTAGCTCTTTATTCCAATAGTACACGAATACCATAAAATCATTAGTCCTTTGAGACTCTTTGACAATTTTCTAATAATACTTTCTTTTTTAAAGTCTCTGAAATATTCAATTATTCATTATCGTTATAATTATTTTTTCTGTTACTGATGTCGACAGTCGTGATTTTAAATGAATAACAGATTTTCATAATCTTTCATGTCTATATATTTTATGTATTATACTAATGTTTATGTAAGTTGAAAGATCTATGTACGTATTATATTATTTTGATATGAAAATGTTAGGATACATCCTAATACCTAAAAATTTCACATATTGTATGTCACAGTGATTTCTATCTATTATTTCTCAATATATGATAAATAAATAAATATAAGAAGTGTTGCCGATTTCAGAGGCATTCACATAGTGGGTTTTCGGACGGACTCTCTTCATAGGTACACGGACCTACGTGAGTATGCGTGCATGCAAAATAGTAAGTTAGCGATTGGGTGTTACTTATTTTATCTTCCTTATTTTATATCTTCGTGTTTTAGAGCTTCTAAGTTGATAAAGGGTGTCTGCGCAATTCGATACTGTACATCACCACGTAAAGGTGACCAGCAAAAGTACATATGCTGTAATTTTGGACCAATAATAAAAATGAGATCTATATATAAGGAAAATGAAATAAATAAGTCCATCAAATATTTTTTTATTATCAATTATACATAGGAGATATTTTATAGTTCATTTCATAAAAAGTGTAATTATTTTGAAAATAGCTTCCAAGTGATATTTGTCCGAAATTCTTTGGTCTATCAAAATCAAATTAAAAGACTATTGTATCCTATTATATTCTTTACTTACTGACATAACATGTTAATTTATTAAATTTGACGTTTGGAGAGGGTCGTCGAAAAAAGTTACGAAACTTGAAATAAATCGGAGAACACAAATATATGGATTAAATGTCACTGTCAGTTAAAAGTGTAGTCCTTAATTTATTTATACATTGGCTAAAAAAGATATAAAACAATTCATTTATGTTGTTTAGAAATGTAATGTGCTGGGTGAGAATAAAAGGTTCTGGGTGTTTTTTTCGGTTATTTTCGGGAAGATCAGGCCTGAGTCTATCCAAGATTGATGTACTTTCTTACTACGCCACTACATTGATCGATATGAGTTTACTTTTACATATCAATAATTTTGAAAGTACAGCTTGGAAGAGCTATTTAAAAACCATTAAAAATAAACAAAATATCCTACTTTACATTTTGTAATAATTTTTCTGTAAATACATAAAATAAAATCGGAACATTTTTTTAACTCAAAGGAAGAAATCTGAGAAGTCTTAATATTTGTTATTAAGTTAAGATTTCTCTTTTATTAATAAGGTCCTGTGGCGCAATGGATAACGCGTCTGACTACGGATCAGAAGATTCCAGGTTCGAATCCTGGCAGGATCGACATTATTTTATTGCTCTTGTTATTCATTTTTAAGCGTAATTTGTCTGGAATCACCAATTTGATTTCGTTACACCCTAAAACTAATGAGAAGAAAGTCTAAAAAATTCTGTATGATTTTTCGTTATCATGAAACCATTTCTCTTAAACTCCCCTATCCGTTTTTGCAGTCTTATTTATTGAGTTAGCAAATGATATAATATAAATATATATATAGATGTATATCTATAATATATATAAGATATATAAATATATATATATAGATGATATATATATATATATATATATATATATATATATATATATATATATATACATATATATATATACACACACTTACTAACAAATTTATAAAATTTTACTATTAAAGGTTTTAATGAATGCTGCAAACATTGAAATCTACAATATCTTGAATATAGAAAAATTAAATTTGAAAAATTAGAATGATAGTTACGATTAAGAATATATTGTAGAAAGTTTGTTTATTGCTTTTTGACGATATAAAACTTGTTACGCAGAAAGTAATGGAATCCGAATGAAATCCATACAACTTATTGGGGACGTCATATCGGTTTGCATAATCGACCGCAATCCACCAGAGTGTTATGTACCATCGTTGCACATATTACGTTTTAAATATGCTATATGCATGTACAAAGCAATAAATTTGTTTCTTCGTACATGAACGTAAATCTCAAAACTACTTTCACTTATCTGTATTATAACTCCGTGAGAAAATTATAGAAAAGTTAGAGCGGAGGTAGACAGCGAGCTCTAACATGATGAAAGATGGCTTTGATAAACAGTTTTTAAGCAAATAATCAAAGTATTGAAAAATTAGTATTGCAATGGAGGACACCTCTGTTACTACACTAATATTTTAATGCTTATAAATATTTTATTATAACATATGACAACGGTGTCTTATTTGATGAACTTACTTTTAACAACGAGGCAATGACCGTCACACTAAGGGGAAAGCTGATAAAAATTTGTTTACTTCGATTAAGGTTTTCGCGCGAATATTTGCTTGGAATGGATGTTAAATATGTTTTTCAAATTAAAAGATTACATCAATTTACGATTGATTGCTAGCTGTATGACAAAGCCGTGAATGGAAAAAATTAATAAAATTTCCCAAATATGACTGCTGTGGACAATATGGAGAATATTTTTTATCTTTTTTTAATTGTGTTTTATGAGTCATATTATTGTTTTATTTTGCTCTCCTCAAAATTGTAGGTACCTCTAATAAAAAAATGTTATTTAATTTAACGCTTTCGTTCTATTGAATATATTTGGCGTTAATTTTGTAGAAATTCATTATTCACAATTAAATGAAACTTTGCTAATATCCCACCTGAAGATGTTGTAATACAACGAAACCTAGGTCGTGGTTAAAGAAATTAAAGAAAGTAGAAATAATACTACATCACGTAGTTTGCTTTCATTCTAGTCAAGGATGTCAGCCCAAACAGCAATGCCCTTTTCAAGAGTTCACCGATTGGTGGAATTGTAAATGAAAGTAAAAATAATTTTTTCCTACTATAATGACCTTTAATCTAAATATGTTTCTTAGATCTTGAAATTAATTACTCTTAATTCGATACTTCTAAGGAATAAGTTTTAATCTTGCTTTTTGACCTGAAAGGAGGAAGGAAATATCACTGGCAAAGAGATGAAAGGGATGGTCCCTTTCATCTCTTTGCCAGTGATATTTCCTTCCTCCTTATCTAATCACTAATTTGTTTTCCCACAACGACACACCATTAATACATTTTTTTCTCCTTTTTTCCTTAGTGGGTAATATTAAATAATGTTATTTCGTTGCATTAACACCTATTGTTTTGAATTCTTTCCCCCATAACTAATTATCGGTGTGTTGTCTTGCAACGAAACGACCTTAGCAGATTTTGCCTCCTTTTTCCTTTGTGAGTAATATTGTGTTTTTGTTGTATTAACACCTATTGCTTGCAACGACTTATGTCATTGATTTCCACAATGCTCAAATGATCAAGTGCGATGTTTAAAACGGTAATGATTTGATAAAACTATTTATGTGAATACAGCGCTTTTTAGGATTCCGTAGCCAAGTAGCAAAAATGAAACTCTTACAATTCCATGCTCTTAGTCTTTCCGTCTGTCAGTTTGTCTGTCCGTATGTCAGAGCCATTTTACTCCGAGACCGTTGCTGCCCTATAGATAACTTTAACGGACAACAATACAATGTAACAGTGGAATTATAAAAAAAAATTAAATTAGGGGTTGCCCTTCATACATGTAACTGAGAAATGAAAAAAATCCAGTGTAAATGAACGTGTCGGATATCATTAAATAGATCAAAAAATACTATGGAAGTTCCAAAATATCATTTTTATTTAAGTCAATACTGCTTCTAAAGTATTACTAATTGTATCCCCTCCCCATCTAAATTATCAACTTACGTGTATAATATTCCAAAAAAAAATTAAGGTAGTAGCACTTAAAATAAAATTTCAGCAAAAATTGGTTTACATAAGATGTGTTGGGTAGTTTGTGATATATGTTTTCGATATGGACCGCAGCAATAACTTTGTTCACATAGTCTGAGAAATACAAACTTATAAGTTTAATTTTGTTTGGTGCTTGGTAATCCTTCGTGCGCGAGTCCGACTCGAACTTGGCCGCATTTTCTACTCTACTTACGCTCTTTTCAATAAAAATATTCCCTAATTTTTGACGATATCAAACATAAAGGCCTTGCGAGATCGACCCGTTTTTGTTTAAATATAGTTCTTATAAATTATAGTTTGATAATGCTCATTATAAGTGATGTCCATGTCATTCAATGTAGTTCAGGGAGATTTTTCTTTATCATTTTTGAACTACGAAACAAAAATCTTAATATTAAAACTGGTTTCTACTGCAGTAGTTACTCGGGTGAAACTGAATAAATAAAAAAAAAACTATTAGACAAAGTGGAACGTCGTTTTAACATTCGGTTCGCCTTCTTTTTAAGAAAAAGGAAAGAAAATTATGTTTTCGAGGAATTAGGGTTAAATACAAGAGAAACAAAAAATGTCATATAAAGTATAAAAAATACAAAACGTTTTTCTAACCATTTGTTATACATAAATAGAAACGTTACCTATCATATTTATTTTCAACTGTACATATATTGATGAAATTTAAATGAAACTACCACATTCTTCTTTAAAACGCACAACAAAAAATTTCTCAAATCAATAGTTTTTGAAGAGCCTCTACCAAGCCTATAGCCTTAACGCAAGTGTTTTGTCGTTTAGCATGAATGTTAAAATGTTTTAGATGGAAAAGACTGAGACTCACTTAGTCTTTGTGTTTTCCTTTGTAAATAGTAATACGTTGCTAATCTAATTTTCATTTGATCTTAACGTTTTTGTGATGGCTAATCGGGTAACGAAAGAAAACCTGTAATAAATCACCTGTTAGAATTTAATTTTGGCATCGAATAATTTGGTTACCAAAAAAATAAATTACAATAAAACATATTAATAAAATAGGGCAAAATACTTAAAATGTTTGTAAGTTTTTCATAAGCCAAGTTTTTAGCATGCTTCTCGGTCATAAAAAAATACGCTTCAAGTTAGATCAATTTGATCGTTCATATTATAATACTTATATAAATAATTAACGAAAAGCAGAAGTAGTGGACAATTTTTATCTACATTAAGTTAGTTAGTAGTTTTCCGCAAAGATATGTTTCAAATTGATAGTGAAAAGAAGTTGGCGATAATTAACTTGGTGAGTTGCTGTGATGTAATAATGAAAAAGTGATCCATTTTTCAAATAAATGGTTTACATCAAAGTGGCTAAAATATTTTATCCATCCATCATCAGACTTCCGTATTAATTAAAGAGGTAATAATAAAAATAAAGGCACGAAGTAAATTACAATTGTATAATTCAAAAATATTACTGAAGGTACTCCTCCCAGGAAAATAAATATGTGAGGAATTATTTTGAACGGTTAAATCGCCTATTAACCAACATGAAAGTACCTTGTCCTTAAAATTCGAAATGAAATTTAATTTAAAATTGAAACTCTCACGTTCTCACATTCCACTAAAATTCGAAATAAAAATATAAGAGACGTTTTTGGTGCCACTTAAAAACTATTTTTTCATAGTATTTTGGACAATAATATCTTAAATTATATTCTTCTTCTTTGGAAACACGCATTTAAAGTTATAATTTATTTCCTGTTCAAGGGATGAACCATCCGAAGTGCAAAAAAGTAGGACATATCTTCACTTTTTTCATTTATCACTTGGATAATTATCCGTATACATAATTCATTTGCTGTTTACTTTTGATGAACTAACTATAATTATCGTCAAGTAAAGCGTCTAAATTTGACATCACTTATTTACATAATTCATAATTTAGACTTATATATTGCTGTCTATTTTCTCTGATATCGATCGATTCATTTTAATTTTAACAGCATATAGAGGAAATATTTAGAGACTTGAAAAATATAGATACTATCGGCGCGGGTATTCTTCTTGAGTTACTTTTTTTCTTGGAACTGAAAGCCGCTTCATTCATCTTCAAAAGTGTAATTAATTTGTTTCCTGTGCTTAAAATTTTGTATAGAGTTATAAAATATTGAATCGAAATATATAAAAACGTATCACATCCTAGTGGTTTAGTCATACCTGTTACACTATCATATTATAAATCTCAGAACCTTTTAAATGATAAAAAGAGAGAAATTAATCACAGGGATCTGAAAGGGAATGTATCGACTAAATAAATTATCTTCATTTCTGGTAACTACTGTCGAAAAAAAATCTTCCAAATCAGACTTTAATATAACGAAACATTTATGAAAAAAATGTGTCAGTTTTGAATTTGTCGAGGACCTATAATTTAAAAAAAAACGATAACGATAATATCTCATCCAGAAAACACGTCGAAGCCGAAAACATATCAAATGGCAAAATTTGAACAACATTATGTTAAATATTGGCGGATACGTTGAAGGAAATAGCCGTTATGTTAGGTTTTGAATAAGTCTGTATTTTAATTTTCATAGGGTTTATTCAACCGTTTCAATGCAAGCTTCTGTTATCCGAGTATTTGTGACGATCAAAAACATACTAATTGCGTCATATCGGAGCAGAGAATAGCTCAACTCAAAGGTTTTTACCTTACATTGCACTAAATAAATCTGTACATAAATTACTGAACTTATTACCTCGACATAAAATACTAACAGGTCAATGAAGAAGCGTGGTAAAAAGGATAGTCGAAGTTGTAAATTTTACAAAAAATTAAAAAAGTATCTCTTATGCGGTAATAAGGGCTCCAAAAATAATTTTTTCTTTAATTTTAGGTTGCATGTCTTCAGAGATGTAGCCAAAAACATGCCCGAGATAGGTTCAAATCCTTGTTTCTAAAAATATCTAAAATTATTAAAAAAATTGGGTTTTTAGAAATTTGCGCAAAACATTACAGAAAAACTGTGGGGATTATCCTGGATTTTATTATTCCTAAAATATGCACCATGTTTTTACGATTGTGAAAGATATAATTGGCAATCTGTTTAATTTGTAGGAAATTAATGTTTGTAAATAGCTTGATAGAAATACTGTGTAAGCTTAAATGTTTATGAGTAAATTTTCTGGCATTTACCACAAAATTTTAATGGAAGTCTAAAAATTATGTAGGGAAAACTTTATTTTTGTGAAATAATTTAGAATTAATTAAGACTTACTGTAGTCTTAAATAGTTACAATACATTTCAAGTATTAGTTACAATACATTAGTTACAATACATTTCAAGTAGAATTTAGAATGTAGAGTAACAATTTTGACAATTGGTTGTATTAATTAATGCATCCGTATCTTCCCGAATATAATTACATGTACCTCACTGATAACATTAGACAACTTTCCACGAAGACACTGACCGAAGATTTTTGAAGACTCTGATGATACCCTTCATCAGTTATCCCAATAGTTTAGTTTTAAAATTTTCGTGTGAATGGCAGTAGTAAGCTAAGTATTTGATATCATTTAAAACATATTTAGTTACTATTGCTTAACACGATATTGTACTTATTTTGACTACTTGTCCAACATACTACTGGTTACTTATTATTTTAAAATTTACGTTATTGAAACAATATTCATAATTTGTAGTTTTTAATTAAATAGGTATAGTATTATAAATAAAGAAGACTAAATCTACAGTAAATGTAACTAGTAAAATACTCATACATTTCCATCATTATATGTAGAGACATTCCAACTCTAGTAGAAAAAATTATTGAATAAAGTTTATATTATTTTCGTGTCGATCATTAATGTATCGATCTTTCAAAAAAATTACTAAATCATCAGTTACTTTATGTAATTTTAATTTCATATTATTGAAATATGAAATTAAAAATATCATCAACGCAATTTGCAACTGATCATTAATCGTAAATATTATTAAATTTCAATAGACAAGTCAATTATTTTCACTAACTTTTTATGTTATCACCAAAACAAGATGGAAAATACTATTGGGTACGCAAGAGAGAGAGAAAGACTAAGGAATAAATAAAACAGTATACCATAAAAACTAGATAATATCAAGACATGATACATTAATGTAAAAATACGTTTTTACGCACAAAATCTATCCAATAACAAGTTCATTTTATGATAATTCAATCAATAAACATATTAAACTAATGAATTAAAAATTCTCCTAACGAAATATATAATTTTGTGTAACAAAGTTTATCAAAAAAAAACCTTTATGATACATCCAAATTATTTCACGTTCTTTAAGAATTAACAAAACATGACATTTCCATAAATTTAGAATAATTACTTAATGAAATCACCATTTATATGCTTTAATTCCTTTCTTATATTTTGATATTGTAGTTTATTGTTATTTACTCTATTACAGATTAAATATTTTTAACCTATTAACAGTCTCAGTGTTTGGTTCTACACAAGACCCTACTAGAGACAGAATAATACTTAATAAACGAGATAAAAAAATTTAATAGAAACTTTCAGAATTTCGATGATTTGGCTACTGTCAATTGGACAATCGACTTATATTTATTTATAAAAATCTTCTGAATACCTTTAGTTCAATACAAGATCGGGCTTCCTGGTTCCCTATGTCGTCATGATAAAATAATCCCCAATGATTTTATATGTTAACATCGATGAAAATGGCAGAGTATCCAATCTGTTTCGTAACCTTTTATGTTCTTACCATTTAAGAACTGCCAAG
This sequence comes from Druceiella hillmani, assembly GCA_039881145.1. Classification (NCBI taxonomy): domain Eukaryota; kingdom Metazoa; phylum Arthropoda; class Insecta; order Lepidoptera; family Hepialidae; genus Druceiella; species Druceiella hillmani. Next base: position 34,345,148 of record JAYKKI010000018.1, on the reverse strand, counting down.
AAATTGAGCCACATGAAAGGCACGTCACCATAAAGGCGCAAGTGCGAACGGAACCAAGCCAGTAAATCGCGAGAACCACAGCTAATCAACAATCAGTGCGCAGGCACCGGCGACTCGCTGTAACAATAATTCATTTCTTACTCACTCACGTACTAGAACTCGAACATAACACATCGTCGGTCACGGCGCATATTATAAAAGCTTAAACCTTAAATATGCATTATATTTTATACCGATCAAAATTTGTTTACCCTTACCTTAATCTACATAACAAATAGTCGCCGAGCGTCGATCAAACGACCTACGCACAAATTGAAAATAATTTGCGATCCCAAAGAGCGGAGCGACGTAATTAATTTCTCACTGAGGACTTGGGTCCGATTTTATATTTATTATTAATTTATCTAATTCCTTATTTAGCCCAATTTAACAATTAGACGAATATAATAGATGATGTATCATTAAATGAAGAGGGAAAATAATGTTAAAGGTTTTATTTGAAAAACGGTTGTTATAAAAGGTTGTTTAACTAAACTTAAAGAATATATTTTTATTTTGTAAAGCATACTATCAAAAAATTTATCAGATTTTAGGTTTATCCAACTTATGGAAAAAAAATACTTTAAGGGTATATTTACATTTTGAAATAATTATTTCGCCATATCTTTTGCTAGAAATTATATATTTGACTCTTGAATTTTGTTTACAGAATAAAATAATGAGCGTTTTAGGGGTTCAGAAATGGAAATTTTGACTTAAAAATTTTCACCACAGTAGATGACCTGTGGAATTTAACATAGATCTTTAAAAAAATACTTGAAAGAAATCCCAGCCTTACCTTATGTTGCCCGGTAGCAGAGCTCAGTTGCAGTTATGTGCAGGTTTTGGAACACTTGAATCAACTGGATAAAGTGTTTAAGTTAGGCATGCGGATACCACATGCCCTAACCACCGCTCAGTTAGACAAACAGTATGAATCTTCTTTCCCTGAGGCACCCAACATTGGCTTGACCTATTGGAAACTGGATACGAAAAGGGGATTTATATATAAGCCATGCGCGAAAGCACCAATCACATTAAAAGCCAATGCCCACTACAAAATCTGAACTTTGTCAAAAGAAAGTTCTGTTATACGTGTAGTTGACTGAAAAACGCACTTTGTATCGGACGCTACTACCAGAAAATACCATAGTAGATCCAACAATATACTGTAAACAACTTAACTACTTCGCACAGAAATATAAAACAAACGTATAGAACCCTCAACAGAGTATTTCCTTTACGATAACTCCCGGCCGCATGTACCTAAGAAATCAGCTACTACAAAAAAATGTAGATATTGAAATATTCTGCAAATTTATTTATGTTCGGAAACGACATTATATCGCAAAGTCCCAACTGTGTACTCTTATTTCATTGTTTTATGTTTTTCAATATGCCTCTTATTGGGTGGTTATTGCCTAAATATTTCATACATATTTAAGACACTTCACCTACTCTTTTCTACCTATCCTGCTCCTTTGTTGTCAGTACTTCACAGTTGTATATACCGTACGTACTATATATCTATCCATTAATATTCTTGTTGATATATGTCTTTATTTATACCTGTATATATTTATTTGCCTCTAAGTACCTAAATACTAATGTTTAGTCGCTTAATGTGTTTATCTATTCCTTCACTAACTTACCTACGTACCTACTAATATCAGAGTTGCCGAATACCTTTGTATGTACTTGTATGTAATTACCTATCTAGTTACTTTTTTATTTTATTGTTTACGCCAAGGTAAGTAAAACGAGTTCAAACTTGATGAGTTTATCAGTGAAGAGTTTTTGTTGCCAGGTGGCAATTTTTGTAAACTGGTTTTGCTAAAGAGCAAATTTATCTCACTCTTAGTCGGGTCTCAGACTATCTTTCGAGTTTTATCATTCAAACGTGATCAGTGCCTTGTGCTTTTCGTTGTAGAGAGTTTATGTGGTGTATCTTCAATGTCGATTGTCAAACCAAACGTTCATGGAAATATTCTGAGAATTCGCCCTTCAAAAAAAAATAATATCATCGAAATTGGCAGACAAATGCAGGATATATAACTTACCTAAAAAAAAATACAGTCGAGTTGAGAATCACGTCTATTTCAAAGTCAGGTAAAGAAACAAATGAATTGTCCCATTTTTTCGTATTTAAAAATGTAATTATTGCGTCTATCTTATTTTTCATTTTACTGTTTATGACTTTTTCCTGATACAATCACTAAGTAATTGGAATTTCATTTTGAATATTTATCAACTAAAGTTATTTTTATAGACGTCTTTAATATATACATACATATGTATATACATTCGTATATATATATATATATATATATATATATATATATATATATATATTTTCTTTCTTTCTTTTCTATAATTTGTCACTACCAATATTTTCTGATTATGATAAAAATAGTATATTTTTTTCATATTCAAACGACTGCTTTACATTTGTCTACAGGAAATCTTTATGATATGAACACATATATACTCAGAAATGAGAAAAAGAAATAATTGTATTTATTTTTTATATTTCTTGTTTCCATTTATGCTTTGATCGACAAAACTACCCTTATGCCGCCGTGTCTTTTGTCTGACCTTTGATATTTAAAAGTTAAATAAGTTCTTATGTAATACTTTTGCAAAAGGATGAAATAACAAAGCAGAATTATTTTTTTTTAAACAATGAATCCTCCTGATTAGTTAAACAATGAATCCTCCGTTAGATTTATTTTATCAACACTAATAGATTTTTATTACGTCGATATTTAAAATCAGGACATAAAATGTTTATCAATTCTTATAATGAAGACGAGTAAGTAACAGAGAAAAGAAACGTTTTATTTGGAAATAATCAATATTTTAGTAGTACGAGAGTTATAAGTAATTAATTGTGTTTTTGGAGATAACTTATGCATTTTCGTATAATAAATATGAAATCATTTTTCAAAATATGATTTCAAAATTTTTTCATTATAGCCAGAGCCTATTAAACAATTTTATTATTAGAGACTTTAATTTCATTTTTTAATAGTTGATATTAAAAAGAATTTCACGATTATACTTGAGGTCAATTTCTAATAATGAAGTGTAAAATTAATGACGCGGAGATGTAAAAATAGAAGGATTACTTAAATAATAATTTCAATATAAATTATCGGATTGTTGCTACCTTAGAAGAATGATGTCTTGTATCTACAATGGTGATTTTGATTTTATAAGTATCGCTATACTAAATCTTTTAACCATCATTTGTTAAGCTTTAATTTTAACACCTCTTTTATAGGAACTCCTTTTTATACCTTTCGAATGATAAGAATATTATTAATGAATGTTACTATAAAATCAAACCCAAGGTTATAACATAGTTTCTAGTTTCTGCCATTTATTACTTTACTTCTTTCGTGTCGTCAAATTGATTTGATTTTAGGATTGTGACAATTTATTAAGCACACAGGTAAGCGAATAAGATTTCGTTGAACCTTTTCTTACGCATTTTAATGTAACATATCGTTTTTCCTACAAACATTTACCATATATTTTACTTGTCGATATGGTCTCAAATTTATACTCATATGTTTAGTATGTTGGCTAACCAGTCACATTTCCAACTGATGATTGTTTTTATTTCTGAACTCATACACCAAAAATAGATAACTTCCCAAACGTAAGACGTTATTTCAAAATTTTTAAATTTTCGGAATTTTTAGAAAAGTTTTCAGACCTAAGGTCATATTAATAATACAGAAGTTATAATCGGTAACAGTTAATTAACTGAAAATTAGTCTACAAATCAAAAAAGCCAAACAAAGAAATTTGTTGACTTTATTCCGATTGAATTAATTTAGTCATTACAAATGTGGATAATAATCTGGATTATTGATACCATAATCTAATGACATTAAAAAAAAATTAATTGCATGGGTGGCATCCGCTCTCCGCACATAAATTGCTTAGCGAAGGATCTATGGGAATGTTGTAAAAGTAGATAGCAATGGGTATGTACGTCTTACATTAATTTCAGGTAAATAATATTGCAGATAAGAAACCGAGGCGTTTATTCTCCGAAATTGTATGTGGGTTGTGTGATGCGATTTTCAAGAAAAATTGTATATAGTCCGGGTGTCCCTGAGATTTACCTGTTTTCAAATAGTTGTGTTCCGGACCCTACTATTTACTAGACAGAGAAAACCCTCGATGCTATTTCTATACATAAATCAGCATCGAGGGGTTTTCTTTGCCTTCTTAAATTTAACTTTGAAATAGGGTGTTAAAAAATGAAAAGGAAAGTGCAAAACGCATTATTGTAGTTTTGTGATGACCTTCATGTCTTTGGTACGTGCTTTTAAATTTCGTGGTATAATAGCAATAGACAAACTTGGAACTACGCTATTATTTATTGTCCTCTTCTTCCAAGAATCCATATCTTATATAGAGAAGTCTTCCACAGGTAGCGACCATATTACCAAGGAAGCATTCCTGAGAAGAGTAATACCAATTACTTCAGTAGACATAACGCTAGCTTCATTGTTATCCTAGATAAAAAAAATAGTATGAGTCAGCACTGAATCAGTGGACCACGATGTGGACCACCTTTCAAGCTCAATAACGGTAGTGTCAAAATTTTAGCAAAATGTTTAATGCAGGTTTGTCATAGAGCTCACTCAGCTCCTTAAGGTCAGCAATTTCTCTAATGTTAGGACCTCAGCTTGGTAAAGACGAAAAAGTAACAAGATTTTTTATGCGCATGTATAAGCTGAGACCAAAAAATCTAAATATGAAGAGGCTTGGGATCTTAATGTTGTCCTAAATTATTTGTTCAATTTATGTCCTAATGATGAACTTAATTTAAAATGATTTTAGAAGAACTGGGTATACTTTTGGCCCTTATCACCGCAGATACTGTTCGAACTTATTTCTTATTTGTGTAGATGATTTTTTATCAATGAATGCAGTATTAACATTAAAACTCTAGCTTCCACCAAAATATCTGCCCCTCGTCGGTCACATATTAAGCTAATTATACTATCTTTTAAAGATAATGTTAAGATCTGTCCTGAAACCACTCCGATAAGTCATTCATATGAATGAAATAGTAAGACAACGTTGCAAGACACTAATCATTACCACAAAAAAGCCCCACTATGCTGCCTCCACTGTGTCAATCAGTGGATACATTAATCAAATTTATGCGGTAGTGGGATTGAAATCATTAAGTTTACAAATACACAGCACTAGACGTGCGTCAACCTCTATGACATCTGAAGACAGTCGTCACATCGAAGTTTTGAATTTTCATATATATATATATATATATATATATATATATATATATATATATATATATATATATATATAACTGAACTTCAAAACATGACATAATTTAAAAGATTGGAAAAACTTACCTAGTAAGGCCCGATCCCCAATTATGTAAAGCTATTTCTTTTTCATCCTAGTCCTGTATCTATCCTAGTACTACCCTAGATCTTAAAAATTGTAAGTTATTGTGTCTTATCTATTTCAATTCTTATTAGCAAAATATGTCCAGTGTTTATACTTTAAAATAATGATACTGATAGGTACAAAGCGCGCAAAGTTGGGCTGAATAGAGAGTGGATATTGCAGTAGTGCAATATGCATATTATGTTAGTACAATATATGAGGATGAGATTACTTCACATAACTGGGAATCGGACTTCAATAGTTAAGTTAGTCCGATTTTTAAAATATTTAAAATAATTATATTTGAAAGTATTTGTTCAAATCTATTTTCAGGATTTTTTCCGATTTTTACAAAGCTGTTTAAAAATGAAAGAAGTTCCAGTCTTCCATTCTGTTTAGTGAAACACTCCCTGTTTCACTAAACGGAATGGAAGACTGTAAGGGGAGATTCCACGCTTCTACCTATGCAGCAATTGTGTGTTTTTAAAACAGCGTCAGCGTTCAATGTACTTTTCATGAACGATCATCTTGATCACTGAAATATGTCATAAGAAAACTAAAGAATTTATTGAATAAATATTTATATATACGGAAGATATTGATTATTATGTTAATAAACATACAATTAAATATTTACTTAACACTTCGTTTATTTGTAAGTACTATTTTTAATGTAACCTTTCATATTTAATTAAATCCAGTGGGAAACACTTCAATTTCTATTTTAATAACTAGCAAGAATATAACTACATATATTTTTCTCTCTAACATAATTTTTACGAAAATAAAATAGGAACCAAGGCTATTCTTTTTTATGTTCTATCACGACTTTGATCCTCTCTCAGTTCGACACAGACGATCGCGTGCCTTCTTGTCGTAAGTTCGTCCTTTGATATAAAAGTTAAATGAAATGTATGCGAGGGGACAAAAAAGCATCATTAACTATATCTTTTGAAGACCGAATCTTAATAATTAAATTATGTTAAACTTTTTCTTTGAATGCTAGTAAATTTTAATCGTTACTTTGTCACTTCAAATATAAACTTGAAAAATTACACGTGTTTTCATTACAACGATAAGATGAAAAAAATTACTTTTAACGAACATTTGACTTATTTAATGTAATACCTTTGAAAAATTTCAGTTTGTATTTTAACCATTTTATCAATTTACTATTATGCCAGCATTTTCTGATAATTTCTTTACTTTCTTTTACAAATATGATAATTTGATTAAATTTAACTCATTTTGCAAATTTTATTTCCTTCGGAGGATTTCACTTTTTTTTTTTATTCAGCAATTCTTATTTGGATAGGTTATAATTTCTTTATTACTTTTGAAGGTGCATTTTATCAAAAATTGATTTACGAGATGTGAAAACAGCGTTTCCGTTTAAAAGAAAACATTCAAATGATGTATTATATGTTACATTAATCGTCATACAGATACGATTTTAAATACGTAATTCGCTTAAAGGGTTTGTTACCTGTTGAAGTACCTTTGAGTGAGTAATTCGCGTGTTTACCTATTGAGTACCTACCTCCATTTTCTTTTTTACAACACTAAATATATGTGGTCATGGAGACCGCGAACATATTAACATCTCCATAATGAAATCTATTGTTCCATGAATTTATGAATGTTGCGAAATGAAATACAAAAATTGATATCAATATATTGAAATAAATTAAAATAAAATAATATTAGTTCTTGTTAAAGCAATTCATTGTTTTAATTACCATAAATTTTAGAAACATGAGTCTTTGGTAAATTAGATACACTGAAATAAGAAATGTACATTATAATTTTTTTTATGTTTGCCGCTAATGTGCTTATTAAATAAATTGAAAAATTAGTAAGCAATTTTTGTGTTTGTAAAATTGCAATGTCCAAACATTACAACATATAGTGGAAATTTATTCACAATTTATGTAACCATTCTGAAAAAATTGGTAATCATTCAAAACACAAGTAATATTTTCTTTTTTGATTCGCCTGCTTCGTTGCATACTTTAGGCTTATGAACTTCAGAGTTGCTCAGTATTTTCTTTCTGATCCGCAGAACTCGAATTATAATGTTTCATTACACTTGTCAATTTTTTTTTAAGGGCTTCCATATTACAATCGACAGTTATTATAGTTTCATTTGTGTAATTTATAAATGTATAATTTATTCTTTCCTTACTAACTAAAGTTTAGTTGAATGATTTCTTTATTAGTTACCTAAAATGTTCAGACTCTGGTAATACATTCACGGATGACGTAAATTTTAAAGCGCCTTATTTTTCAAAATTGACTTTCATCATATTTCATTATATTGTATAAGAACCGCTTTAAGAAGAAATACCTATAAACGTATATTGGTGGAAAAATATTAAGACATGAGATAGCTTCGTGTTGCATATTACTTCTTAAAGCTGTAACTTAAGGTAAATAAAACTTTTTTCAAAAATCGCTGCCAATAGCAGTATTTTGCAAATTTATTTAAGTACGGAAGCGATATTGTATCGCAAATGTTGTATTTTCCAATGAGTACTCGTACTTTCATTATATTATACCTTCCAATGAGTTAGGAAAGTAATTATTTACGATAGTCAAATTTCTTTTCAAAAAAGGTTTATTTTTTCCTTTTTAGTACCCATGATACCCTACGCTAATCAGTCATACATATTACAGTTTTATATATGATATAAATTCTTATATTTGTTTAAAGTATAAAAAGTAGTATAATATTCGTCAAAGTAGTGCATATGTGGTTGTCGGTACCAGAGTCAATATAAGTTTTTTAGCAGTGTTTCGTGAGACTGAAAACTTTTAACATTTTATATTTAAAGTAAGAGTAACCAGAATAAAGATATTACCTGAGAGTAGCAAGAAGGAAAATATATCTGGTAGCATCGAAGTAGTATGCAATTATTATAAATTAAAACAAGAAAACTTTATGGTTCATGAAGATGTATAATTTATGTACGTATAATTTATTCTTTCCTTGCTTGTATCTGCATGTAAAATTTAAACGAACGAGTCAATTACAAGTCAAGAAATATACGGATATTGGCACTAACATAACAAACAGACCAAAGATTCTAACCGACAAATTTGTTTACTACTGTTGAACATTAAGACAAACGAACAGTTGAATATATGTGGCGTTAATTTTGTAAAAATTATGATCGAACAGCAGGTTTAAAATCCGTGATGATTCCAGAAAAATTTCAATCCGTTTGGCTGATATTGACTGTTTTTAAAATATTTGTATTATACGTTAATATTATTTTATTTTTAAAATATCTATTAAGACAGTAAATTTTAGGAGAATAAGAACATGAACAATAATTATTAATTAATAATAATTAACAAATAATGGCCGATGAGAGCGCTGAAAACAATACGTTAACTGACAGAATAACGCAGTAAAAAAAATAAAAATAAATACTCTGAAAAGCGAATTAAATCGTGATAGAGAAACGGCATCGGTAGAAAAAAACATCTGCAAAAAACCGCAGCGGTCGACTAAAACTCATATATTAGAACCTATTAAAGATTTGTGCTTTGCTAAAATCATAACTTTTACTAATTCTTTCAAAACTATATTAGTTATAATATTTCATTTTCTGCCAGACTGAATCAACAGAGGGTACCACCGAGGCAAATTTTTTTATTTAAATATATAACATGTTCAAATGGTATTATTGATGATGAATGTATAAGCATGCAGGCATAAATATATTATTTAATTTCTATATTTCAACGAATATTAGTTCATTCAATTTTCGCTATTTAACAGATTATATTGAGCCTTGAGAATAGTTAAGTGTCCCACAAAGATGATTTTTTTACTTTGAATTCCCAGATTATAACTTGAATGTTATAAAGGTGGATTTTAAAATGAGTGATGGAAATAATATTATCACTGCAGCTCATTCAAATATTCAGGATTATTCAGGTAAAGAACACCATAAAAATCTGTGCTTAGGGGACAACTCTATTAATGTATTGTGATTGATGGAAAAATGGATAAAAAAATGAAGTCATGGCTTATTATAACTACAGGTATTATAATATTGTTAGTAGTGACCATCGCAACGAATTTATTAGGCGAGAGGTGCGTTTATTTTGGTTAATCGTGACTAAAAGTCAAGGAACAGGTCAGATGTTGGAAATATATCGGCAAAAAAAGACCTTGAAATAAGTTGTGTTGAATCACAACTAGAGCACATGGACGTATTTAAGAAATAAAATTGAAGTTCAAACAACTCTATATTTTTTTTCGTCTTTCCTCATTAAATTAAAAATAGTAAAAGGGAATAATTTTAGTTTATTTAAAAACTGTAAAATTTATGTTAGAATCCCAACTTAAATTTTTGAATTCAATGGACTCCCGAAAACCCAATTTTCAAATCTTAGATCGTTTTCTTTTAAATCGAAAATTCTTTGAAAATACAAGTGTCCAGAACAACTCTGCAATATACATTGAAAAAATATATACAGATATAAAGATAGAAAATAAACGCTTATATTACGCTCACATCGAGTTTGATCACTATAAAAAAGTAATCAAATTACGAACTAGTTCTAATAAATTAAATATACGCAGAACGTAAATTATAGGATGGCATGTGACAAGTAATATTGAGCGTATTAAGGGCACACGAGGGAAAATCTTTTAATATAGAAATGAAGTAAATCACAAAGATAACACGAGATTTTAAAAACTTTACTTCTCAACAAGACATTCTGTCGCCATCTCCTGGCTCCATCACTGAGCCGAAATTTCGTTAAAGAACATATTTATGCTGCGTTTAGTCGTATCAGAACTTTAGGGACATTATTATTAGAATATCATTAGGACTATATATTTCAAACTCAACTACGGCCCCCTGTGTTTTTCAGTGTTGAAAAAATTTATGGTATATCTTCAATTTCCTTAGTCAAATTCTGACCATGTTTTTATGAAATCATCCTGGGAATATTCCAAAGAAACAGGAATTACCCAAATTGGTTGAGAAATGCCAGAGATATGACATAAAGTACACAATATATACGATACAATTTATAACCACCTTCTTTTTCAAATTTGATTAAAAATTTGCGTTTTGACGTAAATAGAACAATATTTCGTTCATACGATATATTAAACATCATATGTCGATAAAGTAAAGGCAATCATCCCTTACTTGTTTATTTATGGGTAATTGTTCTTTGTGAGATTATTTTTATTAGCACAAGTTTAGATTTATTAATTAAACATGTTGATTATTATGCCTTAACGTTTAAACACGTAAATAAAAATGTAAACAAAATTCTGATTTTGTTTTTGCTAATTTTTTTATTTATTTCCTTGATTCCGAATTTTAAATAAGCATATTTTGGTCGCTGATATTTTAATTATTATTTATTATTCCAATTCTTACATGGTCAGTATAAATATGCTGCATTAAAATTACCTTACTGCAATAAATATGAATCATTAAAAGTATCTGTGTATCTTAAATATCAATCTATAAAATACATAAAGACTATGAATAGTATTTTAACATATACTTTAATTATTTTATTATTTTGCGCTTTATATTCCATATTAAGCTAGAAGTGAATAACTCGAATTAGTCTCCATTTATTTAAAATATGTTTAATTCTATAGAAACACATAATATTGCGGTTACCGTTGTGCCGGGATACAATGGCGCGCGAAAATTCAGTTGGGATTTCTCGAGTAATTAATTATTACGCTTGGGAAATAACAGATCTATATTTATGACAGCAAATTTTGATTTATTCCGCCATTCATTCAGCAAGAGTAGTCACACAACAATTGATAATTATTATTTAAATATTGAATATATTCGGCGTTAATTTTGTAGAAATTCATTATTTACAATTAAATGAAACTACGTGATGTAGTATTATTTCTACCATCTTTAATTTCATTACCACGACCTAGGTTTCGTTGTATTACAACATCTTCAGGTGGGCTGTTAGCAAAGATAGACATCTTTGCTAATATCCCACCTGAAGATGTTGTAACACAACGAAACCTAGGTCGTGGTAAAGAACTTAAAGAAAGTAGAAATAATACTACATCACGCAGTTTCATTTAATTGTGAATTATTATTTAATAAACTTAACCGCTTTTAAGTTCCTCAATTCCTACATAAAATTGCAAAAATTTGAAGGTTCAGCTTCATATTTTGTCATTAATTAACAACAAAGAATATAGAGATAGAAAAAATATCGAAGCACAAAATTGACACATCTTTTTCAGGATTGTGTGAAATTAACATTTCAACGTTACAACCATAGAAAAATACATTTATTTATTTTTAAAGAATATGCATTTTGTTAGTTTTAAATCGTTTCATTCTTTAAATCTTTTAATCGTTGTGCAATTGCAAAATATTTAAAGAATAATAAAGTAAATAACGATTCTCCATTCAATAATCCATTGAAAAAGTTACTGCAGTTTTATGTTTGTAAATATAACTGCACTAAGCGACGATCGGAATGCTGAAAGAAAAGAATTAACAAAATGAAAGAAAAAGAACGTTCTTATTGCTCTAGATCGGAAGGGTGCTCTCTGCTTTCAATCGTCTTTCGCTTTTTAGGTTTAAAGTATCGAGTAATGACTTAGTTTGCGTGTCGATATTTGATAGTTTGTCGTTCATACGAAATTATTGGTAACATGTTGGTTGACATTTTCATGGAACTTAAACTATATAGAACTTAATTTATATATTACTTAGTAAACAATTATATTTTAGTGTAAATATTTACGCTTTTTGAACAAATTTTATATAATTTGTAGGATGATTTATGAAATTTTTCATTCACACATTATCATTCTATATTAAAAAAGTGTTCCACTTTTAAAATAAAATAGCTGGAGACCTGAGTTCCAAAGAGCACGGTGAGAAATAAAGTCCTGTTTTAAGATTGAGAATATTTTTTTACGCGTTGTGTTTCTTTTGGGATCGTGAGTAGCTTCATGTGTACGAAGTTGAATGACTGTACGCTCACGTGGTAGCCAAACAGACTATTTCCACTTCTTACACGTGACATGAAGTTGTTTTTCTATTTCGATACAAGATTATGAGGTGTAGTTCTGCTAGGTAATAAAAAATTAACCTGGGGTCTGCATAATGAGGTTTTATAAGTTTTCCAATTTAATCAAATACGTCGTTCCGAATGAGGATAATGAAAAATAGAGACTTAGGTGGGTTATATTAAAGTATACCTTGGCACATCGTCGTGTAAGTGTTGTGTGTTATTTCTCCAAATGTATTCGTTAGAATTCAGTAAACAAGGCATATTCTAAGCTCTCTTGGTGAATTTCTCATATTTTGTTTATTCTTACTTGCCATAACTCAATTTCTAATTGAAGAGAAGATCTAATCTACCACTTTTTAATTAAACTGCCTAGGAAATTCGTGATATTTCTTTAACATTGCAAAATTCGCTGAAGATGATGGTGAGAATATTATTTGTCGACTTGGTATTAATATAATAAATATATTTTTCTTTCGCTTTATTATAGTAAGTTTCATTATGCAGTCACACTTTTATATTCCCATGAATTGACTAATTGTAGACTCGTGTTATCTATAATCTGGACTGTAAAACTTGACAAAAAATAAAATGAAAGTTTACGAGTTTGATTCCACTTTATGAGTTTGATTTAGCAGAAAAACTAAATTTTGACATATTTATATTGTTTTAAAAAAATTACTATTAAAATATGTTTTGTGGCAACAAAATTGAGCCAAAATCTAAAAGCGAAAGCCAATAATTTTGATTAATGTTAGGTGGTAATTTGATTAGTTTTATGTGATGCAATATTTGGATTTAAAAATATCTAGACATGTGTAACAACATGCTTTACCTTAAATTTCATGATGATCTTTATCACAACTTTTCACCAGGTTGACCTTAATAAATCATTAATATACTACGGAGATATTGCTATATTTGTAAAGTATCCTTGAGTTAGTTTTGCTTTCCTATACGCAATTCTATATCGATCCGTGATAAGTGAGGTGAAAATTAATCGCCCTATATCGATTGCTTACGAGGTAAACGCAGTCACATATTATTATGTCACAACATATTATTATGGTCATGTGTTGTTCGTGAAACGTGTTTTCGTTGCGCAAGCAGTTTTCATAAAACGACGAACAATTTTATATATTAAGAAACTTTAATTTCTTAAATATATACGAAATATATTTAAGAAATTAAAGTAATATTTTAATATTGGCTGTTTTATTTCAGCAGAACGGTTGACATTCTTTTCTCTGGTCACGCTGTCGATTTGTGTACAATATTATTTTATTGCATCTTATAATTATTAAAACTCTGTGCAATTTCCTTATAAATATTATAATATATTATTAATTTAAGCGACATAAATATTTAAAATTTATATTACTTGAACCTTAAAATATCCTTCAAAGTCGTTGTACGCATAAGAAAACAGGGACAAACAAAATTCCTGTTACACATTTTTCTAAAAGTGTTTCCTTCTTAACACTAATTTTTGAAAATTGTAGTCACATTCAATACTCATAAACGAATATTAAACTATCCTTTCATTTCTTCCTAAATTAATTAAATTTAAAAAAATTAGATCATTAAATAAATAAAATATATTGTTATGTGTTAAAATAAACCGAATTATAGAAACATTTTATGAATACATTTTCCGAAACTTTCTATTAACTGGCATTAAAATAATTATGCAAATTCAAAAAATTCAATTTTATATATGCGATATTCTTATCCTCTATGCACGTTGATCTCGCTGACTTATTTGGCAACCGATCTCTATGGCGCTGCGGCTTTATGTACGTATTAGGTCGGTTGATATAAAAACGTAGCTTGCATAATATCCACTTCTCGTTTTAACGAAACCGGTGATGTGGGAAGAGATTGGAAGTGACGCGCGTCGAATCGAGTTATCGAAGTGAAATTGACTGTTGGGAGGCAATTTTGGAAGTGTTTTATATTTTTTACACTCATTGTTTTACGCTTTTTTCTGTTTTTTCGTTTTTTTTTAAGTTTGGTCAGTATGTAAAAATTTATTATTTTGAGATCACTTTTTGTTCGTTTTTCCGTCTATCAAGATCGTTTGTCTCAGAAAAAGCTAGTAGTATCAAATTAAATTTTCGATGAACTATCAAATACATTGTTTTGCAAATAGTTGAGGCTCTAAACTCGATCTAATTAAAAGGTACATTGAGTTGATAGCTTTCAGTTTTTCTTTCGGGCTTTTCAAATATTCACGTACTCATTTTTATTCACTGTTACTCCACTCAATCCCGTTGACTTAGAATATTGGAATTTGGTATGGAGCAAGTCTCATAACATAAGAATAAGGGAGATATTAAAAGCATTTCCAAATGTACGTGAAATTAATACACGACAAAATAACGTTTTCGTTTTTTCGATTTTTTTTTTTATTTATCACCAATGGGGCAAAACACATACAAGTTATTGTGAGATACAAAAAGCGAATTTTTCAAGTATTAAGTTAACTTGTATTCCAACATTCCCATATCAAAATCAATTAGTAATGTTAATGCTTTCAAAGGAAAAAAAAACTATAAACCATTAGTTTGTATAGTATCCGTTTAATCGACTGCTTGTATTGAAGTAATGAGCTAACGAATATGTCCAGAGAATGAAATATTCTGTCGCGATCATCACAAAACCTGCGTAGTGGTACGCGAGCGTCAACATTGGTGCGACCGGTGAGTAGATAAAAAAGTGCGGAGCTACGAGTCGCTCCCACTGGCACACGAAATTGTAACTCATTCAATATATTGGCGCAACCGTAACTACTATGGCAGATATTTTATAAAATACATGTGCTGCGAGTTTGATGCACCTCTCGGGGAGTGTATGGTATTTGAATATGTATATTATCTTTTTCTGTAAATTTATCTAAAATTATATCGAACATATCACCTGCATACAAAATGTAGAAACTAAAATGTTTCGTCTTAGAAAAATATAGTGATATTCACTATAGTGTGAAAAATAATATAACCATTATGAACAGAGATCATCATGTTAATCGAAAGTGCGAAAAAATTATATTAAACCAAAAATTAGATACGCGCTGCTCGTCTACACATAGAGCAGAATTGTATGTTTTCCGTTAAGTTGTATGTCATGTTGTAAAATACTTTTTGCACTACAAACAAATTGTATTTCCTTGCATTTATTGAATCACCATGTATTCAGAAAATTACGTTGAGCCGAGTCGTATTCGACTCACGGATCACTTACGAGTAAGTACGATGATTCCAGTAGATATTTATTTTCAGTATGCACATTGGATAATCAGTCAATTTCCATTAGGAAAATTCGTAATTATTTAACATCTACACAAGTCTAAGTGAAAACAACGGAGTTACGAAGTTACCGGAGTTACGAATCTATATACCGCAAATTCCAAAACAATTGATGTATCGGTGTTGACAGAGTTGAAGTATTAATGTTTATATAAAATATTTATATGTTACAATATCCTCATTTTAGGATTAAATATAATCTTTTGTATTAATACAAATTTCATACTTACATCTTGTCACATGTAAGTGAGAAACTAATTTCCGTTCCAGAGCGCATAATGAGAAACACCCCGCGACCCTGTCGTAGCGCCATGTATAAAATTTTATCAACAAACTTACAACCGAATAAAAATGTATATATTGAACACACACCATACGAAAAGGGCGAAAAGTGATTATTAAAGAACGTCAAATCTGCGATATGGCCGTGATTGATCACCATATCTTTGCGGTGGTAACCCTTGTCTGTTATCAGCCATAGTTTCAAGAAAGTTATAATTTTGTCATGTAGAAATGACGTATTTGACAAAAACAGAAAATACAAACTTTATATTAAAAAAATTACACGTTTAATACAAATTAATCACTAGTGAATTACAAATTAATGAAACCCTTCCAGAGCATAAGGGTTGAAAGATAGCAAAAATGCGAAATAGAAAAGATCACATTTTGGGGGATAAAAAAGTAACATCAGAAATTTTAAGAAAATATCTAATAAAATTGTTTTATTCATAATAATGATATGTTATGTCATAAATTAGGCAATACTATTTAATATTTGTTATGCTATGTATCATTAAGAATTTTTCAGCTTAATTAACAAATTAATTCTATTAAAACAATGATGAAAACTCTAAAAATTTATTATTCGATGCTAAAAAATCACATGCGTATCTCATAAAACTTTATTTCTTAGATATTTCCTAAAATCAAGCTAAAAATCTCTTAAAACTTTATTTCTTAGATATTTCCTAAAATCAAGCTAAAAATCTCTTAAAACTTTATTTCTTAGATATTTCTTAAAATCAAGCTAAAAATCCCTTAAAACTTTATTTCTTAGATATTTCCTAAAATCAAGCTAAAAATCTCTTAAAACTTTATTTCTTAGATATTTCCTAAAATCAAGCTAAAAATCTCTTAAAACTTTATTTCTTAGATATTTCCTAAAATCGAGCTGAACTCATACCCTGTTGCCACGCACTCTTATAAAATCCTATGCGTTTAACCGAGCTTTATTTACAGTCATATACATATCTGACAATATTGTGACAATTGAGAAATATTAAAATATTAAATATATTTCATCGTCCCTTTTTAATAAAAGTAATTTTTTGAAACCTATTTTTAATTCTCTCTACAAAGGGTTCCATTTTTCTTGAAATAAACGGTCGCTTTTAATTAGCAAAATTAAATTCCAAGTAATATATCTCGAAATTTTCAAACGTAAAGACTTGACAACAAACAAAGGGGTAGATAAGGAAACAATTAAGGTCACCTAAATTATTTGTTTGAGGTCATTAAAGCAAAAATTCATTCCAGAAATTAATAAAGAGCGGTGAAATTTGTTTACTTTTTCACGCTATTATATTAATGATTTTTGCCACAGTGTTAACGATTTTCACTACACTGTCTATCGAGAAAAGAACAACAGTTTAGAGGAAAATAGTGTTTACTAGATCTAATTAATTTTTTTTTTTTAAATTTTAGTTGATTTTCAAAAACCTATATAAATATTTTATTAGCCCTGTGCTTGAGATTCAGAAATACGTACGAAGACGATTCGTTTTCTAATGACTTTATTGATAAAAATGCAGTTTTAAGAAATAATTCAGTTTCATTAATACCTTGTTGCTTTGAAAGACACTTAAAAACATTAGTCCAACTTTTGTAATGTAATAATTGGATAACGATGTGTTTTCGTAACGTTCTTGTAATTATTACGCCAATAAAATTAAGAAATTAAATAAATAACCACGTTTGGGAATAATTCCCCACTGATCTCAAATGCGTTTGTGAGATGAGATAGTAAATTAAGAGAATTTTTTTCCCTCAATATTTAAAATTCGTTAAGTACTCACGAGTTCCTGTTCCTGGTAATAAAAATAACAGCTGGTCAAAATATTCGTATTTCCTTTTAGAGCTGGCTTTTGGCAGCCTGGCTTCCTGATTTATTCTAACAATTTTGTTTATTTGATTGTCTTTTAAATTTTTAAAGCTTTCCAACGTTTTTGAAGCTTAAAAAACTTGTAAAATAGATAATATTATAAATAAAGAACATTCATTTTTGAGATATCTTTCAACGGGTAAAATTTTCCCATCTATCCACTACGAATATTGCCTCGGAGAAAGTACCATAAGAAAAATGTTCAAACATATATGTCAAGTATAAAACTGCAGTATCCGAACATGAAGCAGGAAGAAAAGTGTAGTAGTCAGACAATATTTTATTGATTATATTGTAAAACCTAGTAGGAGCAGTAGGTACCGTGGCAATATGATACAATTTAAAATTCAGGAACTAATAATAAAATAACTTAAAATAAAATTACATACCAATTTCAAGATTCTTCTTATTTCCAAATCCAGTCGTTTGCTATATTGGTGATCAATTTCATTCCACAGCTTCACCTTGTTACTACAGTCACTGTATGCTGGTAGAGATACATTACGCATTAAGGAGCAGATCTTTCCTCAACATCACTTATTAAATATTCAATATTTACCATAATTGACAAAGCACGTCCACTGTCTTAATTACATATTTTATTAATTTCCACTTCCTCTTGGCAATCGGAATTTTCTTGATTTTCCTCTATTATGCGAATCAATTACAATAAATTACTATACTTCCACGCCAACAATTACACTAAAAACAAACTGCGAGAACTTGTATGTTCAAGCGCCGCTCCTCACTCGGGCAACGGGACAATCGTTTATGCTGCCGGTCAGTCATTCAGACGACAGAATGGACATCTGTAAAATAGCAGTGCAAGACAGCGATTGCTTAAGTAACCAAAGGGTAGCTTAAGCAGCAATCGCTCATGCGATAGTAAGTCACGTTCGGTCAGCTTTGGGTTTCGATGGAATCGACGCCATCTATATACAAAAAAAAATATTTTGAACTCGATTTCTCGTTCTCTAAATTTATTTTTTACAATTTTTAATGGTGTGTTGACTTATATTTATCTATTAGTAGACGCAATAAAGTGACATTATTTCAATAAATCAAGACAAAAAGGTAGGGTTATAAAAAGTACAAGGGAAAAAATACAGGGAAAAGAATTCAAAGGATATTTCGAGGGAGAATTCTCAGCAGAATGAACATAGACATTTACAAATGAAAGCTTCTACAAATAGAATTCTAAATAATAAGAACATTGAGGATAATTTTTACTGCAGCTTGACACACAAATGTTTGACTAACCTTTCCGTTGAAGAATTTCTTTAACCTAAAGGCATGCATAATCTTCGGACTATGGTTCAACTGGTGCTGTTCTTGATTTGTGACCAAAAAGACTTGCGCAAAGAAACAAATGGTATTCATCCTAGCTAATCTATTGTCATCAGTTGAGAAGTTTCATTATGCGTCTCCAGAGTGCATCACCAGATTTTGACCAAATTTTATAAGACCACCCTTGAGTTATATTCTTTTGAATAACGTATCATTTAAATCGTCTTACCCATTCTGAATTGAGAACCTCCATCTTTATTCCAAGTTTATTAAAAAATGTCTATAAAATTTATATCATCTGATTTTCTTGAATAAATAGCAACATTTGATTTCAATTATTCCCGCTTTTTATAAGCAACTAATATGTGACATTGTAAATTATACAATAAATATAAATAAGTTGATAGATATATGAAACATATCCCCTGACCTCCAAAGAGAGCTTTTTGTTGGTATTTATATTTGTAAGACAAAGGCAGCGATATCAAGGAATGAAGAAAGTTATTTTGTCAATTGTCATTTTTCAATGTCAGAAAATTGTAAACTTTACGAATTTTACGCGAGTGGAGCCCCGAAAAATAGGCAAATAAATACACGTTGTACAGTATTTATGACATTTACCGCCAAGAAACTGATTTCCTGAAAACAGTAAAACTATATACGAGTATAGAGCGCTATATTATCAAATGTAAAAATAAACCCCTTGAGGATATCAGTTCTATAAGTCAGTCAATTATATTTCTGCATGTTTACCTTTTAAGCATTCTCGTCTCGGAATAGTTACGTGTATTTAAACCTTGTAATTTTAATGTTAGTCACCAACCGTAACTATATATTTATAAACTAGCGTCTCTTTCTAATTTTCCGCAATTTTCCTTCTTTATTTCCATATGATTCCATAGACGAATCATCGTACTATCGACTCCTATCTTTAAGTTTCCAATACAGTATCTCTTCAATGTCTTCTAGGTGTATTTCTAGTTTTGTGGGTAAAATATTTGAAATACTTTTAAACTTTCTGAAAACCGTATTGACAAAATTTTTATGAAAATGAATTCAAGTATCCAAAAGTTTACAAAAAAGAGACCAATCCTTTTTTGCTCAATCGATCGTTTTGGGTAATTTTGTTTTTATCCTGCGAACGAACAGACGAAAGAAAAATTGTTTCTCTAATTACTGTTAGCTTGTAATTTCATCTACTCCCATTTCATAATTTTTTTAATCACATAAATTCTTTTTTATTGATATTATTCAGCTATATTCAATGTCACTTCCATCCATCTTTCTATTATAACTTTTATTGACAGTTTATTGCAGCCTACATTTACCGTTTATAATTCCTATCTTTATTAAATACAAGAAATTCTGAAACTCAGTTAATTGAACAGAAAGTTGAACGCTGTGCTCTTTATATATCTACTAAAGATGCTTGCCGACAGGTAACGGCATACCGACGTTAAATAGATTTTAGTGAATATCGCTTAAGGAAATTAAAACACTTTTAAAATTTCTACGTTAGTTGTATTTTGACTAAAGTAAATGTGAAGATTCGTAATTGAATTGACATATTTCCGATATATGACTGGCGTAGTCTATGCATTTTTTGCCTCATTTTTGATTTAATCATTTCTAAGTTACATTTGGGAAAGCTTTCAATATATTTGACCTTAGTTTAAATGGCTTTAAGATTCAAAAAACGTCCACACTACTTCTTTTACAGCTGTTATAACTTACGATATACTTAGCGATATTCACTAAAATCTATTTAGCGTCGGTATATGCTGCTATAACAATAATAAGGGAAAACAAATTTATTATTTGTGAGTAATATTCGAACTACGCAGGTAGCGTATTTGTTCGGATAAATACAAAAGTATGAACATTTTGTGATGTAGTATTTCTATTACTCTTTAGAATTTATATAAATATTGATATTACTACTCATATACATTGCCTAGTATATATTATTAGCGAGCGCAAAACTTCCGGTAACTTTCTCAAAAACGATGAGGTCTGCAATCGGCGCTAAAGTTTTCTTGTAAATTATTTACCATTATGACTTATGTAAAGTAAAATATATAACTCGACAAAATAACTCGCATTATTTTTAATAATCATTAAAACTTTAACTTCTCTACTTTGCATATTTGTTTAAGAGGGTGTTAAACTATTTGTACACGTGAAAGTTAGAATTATTATGTATTTAGATTTTGTCGTTGTACATTTCCATTACGACTATTTATAATATTTTGTACTTTTATCGGAAAGACCTTATTGAACAACCCTGTTATTATTAAAGCACCTTCTTAAGGCTTCCATCTCAAATATAGCTACGTTGTTTGCAAATAGGTGACAACCGTTTTAGTCAAAGAATTATAGGCCTGACTTAGCGGTGATTCATGTTTAAATGTAAGTTCATAATAAACAAGTGTTTATGTTTTAAATATAGATTGTGTCAAAAACGTGAGTTCGTAATAGAAAATAACTTTCATTAAAACTATTAAATATATGGTGATCGATGATTTATAAATGTTTGTAATAAAACTACAGTAAAAGGGAATATTGACTCTCTAACTATATTTTCACAAATTTGACTCACTGCTGCCCCTTTTAAAACAAAAAAAGTCGTTGGATAGGGTACTACTAACAATTATTTTATAAACATCGACGTAAACTTACATACTTAATGTAATGGGGTCATCAATAAATCTTCTCTCGCTAGTGTAAAATATTTTTCAAATTTGTGGGCCTAATTGAAAAAATACTGTTTGCTAGTGACGGTAGACTGATAAGTACTTAGGACTGCTTAGGATTTATAAGCAAAATTTTATAGATTTTTAATTAAAGATTTTTAATTAGTTTCAGATAATGAAATTTGGTACTATGTCTTCATAATATGAATGTGTTTATTATAATTGTGAACACAAATAACCTCTTTATAAATATATCGTTCCGTGACATATACATATTTATATCAGAAGAACACAAATGAATCTGAAAGAAGATTGATAAAGAAAATGGCGATTAGTGGCAATATTATTGTGACGATTAGTGAATAAACAATATTTAATAATTATAATCATTAGGAATATAAAGTTTAATAGGAGAATTCTTTACAGTATCACAAATTTTTAAGTATAATGTAATAAGTATTTGTTTTGAAATAACCTATTTTATACAAAGAAATTTTATATTTCTCTTTTGAAGTACAGCCTGTGTTGTATATCTTAGTATTGTAGACAAGATTTCAAATCTTTTCCCCCAAAAACTTCCTGCCTTACGTTTTGCATTTAAAATTTTAGCTGAGATTACATTACCCGGGTTTTATGGTGAAAATGCCTTTGTCTCAAATCTATTTCGTTTTTAAGGGTTCTCCACTTTAAAAAATCCCTCACGTTTCTGTTCGTCCATCACAGTCATTTTCTCGAAGACGGCTTGACGGAGAAACTTAAAATTTGACGCAATAATAAAAAATATCAACCCGCATGTAGTTCTAAAATGAAAACAGCTTAAATTTGAAAATATATGCTGAAAAATGTGTATTAAATACTAAAAGTTTTAAGGGCCTCAAAAATTGTCATGTTTACTTTTTTTACTGGTCTATTGCTGTAAAATATGACTTACATGCTTCCACAGATGCATTAAAAGTCACGATTAAAAATTATAAAGAAACATTTCTTGTGCCATACGCGAAAAAATAAACAGCCTCAAAAAGTAACGAACAATCAGTCTAAAAACCATATTTTTGTTTCCCCTTTTACTACATTCACACTAATCACATTTTGCATAAATGTTTTCTATTAAAATACCGACACGCCAATTCCACAAATTTATTATACAGCCATATACGCAAATATTACATAAATATAGTATTGTCTAAAATTCAATGGACCGAAGTAATTAAATTATAAAAAGTTACAACATCGAAAAATTTATTGTATGAGGGAGACCATCAAAAATGATTGTGTTCGGGATGCTTACTCTTCCCGCACCATTATATATATCGGGCTAAAAAATGTTATTGCGTTATTTAAAATGTACGTATCGCCATGTATTGATGCATATAGTTACATTATACATTTTTATAATTACTGCACGTCAATTATACTAATACAATGTAATTTAATTTTCCAAAATACAAAATTTGCTTCTGTAAGTAAACCAATCATGAAGAAATAAAAATTAAAGATTATGTTTATTTGATCCTTAAATTCTTCCTAAATATCATATAAATTGGTTAAGTAATATTTGCTATGACGTGCATAAAACACACAGACGAAAATTCCAAAATAATTTGTGTTCCATTACTTTTGTTTTGTTCCCTAAATATTTTTTCGTGAATGTTTTTATTATTCAGACAGATTTATTTTACAGTTTTTTTATGTGCTTATACCATAAAGTACGTAACACATACAAGTTTAACCGAACTGGAAAAACGAAGTTTACATAAATTAAAAAATTAAAAAAACAGCGGCATGTGCACGCATTGGGATCGCTTACTTAAGCACCTATCCTCCCGCATTGTTCCACATTTCACCTCTGCCCATGTTCGGATGGATATTGTTTACTACCATATTTTAAAAGCACTTTCTCAAAAAGACTTATTCCATCTATTGATACAATATACAATTGTATAATTACTACGTACCGAATAGCTTGGCACTTTTCTGTTTTATTACAAAATGTAAATAATAAGTTGTAAAAAGGAGGTCAGCTCCACAAAATATTAGCACCTGGGAGTACTCGTACTCTAATTAAAAAAAAAGATATTTTGAAATAAAATAGTCAACAGTAATTCAAGAATATCGTTCGCATTCGTGTTCGCGAATGTGTGACACACACACACATACATATACATACATACATACATATATATATATATATATATATATATATATATATATGTATATATATGTATATATATATATGTATATATATGTGTATATATATATATATATATATATATATGTATATATATATGTATATATTATTTGACCTACATTATCTGTTGAGAATAATTTTTCATATACACGATATTTAATGAATTTAACTGTTTGTGTTAAACTTCTTCTATATAAAAGGACAAAAAAATAAGCATGGTTATCATCCAAAAAGTCATGGAAGTCATAAATAGATAGTTAATAAAGATTTAAATTAATTAAAATGTCGCAAAAGTACAGTACAAAAGGAAGTCCTATTTTGAACCGAAATGTCTTATTTACTAGATTATTTTAATAATAAATGCACGAAACCTTAAAAGCCTCTTCATTCATTTAATTGTCAATAATGAATTTCTACAAAACTAACGCCAAATATATTCAATATCCAAGCCTCTTCATTTACAATGTCTATTGTATACAAGAGTCAAGTTGCCTATTTAAACCAATGTTCTTACACATTAAAACGTGAAAGTGACGCATAATTAAAACGTGAAAGTGACGCATTTTTTTAGATCAGGGTAGCAAATTTATTCATGTACGTTGTAATAATTATGTATATGAGTATATTATGTACGATTAAATTCTATTACAGTGTAATAATTTAGCCATCTAATTCAATTTACACAATTTAGTGAAAAAGATTATGAAGATTAGATTATAAAGATGAAATTTGCCTTTTTAATTAAAGCCTTTTTTGTATTCAGTGCCATGTAAATTTTACATTTTTAAATTACTTATATTTAAATTATTAAGTACAAAATTATCATATGGTGACATATGCTTTCGTATTTCTTACAATTGAATAAGGTATTTATAAAAGCCCGTATCGAGAAGAATCGAATTTACTGACCTGAGGGAATTTTTTACGACTTTTTTATTTTTTGGAATTTAATTTATTATCCCATTATAATAATAAATACCGCAAAATGTCAATAAGGATTTTTTTCTTGTATTTGCCTACCATTGTTCTCAAGTGGATTAATATTTCTAGATTCATCCACTCATCCTATGTGAATCTCATTTTCTCCTTCTGTTGAGAATTTTACAATTGTGTTTCATTTGCAATGTAGCTGCCCTATTAATGTGTGCAAATGTTGGGTATTATGTTTTTATGGGAATACAAATAATGACAGTTATAATTGTTACATTTTTCTTAGTTTGATGATATTTTAACTGATGGATATAAAAATAGTGCAAAAACTGAGACATAGCGCCATTCTGTCGAATTATTTTTTAATATTTCAATTTGACAATAATAAAAAAACAATAAAACGGAGGTGATTAATTTAACACAAACTTAATTAAATATAGTGACGTAAGTTAATAAATACCATTTGATATCAGAAATATACGTTTTTAAATTAATATAATTTTTTCATACCATGGAACTATTCCATATATTTTTTATATTAACCACAATTTAAAATCAATTTAAATTTTTTTTCTAAGAGAACGAAATGTTTAACAATTCTTTAATTAATCTATTACTACCATCAACCAAATATAATGTCTTAAACATATTTAGTTTATTTATTTAATACTTTCTGGAACCACATCCGTTCCACTTTATATGTATAGAGTTATGGAAACTTACGGGTATTTAGGATACTTGATAGATACGATAATGTAAACTGTATCTGTAGTTTCAGAATTTTTCTTCATTAATTTCTTAAATAAAACGCCTAAAATTTTTTGAGGTTCTACTTTTTTGGGAGCGACTTATAGGTTTTGATGTCAGCGAGTGAACGAGTAAGGGTATATCTTAAAAAATTGACGATTTTGCTTCAAATATCTTGAAAAGTAATATAGATAACGATTTCAAATTTTTGACGCGTTAATCCGTTTGTACATGTATTATAAACGAAATTTTCTACATTATTCAAAGTTGAATTATGGAGGTACCAAAAAAGCTGTAAAGGCCTTTGATAAAACAATTGACTTTCAGGCGAAAATTATTTCGATGTTTGTTTCACATGCATTTCATTCAGGCGAAAATTATTTCGATGTTTGTTTCACGTGCATTTCATTACAGTCGTAAAACATTTGCATTCATAATGCATTAGTGTGTTATTAAGAAATCAAAATTTATATTATGCAGCAAAATAAACATAAATTTTGCATAAAGTAATCGAATTAAGTCGCATCTCATTTCAAGTAAATTAATTTTTCTGCTTATTATTTTTCACGAATAATTTAGACTAAATTTATATGCATTATATATGTAACTATTTATAGTTTTGAGTAATATATGCATATAGTTTTTTTATGATAGTTTAATAATATATGTAGTTTTAATATGTGCTTATTATTTTTCAAGAATGATTTAGTCTAAATTTATATGCATTATATATGTAACTATTTACAGTTTTAAGTAATATATGAATATATTTTTTTATGAAAGCTTAGTAATATATGTAGTTTTCATATTATACATATAAATATTTCTCATTGTTACAAAGTCAATTATAATAGAAAAGTATATAAAAAATACTGCATGCCTACGAGCCATTTCTGAAAGCGAA
Organism: Druceiella hillmani; assembly: GCA_039881145.1. NCBI lineage: Eukaryota > Metazoa > Arthropoda > Insecta > Lepidoptera > Hepialidae > Druceiella > Druceiella hillmani. Next base: position 34,318,405 of record JAYKKI010000018.1, on the reverse strand, counting down.
TCAATTGAAATATTTAAAGCATGTTTTTCAAATTTCTATGAAACAGATATAAAATAACACAAGCCAATGATGCAAGGTAAACTGGAGCACATGAATTAATGCCATGATTTTTGTATTTTTCAGAAATATGTGTTTTGTAAACATATCGTAATAGAGTTGTTAATTTTCCTTTTCGTAACATTAAACTCCTCGTAACCAAGGAACGTGGATGTAGTTACATTACATTAGTTAAACTATAGATGTGATACAGACAAAATAAAATATTTAAAAATAATGTCTAGGATAATTTAACAAGATATGAAAAAAGGACAGTGAATTGATTTGAGGGAAATAAGTACCACGTAAAATGATATTGGAATAACTAAATTAAATATTATACTACCTATTTTACAAAGAAGAAAATGCTATTTATTCTGGCGTCCAACAATTTCACATTTCAACCATCATGCGACTTTACAACGGGTAATCGGTGCATATATTTTGGATATACCACGTTATTACCCCACGTATTTACATTTTTTTGTAGGTGTCCGCATTTTCAAATATTCGTTCTGGTAGAAGATTGATTTAGCTTTCAAACAGTTGCAAGGTATCGATGCGACCGCCCTTATCAAATATCTCTTATCAAAATCATTCTTTTGCACCGTAGCTATTCCGCATCTCTAAAAGATAGGTTTATTATGTACACAAATACATATTACCACCCCTATTCCACCTATCCTCTGGCATAAAATTAGCTTTTGATTCAGTTGCAACGCGACTCACGTCGTGTAAGTTTTTTTACTGTTTCATATACCAAAATTTGTGCGATTGTGTGTATTTTTTAACAATTTTTTATAGTGATAACGTCAAAGTGCAAATATTCCTTGAAGAAAGTACTTAGTATGAATCAATACTAAGTGAAAAAAACATTGAAGGAATTCAATCTCTAGATGGTATGAGTAGCTCGAAAGAGGAAGATGTACTCTTTTCATTAAGAGTTGTTTTTATTACGATAAGATGAGACACCGACCACAAAATATTGTTACAGAACAGTCAATGGCTCGTATAAACGGTGTGCGGGTGAATGCTTTTATGCAAACGTAGAACTTATCCCTAAATAACGAATTTATTGAAATACTATTTAAATATAAAAGGCTGCATAGTACGACAGAGTTTGTGATTGCAAAACAGCTTATATATCTAGATTAGAGCATCGTTCAGACCGCTTTATATTGCTTTTGATTTAAGAACTTCCATGGTTTTTATTTGGTTTTTAAATAAGATTCTTATTACTAAAATGTTTTCGACTTCAAAGATAACATATCAAAGCATAAAAAATAAATTTTCACGTTATTCATCTTTGTTTTCTATTACTGAAATTATTTATGATATTTATATATTTTGAATATATTAGTTTTTGTGCAATAGAATATCATAACAGACGATGATGCACACCAATACCTCAGGACCGGCTACGCAAATAAGTTAAAATATAGGTATAAGTAAATGACAAATATGTGTGTAGTATAAGAGGAAGGCATAATATAAGATGAAACTGTAGTTAGCACTAATTAGTTTACATTTAATCGTTATCCTTCTTAAGCTTTTCTGTAACGATGAGACATTACTCTTCGGCGAAGTACACAATTTAATTTAAGCTGCACTCATACTTGTTAATAGGAATATAAGAAGGATGAATATCACCGCAACGGAGTTTTATTTGCTCTCTGGTACGATACCTATTTTTTAAAAGAGATAAAAAATTTGATTGTCCATATCAAATGAATGTAATCATTATGAGACCGAATATGTTCGCTGCTGAATAAAAAACAAATTGATCCCATGCTATGTGCATCAACTTACTTCCCGTGAACTTTACCAAGTCATCTGTCAACCTACTGGCGGCCATCTTACTTTGCATTTTTCCGTACGTGATCAACATTAAAGATCTTTTCCCAGCAGTCATTAATTCTACGCAATAGTCTACAAGCTCACGATCTACGTCAGTTAACTCAATTCTTATATGGATTTTCTCATTACGGATCATATTTCGTAGATCAACCCCGAGCTCCATAGCTCACTGGACACCTGGAAGATTCTACAAGGTCAAATCTTCTTTCTGTACGTCATCAGTGGCATCATCCACTGGTTGCCAATGATAATATGCGGAATACTTTCATTCTATTTGATAAACAGGATGGATGTCAACGAAAAATGAAATTCTAAATGTATATTATAAACAGTGTCCATTCTGTTTTGTTTCCTGAAAATACCTGAAACTGTTTTAAGATTTTTGTTACTAAACAGATTATTTCACTTTCGTATTGGAAAGTTTATAATCATATAATTGTATGAAATAGTAAAAAGAAAGACGAATAATAAAATTATTTTTAGAATGTTGGTATTTTAGCCCAACTTTAGCTTTTAGTAATTTTTATAAAATTGAAAAATAGTAGTAGTCGAAGTGCCTCGAAATACAAGTTTAGGTACAATATTTTCTTTTAGCCACATTCCTTATCATTATCTCGCCGTTCTTTACAATCCATTAGCCGACATCAAAAACGAAACAGACACGAAGAGACACTCGTTTTCAGCCTTGTTATCTTGGTGTTGACATCTTCAGCACACCGCTAAGTGTACGCTGCAGTTGAGACTTTTAATTCGACGAAATTAAAGCGCAATTTTGGAATAATGAGCTTTTAAGAATATACAAAATGTGTCAAGGACAGCTTTTAACGCTTGGAAGCATTAAGGGATATTCGTGAGAGCGGACTTAATACGGTTCCATTTTTCACATAAACGGTAAAATATAAACGAGAGAGTTGGCTAAAGTGCATTAACCTAATACAAAATTATTGCTGTTAACATAAATGTAAAACTGTGTCTCAATTGTGAATTTGGTGTACTTATCGCAACTACGAAATATCACAGAACAGTAAAAGCAAATATTACTCTTAGACGTACTTGACAAATAATTGAATTAACTTGTTTTATTAATTTCACTTATTCTTTTATTTAGTAAATTAATGTAAAATAAAAAAAAACAAATTTTGGTATCGAATTGTGACGTATCACGAATTTATAAAAAATTCAGCTACTATTTGCACAGTCTGCCCTAAGGTATTCGTGTGCGTCATCGTCTGTTATGATATTCTATTGCCAAAAAACTATTTAGAAGATGCTATTTTCAGTAATAGAGAACAAAAGTGAATAACGCGAAAATTGATTTTTTATGCTTTGATACGTTATCTTTAAGGTAGAAAATATTTTAGTAACAAGAACCTTTTTAAAAACCAAATAAAAACCATACAAGTTCTTAAATCACAAGCGATGTAGAGGGTCTGAACGATGCTCTTATCCAGATAATATAAGCTGTTTTGTAGTCACGAACTATCCCGTACTATGCAGCCTTTTATGTTTAAACACTATTTCAATAATTTTATTATTTAGGGATAAGTTCTACGTTTGTATAAAAGTATTCACCCGCACACCGTTTATATGAGCCATTGACTGTTCTGTAAAAATATTTTGTGGTCGGTATCTCATCTTATCGTAATAAAATCAACTCTTAATAAAAAGAATACACCTTCCTCTTTCGAGCTACTCGCCCCATCTAGAGATTGAAATACTCAATGTTTTTTTCGTCTGATGAATGAGCTGAAGCTTGTGAACCTGGGCCACTTAGCGTTGATTCATACTCTGGACTTTCTTCAAGGAGTGTTTGCACTATGACGTTATCATTATAAAACATTGTTTAAAAAAACACACACAAGCAATAACACGAATTTTGTTACATGAAACAGCAAAAAACTTACACAATGTGAGTCGCGCATCAACTTTTCGAAACCACGCATTTCATACTTATACGGTCAACATTTCTCACTGAAGTTCCTTGCACATACGAAGCCCATTTTGTGATTTTCTTCTGTACAGCATCTTAACTAAAGGATCGCGGAAAAAAGGAGGTTTAGAAATAATTTGGATCTGTAGATTGTGCGCAAGTAAAATAATTTTCAAGGAATTAAGTAGATTATCCCACTAACGAATTATGGTCATGCTCAGTTTTATAATATAAAACCTCATAATAAAAAAAAATATTTAATTAATTTCGTGGTCTGGTTCTAAACAATTATCCAAGAAAACAAGTATTTAGAGATAATATTTTATTTATATACTGGAGGATCATGACAGTATTATTGACTTTAGAATATAATTCAAAGCAATGGGCTGAAGATTTTTGGAACTTATATCGGAGACATAAAGAATTGAAATGAAAACAATTTAACTTAGGTTTTGCCTATCTTGAATTTTGCTCATATTTTTATGAATAATAAAAAAATTATAAATTTTTTGAGTTCATTTATTAAGATTTATATATATTGCTCATCACTTGCATTAATTTAAAAATCTATCATTTGAAAGTTAAGCATATTTCAAAGAACTAAAATAATTCTGCTCAAACTTCTTAAAAAAACATCTATTTTTCTTTAGAAATTTGCCGGAAATTAAATATAACGTTCTCTTCTCCATTTACTGGAGGGTTAAGATTTTAACTGTACAATTATTCACTTAATTTTTAGGGTTATGTAACTAAAGTACCAACCCATGTCCGTCTTACAGTTTCACCATGTCTGTCTGTCAGTACATCCGAATGTCAAAGCCGTTTTGCTCACCGACTATTGGTACTATAACGGTAAAATTGCGTTAGTTAAAAAGCGTGCTTGTACATATTTATACTGCCTATAAAATCATTAAATAAAATCTTTAAAGAAAATTGTTTAGAGTACGTCTCCTACGTCTACAGTGGGGTAAATTTCTTTTATCCGCATTGTATAGGGTATCGATCAATGAGCCTTCAAAAATATGGACGTACGTACGTTTAACATTAAGAGGACAGTATACCAGAGGTGTGCAGCGTAATGTATACGCTATTTACTTATGGTAAATTACTGTTGTTATTTTTTATCAATGTAATTACCTATGTACGTACGAAACCATCCGAGTGCGAGTTCTCTTCGTACTTATGTAAACAGATGTATTTATTATAATTATTTACATTCATCAGAAAAAAACGAGTAGTTCTTTGCTAGAGCCAAAACATCTCTTAAACATTAGGTACATCCAAATTGTGAATTACGGCCTCGTTGATCAAATATTATAAACAAAATGAAAACAAATATAAAACATAAATTTTACAATTTATGACATTAATATTTTGCATTGTTGACTCAAACAATTTACTGCCTGTAATTATAAAAGTGTGATGTACGTGAGAATAATTGGCTCTCAAAACCATTTTACTTGAAACTCACTTCCAAAGGAGATTTCATAGACTAAATTTAAGTACATTTTTATTTAATATGAGCTCAGCGATCAGTTAGGGTCTGTGAGAATGAATGTTAAATCATATATTGACTTATCTAAATTATTTTTATGAAACGTCTCGTATAAAGTAGAATAATTTCATTTCATCAAAATCATTTGTTTTCTAATAAAATAATACATATTTATTTTTAGAATACCTTACGATTTTTGTTTTTAGTGAAAGTTAGAAATATGTGTAACGAGGATTTAAAGAAACTGTAACAAACAGCTAAAGCAGTTTCGTTTGTCTATTCTTCTTCTACTAGTGTAGAGTATTGAAATGACTCAAAATAAATTTGATAAAACAACAGTCGTTGATTGACGATTACAAAATTGACTCTGAGATTTGGACGACTTATGAGGAAATATTATACGTGTCGTTCTTTTATGGGAACCTTAGAATCAATTATGTTAAGCAAGTTAACAAACATTTATGCAATTTTAATTTTAACCCTTCCCAGGTTAACCCAAAAATTATTTGTTTTAACAGCCATGGATAAGTGACTCATCAACAATATTATCAAGTTAATATGAATTCGTAAAGGTACAAATAAAATATTATTTTATAAGTCTAATTAATAAATGTATACAACTAATTGAAACTACGTGATGTAATATTACTTTCTTTAATTTCTTTACAACGACCTAGGTTTCGTTGTATTACAACATCTTCAGGTGGGATATTAGCAAAGTTTAAAAAACTACATCACGTAGTTTCATTTAATTGTGAATAATGAATTTCTACAAAATTAACGCCAAATATATTCAATAAATGTATAGTTAAAACATTTAGATCTACATTATGCATAAAAACATAAATCCTAAATATTAAATATTTTAGATTAAAGAAGGTAAATAAACTAAGCTGTACAAATGTTTATACTATTTCTACTTTACATGACTTTATTTACAAAACTAATTTATCTCTAGAGATTTATCTCTAATGGGTTTACAGATTATTGATTATTGATTTCTTGCAATACCTTGTTTCAATTATGTTTGTGAAAATCAGGGAAAATTTCTAATAAAGTTCCGAATATATGGAAAATGAGACTTGCTTCATCAATAAACGCTTACTTCTCCTTTTTTAATTGTTAACACAAATAATATTCGTTTTGAATATTCAAGAATTTTAGGGCCTAAGTTAATGTATGAAATACAATATTAAATTCTATAAATGAACCAAACTCTGCTGAGTTCACACGGCCTTAATTCGATTTTCAAAGTCATCAAAAACATGACAATAAACGAAAAATAAGGAATGTTTATTTTCTTTCTAAAGAGGCGTGAATTGCATACATATTCTTTAAAGTTAAGAAAGAGAGAGAGAAAACATCTAAATAAAGTGATTCGTCGCGGTACTCATCCAGCATGTGGCGACTGGTAGAGGAAAATTGCAGACAATATTAGGCCGATATCGGTTGTTTGGGACTTAAAACAGATATTACTGAAAAGGAAGAAAGTTAAAGACTTATTGTTATTTATTGATTATTGATTTGCAATAAATATATCAAGTCAACCGTGACGAAGCGCACATTGCATCGCAGACAGTTAAGAACTCGCAAATCTTTGTGAATAGACAAGCGCTCTAATTTCAATATTAGTACTTAATACAAACTCGTTTCAAAAACTAAATTTCGAATATGTAATTTAAATAATTTTTCCAGTTGTATTATTGAGGGTTCTTGGTTGATACAAAATAAATAAAGTTTTACCCGTAATTAGGCAAAGATCAGAAGCATATTTTGTGTATTTCTTGGTTAATTCTTTATATTTAAACTACAGATTTTAAATTATTGTGTGTTATGAGTAATTCCTTTTGGACTAAATAAATGAATTTGAAAAATTTATAAAATTATATTATTCATATAAATATGACCGAAATTTTTGAGTGACAAAACCTAAATTTAACAGTTTTTCTTTCAATTCTTCATATCTCCAATATTGGTTCCCAAAATTATCAGCCTATGGCTTTGAATGAGCTTTAAATGATACTATCCTGATTTTTTAGCATATAAATTAATTCTTTAACAAGTCATATTAAAAGGTAACATAAGCAAATCATAACAGTTATCACAGATTATACGGATATAAGTTAAAACTTCATGAGTAAACACTCAAGATTTACGTAATGCAGATGGAATTATATGACAAACAAAGTAATATTTGACACTACCACGATGGTTATCCAATTTAATCAGATTTATAATGTTTTAATATTCATTATATTTGGAAGTACAGGGTAGGAATCGTGAGGTAATTTTATAGATATAAGAAAGGTCTTGCTTCTCTTATTCCAGAATTCCTATTTTGTTAGTGTTATTGATCATACCTGTTTTAATTCTTATCATATTTATTTAAATTATGTTCTTTCCTAAGCTGCTTTCAATATTCGATTCATCTCCCAGAGAATTCATTTTCCATCGTTTGTTTGCATTGCTATCAAATCCTTTAGTTCGAGCATTTATGATATAAATTGGTAATTGTATCGAAAAAAAATGTTTTTATAAAAAATTAAAAGGATATTTCATTTCTTTTTCAAATAAATTTTGCAGTTTTTAATGCATTTAATTTTTATATTTCACTTCACGATTCATTTTTATAATGTTTAGACACAAAGACAATATTTAGAAACAATTAACTTTGAGATTGTATCGAGATTGTGATGGCGGAGATAATTTTAATAGATAATGATTAGTATCTGACGTTGCAGAATCCATGATAATCTTTGACGTTAAAGAAACTAGGATTTATTAAGAGAGTACTAACCCAGGGATCGATCACGGCTGGATCGCGAGTCTAACAGACTAACCGTATTCTATTAATTATATCACGCTTTTTAATTTCCAATATACCTAGCATATATACATAAAATTGACTCTTACTACTCTAAGATGATAGTAATAAAGAAATAAGGAGGCGTCTTCCTAGCACAGTTAAGCTGTTTCTTAAGACAATTTTGGCAATAAAAGCAAAATAAAACCACGTTACTGAAAGGGATTCTTGCTATTTTTGTCCGGATAAGTTCTATATGAAACGAAAGAGACTTCTTAAAGCTTGTTGCGGGGCACCTTCTTCTCCAATACACTTACACCTACATTACATAACTGATACTGTTACTGTTGTTTGTTGGAAGTGTATAATGGTTAGCGCTTATTGTTGCTGTCACTGAAGCTGATGCGGGTTCGTGATTTTCTTGTATCTTTATTTTATTTCGTTATGTTTACATGAGAAAATATTTACTTTGGTGTTGTTGGATATTTTATCTGGGAAACTTTTCTTAACTGAATTTGGGGGGTAAACTGCGGGTATAAATTTTTTTTGCGTGTGTATATATATACATATGTCGACTAACATGACTCAAACTCCTTCTCTTTTTAGGAAATCATTCCCGAGTTAAGCTTTGTAATTCTGTCAATTAAAAAGAAAATCCCAGTGCTACTTGAGGTACAGTCATAAATATTTAGACATTTCTTGATTGGTGCGAACTAGTGATAAAATTAAACTGAAGTTTTAAACTGAAATGCCACTATCATATTTGCGTACATATGTTAAGAGTATGCGTATTACTCTCATACTATTTAGACAATTCCTAGCATATCGTTAATAGATTTTCGTGCAATAATGGCTTCATGTGATATTTATGACAGAATATTACAGAAATATGTTGTCTGAAATTTTTTAAATATTACGTTTTAAGTATAGTCAATGAAAATCAACTTGGGAAATTTTGCAGCATCTTTTTTTAATATTTTATGTTCAATTAAAATTATTTTTGTTTCATACATTATATTTATCGAGCAAATAGTTATGTCTTCAATTTCTTAAAATGATATTCTATCAAATATCTAAACATGAAAATAATGTTGTATCAAGTATATAAACAAGTACACTTCATTTCATAATACTAACCGGAAAAATGCAATTTTTTTTCAATAAGAACTAAAGTAAAACTGAAGGCTATATGTATTTATGTTTTTATTTGTTTAACTTAACTTTCAAATTGGAATTAGATAAGATTTTAAAATGAATTTAAGTAAAGTGGAAACAAAATATATTATTGTAAAGTTCATTTAAGATTACTCTCCACCAGGTTAAATTTTAACTCCTTGCATACATAAGCGTTCATCTTGATATTTAAAACCTACCTTGATATTGAATATATTTGGCGTTAATTTTGTAGAAATTCATTATTCGCAATTAAATGAAACTACGTGATGTAGTATTATTTCTACTATCTTTAATTTCTTTACCACGACCTAGGTTTCGTTGTATTACAACATCTTCAGGTGGGATATTAGCAAAGATTAACTCTTAGGAACAACCAACAGCATTTATATGTTTCAAACACAATAGCGGAAGACTGCTTTGTGCGGATTTTTCCATTGTTTTTGTTAGTGAGTTTATTGCAGGGGCGCAGACTAGGTTTTATTATATTACAGAGAGTTATACAATAGACCAGTATTTTAGTGAGGGTAATAAATTCAATTGTTGTTATTATGTGAGGTTATACAATGCAAACTTTACGGTGTAAGTAATAAAATTAAATGGAACTTATTATCGGTAATATATTTGTACAAAAGCAAGGGTATTTGAAAGTAAGGCCAAGGTAATACACTAATTCTACATATCTTATTATCGGTAATATATTTATACAAAAGCAAGGGTATTTGAAAGTAAGGACAAGGAAATACACTAATTCTACATATCTCCGGTTTTGTGTATTCATATATTTATTTATTTATTTCTTTTAATTTTTTTGTTTTTATTATATATACTTATATTTATATGTGTATTAGTACTGAAACAATTTCCAGGGTACTGTAGTATCAATGTGTTATATTTATATTATATCTAGAAGATATTAAGAATGGGTGATGATATTATATTTAGTTGTTCATTTAATATATTGACCTTGACATCTTTTTTATGTCTGTTTATTTCTAATGTTTCTAGGATATTAAGTTTATTGCCTTTTGTATTTATTTGTAATATATAGGGGGAATTATCAGTATGGGGGTGATGGTTATTTTCAATGAGATGTTTAGCAAAGTGAGATGTGTCTGGTTTATTATTTCACCAGCTGGCGATGTGTTCTTTATATCTTATATTAAAATCTCTTCCTGTTTGACCTATGTATACACTATTACAATCGTTACATTTAAGTTAATAGATGCCACTCTTTTCATGTTTATCTATTTTTTCTTTATTATTAATAAGGGTTTTACCCAAGTTATTTAAGGTACTATACGTACATGTTATATTATTTATATTTTTATTATAAGTTAAGAGTTTTCCTAATTTGAGTGATACATTACCTATGTATGGGATAGATTTATAGTAAATATTATTATTATTTGGTACGACCGGGTATATTTCTTGGATTAGTATTTTTCTTAATTTATTATGGTACAGTTTTGTGACAATTAATGAGTCATAATTATTATTTGTTGCGATTTGTTTTATAGTTTTTATTTCTTTACGTAGGTTAGGTTTTTCTAGAGGGATGGTTAAAGCTCTGTGAATCATGGAATGGAAGGCTGCTAACTTATGGGACCAAGGGTGTTGAGATTAACCATTAATTATGAAGTCTGTAAATGTGTCTTTTCTAAATATACTAAATTTATGTTTATTATTTTTGCGTTCTATTGTTATATCTAAAAAATTAAGTTTATTATCGGACTCTACTTCTAAAGTGAATTTGATATTATTGTGTAGGGAGTTAGCAAAGTTAACAAACTGGTCTAACTGTCGCTGTGTACCTTTCCAGCAGATAAGGATGTCGTCAACGTATCTATAATAGTATAATAAATTGGTCGCTAATTTACTGTTTAAGAGGCTGGTTTCTAGATGGTTCATAAATAACTCGGCTAAAAGGGGACTGAGGCTAAAAGGGGACTGGGCTACCCCCATTGCAAGGCCATTACCTTGTTGAAACAATTTTTTATCGAATAGAAAATAATTTTGGTCTGTGCATAGTTTAAAGAGGTCTCTAATTTCCGATGCTTCAATGGGATTTAATTTTTTCTTTTCTAGGATATCTGAAATGATATTTAGGCAATCTTTTGGTGGTATATTAGAAAATAAGTTTACTACGTCGAGTGATACTAATTTACGATTGGGTGTTAGATGTATATTTTTAATTTTATTACAGAGATCAACAGAGTTTTTAATGGTATGTTTAGGCGCAAATCCGGTTTTATTTCGGAAGATCTTATTCAGGTGAAAAGCTAATTTTTTTGTGGGTGCGTTTGTGTATGAGACAACAGGTCGTATGGGTATATTTGGTTTATGGATTTTAGGTTGTCCATATAGTATTGGGGGTCTAGGGTTCATTTCTATAACTTTATGTTTCGCGAATTCGTTAGGAAATATGATGTTACAGGTTTTAATTAATTGTTTTACGTTATCTGTAATTGTCGTGGTGGGGTCCCTTTGTATTTTTTTGAAGTCATCTGGTTTAAGGAAATCGTACACTTTATTTTTATATTCACTTTGGTCTAGAATAACTATAGTGTTGCCTTTATCTGCTTTAGATAGGATGAGTTTATTTTTATTAATTTTTATTTGTAAATTACGTTGTGTCAAAATTTCGTCATTAATGTGTGTCTTGGTTTTAGAGTATTCTTTACATATTATATTAGCAGCTTTGTGTTTAGTAAGTGCGTCCTAGTTATTGAATGCAATGATGGTATCTACTACTAGTGATTCTATGTTTTTTCTTGATGGTGTGGTAGGAATATTATATTTAAATCCTTTATTTAAAAGTTCTAGTTCTTTATTATTAAATGTTGATTGTGAAAGGTTTACTATTCTGGGATAAAATGTTTGTTTGGGTGTGACTTTTGGTTTCTGGGTTTTGGCTTTCAGTTTTTTAATTTTGTTTAATTGTTTTTGTGTTATGTTTCTTATTATGGTACTGACATCATTTCTAAGCTAATATCTCACCTGAAGATGTTGTAATACAACGAAACCTAGGTCGTGGTAAAGAAATTAAAGATAGTGGAAATAATACTACATCACGTAGTTTCATTTAATTGTGAACCTATCTTGAGTTAGAGGAGCCTAAAAGCTGACCTAAATATTTCACGTAAATAATCACATGGTATGTGTATAGTTTTCGAAAAATTGCCCTCACACTGCCGCGCGCTTAGATTTGGATATAATTTCCTTGGCGTGGAATATATGCAAGCTCTACAACGTATTCTCTTTAAGTATACCGCAAGATAATCTCATTTTTATTTTAAATCTAGAAGTTTTAGAGAATCGTGATGTCTTTCTCTCTCCTCAGCAGAAAAAGTCAACTAACGCTTGAAAAGAAATGATATCAGATAATACGCTGCCTAATATTATTTGAATTGGATTTGATTTCTTCCAGGTACCTATTTTAGTATAACTCTAAACCTACAAAAATATTCCCGGCAAGGGAGGAAGTAATTATATTGCCACCGGTGTAGTTCTCAAAGTTATCATAGAATACCATTGGAAGAATGCTTCAGGATGATCAATTTATAATTTATAAAATAGATAGTAAAACAAATATAGTTAGGAGGGGGCATACAAATTCTGGAAATTATTTTTGGTTTAAGGAAGTTTTACCAAATTTAAATATATAAAGACACATATCTAATAAATTTCAAATAAACATACTCATTTAATCACTGCAGGAAGAAATCTTTATTTTCTTTTTGAAAAAAATCAAAATAAGTTAAAGGAAACCAAATAAAAAACAAGAAGAATTTTACTTATGTTCTTTTAAGTTGTCATTCTAGTAAAACTCCAACATACATGTCCCCGTTTAAACAACTTCTCACAATCTGAAAAGGCTAATTAGTCATATGTCCGTCTTAAAGAAGACTTCATGCTTTTATTTGGAAATAAGTTGAAATTTAAAATAATTACTTCATTCTGAGTTGGAGTCGACATTAAACTAGAAAGCAAATCTCTATCTTGATATCCGCAGTTGAATAGTTAAATAGGTAATGCTTTAATTCCATTAGTTTGCATAAAGTCATCTACATTAATAGTTTATAACGAATATCAAGGGTATTATATAAGATATATTCACAATTTACCATAAAGCGATCTTGAATAACCTCAATTTGTGATGTTACGTTAAGCCGTTAATTCACGAGTTTATGTGCAATTTACCGCCATTATAATTTAGTGAATACTAATTGGATGGCGTATGTTTGGTTGATTAGGCGGGAGGACTTCGTGGGAGGATTCGCAATTTGTTTAGCGGTACACGGTGTATTTGTATATACCTTCATAATTTACTAAATACACTTCAATTTCACATCAGAGGTGAGGAGTCGAACATTCAAAAAGAGTAAATAGGTTGTATTTTGAAATACGTATTACTACGGAAAAAACACATAGTCGATCCACAAATACTCCTTACTAGAATCATCGGCAAACAAATCGCTTGTCTACTAAAGTGAAAAAGAGATAAAGGTAGAAACATTTTTAAGTTATATATTAATTCAGAAATATAGTCGCTTAACAATGGTTATTGCTCGCACTAATAGCGTGCGAAATAAAATTATACATATATATATATATATATATATATATATATATATATATATATATATATATATATATATTTATATACATATGCAATCAATGCTCTCAGTGCGATGCACAGTATAAGTTGCTACTAATTTCAACGAGTAAATATTCTGCTAGTTTCAACGAGTAAAAATCAATCAAAGTCAATTTTATGATTTTTTTCACTTTTAATGCGAGTAATTTGTCATTAATAGCTTAATTTAATAAGAAATTCGGAGTTTATGTTTGCGTATGTTAGTTTATTTTAACATGAATGCAACAAGTGTGAAAGTTTTATAAAACAAATGTCAAATACATATAATTGATTAAAGTTCATTATTTGCATAAAACACATTTCACATTACAAAACCGAAATTACGTTTGTTGTCTAGCCAGCGATATTTGATATTTATTTCAAACATAATTATTACCAAAATACATATACGAAAGGTTGATACTGATATAAATAGACGAATATATTATGTTGAAGAGAGTGAGAATGAACGTTAAATAGATATTGTCGAAAGCTTATATATATGTACACACACACACACACACACACACACACACGCATATATGTGTGTGTGTGTGTGTGTGTATTTTTACAAATACATACATATATAAATTTAAATTGATTAAATCATTGCAGGCCAGCAGAATTACTTGGCAATAATATTTAAAAAGGTAAGTAATTACATCACTTAATTTTGAAATTTCTTCATGTAAAATTTCTAGCTTCATCTACACAGGTAATAATTAAATAGATGAAGGTGCGGAAAATGCCTACGTGCGTGCGTGTGTCTATGTGTTCATGTGGATGTATGTGTATGTGTGTCTATACAGGAGAGCGTCCGTGCGCGTGTGCGTGTAGGCATATGTACGTAACTTGGTGCATGCGTTCGTGCGTCAGAGCGTGATTACGTGCATGCTCGGACTTATACGTGCCAGCGTATCTGGAGATGTGCATGTAAAAATAGCCCATGGACTTTCTTATATCGGGTGCCTACTTGTGTGCGTGCAAGCGTACATGAATCATTTCGGGAATAAAAAAAAGGCTTCAAATTGCTGCTTCAAGGTCATTTCACAAATTAATATACTATAGATCCTTATTGCGCTTCAAGTTATTGTCCCCTAAATTTAGAGAAAAGCTTGCGAGAGCTTGTGAAAAATTCTTAGAACTGAGTAATCCCAACGCAAATGTCACTCAACCAATTCAAGCGTATTTAATAGGGTTTATGTCTAGTCCCTACGTTGGATGCCTTGACACTGTTATGCGGTTTGCATGTAAAACTTGATCTGTAAAGGCAACCGTGTAAGTTCTAGCGTTATTTCACACTAAGGTAAATTGGTTTCGTGTGCGATTTTGAACGCCATGAACATGAGACTCCGGTACTTCGGTAATATGTATTCTTATAGTCAGAGATGTGAGACTATTAAAATTGTGCGAAAATGACACACGACTCTACTCCAAAACGTGATCAAAGCGTTTGTAAATGCTGGCCTGGTAAAATTGTTCTGGTCTGGGAATAATAAATTTTTCGAACTTCTTATAATAGACGCAGAGCGACATGTTTAAACTCCTATACGCTATAACTATATATATATATATATATATATATATATATATATATATATATATATATATATATATATATATATGTATATATATATATATATATAAATATATAAATAAATATGATTATATAGTTACTTGGTAGTTCACGTTTAATAATTTATTTTATTTTTAATTTAAGTTAGTGTGTGTTTTTTCTGCTTTATTATTTATGTTATTATATTTATTGCAAATAGTCGCTTTGAAAAAGTTTATATTCGTTCAGCTTCAAGAAAAAATTACAATAAATTTATTAAGTTTGAGTGGAACTCATATCACAGGATTCATGCACTCGTATAAACCAAAATTAAACTATATACTTTATGTATTATTTCCATTATACATAAAGTATATACTAATTGTATATACTAATATATATACTAATTGCAAAATATATGGCTTAGCATGTTTTTCACAGGCATAAGATAGAGTAATTTTTTTAAAGATATTTGGGATTAGTCACCCGTAACTGTTAGGAATATATAATTTCCTACCTGTCAACCCCGGACACTCTACTGTCAATGGCCAGTTAAAAATATAGCTATAATAGCTTTTTATGTTTTTCTATTTATATCCCTTTAGTGTTTGTTGTCAAAATACAAGTTAGAAAAAATATTAGCGCCGAATTATAATTGTCTGCACAATGGAGTTTGTGAGAAAGGCAACACCTTCGGTCTAAATACCTATCAAGTACGAGTGGATCTCGAAGTACGAGAGTTCTTTACTTATAAAGATTCTGAAATCCACGTTATTTCCATTAAAATATTTACAAATATTAATTTTTCAAAACGCAAATGCATTCTTTATGTTTCATGTTTTATCTATATATAATAGTACAATACCATATCTTTGACGGGCGTAAAAGCCTGATGCATATTTCAATAATAAAAACATATAGAATTATTGCTATCATTTTCCTACAACCTTCGAGCCTTATTCCCTAGCTTGAAAAAACTTATTTTTTCTTAGTTTTAAGTTGAATATATTTGGTAATAAGGGAGGGAGATGTATTTCTTGTATATTTTTCAATATATTTACTAATAAATACTTCCTAAAATGATAAAAAAAAATTGAAACTCGTTCAAATGATACTTCATACCCCATGAGAAATTGAAACAAAATTGCCTTTATCTAATTTGCCCCCAGTAACATAACTTTACGAAAATTGTTAAGTGTTTGGTATTGGGATTAATGCGATTAAAATATTGTAATGCCTTGCCTAATTTAAATTTCAAGTTTATACATCAAGTGCTTACTTTGAAAATAAGCTGTGACAAACAGACAGGTGAATGATCTTATAAGATTTCCGTTTTTCCTTTTGAAATTCAAAACAGCAAAAAGAGCATTTTATTCTTCTCAGAATCCCGCCTTTCATTATCACACTTGTGCATTATTCATCTCCCTTTGCATCATAGAAATATAATTTTAACACACTTTACATATCAGTTTTGTGTCAAAGTATTACGTACTAATAGGAATTACAAATTCCTGTTTATTCCCATTGACAAGTCCGAAGCATCTGGAGGATAGATCGACAAACAGAAAGACCGTACCATCACAACAGTATTATACCTTTGTGTACGGAACCCTAAAAAGAGATAGAATTTTACCTATTATCTCTACGGTTCTGCGCGATAAATTATGCCATATAGACACTCTTCTCCATATCGTAAGTAAAGATATTATATACCTATATATCTCTAAATAACCGCTATATCATTTTGTCGTGAAGTTTAAAATATTTCTGTGTATTTTAAAATATTTTTTGATTACTATGTTAAAGTAGAGTCCGAAATCCTTTAAGCTATTTCTTTAGTAAGTTATAAAATATATTATACTATTAAGAAGTGTGAAATTATTAGTCTAATTAATTTCCAACTTTTAGATTGTTGATCTTCTAAGCTGAACTTTAATTATCCTGAACGAAATTTTAATATATATATATATATATATATATATATGCATATATATATATATATATATATATATATATATATATATGTATATATATATACATATATATATGTGTATATATATATGCATATATATATATATAGATATATATATATATATATATATATATATATATATATATATATATATATATATATAATAGTAATTACACCTCTAAGTTCCCGTTTGTCCATTTATCGAAAAAATTAACACTTGGAAAACTCAAACGACACACAATAATGAATATTTTTTTAATTAGACTTCATGTCAATTTATTCAAGACGTCTAAACCTATTAACAATCTTTGGTCAGCATCGGCCATTCTATTTATATGAATTTATCAAATACTCCTCATATATATTTACCCACATAGAACTTATCTGAACACATACAACTTCGATACATCATATACTAAAGTCGAAGAATGGAGTTTATTTTTTATAATAACATTGAGGTATGTAATATGAATTCTTCGTGAAATATAAGCTGAGGAACCTATATATTTTTAATAATGAAGGAACAGAGGAGGTATATGCGTTTAGGGTGAGAGTTTGTGTGTGCAATCAAATGTTCCCATTTATCTATAAAACGGTTTAACCAATTTAGATACGCTTTTCTGTGAAATGTTAGTGATGGTTATGAGGTAGGTGTTACTCACCAGAGGGCGTCGCAATAAACATTTTGTTGCAAATGAATGTTTCCATTTATCTCCAAAATGGTTTGACTGATTTTGACACGATTTTCTGCAAAATATTTGGGACTAATCGGCAATGGTTCTTAAATAGATGTTATGGCGTTAGCTCATCAAAGGACGCTACAGAATTTTGTTGTAAACGAATGTTTCCATTTATCTCCAAAAATTTTTTTAAAAAACCTACAACAAATGTGGTCGTTACAATTGAAAAACGGTTAAATAATTTTATGAAAACCCTCCTAAGTAAAAACCTAATAATATAATCACAAACCCAAGAAAATCCATCGGAGTTGCCATACCTGGAATTCTGAAATTTTATCAGTTCGTGTCTAATTGAAGTTCTCTTAGGTGCACAATATAATATATTTTGTATTCTGCTACAATATAATTAATATTGGGAACGGAAATGGCAATGGCAGCCCCGATGAATTTTCTTGGGTTTGTAATTATAATTATATTAATAGGTGTTGTAATTATATTAATAGGTTTGTAGCCGACGGGTAACTGGACTTAGGACCGCGGTCTGGACCTTACCGAGGGCACGAGCTAATATCGCTCTCAGGTTGCGCAAGCTGTACCGCCTACCGGATTGTCTTGCGTCAACACGCCTCGCTGAACGGTAAGACAGGGCGTGCGCGCCCGGAGATCACTCACGAACGACGCGCATAGACGACCAGGGTGTTTTACGGCTCGGAGCTCTTAGGCAAAAATGAAAATCAAAATTTCCGTTTCCGAAATGGCGTCCCGGTGTATGTTCTACCACTCAGTTTTTAATTTCCGAAGAGAGTCGATCCCACGATTTCACCAGAGCGTAGACGACTTCCAGTTCGGTTCTACTTGGTTGCTTAAGATACACTGAACGTTCTGGTTCCGGCTGCCCTGTTCCAGCTCCTTGCTTTCGACTCTATGCACCCTAGTTTATTTTGTATCACTTTGTCTTTACCCCTCTCTCACTCTAACCAAGCTCTTGGTTAGGTTTGTACGCCGCATGCGTTGCGTTTCATTTTTTTTTAAAGGTACATAATATGAATCTCAAAATATAAAACGTTAACATAGAAACAAAAATATAAAACATAAAGATAGTTTTGTGTCAATTGTCCTCTCTGTATCGTCCGGCTTCGAGCAACGGACCTTGGTCTCTCTCTTTGTCGTCCATCTTTCAGCAACGGACCTTGGTTCGATTGTGCTATCTGTGTCGTCCGACTTCGAGAAACGGTCCTCGGTCGGATTCGAAGCGACGTGCCATCACCGTTGTTTCGTGTGGCCAACAAAATTCTAAATTTCTTTTAGGCGTGGGATTTCAAAAAAATATTTAACTGTTTTTTATTTACATTCGTCGTGGGTTTTTTCAACATTTCTTAATTTTGCTTCTTATTAATTCGACATTCTCGGACCAGGATCCAATTCTTTCATTCTTATTTTTTAGTCGTATTTCAAATACGTCCGTACGCCGTATTTTCAAATTTAATTATTTATATCTATGGCATCGTAAGCAATTGGATAGAAAACATATAGAATACGATGTCGAATTTATGCATGTAATACATAATTGATATCATAAACAAGTCAATAATGGTCAAGGAGGAAATATGTAAAAATTACCTTTAATGTCAATAAGTTCATGAAACAGTTTTTCTATGTTAACTTACATCTCATTTTCATTCAAACATAATTTGCAAAAAAAATGTTTATCCGTATAAAATGAATAGTTTTTGCCCGCAGTTTTTGTTGCTTGAAAATTATGATATTGAATTTTAATGATACATTAATTCTCCCCCCCCCGCGACTCAGTACCACTGCTGTCTTTGCAGCTCAATGCCTATCAAAGCCCTTTATATTTATCTGCACATACTGGGAAATTTTATAATAAACAATCTACACGGTAACTGAAACCGCATGAAAATTAATTCTACATTTAATTTAAGTTATAAGGGAAAATATAGAAAGCCTGAAATTTACATAGAAAAGCCTACATTAAGCGACAATATTTTATTGAAATCACACGCCGCTAAATAAGTCTGAAATTTTAAGTCATATATTGTCCTCTGATGATGTACTGATAGTGATATTGAATTAAAACGCCAACGTGAAGTACCATCGTGGCATAAATATTAATTACGAACAGACTTATTACAGTTTTACTAACTATATCTTTTCCAATATCTCCCTCAATGAGAATCAATCTTTGTAAGATGTTCCGGTGTCACAGTTATAAGAGAAGATTGCAGGTAGATGAAATAATGGATCAATAAAGAGATGGATGAAATGGTTTTAAATTGGCTATTTTTTCAGTAATTGATGTACACACAGTTTTATAGGTGTTACGTGCAACGAGCATCTTTCTATACTTTATTTACAATTTCTTCATTTAGAACAATTTTATCGTTCTATATGAATAGATTCTTCCAAAACTGCCAAATATTCTCGCGTTCAAAAATCTTCTTCCGTACATATTTGGTAACAAGAATATTCGACGTTCCCTATTTTTGTTTTCAATTTTTTTTTCTCACTTAAAAGAATTCTTGGCTAGTAAGTACTCTATGAAATGTAATACTTTAGTTTATTTCGTCATTTTTAATACAATTTTTAGTGCATTATATTAATCACTGATATTCAATTTTATTGATTGTCATCACTTGAAAACTTAAGTCTGCAATCGTTATTTAACAATCTTTATTTATATCTCGGTATACGTTTCTATTAAACAGAAGAAAATAAAAATAAATACGATATGACACGACATAAAATCTTTCATAATGACAGCTAAATCAATCATACAAACTGTAAAATGCATATATTTTGTGAAAAAACAACTGCATTCACTTTTCTTTAAACATTACGCTATAATGATTACAATCGGACAGCCGCCGGCAAAGAGCGGCCGACGAAGGTGAAATGACCCAACGCCATTAAAAGTTTATCTATGTGTAAAACTTGGTCCCTGTGTGTTAGGTAAAAGGTGAACCAAGAGGGATAAAACGTGAAAATGAGCGTTAAGGAAAACTTTCAAAACATGATGAGTTTAATTATTAAGTTGTCAGAATTTTAAGTTTTCAAAGGTGTTTGACATGGCTTGTTTTTATAACTTTCTTGTATTTCAGCTCGAGGTTTTCTCATCCTTGTCCCTGGTAAAATTGTTGTACGTTGAATACGTTTAACGTCGTAAAATAACTTCAAGAAAATGTTAATATTTTTGATCACATAATATTAAACACTTTTATGGTTCAAGATGGTACTTGTACCACACTTTACTTTTGAAATTAATTAATTTTTGTCAAGCTGTAGAAGACAAACTTAATAAATTGACTAACGTGTTTAATGATGGCTTTTAATTCTATTTAACAAATTGTGGTGAAGTAAAATGAGCTGGCTATATGGTAAATCGTTACAAGTAGGCGATCAAATATTTAAGAAAATTAGATTTTTTTGATCGCATACCAGCCTGCTCTTTCAAACTGAAAACTTGAAAGGAAGATACAGAAGACTGAGAAGAGATACTGCTTTTTTAAGATTCCGTAAAATAATAACTAATCATTCCATAGCTTTATCTACTCAGACGGGACGAGAGAAGCTAGACTGTATTTATTATTACTTTAAATCTGTAACTGTTTGCACGGTATTGCATCTATTACATTTCCATCACCCGATCGGAATTTTCTTCTTATTTTGCAACTAAATCCAAATAGGTAGCAAAGCTCTGTTCCCTAAGGTGTGAAGAGTAAAATATTTGACTAGCTATCTTTTTATTGGTAAATTAAAATAGAAGTAAAATTAAAAAGAGGCGCAGTTGTATTCGCATCGCGCGTGGTCGCGTTCGCCTGTTTTAGATGTTGCTTCGGCAAATTTAAACTGGTGCATTTAAGTAAATTATAAAATCAATTGCTTATATTAACAAGACAAGTTTTTCGTATCGTTTGCAGAGTGAAAGAGCACTGTTTACGTGAAACTTAAACTGAAATATCTTCAGTGTTCTCACAAATCATCAAAAATAATAGCTCGTTTTTACAAAACACACACACACACATATATATATATATATATATATATATATATATATATATATATATATATATGTATATGTATATATATATATATATATATATATATATATATATATTCAAAATAATTGTATTATAAAATACGTCCATGAACAAAGGAAGTGAAATTTGAATTTTATCGCCCCCTCCTAAATATTTACTGAAGTATTTGTAGGAAGTTTTCATAATATTTACTTATTCTGTTCAAGGAAGGTCAGATAGTTTTTCACCAGATGGCGATTAACATGTACTGCAATGAAATAGTTTGTCAACGTACGTTGGACACATGATCCACAAGTAACGAATAATTTTTTATAAAGCCTTCAAGTTGTGTTCTTGTGAATTAGAACGCGAGTTATGTAAAAAGGATTATACAAAAATCTGAAATTTATATCTTTCAAAAAACCTGCGCCTGATGGAAGTTCGTTACTTTTTTCAATAATTATGTTTATTTTTAATTACTGATATTTTTCTTAATAAATGCTTACTACGATAAAAATTAAATATCGCTAAAAAAGTAAAGTGTTCATTCTACGTAATAATAATAAAAAAAAAACTCTTTTTCTCGTAGGTCAAATATAAACCAATGTATATTTTCTAACCTTGTGTTATAAAATTATTCGTTGATGTTAATTTATTTAATTAATAAAATTATATTAAACGTTACTTGCACAGTTTTTCTTCACTCTACTCGGCTCGTTTAATTACTTTATTCTTAGTGTATTTTTCAGTACGTCTATTATTTTTACATAGAAATGTCACGAATTTGTTAAGCTATTTGAGAATAGAGGGGGGGTGGCATAGTTTTGTGAGCATTTTTAGATTTATATCTAGTTCTATTTTACACTTAATATGAAAAAAATAATTTTAGAAATCCCACTTTCAATTTATGTCCCACTCTGTGTATGAAATCATAAAAAATAGAGAATAATTCATTTACCCCTTTTAAAATGTTGTATAAATATTTTTAAAAATTTACCAGTGAGATAAATGTAGATCAAAAAGGTATATTACCATACCCAACTTCAAAGGCTTACGTAAAAAGCCGACAGTCATAGGGATAGACATGCGAGTGATCTTATAAGGATTCCGTTTATTTTTAAAAATATACTTATAACATAAACATTCTTTTACGAAGAAAATATAGGTTTCCCTATAAAATAGACTTTCTTTCCTGTACATGTAATTATGGGTAACTTTATGGCGATAAACTTTTCCTTTAAGAGGTAAGCTTCTCCTTTAAACTCGGCTTATAACTTATCCAAGTATAAATGGCCAAAGTCCCTTGCCGCAAAGTGGTTTCACTTAGCGTTTGTCTTCAACGTATCCTTTAATAAAGCACGTTGCTTATTATCATTTTACAGGATCCTAAATTTCATTGTCTTATTGTTTTATCTTGATCCCGCCATCCAAGCGCTGAAAGTTGAATTTGATTGTATCAATAAAGTATTTGCCAGTCGAAATATACCATAAATATGTGGACTCTACTCGTGTGAATGTTCTTATTTTTACTTCGAAGAGTTACACTTTATATGAGTATTGTTCCGCTGTTAATTCTATTCCTTCTAACATAAACATGCTAATAGTGTGAGTTTTTCTTTCTCCATTATGTATTAATTTGCGATACCATTGTTGAAACGACACGCTATTAATTCATTAAATGCCTAATTTATTTTTTGGCCTCTAACTGAACTAATTTTTTAACATTTTTGTAAATTTTGGAAAAAAACATTATGAACCTTGATGTAACGAGATGACAAAATGGTGGGCACAAATCCAAATATGGATCTAAGAAGTTTCTTTGGTTTTTAAAATGGAGTAATATTTTAAAGTGTCGACCATTGAATGAATTTGAAGAGCAAACTAATTCCACAAGCATAAGAACATCAGCAAAAAACTGAAACTTTCTACGTATGGATCGACTATTTCAATGAGAAATCTGAAAATTTCAAATTCTAGATATGTGCACAGGTTTTATTGTATGTGTATATAATTATGGACCGACGTAGACAAAATTTTATATTTTCGTCTAGGCCAAAATCCACGGCTCTTCAAACCAAATCCAGCAACGTCCAGAAAATACGTGCTCGTCTATAAGACTTTATCGCTGTCATTTACTACAAATTAATTCAATTTTTATCAGATTAATTGGAACCAACCGTTAATACATTGGTTGCGATATTTAAAATCAAAAGGAGAAAATTTACTGCACGACAGAGAGTAAAACATTATTGCGGTTAGAAAAATATGTTTACCAAAACCCCATTTAAAACTATTATTGTTATAAGGGAACCTTAAAAGGAAATTACAGAACGAGAAATTATTTAATGCTATTTGAAAATTGGGTCTTTAATAAAGAGTAGACTGTGCAGGGTTACGGAGCATGATCCTAGATGATGAGCAGCAAATAACTGAATATGCTTCTAAATATTATTTGAAAATTTGGATTCTTTAACATTTTTTGTAGATAAACGTACATATCATCAACCAAGGTATACTATAAATTGAAATATATGGTCTATTTGCTGTGACGAAAAATGTAAGTATTCATAATTTTTTAATATTTTGTAATTTTTGATCTTCGGACAAATCTTATTAGCAAAGTCAGATCTTTATATTTAATTGATGATTATCACATATGTGTTTAAAGAAAAAACGTTATATGAGTTACATTATATATAAATAAAAAATATTGTTGCCTGTGGTGTATATATGTAAATATAAAATATTGTCGCATGTTTATCCTTTTGACCCATTTTTTATACAACCATTTTTATGGAAAGTCTTTTGGCGTATAATCTATGCCCAACTTTTTCGATATATTCCAAATTATATCATATCTTCAAATTTTTAAATCTAATTCAATCTGGTTTCAAAACTGGCCCACTAAATAAACAGCGTTCGTGAAAATCACAAATGATTTACGTTTAGCCATGAAAAACGTTCGACAAACCTATTTCCCTTCTCTGTCATTAGTCATCATCATCATATTTGGCACGACAGCCCAGGGTGGGCCAAGGGTTCTAGTCAAAGGCCAGGTTTCTGAACCATGTGCTAGAACTGGCCTAATAAGAGTTTTTCTTGTAAGAAAAGAAGATTTAAGGATGGAGCTTAGTCCAAAAAATACTTTATTGGCCGATGATATGCGATTCTGAATTTCAGAGATAGTGTCATTCTTATTGTTAACACAAGATCCAAGGTAAGTAAAGCAGTCAACCGTTTCAAATGTATGCAAGCCAATCTCCAAACGATTATGTGCATTATTTGGTGGATATTGTTGTATAGCCATGTACTTAGTCTTGGAGTCATTTATTGCCAGACCCATTTGATTTGCAGCTATCTCCAAAGACAGAAAGGCCTCTCTCAAGGCTGGTAGGTTTCTAGCAATTATGTCAATATCATCAGCATACGCTAGGATCTGAACTGATTTGTAAAAGAAAATTTGAAAACACTAGGGGAGTGTTAATATCTGAATCCCGAATAGTTTTTTCCAGTGCAATATTAAAAAGCAGACACAAGAGTGAGTCGCCTTGTCGAACACCATTATTGACACTGAGATCTTCAGAGAGAGCACCATTGAATTTTATTTTACATTTTGTCGTCTCCATTACATTACAAGCCTAATTAAATTGCTCAGAATTTTGAATTCATACATTGCATCTTTTAAATGCTTTCTACTAACACTGTCAAATGCTGATTTAAAGTCTACAAACAAGTGATGAGTATCAATATCATACTCAATTGATTTTTCAATAATTTGAAGTAAACAAAAAATTTATCAACAGTAGATTTTCCACTCCTAAATCCGCATTGATGGATATATTGCTAATGACATTGATAACTGTCATTAATAATATATCTTTTTATGTTGTTAATATCCGTTATCAAAATAAAAAAATGCCAGTTTCTGTGGAAATTCCAAAGTGATTTATTAAATATTATTAAAGTAAATTATAAATGTCCCAGCTTTAATAAAATGGTTTGCTATCCTTTGATGTCTTACAAGAGAATCCCTTTTATAATTTGTTGCTAACTCGCAGATTTCGAAAGATTCACGATATTTCCATGCCCATGAAAGACATGTTAATTGTACACAGTGGTTTTACTCAAACAAAACAAATTTTATATCTTTTGAAAATAAAATTCTTTGAAAATATTATATAAAAATTGCTCGCGAATTCACTTACATAACGGTATTATATTAATTACGAGCATTAAATCTATAGGAATAAAATATGTATTCTCTTGATAATGCGCGTAACACAGATTACCGACATCTGTACGTAGCGATCCGACGGCTGGAAACTGCCGTCTTTTTTCACAAAAGACCGATCGTCTATCTACTTAATATATACATCGAGAGGCACGCGCCATGGACTAAATATTTTCCAAGTTCATCTGTGCTTGCTCAGTCGTACATCCTATTTTTATTCCATTAGTGCGTTTTAGTTTTTTGCTTTGTATTGTCGAGTGTTGATAAGAGTCGCTCCTATTTTTATAACATCATATTTTGTTGGACGTGAGCACTAGAGTATAAAATAACTTATGTTCTATTTTCTCCAATTAAGTAACGTCGGTCGTCTGCATTGCGCGTTACTTTCTAAGATTTGTTTAAGTGGATTCTTGTTTATGAGTACGTATGTAATGTGAAACAACAAAAAAATTATGTGAAGAAACTAATTATCTATGTCGATTATCGTAAAACTTGGACATCCACTGGTGATCATGTAATGACCTAAAAAATCCTACAAATCTAAGAATAATATTTATTGCTGGTACAACATTTATTTTCTGACATTTATTTTCTATATTGATTATGAGTAATTAAAATTAAGTTAATTAAGGTATCCATTCAATTCCCAAATTATTGCTGTGAGATAATAAAAATATATGCTCATTCAAGTATCAAAAAACGTACGTGAAGTTGTAACGTTAATGTCTTTTGATAAAAAAATTACATGACTATAAAAAATTCTAAGAAATGTTTATGTACTGAAACTTACGATTGTGAAATAAAATGTGTAAAATTCAGGAAATTATATTTTGCCACTTTATTCCATAAATATTTTGATACCACGATGTTTAAAAAATTATCTACAAGAATCTTTATCTGCGATTATTCGACAGTGTCTCGAGTTTTCGAAAACTTGATAGGACTTAAAAATTATTTTTAAAATGGTAATAAAAATACACGAACTACGAGTCCAACTTATTGATGAAGACTTATGAATGAAATTAAAAATAATGAGTAATTGACCATTTTAGGGTTCAGTGGCCGAACTGTAAACGCTTGTAATTTCACAATATTCATCTGGATATCTGTCTGCACATCATATTAAATTTATTCGTAGACTACTAGTAAAGTTTAGCATGGTTTTGCATATTTAAGACGCACTAAAATGTTAGTAATAAAATATTAAAAAACAATTTTATGATGCCAACCCTACATGAAAAGTAGAGGTGAATTGTTTTTTCATATATATGATATCGTTTAATGGGTCTTTCAAAGATATATATTATGAACCCCTTTTCATAATAGGGGTCCATTCACGAAATATTAGGCTTTAAATTTGTCACTTTATTGAATATATTTGGCGTTAATTTTGTAGAAATTCATTATTCACAATTAAATGAAACTACGTGATGTAGTATTATTTCTAATCTCTTTAAGTTCTTTACCACGACCTAGGTTTCGTTATATTACAACATCTTCAGGTGGGTTCATCAACAGCATTTATATGTTTCAAGTACGATAGCGGAAGCCTGGTTTTATGTGGGTTTTCTCACTGCTTATGTTAATGAGTTTATTGCAGGGGCGCGGTGTAGGTTTTATTATATTTCCGAGAGTTATACGATATACCAGTATTTTAGTGAGGGTAATAAATTCAATTATTGTTATTTTGTGAGGTTATACAATGCAAATGTTCCGGTGTATGTAATAAAATTAAATGGAAGTTATTATCGGTAATATATTTATACAAATGCAAGGACAAGGTATCTGAAAGTAAGGACAAGGTAATACACTAATTCTACATATCTCCGGTTTGATTTATTCATACATTTATTTCTTTTTATTTTTATTTTTTATTTATATATAATAATACTACATCACGTAGTTTCAATTAATTGTTCGCTTCAATTAGAGTTATGTGTCTCCAAAACCTATTAGCCAAACTGCTATTTTTTAATAACATAAAAGTATTCAAAATAGTAGTATGCGTAACAAAATTAAAAGGAAAATTATCACAGCTAAGTAGGCTCTACTAATTTACGAGTAGTAGTCGACCAACATATGATATGTAATACAGTGATGGGCCTGTGAAAAGTTCATAGAAAGTCAATCTAACTGAATTAAATCCACTAAATCCAGCAAAAATAGCCATTAATTTTAATTTATTTTTATGTTTTATGCCGGTGAAAGATATGTTAAGCGGTATATTTATATTTTAACTTGGTGGTGAATAAACTCATTTAAATACGCACCATGTTTTTGCACTTGTGAAATATGTCTAGGCAATATTTTTGCGTTGTGAAAATTTAATATTTTTATGTAGTTTAATAGAAATACAGTGTAAACTTTAATGTACATAACTACCTATATATGGACAGAGCACTCATAGTGCGAGTTTTTCTTATACTAGGCAGGTTTTTAGTCATTGTAATATTTTAAAATGCATGAAACTATTCCCAACCATTAATGCGTATTAACATAAAACTACTTTTCGAAATCAAATAGGATAAAATAATCAATGCGACATGCCTCCCTCGTTGGTAATTTAGCAATAATTAATTGATGAAATTTAAATATTTTCTTAAGAAAATATTTTCTGAATTTATTCATCTGAATAGGTATCCCCTACCATATTATTATGGACATTATCACGACCTTACTTCCGGACGAATTATTAGGACTGTTTGTTAATATGAGAGGATAATTAACATCCAAGTACTATTCATTTGTTAACTGTATATCAGCCTCAATGTGAAAGAGGGTTCAACAGATTTTGATCTTGGATGTTATTTTGGCTTTGTTTAATATTACAGGGTAAGGCAGTAACTAAAATTAGAATTTTGCCAAATGCCGAAATTTTTGTTCAATTAAAACTCCGATATCAAAATAAATGATATGTTTAAATAATATAATTTAAGGTATAAAAGGCATTGTGAGTCAATGGTGTTATTATATATTTATTTATTTGGTCTCCAACGTAATCTCCTACAATAAGCTCCTTCAATCGAAGCTACTGATAATCATATATGACTTCAACTTCAATCTTCGTCATTTTCTTGAACTCACTTATTGAATATTACATATTATTTTAAAAATGCTGGAAGCAATTTTGAAAACAGGACAAGATTTTAAGCAGTACTATTTTACTGCTAAACATTTTTGCTATAGTTACGTTATTAAATAATTACATTATCCCATAATTTACAACTGTTTTTACTAATCGACACAAAGTCTAAACGTTTATATTAGAAACTTAATACAAAAACTTTGTGGCAGTCGATAATGAAATTACTAGTGATGAAAAATAACAGTGAGTATTGTTGCAATTCTACGATGTGAAAGGAAATAATTTGAAAATCCACATATTTTAATATAATATCATCAAATGTACTAATCTTAACGGGGGTTTTATTGTGAAGGAAAGATATTGCGCTGGCTACGTTCTCAAGCTTTTTATTTTTCTAGCCCTAAATATGTTTAGTAATTTTTGGACCGCTTCAAAAATGAGATCGAATGATGTGAATTAATTTAGGTTTTCATTCTTCATATTAACTGCACCGAATTAGTCAACGTGTTTCCTGGACTTATTCTTTCTTTACATACATTTTAAGTTAATATTTTCTAATTCATCATCTGGTGTAAATTATCATTCACATGGTTGAAGGTTGTTGCACATTAGAGATACCAAACTTATGTCAACAATTAAAATTACATTTTCCATTAGAACAAATAAAATATTAATATCTCATTTTCATTTTCTTTTGATAATTAATTTACTATTTACTATTTTATAACTGAATATTATAGCCATGTAATTTATTATGTTTGTTAAAGTACATTCCAATTATAGTTCTTCTCTAATAAATATCTGACTTGTATCAATCATCGAAATTTTATCACGATATTAAAATATTTTACACCTGTTTCATTGGGATTGATTCTCATACTAAGGAGTTTATTGCCAGCAAACTGAGAATTCTAAGCTTCTTGCGGAATTTTATCTATAAAAAAACGTTTTGTTATTTAATGCCTTTCTATTGGCCTGAAATAATAAATTAATACCGTAATATAAATTGTTGACTGAACTGAGAATAAGGTTAAAAAGGCGAATCCGAATTTCATCTAAATTGGTAAAATATTTCATCTCTCAGTTATTTCTGTTTTTTTTATTACTGGCGTAATAAGGGTAAATTGTATTTTTTATGTACTTTAATATATCTGATTGATACATAGGGTAGACTTATTGCTGCGAGAGTAAGCTCTTATAGCCAACCAGAAAACAAGTCCAGCACCGCTCGATGAGCGGCCGGGAACCGAACCCAGGTGCCCGCGGTGCGCCATGTCGTCTTGTGATCACCGCAACACACCACGGCTATGACTTATTATATGTATAAATTGAAATAAGAACGATTAGGTTTAAACATAAGTTTTCGGTTCTATTTTTAAATGAGTGATAAAAAAGAATTTGATTATAAATTTACAAATAATGCATGAATCATTTTCGATAATATCTAAAAAGAAACTTAAAGTATTTATTTAAAAATTTACAGGATAAAAAATTTCATATTTTTTTGAGTAACAATAATGTTCATATTGAACCTCATAAATTTTAAAACATTACTTGAAACTTACATTCTCAATGCTTCCTCCGCATTGTAACTTTAATGTCAAAAACTTCACTTTCCTAGATTTCATTCGATGGAACGTTTACTTCCATTTATTGTTGACGAAGCGCAAACTTTTTCAAATAGATCTATAGAATACTAATCTTGTCGAATATGTATTGAAAAGTATTAAGATCTTAATTTTATTTTTCCTGAAAAAAACAATGTAAATAAAATAATTTCGCCGGAATAACTATGAACTTTTTTTTTAAATATTACAAATTTGAAGTGAATAATATTATATTAACTTAAAGTACAATAATTCCTCTAGATATAAAAAAAATTTTTTCGTAACTTCAGATATATCGTAACATATTTAACAAGGAATACCATAATGCCCGGTCTTGTCGTTAGTTGGATTATAGATTATATTAATTATATAATCCCTACTTTATTATTTTCCTAAAATATCCATGAACAGAATTATACCATAATACCTTGAATATCCTATCTTGCCTTGAATGTTGCTATTTCTTAATTACATTTTGAAGGAACTGGTGTGTTAGTGAATTTCAGAGGGAACGCTTAATAATAAATCTGGAACTGAAGTTAAAGAAGAATTGAAAGTACGAAAGAATTAGCGGTAGGATTTTGTGTTAATATCAAGCTGACATTAAGTAAGTAACTTTGCATCAACGTGTTAACACTGATGATTTTATGCAAATGGGTCAAAATGGAAAAAAAGAAAGAAAGTCAAACCTCAGCTTACAAGGTTCCGCGTAGATATTTGATCTCTTTGTCAAATTGTTACCTGTGATAAAAAAGGGATCCACTAGGG
This sequence comes from Druceiella hillmani, assembly GCA_039881145.1. Classification (NCBI taxonomy): domain Eukaryota; kingdom Metazoa; phylum Arthropoda; class Insecta; order Lepidoptera; family Hepialidae; genus Druceiella; species Druceiella hillmani. The sequence goes on along the minus strand of JAYKKI010000018.1, from coordinate 34,286,537 downwards.
TTATGAAACGTTTGTCATAATGGTTGGATGCAGGCATCCGTGCAATACAATGTTCAAATAGTACGTCAACTATAATAAATCCTTCGTGAAAATTTATTACTATCTGCCGTTGATAATCTCGTTATGTTAATCTCGAAATACCTGGATTATAATATGATGGAAAATATAGTCATCAAATAATCGAAACTATTTAGTTAATATTTCCTACTAAAACCGTTCTATAACATGATCGCCTTAAAGTTGAATGAGTTACAAATATAAACCTTTCATTACCTGTGATTTCGATGAATTTTAAGCCAGTTTATTTTCCCTTATTCAAGAATTTTAAAAATATTTCATGAAGAAAAATCTCAATTATGAAGGAGATCTGAAAATTTAATTTTAATAATTTATTGGTTTTATTCAGTTCACTCCAATACAAAAGCATGATTTGCTGATCGACTGCGAGATCAAAATACTTGTTTTGATTTACTCCACATAAAAGTATTATAAACAAAAATCAAAGGTATTACGGATAATTTTAAGCTGCACATCTTCATAAGTAAATATCGGGGACTTGCATAGTACTTCAAATTTCTAATTCATCGGCCGGGTACACATTTTCTATATTACACGATGGATATAACGACTTATACTTGAAAAATGGCGCAGTCTAATTAAAATTCGATGAATAAATTATTTAAAGGATATATATAAATCGTATTACAAATTGTCTGTAACAAAATAGAAATTAATTTACTTTCATTGTAAAATCATCTTTACTAAATCCGCTAAAGTATATATGTATGATAGAATAGCAAATGAATAAAATAACGACTGTCTTTAGCTAGACGATATAAAATGTATTGTAATACAGTTATCAATCCAGACATGCTTAAAAATGACAGCGTAAGACTTGTAAATTAGTTTTAAAGTTACGCGGTATAAAATTAGAAATTAATTCTGAAAAAGTTTTGCATCTCCCACTACATAGTCTTAACAACCTATCGTATTATTTACTTATGCCTTGTTATATCAATAATAAATATAATAATTTTTTATTTTTTCTTGTAATTATTTTTTAACTGAATTGATTCTAAATTAAATCAAATAAGCAGTAGTTTTTCAAAGAATCTAGTATTTATAATTTATAGATGTTGTGATCAAAGCCCACACTGCTGGTATTCATAGGAATAACTGGTCACGGTGTCGAAAAAGAAGTGTTTTTGATGAAATTTTAACTGTTAATCTCTTGAGTCTCTCCACTGACATGCTTTAAATTTAAAATTAACTTTATCAATTCAGTCCTTGTCTTGCACGGGATAAGGAAGTGGAAAAAACAAAAACAAGTTACATCCGTGATAGTCCAGCAGTGGACAGAATATTTATTTTTGTATTCATTTTTTCCATCACCTTAAATAAATAGAATCGTTAAAAAGTTAAATTCAAACAAGGCCTGGACCCTGATTGTTGGCAAATGGTTACTGGAACTTGATAAACAAATTTGTCTAGCACACTTTTTCGGCTAGATAATATCATCTTTGTTTATAATTTCAAAATGTTTTCTTAAATACATGTTAGATGTAGAGATTTTCTAGCGGTAGAAAGAAAATTATAATTAGTTACCGACCTCTCTCACTGTATTCCATTATTTACCTCACGTCTCGTATTATTTTCCATTGTTGCTATTATTTGCAGTAATTATCGAAAAAGCAAGAATAATTGGAGCGCGATAGACATATTTAAGTTTAAATTTGGAGAAGTAAAAAAATACTTGATATTTACTAAAACTGTTCGATTTATTTAACAATGTACAAGCTTGCTGCCAAAATTTTAGCTTTGTAAAGCAAAGTTTTGTAAGCAAATTTTTTTAACTTGATTTATGTGTTACATTTCGTTTTGCTTATTATGCCCATAAATTGTTACTTTATACGTTGTCTGATAACGGATCTGGTTCGTGCAATTAAGATAAATATTTTAACATTTCATTCGTTTAATGAACTGGGGTATTTTTGGGTTTATAAATATTTAGTGTATATGTATATAAACAGGATTGTTAAAACGTTCCATTGCTTGCAGCATTTGAATAAAAGTCGAGACGCTAAACCGATCTACTTTTTTATTAAAAAAATAAGCTTTAAGCCGCTTAGTATTCATTGGGATAGATGGTGACCAGCTTCCCAGCACGATTTTTGAATTCATGCGCTTCTGAAAGAAGTGAATAGTTTTATAAAGAATTCTCTGCACATTTATATTTCCCTTGAAAAAACTGGATAGGTTTCACGAAATTGATTGCGTTATATTTGAAAAGAAGTCGTCGGCCATTCTTTTCGTCGTTTTGTTAAAGTATTACTGAATTATTGTTATATAACGTATTTATTATTAGTATAACTCAAATATTATTTTAAATAATTTTTTTTTCCACTTATTTCAAAACAAAAATATGACTTGCTGTTTAATGGCTTAAAAAAAATTTTACATTTGTTTTGGTCTAATCTACATATAAAGATATAACAAATGTTTACATATATTTTTTTGCACTAGAAAATTAAAGGGAATTATTAAAAGAGTGAAACTGAATAAAAATAGGTAGTACAATAAAAACGACTAATTATTTCAATGTTACCGAATTAGAAAAAAGGAAAGCACATAATAAATACGCTGTTTAATAATGAAAAAAGTTTCTGTAAATTATTAAAGAAATATTTTTATATTCTAATATCTAGAGGGTATTAAAAATACAAAGGTTTTTTTGTTGGCTTAAATAGTTTTCTTTAATAATTGTGTAAACTAATTTCTGTTTCAAAGATACTGCTGAGTTAACTTATTTCTCTTATTCTGGGGCTAAATTTAACAGCAGACTGAATATAAGAGTTAAGGTTTTCATTTTTCTTTAGTCGACTCATAATATTTCATAAAGGTTTTTGTGCTCGACAAAGTTTTTTTATGATTACGTCGATAGTCATACTCAAGTTGAATATACATCAATGTGTGCTCAAATATCAATACATATTAATGTGTGCTCAAAATGATCTCGTATCAAATATATTCACACAATTAAAAACAAAATATAAATTAGGTATCACTTTGGTCCCTTCTAACGATCTTGATATTTTGCTTTTGAGAAAAATGTATCTATTGCTTTTTGTTTTTGATGTTGATAGTTGTTTTTGTTTTGATGTTTTTGTTATAGTTGCTTTTAATATTTGAGTTGTAGGAATAATAATGTAATAGGGATAGTATAAGCTACAGTTTCAAATAATTTTATGTTTGATACCAGTTTCGCAATTATTTAGCAATATATATTTTTATCAAAAACTTTCTTAAATCTTGAATTTTTACGTATATTTTTACACATTGGGAAAACATAGGGTATTATAAAAAGAACAAAATATTCAATATTTTTTGAAAAAAATGGACTTCTAATGATTCATTTTTAAATGACACTATTTGGTTTCATTACTCCAACCAGAAGATGCTTCTACCACGGGTCGAAAATAAAGATATGTATATATATATATATATATGTATACATATATATATATATATATATATATATATATATATATATACATATATATATATATATATATATATATATATATATATATATATATATAATGTGTTTCTAATTCTTATCCTTGGATAATATGGTGAACAGTAAAACTATAGCATTGAGTTGCTCTGAAAAGAGATTTATTACATAAACAAATGTTTACACTTTTACAAAACAATTTATAACGTTTATTAATCACAAACTCACCTGAAAAGAGAAACAACATTTAAAGCTATTGCTTCACTAGTTCGTATCAATTAAGTATTAAAATATTATACTATATCATATTATAATTCATTGATCGTTTCTAAGAACATAACCTATTTTTCTACCGTGGCGTGGCGACATGTCCAAGTGACAGCTAGCACAGCTCATATGCAAACTTCATGCTGAATGAAGTGTCACTCACTTCGTTTACATCTCCCCCCCCCCCCTCCATAGGTAATTATCAAAATTTTAATGTATTACTACCACTGGAACGAGTTTTGTTATGTGGAAAAGGTTTGACTGTACCTTTTTGTGTCCCGTGTTTACTTTGTAAATTGAATTAGATATTTTCTCTATAATTTGATATGGACCAATTTTCAATTCATCTAGTTTTTTTCGGTTTAACCGATTTCCGTTTTCAACATATACTAAATCTCCTACTTCAAATTTATAATTTTTTCTGTTTTTATCAAATCTTTTTTTATTATAATTATGTGATTTTATACTATTTTCTAAGGCAATCTTCCGGTCTCGTATTAAATGTTGATTCTGTAATTTATTTTGTTTCAGTTCGTTTGGTAGAAGGTCCACACTTTTTCCCTGCAGTAAATATTTTGGGGAGAACCCTGTCACATTATGTTCGGTTTCGTTATATTTGTTTGTGCATTCGTGAGCAATGGTAGTCCAAGCGATCTTATCTCTTTTTTCATTAATTTTACAACGAATTTTATTAACCAATGTTTGGTTTAATCTTTCGTTCAATCCATTAGAAAATGGTGCATTTACTGCAGTGAACACTATAGGTATACCTTCTTTTTCTAAAAAATACTTAAATTCTTTTGAATTTATACCCGGATATTGGTCTGACAGAATCAAGTCTATTTTATAATCTTGTGTTACTCTTTGGACTAGTTTTATAAAGTCGTTTGCATTCTGAGTTTTGGATGTCAAAATGTAGGCGTAACGAGTGAAGTGATCTACTAGAAGATGTAAATTCGTTTTTGTTGAACGTGCACCACCAAATCCACCTATGGTATCTATAGACACTATTTCGAACGGATGTGTGGCTGGTCCTAAGTGAGACATTAGTCCAAACTTATATGCTGCTCTTGATTTATTTTTTATACAAACGTCACAGTTTTCGCATATTTTTTTTATGTTGTCTAATAAAATTTTAGCTTGATAAAAGGGTTTTATTTTTTTTTCTACTTGTTGTTTTCCTATGTGGCAATAGTAGTGATGAACTTGTTTTATAATATGTTTACTAAAGTCTTCAGTTAGTATAATCTTTTCATGTTTTCCAATCTTTTTATAATATATATTATTTTTATAAATAAGTTTATTTATATTCTCTTTTACATCTTCGTTTTTGTTTTGATCTTGTGGTATATCTTCTATTTTGATAAAATTAACTACTTTTAAACTACTTTCTTCATTTTCATCTGGTTCTAACACTGGGTTTCTGCTTAAGGTATCTGCCTCTATATTATATTTTCCCGGAGAATATATTATTTTAAAATTGAATTGCGACAAATAAAACGTAAGATCTCCCAGTTCTTCATCCGTTCTGGCTTTTATATTCATTTTTTCTAAGGGTTTGTGATCTGAAAAAAACCGTGAATGTTTTTCCTATAAGCCAATGTTGCCAGTATTTAACCGCCTCTTTTATAGCCAGACACTCAAGATATATAGCTTTTCTCTGTTTTTGGGAATTGTTTAATTTTTTGGAAAAATATGCGCAAGGTTTTTCATCACCATTGGGTTGAATTTGTTTTAAGATTGCAGCTATGCCTTCTATGCTAGCATCTGTATAAATATTGATTGGCAAGTCTGTATCAAAGATTGCTAGGATTGGTTTTGAGCAAAGTAGTTTTTTTATAGTATCAAATGATTCTTGACATTTATCGGACCAGACAAATTTTTCTCCTTTTCTTAATAAATTATGTAATGGATCCAGCGTTATTGACATATTTGGTACATATTTTCCATAGAAATTTATTTTTCCCAAAAATTGACGAACGTTTTTTTGTGTTTTTGGAATCGGAAATTATTTTATGGCAATTAAATTATCCTTTAGCGGAGTTACCGTGTGGTTTTTTTTATTATATGCCCTAGATATTTTACCGAGTCCTGTGCAAAGTTACATTTCGTGAATTTTAATTTAAACCCTTCTTTTAAGATTCCTTCCAATAAGAAGCATAAGTGTTCTATATGTTTCTCAAACGTTTCTGAAAATACTAAAATATCATCTATGTAATTAACAGTAAAATCTGACAATTTATTCTTTCTTATAATACTACTCAGGATTCTCTGAAAAATGGCGGGCGAAGTTTTTAAGCCAAAAGGTAAACATGTCCACTGATAGTGTGCATTCTGGGTAACAAATGCAGTTTTTTTTCTATCTTCAATCTTAAGAGGTATGGACCAAAACGCCGAGTTCACATCAAGTGTTGAAAAAAATTTACATTTCCTCGTTTTTATCATTAAATCCTCGATTAGAGGAAACGGTTGCGATTGGGGAACTACAATCTTATTCAATTCTCGAAAATCTATGCAAAGCCTTGATCTTCTTCCTTCTTCTTTTTTAAATGCTAGTGTTACCGGAGCCGCAAAAGGGCTATATGATTCCTCGATTAAATTATTTTCTAGTAGTTTGGATATTTGATGTTCAATTTCTTTCATGTCCTCAATAGAGCACCTATATGGTCTCTTACTGCAGTACTTATCTATCAACAGATCAATATGTGCTTCGTAACCTTTTACTGTACCTATATCATATTTATCTTTAGCGAAAATTGAATTATATTTGCATATCAATTGATCAATATCAGATCTTTTTTTATGATCTAAATGATTTATCGTAATATCAAAATCATTGACCCTTATATTTTCATTAAAGTTTATTTTATATTCGTGAATAATAACTTGTTTTTCATTTTTATTTATCCCTATGTCACTACCTGTACTGCCAGGAATTGCTGTTTTGTGATTATAGGTTGTTTTTCTTTGTTTTTTATGTATTTTGTCTTATTGTTATTGTTGTGGATATTTTGCATGATTTCTAAATTCTCATTTTGAGTTAATTTAAATTTTTGTATACAATCTAATCCAACTAGAAAATTATAGTCGAAGTTTTCTTCATCTATAACAAAAATATCTGTTTCAAAAATATTGTTTTCAAACCTGCTTTTTTATAATGAATTGGTATTTTTTTTAAAGATAATAACCTTGAATTTATTAAGGACACATTGGATCCTGAATCATAGATTCCTGATGTTTCTAAAATGTCATTTATTAGTAATTTAATTTTAATTAATGGCGGCACTACCAGTTTTTTTGGTTAATTTCATTTAGTTCAGTCTCTAATTCCGAATTGTTTACACTCTTTATCTGATCGTTTTTTGTTCTATCATTATTTTTTATCTTAAACCAACATTGTGATTCGGGATGGTAACGTGTACCTTTATTTTCTTTTTCACATATTTTACACGGACTAACCATGGGCCTTACATTTTTACTTTAATTTTACTTTCAGAAGCTATTATCATTTTATCAAATGTTTTTTTATTTACCATGTGCTCTAAACTTCTTATATTATTAAATAAATTTTGAGTTTCCTTTAAACTATTTCTATCAATTTTATCCGCAATGAAATTCGGTAATCCGGTGGCGATTAGATCAATTAGAGTATGTTTATCTATGGACTTATTTATTTCTAATAGCAGTTTCTCTTTTTTTAATGCATACTCCAGTAATGAGCCCTGTCTATATTTAAATAACATTGCATACCTAATCGGTGACCAACTCTTATCTGCATATGTCTCACTAAAGTTTTGTTTCAACATAGCCCATTATGAATTTATTGTGTATTTAATCAGCATAGAACTATACCAGTCTTTACAGGAATCTTCTAAAAATAACTTAAAAATTTCAATTTTTTTGATATCCTCCTCTATGCCTAAACGTGCACATTCCGCTTCAAAGATTGTCATCCACTGGGACACATTGGTAATCTTACTACTAAATTTTTGTATAACAAATTTTTCTGCCATTTTTCCCACATTAAAAGGTTTTGATGATTCATTCTTCATTTCAGCGAAACTTTCCATGATTTTTATTAGATATTCTTCAGAGATTCCTGCTGTAGAAGTTTTCGGTGTTTCTTTTTCTTCTAAAAGGTATCCCATGAACTGTTTATTTCCATCTTCATCACAATAAACCGCCTTTGTTTCTGGGCTCATGGATATCCATACCTGTCGCTTGTCATGCCGTTTTTGTAAAGTAGCTTTGATTTTTTGAAAGATTTGTGTTTTTATTATTGCATCGTGTAGTTTTACAGGTTGTTATTTATCCGGGAACACAAAGGTATTGCCGTCTAAATCGGTAATTGTTGTTATACAAATAATATTTGTCTTCACATCTTCACTGGCCTTGACTACGAATTCGAACTGTAATTTGTCCATTATTCTTGGAAATTAGCTGTAGAAATGTTGTTTTATAATGTATTTCTAATTCTTATCCTTGGATAATATGGTGAACAGTAAAACTATAGCATTGAGTTGCTCTGAAAAGAGATTTATTACATAAACAAATGTTTACACTTTTACAAAACAATTTATAACGTATATTATTCACAAACTCACCTGAAAAGAGAAACAACATTTAAAGCTATTGCTTCACTAGTTCGTATCAATTAAGTATTAAAATATTATACTATGTCATATTATAATTCATTGATCGTTTCTAAGAACATAACCTATTTTTCTACCGTGGCGTGGCGACATGTCCAAGTGACAGCTAGCACAGCTCATATGCAAACTTCATGCTGAATGAAGTGTCACTCACTTCGTTTACATATATATATATATATATATATATATATATATATATATATATATATATATATATCTTGTGTATATATATTATGTGAAAAAGAAGTGAATGTATTTCCACTAATTATAAAAAAGATTGTAGTGTTAATAAATGCTGTGAAACACTTTCGATAATATCTCATATTTTTTCTTCTGCTGTCTTATCAGCATATGGTTGACTGAAGAGATCATCGAGAACAGTGTACCGCAGAACTCAGGCGGGACGTTAACGGAGAGCAGAAAAATTAATCGTTGCTCTCTATCTTTCTATTTGTAGATAACTGAATAAAAGAAAAACTGAAACCAAGATTATTTTTATTTCGAATTATTTATATTTTGTATAAAGATGTAATAATTAGTATAAGTTTTATTGCCCACCTTGAAAGTCTCTGTGGTTTCCACGATACTCTTTCATTTTATTTGATACAAGGCGGTTCGTATCTTTATTAAAAATGTAAATTTAAAATACAAAAACTTTGTAATCTTAACTTTTGTATCCAAATACGTGCAATTCGACTTGATTTGAAATACGATAGGAATTATATCATATTTACTAGTAGATCGCATTTATTCCCCTTTGACATTACACTGAATTAAAAAGATTATAAATTTCTGAGTAATAGTAATAAAATAACTGCTATAAATTTATTAAAAATTGACCAGCATATCTGAATTATATATTTTCTTCCCTTAAATTTTAAATTAGCGGTAAAAAATTTGAAACAAGATAACAATGTTTCCGTCAGAAATTTAATATTTGTAGAAAAGTTAAAATTTGCCTGAAAGTCTCTACGTGACGAGGTTTTTTATATTCAAGTGATTTCTAGAGTTCCGTAGTCAGATGGCAAACATTGGACCCTTATAATTTCGTTTTGTTCGTCTGTTTGTCTGTCCGTATATCACAGCCATTTTACTTGAAGACTATTGGCACTATATAGATGAAATTTTAATGGTAAGTGTCTTCTATGAACCGCTACACAATGAAATAGTGAAATGATGAAAAAAATAGTATTAGAGGTGGCACTCCATATATGTAAATGAGGGATGAAAAAATTCAGTGTACATAGACGTGTGGGGTCTCGATAGATAGGTCTCAAAAATGATGAAGAGATTTTTTACTTAAGTTTATTACTGGTGAGATCCTTCTCCTCTGGTACTTTTCAACTGACGTGTGTAAAATTCTGAAAAAAATTATAAGACATGTTGTCTAGTTTTTGAAATATGGGATATTTCCGATACCGGCTGCAGCAAACACTTTGTTTTTCACAGAGTCTTTTAGAAATACTTTTCGTGCGGGAATCCGAATCCCACTAGGCCCGTTTTGAATACTATTCTTCAAGTAAAATTTTTACCGAAAAGAGAAAAATTTGGGTTTGAAAATATATGCCATCCCCAAACATATATATAAATATATATATATATATATATATATATATATATATATATATATATATATATATACATATATATATATATATATATATATATATATATATATATATATACACATAAATATGTGTGTCCGTATACTATTCTTTTTTATTACAAATCGTGTTTAAATTTTTTTTCACTTTCTTGTTCCACATTAAACAGCTACAATTATTTGCTGAAAGACGGTATAATTAGGGTACTTTTAGGTACATTTTTACGCCTATTACTAAAAAGTAATAGGCGTAAAAATGTAAAGACTAATTAAATTTAAAAACTGTTTCGTTTCAAATATCAATTTACGAATACTATGAGAAAATAATTAACTTCCATTCAAATGTCATTCTAATGAAAAAGTAAGGTTGATGTTTTGATTTCATAAATAGCTAGAGCAACCATATATCGTGTCCCAATTCAGTTTATACTATAATTCATATTTTCAGAATGGTTACCTAACTAGATGATGAACAAGTATTTTAATTATCATGTGTTCGTGTGGAAAACTCCCAGTTACCGCGTTGTTTGAAATAATGTTTCAATTGGCGGAGAATAAAGAAATAAATAAATATATATATATATATATATATATATATATATATATATATATATATATATATATATAAATGTTACCTATACCAATAAAATATTGAAAAGTTTTTTGGTTTATTATTTTGACAACACTCATCTATCATAGGGCAGATTAGTAATAAAAATAATATAACAGAAGTTGGAAAACACTACTTAGACTATATAAGGTAGAAAAAGGCTGACTTATTTATCGACTGCTCATCTTGAATATTCCACCGATGTACCATCAATCCCAAAAACCAATGTCGTTCGGTGAATTGGTGTAATCACAGAAATTTTCCAAGATTACTGCTGAATTAGTGACATCGTCTGGAATAATATAACAGAGCAAACTATTCTTCCATTCCTATTGATTCATCTAAAAAAACCTTAAAGTACTTGAATGTAAAAGCTTGTGGATATTGATCCAATCATTATTTTTCATCAAGATTGCTTAGTATAATGTGACGTAAACTCAGCATAGATGGGCTATAACATACCCATAAAATAACTAAATTACATGCAAACAGCAAGGAACTCAATGGCACCATGTTTACGAAGATAATAAAAGGAGTTTCGAAAAGGTAAAGATTGTAAAGAAAGTATGAGTTAGACTTGTATTTTGTAAACATAATTTTTTTTTGGTAACTAAGAATAATAAAGTAATGTATGTGTGTGTATATATATATATATATATATATATATATATATATATATATATGCATATATATATATATACACACACATACATTACTTTATTATTATGCTCGTATATATAGCGCCAAACGTATTAAAAGAACATAAATAAATAAATTAAAAATATACAACCCACTTCTGTTGTGGCTGAATTTGAGCACTTTTATTTTCGTAAAACTACGTACTCTTATTAGAAATTTTAATAAAGACTAATCAGAATTATTTCTATTTTACGCGCGCCGTTACCAATAATACGATAAATCTTAACAAATTTTGTTAAGCAACGTAATGTCCATATATACATTATTAGCAGGTATACAGTTCAATTAAATTTCGATATTGCCAACTTATTCAATTGGTTTAAAATAACTTATCAAGGAATTGATGGCCACTTTAGTTTTGCTTCATTGGTTTTTCTGTCGATAAAATATATTAGCTTTATTGTAGTTTTATGGATATAAAACAAATAAAACTACGGATGGCGGAATAAATATTCTAATCGAAATATTCTAGACGAAAATAGTTTCCTTCTAATTAAATTTATCTCAACAAGCTATAATTTAGACCTACAAACCTGCTTTTTATGAGTATATATTTATTACGATGAGAAGTCATAGACGTTTTTAAATGAATACTGAAGTAATGGAACATTATAAGTTCCACAAATCGAATACTTATGCTTTAATCTTGGTACGAGAGTTTTTAAAAGCATGTAGTATTTAAAAAAAAATCCATGTAAAAGTTTCTTAGTTTGTAATTGGCTATTGTAATACTTGTCCTGTATTACAATATAATAGAAAACCTATCGTGACGTATTTTTTAAATTCTTTATTTATTTGCAAATATCCATTCGTCTCCTACTTTTAAGGATGATCGCCGTATGAAAGTCGACGGCCTTGATAACTTTACTTTGTATTTTTTTGTCATTATATTTCTCTCCAGTTACTACTCGTACTTTTTATTTGAAATAATTTATATAACATTGTATTAATTTTTATATTCACAATTGAAGTAAGTAAAAATAAGATGATTTTAAGCGTCCTACACTGCATCCACACCGAGTCATGCTGCTTTACAAAATAGTAGATGAACACCTTATTCGGCTTTAAATATTGAGGGTTACGAGTATTGTTTCGCAGAAAGGAAAAATTATTTTTAATGATAATTCTATTTTCTTAAATTTGTTTTCGTGGACGTTTAGTTTACGATAATAAAACGCTTAACTGGCACTATCAGTGAGAAAATATTTGAAAATAAAGAATATTTTTATAAATAAATTATTTTTCCGTAATAAATGTTAAAGTTAAATAGAAAAGTTGCTATGCTATTGAAATAAAACTGACAAAATAATGCGGCCATGTTAAATGATTCGTTCAGAGTTTGTTTTTGGGTCAAGTTCATTTTCATACAAATGCTGTGAAGCTCATATTCATATGCATATACACACATATAGAGGTGTGTGTATGTGTGTGTGTGTGTGTATATGAATACATGAATATTTTAATATGTATAGGTGACAGAACGCGGCTTTTACAAGGTAATATTTAAATAAAAATCCATCATACAGTTGCCGTATCTAAAATTTCATTAATTTAATAAAAATGTACCAATATTATAGTTTCACAAATATTCAAACCATTATCAATAATTTATTTCCTTCCCAAGGATAGAAAACGTTGAAACAGAGCCCGAGGCACATTATTTGGTACGGAATTATTCCATTATTTTGCGAAAATAATTTATTAAAAATCTTACAATATTATTTATCTGATATAATAATTTTGGATAAAAGAGCAATATGCCAAATAGCCTAAAGGAAATCGAACCAGGAATAAAATACCACGCTACGGGAAAATGTTGCCTTATTACATATTTATATATTTTGTGAAAAACATTATATATTCTCCAATTTTACAACAAAAGATCGATGAAAGAATGAAACGCTTATCAAATTTGCACGTGTGTACGCTTTTTTTAAATAAGATTTTACTGATAAATGTTATTCAGTTTAAATATCTAATGAATTTCCTATTAGGAAAAAAGAGTACCAACATTTTTGTTTTTAACTAATAATTTATTTCAATTCTAGTAATTCATGAATCAACAAGGAAATTTAAGGGAAATCAAAATAAATTTTATTAGACTTTTCGGCCACATACTGATGTGGGGAAAGAGACGTTGGCTTAACGCCCAATTATAAACACGAACGGAGTCTGCCGTTTCCATTCAGGTAGAACTTAAGAAGGCGTATATAAAATTTCTCAATATTTAGCATCTAGAATGTAATTGAGCACTGGGCATCTGCGCTATTGAGGTTCTGATTTAAAATTTAGTTTAATTTTAAAGTGCAAATTTCTTTAAGTGTTCACTTTTTCTCAGCAGTTAACCAAATTGAATCGTCACGCTCGGGTCGGTGACGCCGAATCGGGTAAACTCGGCTCTTTTCGGTATCGGCCAAGTGAATTACTTCTTTAGGCGCACCGTACGCATTTTTTAATATATTTAGAGCGTAGATAGTACACGTTTCTTTTCTTTAGATGTTAAAGTATATATAGAAAAAAAGAAAATGTAAACCTAATATTCATTGAAAATTATAATAATTATTTTGATAAATGGAGTAATTCAATGATCAATGTAGCAGTATGGTTAGTAATTTAATAAAAGTAACAGCACACAGTTTATAATGTTCAAATATATAGTCAATATAATTTGGAGCCAGTCTGTGATATACTTGATTTATAAAATAACTCCCTCTTTATTCCGTTGCGTTTTCGGATTTATTAACTAATTTTGAGGTTTAACGTTTTTTAACGAAATTTTTGTTGTATTACTATTTTATTTAGTAGTAAATTAAAACACAATGACATTATCTTTCGTAAAAAAAGTAAATAAAAATAATTAAAATTCATAGTTAAACACGATTTTTTAATTAGAAGATTTATTGAGATCAAGCTTGATGGCTTTACTCTTATCCATTGAGCAGTTTCTATTATTTCCTCCCTCATTAATAAATAGATCCTTCTTGTGATATGTGTTACTATAGGATTCACTGAGACAAGTCAAACGAGTCCAACCTCCATGGGTAGTAAACCCACTTTCCTCCTCCGCCGTATGTCTAATTTCAATATATGATTGAAATTCTCAATGAAATTTTATGTGCTTAGAACTTTACATTCACAAGTATCTACGACGAGCTCTACCAACTCTATATACACCGTTATACCAGTTCGCTGGTATATACCAGATCGACATATTATAATCCAAATTGTATAATCTGTAAAATTTCAAGTCATTTCGGTAATTAAAAGTGGTTAAAAATCAACTGACTGGATTTATCTAAAATACGCAGTTATATACAAGTGCAGCTAATAAAAATGTGTTATAAATAAACGTAATTTCTGATTTGCATTCATTGAATCCAGTGATGTTTAGTTGAGACATTGAATCCGGTGATGATAGGTTTAAACAATACCGTTTTTAGTTTTATCTGCATAGCTTCTTAGTAAATTATAGTAATTTTATGTCTGTGGTTTATTTACAACTTCACCAAAATCCTTACTAAGCAACTTTTGGGTATTTAAAAGATCCAAAATTTACCTGGCTTTTCACTTTGATTTTTACATAATAAATATATTGAATATATTTGACGTTAATTTTGTAGAAATTCTTTATTCACAATTAAATGAAACTACGTGATGTAGTATTATTTCTACTTTCTTTAAGTTCTTTACCACGACCTAGGTTTCGTTGTATTACAATATCTTCAGGTATTACCAAATCTTTGCTAATAGCCCACCTGAAGATGTTGTAATACAATGAAACCTAAGTCGTGATAAAGAACTTAAAGAAAGTAGAAATAATACTATATGACGTAGATTCATTTAATTGTGGATAATAAATACATATAGAAATAACGAATGACTATTTTGGAGTGGTCGTTTTTCATATGATGGAGTAACAACTAGAATTACATGCGACTTCCCTTGGAATGCCACCTAAATTGTACTTAAATGTTTACTATTAAATCACGTCTAAATGATTGCACACGTTTAAACAACATTTTATAAAACATAAATAACCAGTTTCATTCTTCAGATATTTCTAAGATGAAAGAGTATCTTAGAAATATCTGAAGAATGAAACTGTTTATTTTCTTATTAACAATAACAAATTAGTACTTCAATATACGAATACACAGCGAAAAGTGTTTTCTAAATTTATTGTTACCTCCCAGCAAATAAATTAATAACGTATGCTGACGGTGCATTGACTAAATAAGGCAAAAGACTTTTTAAACATTTATGTTGTATTTATTTTAAATTGTCATGCTTATTGTTACAAAAATGTTTAATTTACTAGGCGAACGCCTACTCTACCTCCAGACTTTGTCTTACTTTCACATTTAAATGAAGTACAATTATAATAAAATTCACAGCGTAAGGTAGAATTTCGGCTAGTATTACCTTTGAGATGTAACTCGATGTCCCAAATATAAGCAATATGAAAGGTTTTCATTTCAATATTCGCTTCTTTGCGTAATAAACAGAACATTTTACAACTTTACCTTCTGAAATGATACTTTGTGATAAAGAAATGTAAATGACGTTAATAGTGTCAGTCAAACAAAATAAGAGCAACAATTGCTAAATTTACGGGAATGACGAGTAATAATTTGCCATAAAAACTTTATTTCATTTACCCGCAGGAAGTACTGACATCGTCAAGCTATGTTTTCGCAGAAATATGTGCCTTATATTTTATGACTTGAATTGAGGCTTACCACTTTATCTCGTAATGATCACTAACACGGTATAAATTTATATGAATTATACATAAAATGTATATGAATCTATAAAAACACTGTAATGTTTTTTTGTATGGTTACTTAACGAAACGAGTAGAAATTCATTATTCACAATTAAATGAAACTACGTGATGTAGTATTATTTCTACTTTCTTTAATTTCTTTACCACGACCTAGGTTTCGTTGTATTATAACATCTTCAGATTCTTGAAGATGTTATAATACAACGAAACCTAGGTCGTGGTAAAGAAAGTAGTAATAATACTACATCACGTAGTTTCATTTAATTGTGAAACGAGTGCAGTCACAAAACACATTATGAAAATAATAGATTTGAGATAACAAAACTATATTCTCAATAAACAACTTTCATAAAAATATTTATCTACCAACTAATTTTTAATAGCATGATAATATTTATTATTTCATTTCAATCACTTAATCTGAAATAGTTGACTGAACTAAACACCAGAAGCCTAATAATAACGGCGGAGCAAGTCTGCAAAAAGCAATGTAACCATAATATTTACGTTTAGAATTATCACTGAGTAAAGCGTGATAAAAATTCGACAGCAATTTCATTGTAAACCGACTTACAATATTTTCCAACCGTCGTTGGACGAAACTGATTTTCTTAGTCACGCGAATTTCCTTTAACAGCATGCACTGTTCCGTAATTTCATTATAAAGAGAAAGCAAGTTAAAAAATGTACGTAAATTTTTTGATATATTATTAAAAAAACCTCCTAAAGTTCTTTTTAACATCATACCGTGTGAACTTATTAAACTGTGTAATCGACGATAACCAAAAAAATTTTGGTGTATTTCTTTCTGACTGAGGTTACTCTAATGTCGGAACTTTAAGACGATATAGAGATTAATATTGTTGACGAATCGTTTTTGAATTTATTAAAAGAAATAGTTATTGTGTAATTGGCTGCTACTTAAAATAGACAAAATCCAATAACATTTCATAATTTTCATGTTCTTTCTCGGATCTGTAAAATCATATTTGCTAACTTGATAGAATTTCAAATACGTAAACATAAAACTTTGGATCCACTTCGCTGAAACCAATATTTTTGGAAAAATCTTCAAACAATGTGTCGATTGTGAAATAATGCACTCAAACGTTACGAAATGGTACACTATACGATTGCGTAAGAAAAGGAAAATTAGCCACGGTTCCGCGGTTCCGCATACCGCCTTTTATTATTTCTGCCATGATATTTCTGGGAGACTCATTATATCAGTTGGGTAATTATCTTTCCTGCCTTCCTTCCTTCCTTAATTTAATGGATTCATTTAGCACATCATCTATCTTGGACTTGCACGATTTTACCCCGAACCTCAAGTTTAGAATGGCTTGAGTGGCAGTTTTGAATAGCTTGAGGGTAGATTGCGTTATGTGATAGCAGATTTACAACTACGTACAAACGTAGTTGTAAGTCCGCTTGCGTGTTAATAGCTGCAGTAAGGAATTCCCACTGTATTTTAGAACCGTAACCGTATGTTAATGTGGTGATAATCACTCAAATCGATGAAATTACTAAAATTAAAATATGATTTACTAAAAAAGCATGAAATACACAAGAAAAACTGAATTTTAATAATTTTCTTACAGCTTTAACCGAAATAAAGTTCCAATAAGTTTAATAATCTTGGAGTGTGGTAAATATCTCAAAAGAATAATGTAATATTAGAGAAGTAAAATTACAAGAATACTTCCCTTTTGTCTGGCTCTGTTGCCATTGGCAGAACGAAAGGTGCCCACCAGAAATTTAATAAATACCTAATTCTGTTGGTAAGAGACCTAAGATTATTTCTAGTATATCATATTTTCTCCTTTTACATTTCTCCTTTTGCAATCTAATATTCATACTCTTCTCACGTAAATATATTCTGCGCTCCATAAATAAATATTAGTAACATGTGCAGATGAAACGTGTATAGGGATTCCTTACTGTCAGTGTTAATATTTGGAACATTAGATTGTTTTAATGGCGATCAATAGAAAATATATTATTTTGATAAATTATAAAAATCCAAAAACTATATGGTAATTGTGATTACTTAGTTGTTAGAACCATATTTCGTGAAAATAAATTATTTAATGATATCAATTTTACGGTTCATGATAGTTTGAAAACTTCTTATTTATATGGATAAAACTACCAAGACGAGTGATGATTTCTGAAAAAAAACTGATTTATAAAAAATTATGTATATATATATATATATATATATATATATATATATATATATATATATATATATGGATATTGTAACTTTTTATTTCGTAAAATGAAAACGCCCCATGTTCTCATTTTAATTGGAATATAGCATTGAACCTTCCACCACAAAACGTCTTATATATGTAATAGACTTAAAACGTTACTTACGTCTCATTATAAACGTAAAGTTTAAGATTTTAAAATGAAAAAGGTACATACCATCACTTTCATTCTAGTATATTGACAAATAAGTTAAAGAAACATCACGCAAAGAAACGACTCATGCTAATATTATAAGTAAAACCCGTAAAAGTTTAATTGTTTAAAATGAAAAGAAAGAGGAATACCTATATGAGACGGAAAATCTCATCATAAAAAATATAATTTCCCATATTTTTAAGCCTGAATATATATTTTCGAAGAAAATCGCAAGTAAATCATAAAGGTCTGCATTGCCTTGAAACAACCCAAATGCAAGCACAACGCTACTCACAACAATGACACTGAGTTTTTCCTAAACACGAGATGGAAAATGACGCGACGAGATTCTGGCAAGTGAAGTGTGGGAGAAAAGACGGGGCTGAGAAAAGAGATAAAATGGCGTGTAACAAATCGCTCCACAAATCCTACGATGAACAATGGCAAAGTCGAATGTTGGGAAATTCTTAACAAAGCAAAAGTGTCATCACTAATGATATATTGTTACGTCATTGAGCCGTTGATGTAATTGCTAAATGTACAAGCTTTGCGGTCTCATGTATATAAATATGTGTATCAGTATATATAAGTATGTATACATATAAATATATATATATATATATATATATATATATATACATTTCTCGGTTATTGTTTAGACGATATTGATATACTTACCGACGACCGCCGATTTTTATCAGACAATTTTTATTGCCTTTTCGATATTAACGTTCAATTCAGAGGGAATAGACTCACTATATACGTGTGGAATCCTTAGTCCCGTGTTGTCTATATCATCCTACTGTCAATAATGTTATATAAATCGGCATGAACATAATGATATTTCCCATAGTAATTTTTAATCTAACGCAATAATCCATGTAGCTTTGTTTGATGGTTTCAACAAATGAATTTGCACTTAAGCAATGTGCTGAATTTACTCTTTTAAGCAAAACATTAGATATCTTTTAATTTAGAAAATATGAGGCAATTTTTTTCGGGATGAAAATAGTAAATTTTATAATTAAATTAATAAATGGTAATAAATTAAAATCAATTCATATTTGAGAATGTTATTAAAATTAAAAATGTCTAAATCTTGTTAAGTTCAATTAAATTTAAAAAATATGCAATGTACCAGAAACTGTGCATTGGGCACGTTCAGTAAAATACATTGAGAAAAACAATTGCATAATAAAGATGTTGATAGAATGAAATCAAAATGTAAAACAAGAATCATAATAGGGTAATGTTATTGAACAATGTTTTACAAACATATAATTGTATATATATACATACATAAATATATATATATATATATATATATATATATATATATATATGTATATATATTATATATATATATATATATATATATATATATATATATACATTAAACAGCTGTTTGTGTATTAAGTGAGACAATTATGGCAGTTTCATATATATTCGTACTTGGCACTTTCATATATAGTCGCTGTTGCGGATTTATAAACACATTAAATTTAAACATTATTAAATAAGTTATAGGGAAAGTTTTATTACCATTTAAATGAAATATGGTCATGAAATGACAGTATAAAATAAGTATATTAAAAACGAATACAAATTTAGGGATCCAGATGAAGAAGGTGATGACACGAATTTTAAACCAGAAACCAAATATTTAGAAGCCGACCGAATTTCGGGTTTATTAAAAAAATAAATATGGGTTTACTTGGAATTTTCAAAAATAGTCAACAGAATCACGAACTGCAATCCATCACATAGTAATATTACCCAGATACTTCTTGTTTTTAAGGTTATTTTGAGTTTTAGTCCAAGCTTTTTGACTATTCAATGTTGGAAAGTTTGGTGGGATTTATTTATAGAGTACCTTTCGAGCTAAGTTCAAACATGGTACCAAGGTGGAGTTTATGAATAAAAATTACACTGAAGTGAAGGCTTCCATAGGTATTATATATTTCTCAGACCTCAACATGATTTTTGCAAATGATGGTACTGGTCTTAAAATTTTCCGCAGCGTGGTGCCCAAATACCGATTTCCTAATTTAATCAACTGTCTGATGTTTTGAAGTTTAAACTTTCAGACAGGAACGTCTCAAAGATGATTCACTTGTATATATAGTATGATATATATATATATATATATATATATATGTATATCAGATATTTCAACAAGTTTATCTCAAACTGTCAGTCTCAATTCATCCCTGGACCATGGCTCTGCATCGATGATATGTTTCTAACGTTTAAAGGTCGTTACAAGTTTATTAATTACATGACTCAAAAATTATAAAAACATAGTATCAAAATAATAATATTGGGCGATATAAATATCTACCACGGCAAAAAATCTGGTGGCATAAGATCACTGAATAATAGAGAAAAATGGCAGTACCAACTCAATCTATTTTGAGACTTGCAAAAGTCGTCTAAAACTCAAACTGTAACATTACGGCTGACATCTTTAGTTCGAAGTATCCTTGAAACTAATGATCTGTATAATAATGAGTCATCTGGTCTCTATATCGGAGAAAGTACGAAAGAAGTTTTATAGAGAGTTTCATGTTTAAATTGAATTATTTGGTGTTTTTTCTGTTCTATTAGTTATTATGTATGTTTTATGGAAAAGGTAAATAGTTGTACTTTTAATGTTTGCACATGTCCAGCGCTTTGGGGTGACCTGTAATTTTAGCAGGGGTTCTTTGATAAATAAATAAAAGTAATTAAATTGATTCAGTTCCATTCCACTTATGTAGATATATCTAAAACCAGAACTCAAATACTTAGGCAACTTTAAAAAGAACAAAACCAATATACCAGCATGCTTCTTGTCGGACAAACAGTGAAATAGAGAGTTCCCTATAGAGTTTTACGAAAGACTAGACATTACTGTCCTATGTCTCGGAAAAACCAAGCCGATTTCCGCTTCGTGAGGAACACAATAATGATTGTGCACTAAAATCGTACGAAAGAAGGAGTTAACGAAATCGGGAAGAAGAGCTCGATATATTCTTGCTGCCGCAAAATTTGTCATTGATTTCTGCTTATAAATAAACACTCCGCATTTTTTTTCAATTTCTCTGCTAAAATCATTGCTATATTGTTTCATTAAATGTAATGTTTTCTCTCAATTCACCGGAAATCACATTATCCCATTTTGCACATGCAGATTTCTTTTTCCTTCTCTTTTTTTATGTCAACCCGTAAAACGATTCTCCTGTAAGTAAAACTACCTACTAATGAAATTATAAGTTTCTTGATTGGGATTTTTTCATGAATTCTAGTTATGTCGTTTTGTTTGCAATAAACATTGTTGTCTGTAATATTATTGAATATTATATGTTTGGCGGCAACTTTTATACACGTTAACAAAATCTGCTTCATTCCGTACATTCAAAAACGTATAAATCTTTTTTAACGATATATTAGTTAATACATTAAAAATTAAAATTTTAATATATGTCAGTAATTTTTGTTCTACTGTCAATAATAAAACACATATTTTATTTCAAAATATGTTTTATAAAAGGTACTTTAATGAAAAAAAGAAAAATATTTTTTTCATCTTACACTTTAATTTTGAACATATATGTACAAATAAATTTTCATAAAGTATCTTAAAATTTTCACTGCATACTACAATTATTTTTTAATGCTTTTCATAGTTTAGAAATTATATTATTCCAAAATGTAAGTGCAATATATTAAAATATTTCATTTTATTTCATCAAGGATAGTTAAAAATCACTAGGTAGTTAAAAATCACTAACTGATTGAATTCACGCTGCCGAGCTGATTAAAGGGAATTGTTTTTTGAACAGATTTCGCATCAATAATATTATTTCAATCAAAAATAACAATTCAAGTATAAAAGTTATATAATTAAATTTAATTCGAGTGGCTTTGGCTGGTTCTGAGACAAAAATTTATTTCCATATAGAGAGCATTAGCTACTTATCACCTTGCAGTACGTTCGCAGTTTCTCTTCACTCTGTTCGTATCCAAAAGTAGAATTGCTTTCGATGAAAACTCATTTAATTTTGAAAGCAAACACATTGTCAATTTGTTTTTTGAAAACGATAATTAGTTAATTACTCCCGTTTGTCAATATACTATCTGTGCTCACAACTTCACCCGCGTAAACATTTAGGGAAAATATAAAAGTAGATAAAGTATGAATATATATATATATATATATATATATATATATATATATATATATAAATATAATGTATATATATATACATATATATGTATATGTATATATATATATATATATATATATATATATATATATATATATATATATATATATATGTGTGTATAATTAGGGGGTTTTATACTACCATTTGATAATTAAGGGTTCAGCTACAGCGCTGCGATCCAATAGAATTGGTTTTGCTACTGGCGTACTATAGAAAGTGTCGATATAATAGATACTGTCTGAAAATATATTAGATACTGATAAAAGTGTAACGTAATCATATAGTGGGAATTACATTATGAGCTATGCAGCTCTTACATGTAGTTAGCACAGTCTCAAAAAGAAAGGGTGTGTTGGCATATTACCTTATATTAAAATCATTATGACTTCGGAACACTTTGAGATGTCAAGATGAAACAAAAACTAAATTGTTTCCAGGGTTATTACAATTTGTATTTACACGAAGTGAAATTTATTTCAATAATTTATTAGTTTTGGTTTTAAATGCATTCTTGCAGTCGGGTATATAGACAAATTTCTGGTACGTTTAGTAATCGAATAGGCGAACGGAAAAGTATTTAAAAGCATATTGTATTAAAAGTATTTAAAAGAATTTTTTTTTAATTTATTTTTCCCATTAACTTACTGTCAGTTCATTTTGAATAATGGATCAAACATTTATATACACGAAAATCGAAAATAATTTCTTCAAAACCAATAACTCAAATGCTGCTTCTTTTCTCATTTTCAGAGTGTAAAATTATGTTCCTTTATATAGAGTTGCGAACAGGCGAGAGAGCATACGTGTACCTTCAATCCTTATGGACTTTAAAAATGGATGACAAAAATTACGTTTTTGCTCACGTTGTCGCATCGTCCTTTTCGACCTTCAGAATTTTTGCCAATAAGTGTGGTTTATAAAAGTATTTTCATAAGCGATCAATTGAGTGTATTTGAAAAAATTATAAATATTTAACGTTCCTTTGTGAAAAATGGTATTATTTACCAGAAGAATATTTATCGTTAACGGTACGTCAGTTTCCTATCAGCAAACACTATTTGACATTGCGTTGTTATCTTGGCGTTGGAATGGCTTTGGGGAAGAAAACTTTTATCCAATTTTATTATTAGAAACCCGTCATTCATATTTACTAAATGTCCATGGTATAGGTTCTATGTGCTTACGTTGAAAAGGAAAACAAATTCTGATACGTAACTCTGCGCCATTCAACATTTTTTTCCATACATAATATATTTATAAGTACACACACACATACTTATATTTGCATAAATACATTTATATTTTTTACATATTCTAGCTGTAAAACTTGTACGAAAATAATGCCATTAATTAATATTCACTTGTCTAAAAGAGACTGATAGTAAATATACAAACTTCATTAGAAATTGAGAGGTATATTTTCTCAAGGTTTAAATTTGTAATTTCTTTATTCAATCTACATCAAATTAATCAAATTTTTATTGTTGTATTGACTCTATTTTATATTTATATACTGAGTACCTTTGTATATAAGATAATTCTACTGCGTGGGTAGGTAGTAGTTGGTAGTAGCCTGTGGGTGCAGTACGTGGGTACTACACCCACAGGCTACTCTCCTAACACTGTCATTAAATAAAATAGTCTCCCTACTTTATATAGTTTAATGTGTATTTCCCAAGGTTTTCTGTTACATGCTTATTACTACTTTGCCCATATAAATTATAGTATTGTAATATATAACCTGTAATCTTGGTCACAGTATGGGCTTCACAATACTGGATTTTTCTTTAAATAGAAATTTATAATAAATTTTGAATTAATTTATAATAAGTCTTTTCTTTTTTAATTACAAATTCATCAAGCATACAATGCATAACCTGACTTAGTCACTCTATTAGACACTAATGGAAAAAATTTTTTTTTACTATAAACAGGTTGATAAATCTGTGATAGGTAAAAGCCATAAATACATACCCGTGTCAGAAATATGTTGCAAGATGTGAGCAAACGCTAGAGGGTAGTATTTGCTATAAGTTTGAAATGTAGACTTTGTTAGCGCTTTCATATTAATTTTACCCATCAGTATTGACTTATTCAAGTCATTGAATATTTATGGCTTCGGAATTACATATTTCTTATTTAAAACATGAATAAGGAATAATGATACTAAATTAAATTTAATTTTGTTATTTTTTCAAAAGATATAAACACGAAATATAAAGTATTAAAATGGATAATACATAGTACTTAAAATAGGGTAATATCATTATGTCGAATTTTTCAGACTGTCCATACCTCGATATCTTTAAACAAAACTTGGAGCTCGGCTGTTTCGAAATGATGTTATGTCGGAATGTTACAAAATTTGAATATGACTGAAGAAATACACGTTGCTAAAGAAAGTAAATTTAAAAATATAAATTAATAAAATAGAGCTGTGCATCACGATCGCATATCTGAAACAATAAATTTTGTAGCATATTAAACTGTAAGTCTGCGTGCAGCTTGAAACAATATTAATAAAAACGTATACGTAAAATAAACATTTTCTGTTTAGAGTTTCGCGGTAAACATAAAATCATGTAACAATCAACTTCCAGCATAATATATTTCCAGGTAAATTTCATTTATATCATGTAACGTGTATGTGGCAATGCAACATCGTTATCGAATAAAAATCTTGCAAGCACCACCTACAACTTTTATCTTGATTATGGATCTGGCATTTAAAACATGAAGTAATATAATTGTATTTTTAGTAGACTTTCTCAAAGATTTAAGTTTTAGAATTATAATAAATAAAATACAATTAATGATAACAATATTACACTTTATCATGTTCTAAGATATTTTGTTCTTTATTCCAATATTTCGGAAAAGTTAAGTACGAGCGTAGTAGCTGGTAAAAGCTGGTGTATGTTATGTTAGAACCTCGATTAATTACTGAGCGGGACTGATATTGCAATGATTATTCACAGTGTTGTAAAATAGATTACAAAAAATGTAAAATATAGTTTGCGTTTGTTTATATGCATTGTTTGAACTATGTGCATATACAATTATAGTTATTGCATAAATAAAAATAATCTCTGAAAGTATCCTTCAAAAACACATTGAAAATTTTTAAAACAAGGAGTAACATATCTTCAAAAATCAAGAATAATGAACAGCATTATAAACTATGTAAGTTCATATTTTCTCGATCCAGTACCACAAGTGTCCATAAAAATTTACCTTTTTTTTGACAGTCTGTAAATTAAAAATGTATTTACGTCAATACTGCACATACACTTTCAATAACATAGACCAAGAGTGACCCGTCCCAGGTGTAATTCCAAGCGTATAATTTTGCTTCCTCGAAAACTCTCCATAACAACTTGTAAACTGATCTAAATATGATCCAAATAAGTCGGGAGGAATATTAGAAAATTAATTTTGGTAAAGATTAAAGCACATTTATATAATAAGCTCTTAAAAATTAAGGTGCTTTTTTAACAGTAAAATGTTTGTTAAGGATTTTATATAGTATATACACGAACCGTTACCGATTTAATTGTAGAACTTTTTGGGAAGAACAAATTTGTCATATAATGTTAGAACAAATCTATTCGGTGAGTGCATTTTTCTCACTTAATCGATATTCATCACCACGGGTCCGGTATTTTCAATAAAATATTCAAACACATTTCAACATTTCCATTAAATTTATCCGTTAATGGAAACCGGGATAAAATCCGTTAATTATTTGCTGAGAGAATCGCGTACATGCAGACAGACACTGCGGGCTTTGTTTTATAATGTGTATCGATTCAAGTGAGTTAATTTAACATGCAGAAAGTGTCAGTAGTACTCGGACATCAAACTTCTTACGTAAAACTGAAACTCCATTAATTTGATAGAAAAGTAATTTAAACAGTTTTTTAATAGTTTTTTTCTTAATAATTTATACAATCTTTAAAAATAAATACGGAAATATGCAGAAAAATGTAAAAAAAAAATGTTTGACCATAGATTATAACTAGCCATACCTAACCAAACATGCAACATTTGGGTGCATGCATATGTGTGCACGTGAGTCTTATTTAGTGTTACCAACTGCTCCAATGTAATCGGAATCTCCCGATTTCTTGCTGTTGTGTCCCACATCTCGCCACAGAGCCGACGGGTCCACTTTATTCCGATTCTTGTATCTATAATATTTCTATATATTTTTATTGCGGGTGACTTCAGTGACATCTGAAGCGCGTCACGGAGGCAATAATTACGACCTGTAAGAATGAGGAACTTTCTCATACCCCACCCGTTCCCTCACATTTATAGACTAATTCATTTCGAGTTAGTTTTGTTTTACTTAACTAATTATATAGCATTAAGCTATTTACTGAAAATAATCACATCGATTCCAGTTTAAAAACGGTTCCATAAAGACCGTTTTTTATATGCAGTAATGCATCAAACATACTGACGCTTTATGCTTGAATGATAACAGAAATATATTGATGCGTAAACACGTTAAATCTAAATTTTAAATAAAAAAATCACTTCACTCTGTAATGTATTTTTGACTATGCACTAAAGGAAAAAACTACTAAATTTGACGATACCATTGAAAAAACTACTAAATTTGACTACAAATATACATTTAAAGAAACGTATTTGTTGCTAAAAAATGTGTGGTAATTAATTATACATGACTTTATATATAAACTGCTAAAATAGAAACAGTAATAATCGTCCAGAATTATTTCTACTACGTTTTTAATGTTGAATCAAAATACTATCAAAATTTAATAATTTCCTCTCAACAGTTTTTAATAATTGAAAGTTTCTAAAATTCCTGATCGTAATGGAAAGTGTAAGAGGATATACTCTTAATTATAAGTGTGACAATATTTGTAAGTACGTAATCGGCATTTTGTACAGTTTTGGTAGTTTCGAAAGTAATCGAATTTTGAATGCCAAGTTATAAACATTACTTAATTAGAATTTATGCGGCGTAATTATTTATTGCATCTATAAACCTAATTGCCGATAAAAATAAACATATAGGGTTTATTTATTTGTTGAATAGTTTGGTATTTCTTTTATTTGAATGATGATTATAAGAGTGAGTAGCTTCGTTTATTTTAATTACTTTCATGGAAGGAAGATTTAGAGCAAGTCTAAGATTCGGAGGGATACAGAAAAAACTAATTGTTTGTTAGGACCAATTTTGTTATCGTATTTTATTAAAAAGATAGTCTATGTAAATAAAAAATTGTATAATATAATTTTAAATAGACGTCTAATTTTTTTTATATGGTGTAGAGTTTTTCATTAATTGCGAAAAATCGATTTTCAATTTTGGCAAACATAGTCTTGCTTGTCTCTCTCTATCTCTGTAACTAAGACGTAAATAAGGAACATAAATCTCTCTGTTACTAAAATTCAAAACAAAACAAACATAAGTACAAAAATAAGTAGATTTAATTGTGCCCTATTTATATTGCCAGCCTAAATCTCGAAATAAAAAGAAGAATCTGCCTGTATATGTATCAAGACCCTTTTTCTAAGGTGCAGCTAGATACATTAAATTGAAATCAATATTAACCACTACTCCTAAACCCATACTTTTAAAAAAAATTAAGCCTGTAACTCAAGCAATAAAATATGCTGTCTTTCGAACATTATATATTTTATATATTATACATTATATATATTAATACCGAGTCACTCATTATACCCTACATGGTATTTCTTATGGCACAAATAAAAGAAAAAAATCCGAATATCATTATATATATATATATATATATATATATATATATATATACTCGTATGGTGTACATACGTAAACTTATATAGCATGAATAGAGAAAAAATATTTTTAAAACTTAACGTAATTTCGTTTAATATATGATAATATCTGAAGATTAGGCAAATCTTTTAATTTGTTTAATACTTAAAACAAAAACACAGGTTATGTAGTAACGGAAGTAAATATGCATATTAATATATTATTTATATTTAATTAAAAATGAGGATATAGGTTTATTACTTTTACCTTGAAGCATTGCCATTTTTAAAATATCAGATGTTTTTTTTCGTAATTGAATGCGAAATATATTTTTGATCTTATAAAAATGTAATTATATCCCATATATATATATATATATATATATATATATATATATATATATATATATATATATATATATATGTAAGTGTGGTTTTTTGTTGCTAATTTGAGGATATTGTATAACGTTACATGATAATTTGTGAATATTTCACTTATTTAACCTGACTTCGCCAGTCAACTAGCATTCATGCTATATTCGTTCATTAATTTATTTTAAAAATACTTTAATACCTAATCAAGCTTAACGATCTGAAGAAACATACATGGTTAGACCATTTGTTGACCTTTAACAAGTTTCGAAACCTCCTAAATGAATATACTCAAAATAAATCTGTTATAAATCGCACTTCATCCCACAATAAATCCTCAAAAGGGATACGTCTGATCAGGCGATATTACGTTTCGAAAAACAGGGGTATATCTTGCTCTCCGGAGATATATTGAAAAGCACTCAAAGGCAATCAAATATTTTTGGTGTAGGCTGCTCCGTTGTGACAGGTTTTTTCCTTTGTGCATTTTGAACCGAGCGTCAGCAAAAACTGGTATATTGAAACATGTACTGAAATCATCTGAACATGTACTTAACGTTTTTTGAAAGTTATGTTTGTATTTTAACTGTAATGAAAATAAACCATCTGTATTATATTATGGGAAATATTATTGCTTTCTGTTTTATATTTTGTACAATGTTGCACTTTTATAACTGCAATTGTGAGTTAATTATTGATACGTTTACAAAAAATAATTTAACTTATATGTCAGACCTGAATATTTCATGTTGAAAAACTTTATATTTCAAAGCAAAAAATTATAAATACTTTCACATTAATTAGTGATCTTTTTCTGTCTGACATTATTTGAACCCAAAGAGTTTTTACTCCAACAGAAAATGGCACGATGTTATTTTGTAGAAAATAAAATGCAAACGTTATTAAATAAGATAATTAAGTTTCAACAAAGGTCGAATAAACCGCCATTTTTAAACAAATCAAAGTATGTTTTATTTTATTTTCTTTTTTTTCAATCTATGGTTTAGGTGCTTATTCTTATCACCTCTTAATATTGTGTCACTATTCGTAAAGTAATATGTATATATATACATATATATATATATAGATATAGATATATATGTATATATATATAGATATATATGTATATATATATATATATATATATATATGTATATATATATAGATATATATGTATATATATATATATATAGATATATATGTATATATATATATATATATATATATATATATATATTTCATAGTTTAATTTTAATGAAAATTTAATCACGTTCTCTCAGAAAGGCCTACATGGTATGCTTATGGCACAAATAACAGAGAAAAATTCGATAATATTTTATTGTATGTAATTTTTGGTTGGGTATATAATTTTATAAAAAGTATAGTCCTTTTTTAGTCCTTTTATTTGGTATCTTTTTTGTAGTCTTTTTATCTGTCATCCTTTCCAGTTGACTCTTCCGTCATAGAAGCTGTACCTTATAGAACCTAACAACGATTTCTTGGCTCGTCGCTACTTTCAGTTTTTCTCATTCATATGCGATATATGTCAATCGTTTCTCACTGATTCAAAGATTTTACTGAGTATCTTATTTACATAAACGGCAATATTTTAATAAGTCCAGGTTAAAGTCCAGGACTTGCACAAGTAGTCACATCAGGTGGATCATTGATATTATCACAAAGTTATTTTTCATTGAGCGTAAATTTTTTCATCATTTCTTTAATGAATCTGTCGTGGTGCAACCTACTGTTTACAAGTTCGTAAAACTCTACCAAAAATCAGTTTTTTTTTTAATTGTTCCGCAAACAGTTGGTCAAATATCAAAATAACAAACGCAATATTATAGAACACTATATCCTAAAATTAGATATATTACAAGAAATGATGTGTTGCAAAAACAAAACATTGCAAAAAAAAGTTTTTGCTAAATATTTCAATAGATATTTGTCAGACGTTAGAAAGTGACATTTTCATTTTATTAAACACCAAATTCTCTACAATTTTTACTTGAAACATTTTTTTAAAGTACCATCTTTAACTAGTTTTGTAAGTGCGACAGTGTCTGTTTGTTCTTGAATAATATTTTTTTTCGTTTTAATGTACATATATACATATACATATACATATACATATACATATATATATATATATATACTTCCGTCCAAAATTTGGAAGCAGTAACCTACCACCACCATGTTTCATAGTTGGTACTGTACCGACTCCGGGAGCCCTTTATTTTTTTGAACGGCGGACAAAGACACGTCTATTGGATCTGTTGTATTATATCCTGTTGTTGTATTATATAATGGATGTGTTGTTTCTGTATGTATTATATACGAAAATCTGAAATTTCGGTTCGTCACTCCAAAGCACATTTTACCTGTAGTCCAATTTTTATGGGTTGTTGACTTTTTTAAACTTTCGCGATTCGAACACATATTTTATTTGATTTGAATCGGTTTTTCGCGGTAATTATATATTTAATGAGTAAACCTAGATATTATAAACTAAGTACTCACTATGTCCCGACGTTTCAGACTGGTTGCACAGCCTGTAGTCACGGGAAGACTGACGATGTATAGGAGTCACCGCTGCGACGCGGGAGTGTTTTTTAAAACTACCCCCACTTGGTTGATTGTAGAAATCTAAGGCGCGTTCACACTAGACCTACACACTACACTGACATCATGACACTTGGATTTATGTACACATCGCGAACACCTAGTTGCAATCACTGGATTCCAAGCCGCCGATAGTTTGAATCCGTCTTCACGGTTGAAATTTGGATGTTTTTTAATTTCAGTCGCTTCCCGTATAATCCTCTTGAAATAATGAGGCTCAGAAGAAATAACCTTGGGGTCATGAAGTTCGATCCAGTGATTGGGCCCCGAATCAAATTTATGGGTTGTTGTTTGCCCACTCTAGTTGTTTGCCACATTATTATTGTGTCGATTGTTAGCTTTGGTTTTTTGGCACCAACACATCCTTTTAAACCCGACAAAAGTCGTCTTTTAACATTTGTTACTGAGATGGGTGTTTCTTGCTTATTATTTAGGGTTGCGGTAATTTGTGGCGCAGTTAAGCGTCGATTCCATTTAGAGAGAACTCTGATGATGTTATCCTCTTGATTAGTTGCAGCCTTAGGCCTGCCTGATCTTTTCCTGCCTCTGTAGTTTCCAGTTTCTCGTTTTCTAGTAAGAGTTTAGTGAACACCTTTACAAGAAATTCCGAGCCTTGATGCGATTTAACGTTCACTGTGTAAGATACGAAGATTACAAACAGCACTTTGCTGTTTAAACGTGATTTGCGTTTTGCCATTTTCAGATGAAGAATTATGGTAATGGCAGCAGTCAACAATTTTCGAATACAGATGATTTTATTGTCTCAAATGCTACTAAATAAGGCCGTTAAAAATTGAAAAAAATTGATAGAAAACAATAAATACTACTAATAGCAACACGTCAAAGTACAAAAGAAAGCGACCGAAGGATTAAGTCATAAAATACGTGTTTGGTCAAAATATAGGAATTTTTTAAAACTTGTTCAATGTGAGCAGATAATCCTTTTGTTTTTGTGTCAACAATTGTAAAAGGCCATAAAGATAATATTTATTACGAATTTTTACCGCACATAGTAGGTAATAATTTGTTTTGGTCAAAAATAGACGTGCTTCCAAAGTTTTGGACGGTAGTGTATGTACATATATATATATATATATATATATATATATATATACATATATATATATATATACATATATATATATGTATATGTATGTATGTATATATATATATATATATATATATATATATATATATATATATATATATGTATATATATACAAATAGATATTATTAATTCATTATCCCCGCACTTCTCATATGAATTCAATGTGAACAGACAAGTTTTCTAGTTTTGTACAATATTTTGGAAATAAAAAATGTGCGCTTTTATGCTTCACTGAATTTTAATTCGCACCTTCTTTATTATGAAAAATTAAAATATTTCACAAATATGGCAAATAGACTATGAAATTAAAGAAATATTTTACAGAAATTATTCTTGAAAATGTTTAAACAACATAAAATCTCCATTTCAGTTAGCAGGTCACATTCTGATAACTTACCACTTTACTATATTTATTTATTTACTTTTATGTATAGTACATATGGCGGACTTATTGCTACATTAGTAATTTCTTCCAGTCAACCATAACAATTTGTATTGAAATTTAGTTGGTAGAAGATTGTTGGTGAAGTTATGAGAGATTTTACAACGAAAATTTTTTATAGCACATTAGACGAAAAAAAAATTTTAAAAAATACAAAAGTAAATTAGTAAAGAAAACAAAATATTGACATGATTTGGGATAGAAAAGACAGGAAAGGACAAGGACTCAAAGGAAATGATTTCAGAAGAGCCAGAACTTTTTCCGTCGGTCTTTAAAAATATTTAGAGACGTGCTTTTCCTGATGTCAGGATCCAGGTGATTCCAAATTTTTGCTGCTTGGACAGTGAAGGATTTTTTGTCAGGGATAGAGGTAAGTTTAGGAATAAGTGGGGTGAGTGAACTTTTAGATCGTAGCCCAATGCCGTGAGCAGACAAATCATTAAATTTGCCATTAATATAATTTGGGCTATGAGGATTTTTTAATATGTTAAAAAGAACTTCATATAGTTGGCGTCGATCACGGATCTTCAGCCATTTGAGAAGTGATCTGTATTCAGAAATGTGATCATATTTTCTGAGGCCGAAGATATATCTATATACTATAGTATCCTAGGAAAGTATTGTGAGAAGTAACATCATGATAGTGCTGATAAATAAGGGAACACCAGAAACTAAAAATAAAAAAGTATTAAAAGCAAATTGCGATTTAATTTTTAAATTATGGAAACGCCGTATATTGTGTTAAAAAAAAATAATAGATGATATTTAAAACTTGTGATGTAAAGTACCATGTCTTAATCGATAGCGTGACTGGGTATAGTTGATTATTTTAGGTCAGGTTTTTTCCGCATATTTATATATTTAATTAAATTTTCTGGCCTCAAAAGCCTAATTTTAAACGTGATTTATTAAGAACCGTAGCAGTATTAAACATTTTAACTTTCGAAGGATTTTTTTTATATGAAAAATATATATTTTAAACTTTCATTTTCACCGTAAAAACTTTCCTTTTGGAAAATTCAGAGATTTTTTTATTTATTTAATTACCTACTTAATGTATACAGTTGATGCATATGGTTTAGTCATTGCTACTAGATCAGTCACTTACAGCCAACGAGAAAATCAGTTTAACCCGTCGCACCGTCAAAGGCCTTACACTTTGTGATCGACTCAACATACCACGGCAATAAGGGTCTTTTTTAAACTTTTCCTTAAGGAGTAAATTTTTTGACCGCCAGTGTTCGGTAAAACTGCATTTTTATTTCTCATTTAAATAGGTGAGCTTAGGATTAATGTCGTCCTATTTACAATATAAAACCGTTCCTCAAAGAAAATAAATGTTTAATTAAGAACATAATCTTTATTCGTATAATATTTTGTGGATAATTCGGACAAATTAAAATTTTCTTTACTCGACATATATTATCCATAGGTTTTGGAATAATACTACACAAAATCGCATTTATCCAGAATGTTATTTGTGTAATATAATATTTTTGTGTTAAAAATTAGGGTTCATTCTCAAAACTTATACACATAATTACAATAATACTAACAATTTATAATAGTTCCACATACGAGGTACGACGTAGAGACGTGCATGATGCTGAACCTTTACATATTTAAAATCTGGTATCATAACAAAATATATCTGGGTAGTGGGTCAACAGCGAGCTTTCAGCTGCAGACAGCTGTATTTAAAAGAGTAAATTGAATAAAAATCACGCTACAAACGATAATTGTATTTAACCCTTATGTAGTAAATTGATTAATGTTTGCGGTATAATATTTATCTATTGCAATCTATTGCATATTTATATCGCTTTGTTGCAAACACGAACAGTAATTTATTTCAATCTATTTGTAAAATATTACTATTAATTACTATTTGTAAAATAGTAATTATTTCTTGTCCGCATTGGAATTGTCTCGTAAGATATTAGTGAACAAAAAACATATTTTAATTGCTAATCTTTCAAATATTGAGGTGTTCCTTTTATAAGAAATGGTGTAGTTTTGTTAATGCAAACTGCTAGTTATGAATCGTGATTTACTAAATGGACTTAAACGTTTCCGTTGGTGTTAACTGCTGAATGGAAATAATTCTCTCCACTTTTACCGAGTAACGACATTTAAGTAGAAAGGGTTAACTTCAGTAGGCATTCTTATTGAACATACAAAAGAGTATGGTTATTTCCTTTTCTATTTCCTACTGATTTCTTCTTGAGTATACTAGGTTTCCATTTATTGCAACTCAAAAAAGATCTTACGTATTATATTTATCCTCTAGCTATTAAAAAAAATTCTATGCTCTGTATTATTTAGCAAACTTTCATTCTTTGCACCTGACAATCTCCTGCGCTCACACAATCATCACCTGTTTGCTATACCGCCCTCTAGAACCGAATTATATCAGAACTCTCTAACTTCCCGCGGTATTCAATTCCTCAACGATCTGATCGTGGTCGCACTGGAGTGTGATTTGTTTATGGAAAGTGAAAATAAATTTGTGGAAATGTGTCGTCGTTGTTTTATAGTTCTTGTGTATTTTGTAATTATGTTTTATTTATACCTCCCTTTGTTTTAATAATTATTAAACAATTATTTCTTATCATCCTGAATACCTGTAATCCTGGTCCCTGTAATCTATCGATAAATGGTGGTAAATAAATAAAGGAATTTAAAACCATAGACACTTTTGAAGGGTATGTATCATTTGATTTAAAAAAAATGTTCAAAAACATACCCCCAGTTTCTGACTAATTTTTCACAATTAAATGTTTGATTTATTTAAAGAAATTGTAATTTAATAGCCAAAGTACTAAA
Source organism: Druceiella hillmani (assembly GCA_039881145.1). Classification (NCBI taxonomy): domain Eukaryota; kingdom Metazoa; phylum Arthropoda; class Insecta; order Lepidoptera; family Hepialidae; genus Druceiella; species Druceiella hillmani. Next base: position 34,250,644 of record JAYKKI010000018.1, on the reverse strand, counting down.
ATTACTACTTTATTGTTAAAAATTAAATTTAAATCAAATAAATCAGGATATGCTCATATATTTAAATCTAATTATGTTCAACGTCGTCATATTATATCGATATTTCATTAAATTATTCGTTTTATCTTCAATACGACTATTTCTTTTACAAACGTGCTCTCTTGAACACCTAATCCTTTCATCACTTTTTTGTATTTTTTGCTTAATTTTTATGAACAAATAAATTAAACTGCGTGAGAAAATTATGTATGGATCAGTAAAAAATATATGAATCTGTAAAAAAATTATTATGTCTTGGCGAAAAGATATTAGATAGCCTTATTAACTTATTATATACGGTTCTATTAAAAGTACGTTAAGAAGCACATACAGTTTTTGGTAATTAACCCCTAAAGAAAAGTCAAGGAAAGTCAAAGAGTGAAATGAAGGTAAATAATTTTGAATGGAGAAAATCTTTTAACTGTAGAAACTCGTATAATTTCTAAAGAATATTGTCCATATGGTACAGGTAGCCATCAACGAGGATTTACAAAAACTCAACTTTTAAAGGGTTGGAAGAGGAGGGTTTCAAAATTTGTATGGAGGGAAAGTATTACTTCATTCTTAACCCGTAGTTAACTCGAAAATTTTTAAAAACAATCCAAAAATAAACAATTTTAACACTTTTCTCGAAACCAAGTTCTAAGAGGTGAAATGGGGCCGAAAAATTTGTAATGTAATTGTCAAAATGGTTCTATTAATTTTGAATAGATAAACTTTCCATGAGTAAGGCCACTAAGAAGATATTTTTCAAAATTTAAGAAGGCAAAATGGGCATTCAAAATTTGTATAAAGAACCCGTTTTTGAATCACCGTTTATTGGACAAGGAGGCATTGAAAATATCAATGCGTGTAATTTACGACTAGTGGATAAGATCTTAATTTTAGATAAAAGATTAGATTTTCCCGTCTTCCATAAAATAGGCTCACATGTAAGCCCATCTGTAGGGGTATTGAGAAATTTGAAGCTGTCAAAATCATGTAATGGTATCATTCTGCAAGTTAAAACTCTCTACCTTTCAATGGACGCGTAGTCAAGGTCATTACTTTAACTGAATCTGTTCAAAAGGCAACTATGTCTGTGCGGCATATTTCACTGAATCCAATAACGGTTAAAATGAACGTCATTGCATAAAAGAGAATGCTGTTTCTCCTCAAAGATAAAGGAGAAACGCTGAAATTCACAGAAATTAATTTGAAACCAAACTCCCACTTTCGGTTTTACCTTGGTGATCCGTAGCCTGGTTTCTTTACAAATAAAAATAAATACAATTAGTAGAAAGAAAGAAGTACCAGAAGTACAATTAAAAGAAGTAAGTAAGGTACAAAGAAAAGAGTACAAGAAGTACAATTAAAGAAATGTGTCTTGTCAAGGGACGCCTTGCAGATGTGAAATGTTAATTTTTTTTTACTATTACTGTTACTGTCACAAGTTTAATGCAATACACCGATGTAAACGAGTAAAGCTGTAAGTGTTAGTAAATAAGAAACAATACTGATACGCTAACACATACGTAAAGTAGGGCGTGTGTAGTCTAATATAGAGGATAAGCCGGGACGAGCCGATGAGAGCTGGCCAAATGGGACGTTGCGACGTGCCCTTAGAACGTTTTTATCGCCATTCAAATGGGCCCTTAGATATTTCACATTAAATGGTTTTATAACTTTCCGCTATATGTCAACTGAGATTTCCATATAAACTACTTTAATATAACAATTTTTTTGCCTCCGAATATTCGCCGAAAACTATGAGGTTGTAAAGACGGACACATGGATGGACGGACGCGAAGAAATTATAGAGTTTGCATGTTTCGTTACAAAATCTTAAAAATAAATAAATGGTGTAGTCCAACATAGTTACTATGAGCATAAAATTCGTCTTTTAAAGTCAGAAATATTATACAAACATTTAAAGTATCCCATTTTATTTAAGAGTTGCGTAATATTAGCCTACTTTCTAACAGTAGTATATTTACTTGACATAGATAACATTTTTCATTATTCATCTGTAGTTTCATGAAGATTTTAAATTTAGAAATAAGAGATAAATTTAAAATAAACTTTATTCCACCGCAGTTTATACAGCTCTAAATAAAGAAGATATTTTTAACATAAATCGACCAAAAATTCGACTAATTTATTCAAATTATAAAAAAAACGATATTTTAAGCAATATTTACATAAAGTATTTCTAAATTTAACATTACCTAGAACCTCTCCGACATTGTGTACACAGACCCAAGAACCCACTTCAAACAATTAGGGTGGCGGCGCGCCAGGTATTCGGCGAGTTCAAATAATAATTCAAGGATTCAAGTTTAAATTTTACAACAGGAAAATATTGAGCAAGACTTTTTAGTGTGAAATTTGAGAGACAAGGGTCTCGATGCTTTGCAAATATATTTAGCCAATTCTGCTTTATTCTGATTTAGGAGTCTCATTTTAAGTACAATATTTATTAGTAATATAGCTCAACTATTGAAGATTTATTGAAACCAGACAGACTCTTTTATCTGATATATAAATATTTGTATCGGGTATTTGAAATATAATTAATATATTGACATAATGCCGAAACAAGTGAAATATGCAATATAACCAATCAACCTTTCCTGTAGGTAAATTTTTGGGTATCTTTGTTATATTTTGGGTACCCAAGGAAAGTTTTGAATGACTTTTTGATGTTTTGATTTTTTACTTACGGCGAAGTGAAGAGAAGGGTGAAGTTTCTAGCATGTCTTTATGTGACTACATACAATAATTTTTTTTTGAAACCCACCACAAAAGGTCTTCAAGAAATAATTTCGAAAAACACGTATATGTATTTCCATAAGGAAGTTTGGCAAATACGTTATTTCAATCGGAACTGTAATTAAGGTAAGAATTTGAAAAGTCAAATTGGAAAATATTTTCATAAGATTTGTAGGAAGAAAATATAGAAATAAGACACAATTTTCTTTCGAAACTTCTTCATTGTCGTAGTCGAATTTTCTTTATGCTTGAGTATAACTTCAACGAAATATAAAATAATGCGACTCGAATATTAGTATTTTATTTTTTTAATTGTTTTATTTGACAGTGTTCACGGTTTTAGAGAAAATTCAAAATATTTTTCACCTGTGATAAATATGCAGAATAATAAATTATTGTATTGAAAAATAAAATTAACATTCGTAATAAATATATAAGTTTAATTGCAACACTATGACCTCTTATTATGTAAACTGTTACACGTACTTAAGCATGCATGGTATCATCGTGAAAAGCAGAGTACCTGTCGTACTTAACAGTTTAGAAAAAAAACAAGTTTCTCACCAACCATACCTTTCATCAAAACCTTAAGATATTGTTCTTCTACTCCGATGAGGCGAGATGATTATAAATCAGTGCAATACGGTGTAACCCAAGTATTCAAAATCCGCCTTAGCTTCACTTTCCACGTTCCATTTCCCTCTCCCATAATATTTTTTCTCTCTTTTCCTATATTTCAGTCTTACTGCTAAACACCTCACTAGATATTATAATTAGTTAGAAAATTGTCTAATATATTATCTCCTTTTTAAAAATTAATATATCATATTTTATTATCGTCATATTATGTCTCATCGCCTGTTGTAAATACAATGAGTACATGTTCATCGATGTGAATGAATTAATAGACAAGGTAGTAAAATGAATTATAGTAGAAAAAATATATTCATAAATATTCACCTTAATTTTAAAAGATAGGTCACTTTTAGATCTTCTACTTCGTCATCATAAGATTTTAACTCTGCACCTAAATGAAGCACATTACTCCCAGGTATTTGATATAATTAACTGAAAAGTTTGCAGCAAACGCTACTTCAATCGCTTTGCCTAAATTAATTGTATTATTTACTTCATATAATAATCTTAGAATCATATAATTCGAATACCATAAGTACACACCGCGTCTTAAACTAAATGTGGAGCGGGAAAATGAATGTTGGTAAAATGAGAGCAAAAAGTATGAGCACAAGCGAACTGCTACCAATATTTCATGGAGTTATAAATGTAAATGTATTTATAATTGAAAATGAAATTTTTCTTTTGCGCGATTTTCATTATTACGATTTTTTAGGTCTACACTCCTATGGTATTTAAACAAAGCAGTACACTTCTTAAAAATCGACTACGAAGAAGCTGATTTGCCTTAAATGTTACCCATATCCGTTTTTTTTAAATTCTGGGTTAAACTGTTACTAACAAGACGTTATTTACATTTCAGGATTGACTAAAAATCTAGTAATTGTTGCGCTAATGACTTTGCGCACATAGCATTTACGTATGTCTTGAAAAAACAATAAAATATTGATAAAAATAATTTTGATTTTTTGCTATTATTATTGGTGAGCTAGGCTAAGAATTAATATTTTTATTTTCGATTGATCCTAAATTTATCCTAAAAACTCCTTTTCTGATTTACCTACCAAAATTCGACAAAATTAATAGATATAGATGAACAATAAATTTTTTGTTCTTTTTTTTGACAATGAATAAAATTAATATATTCTACCCGGTGTAGTTATTTAACTTCATGAGAACTTTGACATATATTAAAACTTATACCCATTTAGCACTTTTCTAAAACGCATGAGCGGCCTCCGTTGTGCAAACTGATACGGGCCTTTGCTTGTATTAAAAAACTTTATTTCTTTTAAATAATCTACCCATGTAACCACCCATGTAATAACTTATACGTCGTTCTTATAACCACTTTAAAATAACTTATAGAGAAACATTGGTTATATATTTCTTTAAATTACTATTGAAAAACACCCAGCTTAAATCAGTTGTTTAGGCTATTTTCTTAATTAAGCAAGTGCACTTGTGAAATTGATCTGATGAAATTGATGAAAATGCAATAATTCCAATCAACGCAAAAAGAAAAAGCTATGACGTCTGTGTTTATTACTCTATTGCTCAATAACCATATTAATGCTCAAACGCCACTAAATTTGACGTCCAAAAACTATAACTCGGTTTCATTTCACGAATGATGTCAAAAGATTAGCGGGAGCATTCTGGATACGGTTCTTTTAAGATGGAAAAAGAAGGCTCAAGCTGAAGAGTGGAAATAGGCTGAAGGAGAAAATGACACGTAACTTATCAAATACTTTCGAGAACACCAAAATAAAATTAATACGAGCGATTATGTGTACCGATAAACTAACGCGCAAAACGCTTTATTTGGTCTGCTTTACCATCGTCGCCTAAAAGCCAGCCCCACTTAACGAAATTGATTCTTTAGTAAATTGAAAACGGGGCGGTACATCGCTTCATTGAAAGTTTACGACTGAATTCAAAACATACCAATAAATTGACAAAAATACACGTGTGTGTGCTATAAGCCATTAACGGATAAATAAATTGTTTTCTTGCCACGTTCACTGCTGACTAATGCTCTCATGAATAAGACATATTCCGAGGGTTGTGCGTACGGCGCCGGGTAACAAATACTGTGATCTTTATTCCCTATCGCTTGCTGATCTATATAACTGGCTTACTTACTAGACGATGCCTTCATTTTTGTCTTTAATGATATAAGTGTGTATGAAAATGACGTAAATTAATTAGTTTTAATGGTCGTTGTTATTAACAACCCATGCTAATACTTATGATGCTTTTGTAATTTCAATAGCAAAATTTCTAATTGTGTGTAACTTTAGTACCTACAAATTCTATCTCGTACTATTACTCATAGGATATATATATATATATATATATATATATATATATACATATATACATATGTATATAAGATAAATTTATCTATGAAAATGTTTACTTTGTTAGTTAAGGCTGATTTTTATTGTGATTCGTGACCTGCTTGCATGTTATTATGTATATGTCCACATATATACACATTTCATTTCGCAATTGAAAAGGAATTTTGTCAAATACAGCAGATTTTAGCAGTGCAGCGTTTGCTTTTAACTATATTACTTTTAGGGTTCTGTACCTTAAAAGGGAAAAGACAACTATTATAAGATCACTCACGTGGCTGTTTATCCGTCAGAAAGCCACTTTTCTTAAAAACTGCTTGACGTAGAAAGAGAAAATTTGCCATGGTAATAAAAAAATTTAACTGGCACACACCTCAAGATCTAGAATTAAAAAAATTATTTGAAAATTTTAGGGATAAAATGGGGTTTCTGTAAATTCGGAACTGTTAATAGAATTTCTTTTAACTCCATTTATATTACAGGGTATCTCTTGAATTATTATAACGGCCTCATAAAATTTTTGTTCATGATTTTAAGTGGAATAATTGCGAAATATTGAAAAAAACATGTTCCTACTTATTTCAAGAATTAAAAATTATGAAAAAAATATAATTTTTCAAAGTCTGCGCATATGTTGTGTGAAAACTGTATCGATAACTCTAGACACCACAATTTTTTAAATATGTAACCCTGGAAGACAAAGTAGGCATTAAATAAAATGTATTAAACTATTTGCATATATTAATATTTAAGTAATTAAAAACTAATGTTGGCATATAGTTTAATACAAATATTATTTATTTTTATATGGCTGTATGCCTATGGGACCCTCGTAAAGCGGGCTCCACCGCTACTCGTCTTATGTTTTTAAACCGCTGTGTGTCACATATATTTAATGTACGTTGTTTCATGTATTGTTTATAAAAAATATTTCATTTCTAGGGTACGTAACTACTATGATACGTAAATATCTAAAAATACTACTACATCAGAATGTTTATAAACGCATGCGAGTTCCTGCTTAATCAGTTGAAAACTCCGTATTCACTGGCTCATAGTGTTCTCTTACAACTGGGATTTGAACTGTAATATGCAGTGGTATTAAAATAGGGTGAATTTATAAAGTATAATTGTACTTGAGGTTAATTTTTGTCGACCCTTGTTGCTTTTTAACAAACAAAGTGGGTAAAGTGGGGTCTGGCTCGTGCGGATTGTTTCGTACCTAGTTTGTGGTGAATTTACTTTGTTTATCATGAGTAATTATTAACATGGACTTCCTGACATAATATATATTTAATATAACCTAATATAATTATTTATGGAAATATATTTATAATTGTTAATATATCAAAAACTATAACATCAACCAATATTGTTATAGTTTTTCTACAGCCTTTGTGTAGGCTTTTGAAAGCTCAGTTTTTTTTTATAATTTTAGGGTGAATAGTTTCCGAAATACAGTACGAAACATAAAAAGTGTTATAAAGGATAAACTGCTTATAATCATGAAAAGTTGATAAATATCCTTGAGACACTTGTAACTAGTTATTTTAAACTGTATCCTACAGTCTATATAGAATTTTAATATCTTTTTCGAATATTTGATTGGGTTTATATTGAAAGACGTGCAGATTAATACGCTTTGTTGCCATGCCAAAATATAAAGTTTATACATCAATATTTATCAGTTAAAATACATTGTCACAAAAATTGCAAAAAAAGAGAATCTTAAAGATACTCTTTAAGCACTCTGAAATTTTAAATTATTTTATTTTCGACTCTATAAAATTTGAAAGTTAAACTGCCAGTAAATTCGAAGAGTTATTAAGTAGGGCCAAAATTTCCCGAATGTGTATTTTTAAAGTACACCAAAACATGTTTTAGGCAGGATGCCATTTCTATACCATCGTTGTTAAATATTATCAAATGTATTTAAAAAATGACGGCAAAAAAATTAAAGTCTAAACAATAGATGGAAGTAAAATTATATTTCATATGAGTGCGAAAAAAATCTAATGGGTATGCTATATAGTCTATAATACAATATATTGGAAGTTTCCAAGCGCATAAAGAATATTTTCCGGGGCATATTTTTTTGGAACTTTTGTAGTTGCGCATTAGTAAAATAACCGAAAATCGTTTGTCAATATATTAATTCCCCATTATGCTAATGTAAAGATAATAGCGTGCAAAATCTCGTTGTGCCTAAAATATGTTCTCAGAATTCATCACGAACTTTGCGACTATAACACCTAAGTCATACCTACACCTTTACATGCTGGAATGGTACTCTTAAAATTGCTGATTTTTATGTATACATAGTGAAAACTGTCTAGTTAGGTAAACCCAAATTCGAGGAAACGCTTAATTGGAGAATCCAAATTTAGATAGTAGATATAAAAATATTTCCCAAATCTGCATTTCCCATTCAAAATACCCCAATGTTTGAAGATTAAAATTTTAAGCCAGTTTGTTCTGTCAATGATAACGTATGGAAATGAGACATAGTCGCTTGCTATTGATCTCGTAAAATAGCACTCAGTAAAGTATGGAAAGGGCTATGACCAGGGTTTTTCTAAGAGATAAGATCCATAATGAAAAGATCAGTAAGCGAACTAGGTTCGCCGCATAGCTTGTAGGTTTGGCAGATGGAAGTACTTAGACGTTGGTAGACTTAACTAGCGCGAAAAGGTTAAGGAGTATGTACGATATGGTATTATGCCCTTAGTGCTCTTTCACTTACGCCTATATATCAATTTATTTGAATATTTAGAGTACTTGTAAATCTGCCTTTTTAACGGCCTTTCGCTAATTCAACCGCAGTAATAAAAGTATATTTACGACTTATAATGCTTTTTAATTAAATATCTGTACATTTTAAGATATTGTTTTTCATGACATTAAAAATAAGTTATACTTCAAAACATTTTATTGTATTATTGTGCTATAAGGAAATTATAAATATAATAGAATAAAATCTCCACGACTCTTAATTTATACGGGACCACCAATAGCTATACAGAAAGTTAATAAAATACCAACAATTACACAACACAGCTGCCACTGTAGATAACGGACGTCGTGATTGTTCAACCAAACAACGTCTGTATTGTTAACGTAAAAAGACATCTACAATTCTTAATCCAAATTAATCAGTTTACACAGAACCACGTACGAAGAAATATGCGAGTGAGTGCGTGAAATGTTATAGTAAAGTGAAAGAACCTGTATTGGATACATTTGGCGTTAATTTTGTAGAAATTAATTATTCACAACTAAATGAAACTACGTGATGTAGTATTATTTCTACTTTCTTTAACTTCTTTGCCACGACCTAGGTTTTGTTGTATTACAATATCTTCAGGTGGGATATTAGCAAAGATCCTTGATTGATTTGCTCAGGATTGATTTGTTCTGTGTAAACTGATTAATTTGGATTACGAATTGTAGATGTCTTTTTACGTTAACAATACAGAAATAATACTACATCACGTAGTTTCATTTAATTGTGAAAGAACTTGATTATGATGTTCGTAAATTTTTTTGCAGTTTTTCATGTAATACCATTAGCTAATTTAACTAAGACTTAGTTTTCATCACACGCGAATACTGAGTAAATTAGGAAAACAATCTAATTAAAAAATGTTTTACTACCGACAAAAGCTATCAAATTTCACACTTGTTTCCAGAACTGTTTCTACTAACTTCCCTTTTTAAGTTTGCTTTTCTGTTTTTTCATCTTTATTGAAGTTACTTCGGAATAAATCTGTTTTGTTGAAACTGTGTAACACTTGAGAAAGCAAATTCTAAATGAAATGGAAAGAAACGGTAAAAAGTTAATAGTTGTAAAAATATAGTAGTCCAATAAATATAGTAGTCCATTATATATTATTTAATAACACTGTGAAAATGTAACATATTTTCATAATGTTTTATTGTTAGGGATAATGTCTGCCACTGTCTGCCGCTGCAAGTGGACGCCCTGTGCAGATTTAATCTAGCATTTTATCGCGTATATCCTCTAGGAGCAGTCCATAAGGCGTTCTATGGAAACATAAGGCATTCTATGGAACATAAGGCGTATTAAAAAGGCGTTCTATGCACCATAAGGCGTTCTATGGAACTCTCGTTCCGTCTTGCGACTTGGCCAAAGGATCAGGGTATCGAAGATTGGACTAAGGGCGATAGGGACTGTTTCATGCCGAGTTCTTCAAGTGTGGACAATGGCAATATATATGCAAACACACACACACACGCACAGATGCACGCATGCACGTACGCGCGCACAGAGTCCACAAGTACACACACACACACATGTGTATATGTATACACACACACACACACACACACACACACACACACACATATATATATATATATATATATATATATATATATATATATATATATGTATATATATATACACGTAAAATACACCAGGACATGCTTGACCAAACAAACATTAAATGGAGACCCATCAGCAAAGTGAACCTTGTTTGACTGAATACTCTTTTTGCAGTTTGACAGTTTTCGGCGTTGGAATTTTGCGCAATAAATGTTTGAAATTGAAATAACTGTTTCACGGAAAATAATTTATGTCTTCGTCTGTAATTTCGAAACACCGCAAAGAGAGAAAGGGTCGAACGGATGATTAGTCGTTTCGTTTATCATGACCGAATGAGAAATTTCAGCGGTTGTTGCGCGATGGAGAGTAGCGTCATATTTCTAGCCAACTAAAAATAATCGCTGGCATTGTAGCTTCATATTTAGCTACAGTGCCAACGATTCGTATTAGTATGAGATGTGAAGGTAGTTAATACATTATTCTTAATATAAATATAGTCCACTTTCGTTACTTATGACTTAGCCATTCGTGGTTTGAGGAGATGTTTGCAAAAAAAATCCATTTTTCGTGGACTTATATGTGTAGACAAACACAGACACATATAATGTACATATATATATATATATATATATATATATATATATATATATAAATATACATGTATATATATATATATACATATATATATATATATATATATATATATATATATATATAGCAAACGGCGAGTAGATACTTCTATATGATCCCTTTTCTTCCTTCCCACCTTCTGTGAAAAGGAAGGAATCATATCTCAATATAAATTCCCATTAACACTTATTTTTCCGTTCCCTATACTCTTAATCTGACCGACTGAGGTAATATAACGATACATTTGACGGGACCACCAGCTTAAAGAAGCTCAAGAAGTTGTTGAGAGCCAAAATATTCCCTAGAACTTCTAAAGCACAACGAAGCTCAGATTATCAACCATTGGACTCTGAAGTATAACTAAGAAACTTGAAAAATAAAAACGAGTTAAATTGAAAAATAACTTATAATTTACGTCAGTAGTGGAAAAAAATTGGAGTCAGTGGGCAACTGCAGACTGAGATGTGAAAACCCCAGCTAAATTGACAAAATTACTCAAACAACCGAAAAAAAAACAAATTGATTCATTTATACTTGAAATCAACATTTTAAAGTTTTTGAAACCGCCCGTTCATTATTTAAGAATTACGAGCAGGCAAAATCAAAAATTGTTACAGCGAATAACTCTATTGAACTAATAATAAATAAAACTTTTTGAGCCATTACCATAAAAAAATTAATTTCAAAAAATTTCTTTATACCTATTTCGCATAAAATTCTTAAACAAATAATAAACTAATAACGTAATAATAATATTCTCATGCAGTATATGATATTTAAAAAAAAATCAAATAATTTATTTACGTCTCTTAAATTTTTATATAAACAATTTTCAGTGTTAATTATTGAAATATATGTTTGCTTTATCATTACGCCAAATTTGATGTCTCTCTGTTAAGTAGTTTATAACAAAATGACTGTGACCGACGAACACAGTGTGGACATGTGAGTGGTATATGGGTTTCATTCTTTTTTTTTTAATTCAAACCACTAAAAACTAATTCAAATTTGCTCTTTTAGAAATAACGAAGGGATTTTGTGAGAAAAAATTATTTCACCTCATATATTTGAAAATAAAAAAAAAAATTTTATTTCTTTTATCTTGTTTTTTATTCTGTAGTTCTGTAGAAGATTTCTTTAATTATTATTTCGTTTAATAAATGATTTCATTCTCTGAATATATATCGAATGTTAACTATTTTGCTATTGTCCTGTATTATAATATGGTATCGATATCTCAGTACAAAACTGGAATATGTCTACATTTCAGAATGTCAACCTTTTTGACAAACCAGTGTTGTTTTAAGGAGTCGATGTCGAGTAAACGTTCTTATAATTTTCAGATTAAATATTATTAATTTTCTGAAATGCTTTCTCTTTGTAATTTACCACTAAATTCACCTCGGTACTGGTGAGAGTGCTATCACCCTGTAAATATTTTAACATTATATGACAGCCGGTTTAATTGTATTTAAGGTATGTCAGCTCTTGAGGAGGGGCCATCCACTTTTCCTGTCATGGTTAATCAAAGGGAATCTTAGTGCAATATTAGCTCTATAAATAGAATTCAATTTTGATGGCGTAAAGAGGTAGATGGGCCGCAAGAGGTAAACTAATTTTATTTAATACTGGAAATATGTTACAAAGTTTCGGCATGTTGTGCTGTAAATACTAGTTATTTGGAGATTCGTTTTATGAGTGAATTTCATTCAATATCGAATTAAAATTTAATAATTATTCAATTCTAAATTATTTTGTAACTCAGTCTTTCCGTAACACAGTCTATATGAATTACTCTCATGCCGGATAGTGAGATTTATATCTTCAAAAAATTGCACAAATTGTTCCAGCATTGAAAAGAAAGGTTCCGGAATTTAAGATCTGAAGGGTTCCCCAAACTTTTTTCTGTATGTAAATTTCTTAAGGCTGTTTAAAAAAAAAAACTAATTGAAGTCTAATACATTTTTTAAGAAAGAATTCCAATTCAGTTGTATGTCTATTTTAAGGAATTAAAAAAGCTGCCAGAAATTGATATAAAATAATGTGAGGAATTTGATTAGATTAGATTTTATTTATATTGTAAGGTTAAAGCTCGGTTTTGTAAACAAAATTGTTTTAGAATAAACCGATATCTGACAACATACATTCATCATCCATTAAACAATTGAAAAGTCGTCTGAAAATCATACCTACCCTGAGTGTTTTGTTACATACCATATCCTTTTTTACCACTTTGATTTTTCTCCTTGTGTTCCCTACCCTTCAATCCGGGTACCCTTAAATCCTGGTCTAAAACTTATCCCAATATATTAAAATAAAATTATTTATGTGTTTTCTGTTCTTCCTAAAAAAATTGCACTGTAACACTGACTGACTGGGAGGAATTGCTCTAGCAACAACAAATTCGCTTGATAATTATTCCTCAAAGAAAATGAAGAAAAAATATTTGTCTCTTCAACACTCGAAATTTTTTTGAAAAATTGCAAATTCAAAAGGAATGAACTACATCAGAGTATTTAACTGGACGACAATTCTTTCGATATATGTTTAAAGAAATTTTTATCCACTTTCCAGTATACAAAATGAATATCGCGGTACGGTATTTTTATTTAGTTTCCAAAACTCAGTTCAAAGCTTAGCTATTTTCGAATTTTAATATTATATAACCTTAAATAACATTATTATTACATAACCTTAAATAACATTATTATTACATAACCTTAAATAACATTTTTATTTATTTTCAAATGTAATGAGTATTATAGCTTAGTTAGGAATATGTGGGGGCTTCATTAATACTAAAAGTGTTAGGAAAACTACCTAAAACTTATCTATATTATATCAAAGTACCTGCGTTAAATATACAGCCTCTGCTGCCAACTTAAGTATAGAAACATGATAAGGCTGCTAACAAAAGTTTACTGGTTAGACAGAACAATATGATAAATGACAAATAAAATAAATAAATTTTCACTATATTTTATACCTTGACTTTTTAATATGGTTTAGAGTTAGGAGAATCCATTATTTTAAAGATAAGATTGATGTTTTATTAATTGCTTAAGGATTAGAAGTCTCCTTATTTATCCTTTGCATTCGATTATGTCTCTTAATATATTTGAAATAAATTTAATTATAATACAAATGCATTTTAACTAATCGGGACCGATAAACAGACAGTTTTATGGTGTATAAATAAACATAATAATCAACAGAAGGGTTACAGAAGTGTAATTGTACTTGTTAAGGTTAGAATAAACCATGGGCACACTGACTTTTAATTAATTTCGAACACAGATTTATGAAAGTAAAATCAAAATTGATAAGAAAATTCTTGCATAATGAGAAATCAATTCTGATATGTTCCTTAAATACTCTTCACATATTTTATGATTATATTAAAAATAATTAAATGAGCATTTAGAAATCCATTACGTTACAACAATACACGCAGCTAGCCTTGCGAAAACTACTTTTTTTGATCCCGCTTCCTATTTGCCCATTTATGGAATAATTAAACTAGATTCATCTTTCGATTATCATCACGCTACTCGAAACTCAGAAAAAATATTACTAATTTCGAGTAGTGTGAAAAATAAGCAGTTAAACTTAACCATACTTTTATAGTAACGTCAGCAAAGCCGTTTGCAAAGTCAGAAATTAGCGTCGATGTAAATGAATGCATGCCGTTTTCTTTCGGTGTTTGCTGAGCCTCTTCAAAAATTTTAATCATTCTATTGAAAAAGCATATGCTTAAATCATCTCTTAACCGATTTAGGACTGTGTTTATATATATGAAGGAAACTTATTCCGAGGAAACTCATTATATGAGAGAAATATAGTAATAACAGCTTTACACTTGAAGCAAAGGGTAAATAAAAATTTCATCCATTTTTCCAACTTCTTCAATTCTACTACCATTATCCTGTTAATTCATTATCTTGTCAATTTTAATATTTCTGCCCATTTATAAGTTTATTCGCTTTCTGTAGTATCAAAATGCATCATGTGTAAACGGGTAGTAAACACGCAATCATTCGCATTTTTAAAGCCGCTCAATGTGACACGTGTTTCTCAAAAATCATATATAAATCCATTGTGCAAAATCATAGTATTTTTAAAAAAAAATTAATGGCTCTTGTAAAATGTTTTTAATACTTAAGATTTACTAGTTTTTGTGAATGTCTCAAATTTGCCTAATCTGGTCAGCTGAAGCTTAAAAATCCAATTTTTTATTCAATCTGCCAACATTACAGTTGTTGACGTCGATTCAGATAATAAACTGTAAAGGCATTTCTCAATATGTTTTCCATTCTGAATTTCAGGAGTAGCCGTAATTAAGCAGTTAAATTAAATTTCTTAATTATATGTAATTAGGTTGCGTAAGAAACTGAAGGAAGTCGGAAAATGTTTACTTATACAGATAGGTAATGGACTTACATAATCGCTTACAAGTTAAAGTGCTTTTATCGCCACACTACAAAAACCCAAGAAAAGGGAATATTACTTAGTTTTTAAGTTAAGTTTGATGTTTGTTGTGGTGTGACGGTTTGTTTTAAAAATATTATTTTACTGCACCTGTCTCTGAATCTTTTTATAATTTAAAGCATTATCATGATTGGTTTTAAAATATTGATAAATGTTTGAGAAAGATGTTTTAAATTTATTTATATTTTACATGTACACCGATTCAATAAAAATTATTTCAATTAGGTATAATCGTAATGTAATGCTTCCTTGATATAAGTTTTTTGAATAAATTATTTAATTTTAACTAAGAGCGAATTTTAACTAGTAGCCACTTTCCTATTAAAATTTGAAAGAAATATGAAGTGAAAAATTATAAACTTTTGGAAATTATTTTATTTTTTCTAGTACATATATAAAATTTTCACTATTTGAATCAATTAAGATGTTTCGGCTCACAACTTGCATAGATAAGAGGAACGATTTTTCTTTTCGGACATTTTAAGTCGAAAACTATATGGCATAAAATTTAAACATAGTTTTGGGGTACATAGCTTGATCTTATTGCCCAATTTTAAACTCCACCGTTAAAAATTTAGTATCAAAAGCTTAAAAAAATCTAAAAATGGATGCCATCTTATGCTGTGGAAAAAATAGTGAATAACGTGCATCAGTGACTTTATTCGCTCGGAGGGATCGTGACTCGAAATAAAGGAACCATGCACAGAATTGTTATCTTACAAAATTTTTTTTTGCAGTGACGTGGTTTTTTCGAATGATTGAAATCAGTTTTAAATTTATTAAATTTGCAATTCGTAGAACCAACCGCACTCCAATTGATTTTTCCATTTTACAAAATTCGTGCAATATTTCACAAAATGAAAAATTCTGTTTACAAGAAGCGGTGAAAACTAAATAGTTTCATAAGCCTTTTAAATTGGCTAGTCCAAAATAAACGTTTTTTTAAATGATAAAATTACATTTACATATTATCTATACCTTTTACAATGGGGCACATTTTTAAAAAAGTTGTAGAAAATTATTATTTTCAATTATTCTTTAAAGTTACATTGAGACATTTTTAATTGAGAGCGGACATTTCAATCAATAACTAAATGGATAGCGAGATTGATACCCTCAAAAATTATATTTCTAAATTGCTAGGAAAGTTTGATAAAAATAGCTTCTTACGTTGATTTTCTAAAATAAACTCGACAAAATACTTAAAAAATAAATTTATGCTCTATAAATAACGTGAAAATATTAAATTTTTTATTATAAATTATAAATAACCAAATTCTTACAGCGATATGCAATATGGGATTTTAAACACTTATTTTTCTAAATACATATATGACATGTAAGAGACCGTTCGATTGAAAATACTTGGGTGTACAAAATTGCACACAGTATATTAACTTTAACCATCGTTAGAGAAATAATGTTTCCTTTGTTATATATATTGTGATATTTTCACTCAGTCAGCTTTTTCATTTTTCACTCTTTAACACATCATTCATTACCTTTTGTGTTTTTTCTCCTATTCCTCGATTTCTCCTTCTTTTTCTTACATCACTTCTTTTTTCCTCGCTATGAGACCTTGTTTTCGGAATATGTGAACAATTTAATGTAATTGTAAGTGAATTTATATCAAGTTTTTCCACGGAAATTGCCACTGGTTTTTGCTTGATATTCGCTTATCAAAATTTGTATGAAATATGTGTTTAGTTCTTTGTGATTTTTGTTAGAAAATTTTGTACTTCGTAAATATTGAATAAGGGAATGGTTGTGGAATATAAAAATTGACCACGTTACCTTTATTAAGAGACAATGTTGGTAAATTACTTTTTTTTCATTTATATAATACCAATTCTGAACTTTGTAGGTAAAAAGGAAGTATTTTAAAAAATCGTATCCTCTTCTTCATCATTCATCGTTCTTTCTCATAAATCTGGTAAATACAGCTTTTTTTAAGATTAAGGATAGTCTTTGTAATGTTGCACGTAAAAATTATAAACATACAAAAATATTAATTATTTTTACAGATTCTTATTCTTATTTTTGTACTAAACCTGAATAAAGGGTTAAATCAAATAAAATATAAAAATGTAATATATGAATATTTATAGTCGGAGTGCTTGTGATGAATTTTGAGAACATATGTTAGGCACAGAAAAAGTTGCGTAGTAATGTTTTTATGTTATAGAACGGGGAATGAAAATATTGACAAAGGATTTTTAGTTATTTTACTAATGCATACTACAAACGTTCCAGAAAATGTAAGACCCGAAAATATACTTTATGCACTTTGAAATTTTAATATATTATGTTTTAGATTCTGTACACTTCGCAAATAAAATGCCAGAAATTTTGAAGGGTTATTAATTTTGGCCAAAACACACGGAATATGTATTTTAAAAGCGTGCTAAAACATGTCTTAGGCAGGATGAAATCTTTGTAGCATCTTGATTAAATTTCATTAAATGTATTTATAAAAATGCCAGCAAAAAGCCGAAAGTCTAAATAACCGCTAGAAGTGAAATTTTATTTCAAATGCATGTGAACAAAGTCTTATGTCCAGGCAGGAGTAAAAGATAGAATGTCATTAGACAGCTGCCAGGGCCTCATCCCGTCGTATTGTAATTGGCTACATTTTTGTCAAAATGAGCATCTCAATATTTTACGTTCCGCGTTTTGGTTATTGACAGTTTTTTTACAGTTTATATTACAATTTTTGACTTAATTGTGAAGCAAATCACTTAATCGTCTATACTTTAATCTATCTCGGATGTAAATAAATTATAAAATAATTTTTAACTTACTAACTTCAATCGCTAATTTTTATAATTGACATGTAGTTGCCATCATATTATTAATAATCAATAAGCTAAAAACGGTGTTTAGCGAAATTAAAAAAAAAATCACAATAGTGTGAAAATAATTTTCGTAGATTGCGCGAGTGGTTTACCAACGTACTGGTTTTGTGGTCTCTCTAGCAGCCAATTATAACACGGCGGAACAAGATCATGGCAGCTTCCAAATAAAGTTTCTACATCAATATGTGATCCTATTGCTCATGCCTTCCCTTAATACTTTTTGACGAGCTTTTATGAAAGCTAATTTCGCTTCTGCTTTTGCGGTTATTTAAAATCCCCATTCTTTCCTCTTTTTTCGCTATTACTTAAAACCCATATTTTTAACGAAATTTTTGTTAATTTGCTCATTAAAATTTAGTCAAGATAATATAAAAATCACATCCTGCCTAAAATATGTTATGTCATAATTCAAAAATACAAATTCGGAGCTTTTTGGTCACACTCAATATCATTTCGAAATTTCTGGCTCTTGTGTTTTGTCTAAGATAAAATATTTCAAATTTTCAACACGCTTAAATAATATCTTCAAGAGCTTATTTTTTTTTAATTTTTGTAGTTATGTATTTTAAGTTATGAATATTGATGCAGAAACTACATATTATGGCATAGCAACAAAGTATGTTAATCTGCACGTATTACAATATCAACAAAACCAAATATTGGAAAAAGATATTAAAGTTCTAGATGAACTATAGGATATAGTTTGAAATAAGTAGCTATTAGGGTCTCAAGGATATTTATTAACTTTTTCATAATTCTAAGCAGCTTATCTTTTGATATATGTAGGAATACACGCACAACAAGCCTCGAAAAAGGCTGTATAAAAAGTATAACAATTATGACTGATGTCATAGTTTTTGAGATTGACTATATTTATCTCCATATACTAGTTATAATTAAATTTTGGCCAGGCATTCTGTATTAATAATGACGCATATAAAATATAAGTAAATAGTATGTAAGGATACTCCAATGAAAATGTGAGTTCATTCACATTCTCATCGAAGATCAATATAATAAATATCTTAAAGGGACCACGTACCTAAGCTCTCGATATCGAAAGGGAAAATCTCGTTTACTTTTATTTCTCACTATGTTATTTAAAAAGATCTTAAAAGAAAAAAATCGTGTTCTAAAAATTGTTATCGAGTACGCAAGAGACAAACGGTGTAGTGAAATAATTCCTTTTTTGTACATTTTCCTTTTCGTATATATTTTTATGAATATGGACAAAATCAGCGATAGATACGAGTTTACGGTTTTATTGATAGTGATAGTTAAAAACCCTAGTAGTTATAGAATAATTGATATGTACTGGTCAGAAACTAGTAAAGTGAGACTACAACAAACTAATTTTAGAAAGAATTATTTTTGCACCGCGTTCCCCAATTATGAAAGTGACTTCAGAAAACTCATTTTTCTTTTACTAAAATGCTCCACCATTTGCTATGTTTAGCGGTCCACATAACATAAAGAATTATATTAACTTTATATTATGGTAGCTGTCCAATCTTCTTTGGTTGTATAATTATATATATATATATATATATATGTATATGTATGAATAAACTTGAAATACTAATGTTACGTTATTTACACGTATTGTAAAATTTAATCTATCATTGTGTCCATCTGTTGGGCCTCTTATGACCAGATACTACTGAGCAGATTATGACTTTATTCCACAGTATCATAGATTTATAATTATTTCTTGGTCCTAATCTGAGCTTTATTCATTTGATTTATTTAAAGGATTTATTTTGATAAAAGGTAGAAAATCATACGCATGAAGGTAGCTAACGGAATGCACTCCGTTAAAAACTTACTGATTGATGTAGTTTAGATGAATTTGTTTTATAATGTGAGTCTTTGCCAGGGAGAAATTATACTTCTTACTAACTATAATTCTATTGAAACTATCTTCTTACCACAACATGATAAGAACAGAAATGGGCAACAGGGCAACGAGATAAGGGAATTCGGCACATCAAAAGCATGTCGGAAGAGTGAATCATTCTTTTTAAGTGATCATGTGTCCATTTATTTGTGTCGCTGTCGTTCTGAAAAAGTTCTATCAAAAGTTCTGTAAAAAGTCTGTCAAACGTAAACCTTTATTACTATATTGGTCAAAGTTCATGGGTTAATCTTACAAGTCGAATAATTTGACACTTAATTTTTTAGGTTACCTACTAAATTTTTCACTTGCATGTAATATTTTACATAAAACAATTTTGTTTCCTTTTGTTTGTCATCATATTCATTAAATAGTAACATAGGTTTAGTTAACTTAGTTACTATTATTTAAATGGACAACAATATTTCCATGTGTTACGTTAGGTACTTGATGGATGAAGTATATAATAAATTATTAAAATTTTTAATAAAAAGTTATCAGAGTGAACCCCCCAAGGGCGTTTAGTGATAGAGGAGCGGTTGACAATGGAAACTTCTCAATATTTAACAGTAAACCTATTGAGTTTGAAATCGCTGACTTGTCTCGATTAGTGTTTTGGCTATATATAAAACTAGACGGATCTTAAAATCGTGAAGGAAAATAATGAAAACTTCTCAACGATTAACAGTTATCTAAGTTTAGGATAGTTTTATTTACTTCCGAAAACCATTTCAATACATATTCAATTGGGGTGATATGATCTTGGAGGAACGAAGTTGCTGAAGGAACTTCTCAATAGCTAAAAGCTGGAGTTCTGGGCTCGTTTAATTTTTTTCAGTAAATGTTTTAATTACGAAAGTACGGATTTATTTTTTTTGCTTTAATTTTTTTGGTGTAATTTATTGTAACCGTAAATTTTCCTGTCAAGATATTTAATAGTCCGCTTGGATAATTATTTTAGTTAATAGCGTTTCGAATTCTTTTAGTTAGAATTTTTCATCTTGTCTGTCTGTCTGCCAAAATGTTTGTTCTTAGAAACTGCTTAAGGTATGAAGTTAAAATTACTATCATAACTGATATTGTTAAAAAACCTTATATTTTTGGAAAATATTCAAGTTTTAGTTTACATAAGAAAATATGTAACCCTTTAAAACGTATTTTTATAAATTTTTGTAACAGTCTGACTCACTGATCATCAAAACCTATTCTTATTATTCTTCTGGTCGACGTACAATCTCGGAATCCAGCGTCATTGTAGATCTTGTAGCACAAGTAAAACGAAAAATGGAAATCGTTCATTTCAATTCTATAATCAATATATTAACATTGTATACCCTTAAATGTCATTTTGTGCTTAATTGTGTACTATACCGATTAGTGCCTATCAGTTTTTAGGGTTCCTTAGCCAAATGGCAGAAACGGAAAATTTATCATATAATCCTGTCCGTATGTAGGGCTGTTTCTTCGTATATCACAGCCGCTTTATTCGGAAACTTTTGGCACTATATAGATGAAATTTTGACTGTAAATACCTTCCATAAAAATAGTTGAATTAAGGAAAAAAATATTACAGGTGTCACTCCATATATGTAAATGAAGGATGAAAAAATGCGTATCGAATATTACGAAAATTGGTTTGATTAACATATGTTGTGTAGTTTTTGAGATATGGGATATTTTCCGTACTACCGAGAATTTGTTTTTATTTTATGTTTTCTGGACGGTTCTTTGAAAAATTACATCGAATAATTCCCAAGAGATCTAAATATACAAATTTTAGTTTGCATTAGTAAACTTTCAATAAAAATAATATATCGTTACTTCTCATTCTTTCCACCACGATTTCAAACATAACCTTATAACCTTGTGATCCAATTTCAAAATCGTTAAATTAGAAATTTCTTTGCGAATGCAATATTATAGATCCCAAATTTACATTTCGAGTATTATTCCATGTTAGAAATGTAAAAACTAAGATGAAACACGCATGGTCACTTCTACATGGGTTACAACGGGTGTTTTCAAATATTGGAATATTAGAATACCGGTATTGATACCAGATTTTTTAACCAATGTCGTAGTTCCTGTCTTCGGAGACCAATAATATGTTATTAACTCATTTCATTTTTTTGGTATAAATTTGGTACTCCTAATAGAAAATTTGTATCGCGTTGAAAAAATATAATTATTGCTTTGAATACAGTAAGACTGTAGAGTACTTTATTAATATGTTTGAATACTTTTTCATCAGAAGATATGTCACGCGTGAAATCATGCAACGATTTTAAAAAATCATTAAGTTATAAAATGTGACGTACCATATAATACGTAATATTTCAAGGATTCCGTAGTTAACTTTGAATGCGTCACTTTATCGTGATTTTCTTTAAATTATCTTCTGGACAGAAAATCTTCCTCTTTTTACTTACCACCCCGTCTAACATCTCGCATTTGATATTTATGGTTACATATATAATTTAAAAATATTACCCCAATTACAATATTGTAATTGTTAATACGAATATTAGAAACGTTTGAAATAAATTAGGGCTTCCGGAAAATTTTCTAAAATAGCCTAATATCTCTTTTGAATACGGCAGAACTCTATTTGTAATATATAATAATAGCAATACTATGTTAAGGTAACATTCAATATTAAGAAATAACTCATAATTCCACAGTTGAATGGTGTTTATGGTAAAATAAAAATAATAACTTATGTACATTATCTCTAACAACAGGAAATAAGGCGCTCGTGGAAATTTTAAAGACTAAATAGTTTTTATTATAAATGGCGTTGTATTAAATCGAAAAATAATTAATGAAACCAATAGAAACTTCAACATCTTCTTGACATACATCTTAATATACCATATGAAAACCAAAGTGCGAAAAAAAATTTCTTTTTTCTTTTCTTGTATTTTTTAATTACTCCTTTTCTTATATAAGAACATGTTATAATAAATTAGTTCTTGTATTAGACGTGACAATAAATTAGTCATATAGTTATTTCATTATTGCCTTTATACCTAGTTTTACAAATCATAAATTAGACTTCATCAATAAAATGTGTTACGATAAGTATAATTAAAAATGTAAGAACCAACATGACAAGCAAGATTGTTTTCCAAAAGAAATACAATAAAATAAACGAAAATACGGCCTTATTTTCTACAATTTGTCAAAGTTAGTCGACAGAATTGTATGATTGTTTATAGGAAAGTCGCATTTCAAGTTTCCACAGCGAACTTCACAATTCCATCATTAACCCTTAACCACCTAGCGTCGATCACAGTGACTCCAGACGATATATTTTTTCAAATATTTCCGTTATTACGCGGGCCACGCGCCTGTGACTCTATGTACTTTTTCCCCTCCCTCTCCAGTTTGCGCCCTGCGCTCAACCAAGCGACATGTGCGTGCAGTAAAAAAATACAGGTAAATATATTTCGCATGAGGTCATGGTGACCGACGTTAGGTTGTTACGTTACTTTTAGTGTTAACATTTTCTTGTTGTTTTTTAGGTTTATCATGTCTGAACGTGATCGAAATATCAGTAGATGGTTAGAAGAGTGTGACGCAGATTCCGAGGATCAAAGGGATGGGCCGGAATAACCAAATGAAGACTGCAGTGACGTAGAAGATGTACCATTAGACCACGTCATTGATGGTGAGTGTCAATCGGACTCTGAAATTGATGTTGACGAGTTAAATGAAGATGACGATAATGATGATCTGCCAGTTGATGATGCATCTTCCGATGATGAAGTTCCATTGGCAATATACCGGAAGTATTTCGGAAAAAATCGGTTCGGTCGGTCATCTCAACCTCCGGTTTCGCGATCAAGGACTTTGCAACACAACATCGTTCAACAACCTCCAGGATTGAAAAAGAATTTTAGAGATGTTTTGAATAGAAATACAACACCCTCCGATTTATGGCAGTTATTTTTTACTGCTGATATGTTAGAAGAAATCGTAAAGCATACTAACGAAAAAATTAGAAAGATAAGATCTAACTATCAAAACCAGACATGTGTTCAAGATCTCGACGTAATGGAGCTAAAGGCTTTTATCGGTATGTTGTACTATACCGCAATTTTCAAAGAGAACCACACACATTACACGTGTTGGTACTGCACAGATGGCACACGAAGAGAGATTTGTCGTTGTATAATGAGCAAGAACAGGTTTGGATCATTGCTGAATTGCCTTCATTTTGATGATGCGAACACGAGAGATGAACGCTGTAGCACTGGTAAAGCTGCACCTATATTTCAGCTGTATGATAAGCTGATACAAAACTGCAAAAAAGTTTGTTTAATAGTCAATACGATTGACGAGATGTTGGTGGCTTTTCGTGGGAGGTGCAGCTTCAGAATGTACATTCCGAAAAAACCCAACAAATGCCAATGGTTGTCTTCTACAGAATGCTGGATGTATCTGCAGCAAATGCATATATCATCAGCAGCATGAACCAATCTCAGAGAAAGGTGCCCAGGCTAAATTTCGTGAAACGACTGGCTGAAGATCTTATCAAACCCCATTTAAGACGTCGAGCGAACATGTTTGGATTGCAAAGGGAAATTCAGAGCGATCCTATACTGCCCTATAATATCCTATAGCCATACATGTGGTACATATTTTTTTTTTTGACCCATGCTTACACACTCAGCATCGAAACTTATAAAGTACTTTCAGTCGACCCACAAGCTTGAAAGTCAGCATAATGAGAAGCCTTATAGCAAAATTAAAGGAAAAAATCTAAAAACCAATGATTTTTAATTATATATAAAGTTATATATTTTTCTGAAATATGCGCTTGTGAAATATATTGGTAATATTTTGTTAGTTACAACATGTCTCATTCCCTGATCATAAAAATATATAAAGTATGTCCGGTTGACCTACAATCTTGAAAGTCAGCATAACGGGGGGTCGTATAGTATAAGTAAAGGAAAAAATCCAAAAGTTAGTGATTTTCATTTCTATGTGGAATTATACATTTTTTTAATAAATGTGTCGGTGAAATATATGGTAGACAATATTCCTTTATTTACAACATAATCTCACTTACTGATCATAAAAACATATAGAGCACTTCCGGTCGACCTAAAATCTTGAAAGTCGGTATAATGGGGGGTCTTATGGCAAAAGTATAGGTAAAATCTAAAAA
Organism: Druceiella hillmani; assembly: GCA_039881145.1. Lineage (NCBI taxonomy): Eukaryota > Metazoa > Arthropoda > Insecta > Lepidoptera > Hepialidae > Druceiella > Druceiella hillmani. The sequence continues at coordinate 34,225,470 of JAYKKI010000018.1, read as the reverse complement.
TCTATGATTTTAAATTATATGTGAAATCAAACATTATTTTTAATAATACGCGCCTGTGAAATATATAGCAGGCAACATTTCTTTAATCACAATATAGTCTCACTCACTCAAAACATGGAAAATACTACCGGTCGACCTACAATCTGGAAAGTCGACATAATGAAAGGTCTTATAGCAAAATTAAATAGGAAAATCCAAAAATACATCATGCTTTTTTTTAAATATGCGTTTGATTTACAACATAGTCTCACTTACTGATCATCAAAACGTATAAAGTACTTCCAGTCGATCTACAATCCTGTAAGTCGGCGCAATGATAGGTCTTAAAAACACAAGTAAAGGAAAAAACCCAAAAAATAGTGATTATTAATTCTATGTGGAATTATATGCGTCTGTGAAGTATGTGGTAGGCAATATTTCTTCATTTACAACAAAGTCTCACTCACTGAACATCAAAACATAGAGAGTAAATCTTAAAAGTCGGCATAATATGAAGTCTTAAAACATAGGGGAAAAATTCAAAAATCAATCATTTCTAATTATATGTACTTCTGTAAAAGATATGGCGTACAATATATTTAAGTTCTGAAAAATTAAATTGTTGTGAATATTTTAGTCGAAGTATTATGTACTATGAAATGTTTATAAATACTTAAATGTGTACGTGCGAGTTTCACTCGTAGTTGGAAACTTAATTTTTTCCTATGCTCTGATTTTCTTATATATATTTCATCGCCTTCTTTATTAGTTTCCTACTTAATAAACGCGGATGTTAAAATTATCGAATATTATTGGTTTCATTTACGGAAAAAACTGACACACCGAGTAACTTAAAATCATAAAGTATGATAATAATAATAATTGTAATTTACCCATTTTGAAGAAAGTTAAAATAATTTAAAGTAAGCACAAACTTTATGTAAACAAATTTGAACCATATTTACATATATTTCAAATAAACGATTAGAAAAAATTTCAAGAAAATCAGTCGTTTGTCCTTTGTATTTAAAGTTATGTCGAGTTAAGTGTTGTGGAATTTTACATTCCAGAGTTTATACGTAATATGAATACATAAATCTCTCCGCATTTATATTGAATTAACTAACGCTGTTTTCTTCATGATTTTTGATTCAATAATTTCGGACCCACCTTTTTAAGTAACTAATTTAAAATTGTAAAAAAAAAATGGTTTTTCTTATAGCGAGCCCTTTGAAGTATGTAATTTTACTCTGAAGTTGAAAATTGAAATCTTTTTGAAGACCTTTAATTACCAATTATTTAAATAATTTAATAATATTTTTAAAAAGTTAGCTAGTGAAAAATGCGAGTATTAATAGTATATATTACTTTACAACAGGGGTTAACAATGGACTAAATTTAAAATCTATACGTCATACCGTTTCTATGAAAATCGGATAAGAACAAAGGAAAACACAGATACATTGCCTACTGTATGTTTTGTAGGCGTCGAATTATGGTGCATATTTAATGAAATTATGACATCTGGAATAATCGCTTTAGTTTTATTATAATCTTTGCATGGGCTTCAGAAAACCATTTTCCTTTTATAATTTTAGGTAGTTTCGGAAATAAAACTTGTTTGCATATTTTTTTTCAGTATATCTCGATTAATGTAATTATGGAATAATATTTTTCAGACCTTATAATTTAAAATAAGCCCTTTCAACCCATATAATACGCTATATCTATATCAATATGGGAAAAAAGTCAAGTACTTATTCCTCTTCGCCTAGGCCCCTCTAAAGTTCAAAATAAAAGTTTTCGAGTTTTAGCTACAGAGATGGGTGTGTAAATTTTATGTCTCTATGTCAAGCGGTCTCTAAAAAAAAGGCAGTGAAGAACCAATGGAAAGATTCGTGTGATCTTATAATGGTTTCGTTTTTCATTTTGGTATAAGTACCCCCAATATGAGGGAGCAAAAATTAAAATTAACCAAAATATATTACTTAATAGACTAAACAGTAAGATTTTATTAAAGAATAAAAATAAGAATGGTGCTGACATAATAACGCAAAAAGAGAAAACAAGAATAAAACACGCGACGCTAGTGACGAATAAATATGATTTAAAAAACTAAAAGGAATTACAAACAAATTACCTTTTCTTTCCTTCTACGCTATGTGGCTTGTTTATAATTAAATATAAACAGTTGTTTTTTATTTTATATCTGACGGTTTTTGATTTTAATTTTATGTCTAACGCGTGAACGATTTATATCGGACTTTGCTTTTAGATTAAGTTTGGAGTTAATAGGGGTATTTAGCATACTTAATAGTAATATAATTTTTTATTTAGTTAAATATAAAAGTTATATGTACAGAAAAGTATTAAAATTACAAAAAAATATTAAATTTAAAATAAAGAAAGAGTTTCGTCGATACAATGAGCATTAAGTCAAATAATGGCATTCATTTTTATTGCTTATAGAATGCGAGAGCTTGTAATATAAAATAATATTACTTTTGTTTCTTTCTTATAAAAATAGCTTAGTAGGTTATAGAAGTAATAAGATCAGTCTATTAGAGGGAAGATGCCGGCACTGTAGTGTATTAAGTTGATCACAAGGCATACAGCCTTTGGTAACGGGGCGCACGGCAGGGACCTGGGTTCGATTCCCGGCTGCTCACCGAGCGGGGCTGATGTGAAAAATTAAACACTAACTCTCTAAAATCCTTTGCGAAATTAGACACTAACTTTCTATCTGAAGAATATTTCAGATGTGTAGAAGGAACAATGAGTGCCTACTGATTAGTGCTAGCAACACTTCATAAATATTTACACGCATATTACCATCCGATAAAATAAAATTAAACTTATCGTATTTATTTGAAAGACCCGACATGGTAGCTTGAATTGCACCCAATAGAGCGTCAATCACGTGTCGGAACGGAAACAAATTCGTGATTGATCACTGCGGCTGCGCGTACAATATATTGGGGGCTACTGCACACAGTGAATGCGAAGTCGCCAGGTTACATTTACGCATTGATTATTCCTACGTAAGGAATTCCATTTTGTACTTTAATGAACAAAACGTAAGCATGAATGAGATAAAAATAAGTAGGTGATAAATAAGAGATATATATTGGAAGAAATCCACAAATATATATTGAAGGTTTGTATATGCATTTAACAAAAAAACATCAAAAACATTTAAAACACATTTCAAAAATTGATTAGAAAAAATTGTAAGTTGAAATTAGAAAAAAGGTTTGTAATTAAATAAAAATAATCCAACATTTCAAGTCAATTAAAATGGAATCAAGAACTTTGTTGAGTCGTTTTATACTATTCGGATATGAAATAAAACAGTCAAGGTTAACACCGATCATTGCTAATTTACAAAATAGTCATCCTTGATATTGGTTGTTCCATTTCATTGCAAACATTAATATTAAATTAACACTTGAAACCACAAATTTGTAAGGACAGATGCATTTTTTTTATTGGAAGAAACAAATTTCGATATATCATTAGGCTGATAAATTATAAGCATTATGGGAAGTTTAGAAAAAATGTATTTACAACATTTTTGAAAAATTGATTTTCATAATTTTTTTCTTATCGTAAATACCCAAATTTGGGAAATAAAAATGTCCTTATACTAAAATATTTAAAAATTTTCACAAAGATCCCTTGACGGACATATATATACAAAAATTAAAAAAATATATTACGTGATTTTATATTCTTTTAGTGTTTCAGTAACATTACCATTAATATCTCGATTTTTTTGATAAGTACGATATTTTATTTACTCTTAAAAATAAAAGAACTAAATGGAAAAGTTACACTTACAAGCGGGCTTCTCATTCATGATATACTTTTCCACATTCATTCAACTTCAATATATGAGGATACACTTAATAGATGAGAAATTCAGAAAAAATGTTTTAAATAACTTAAATAATGTTGTTCTTACTTCGTACTTATTTATACATATGATTATATTTAATGACGAAGTTCTTACAAGACTTTGTATTGTATGTATACACAGCTTTCGTTACATTCGCGTACATACTTGGCAATTATCTCATTTTGAAACTTTTGTAAATATTTTTCGCTTAAGATATTTCAATCTAGCACCATTAATATCAAACTTATACTTGCGTCGAACGTCGAAATCCAAACGGATGGCAGCCTTTCATTCACAGCGTTTAGAATCTACAAAGCACATCACAAACAAGTGCGTTCGAGGGACTCAGAAACAATGAGCTTATTTACTGCAAAAATATACAAATTGGCAACATCTAAGAATTCTTTCATATGATACTATTATTTTAAGTGACTTGAGAAACTATGCCGTCAGTTTTATTTCACGTTATGGAAAATGTTTTTCTATAAGATCTTGTATTTTAACGCTACTATGAAGCTTTACTACTGTATCATTATTTATTTTCTAGTCTTGGTTACTAGTTTCTGCTTCACATTATATAGAATGTCGAAACCAAACTTCTGTTTATATTCATCCCATAAAATCGATATCCTTTTTAATAGTTATAATCGTCAACGTTGTTGAAATTAAATGTTAAAACTATTTTTATGACTTTATTATTATTTGATTAGCGAGGATTTTGGATACTCATTGAATTCTTATAATTTTTTAGGTCACTTTTATACATAACTCCTGTACTAAAAATACTCAATTCATTTGTTTCTGCTCTTGTAGTTCAGTAAGCAGACTTCAATATCAAAGACGTAACTGTAAATCAACCGGTATTTTATATTCATCTTTAGACTAAAGCGTGGAGAAAATGAATATTGGTAATGGGATATACAAGATATCTCTCAGTCTTTAATGGTTCATAAACTTAATGCAATTTCATGTTTTTAATAATTGTGTACTATTTTTATCGAATAAAAAAGAATCTAAATTGTTAATAAATTCATAAAGTAAATAAACTGGAACGTAAATTTATTGATGCATCGGTTAGAAAATCCGATAAAAAAGTCCACCGATGAAATACGAGTAGATGGCGGAGTACCTTATTAAATTTCTGTTGTAGACATTTTTATTACATTATTTCTTGCCGTGATTTTATGAGTTAAATATCATTTCAAACTACTATTCTAGGGCTAAGTATATATTTGGGTATAAATAAAAGTTTAGACTTTTAGGTATTTGAGTGTTTCTTGCTGAATATTTACAAATATTGTTATTTTTCACAGCACACATAAACATGTTGTCCGCTATTGTTATGTAACAATTTTGTGGTCTTTATTTATTAATGTAAATGTACTAAAATAATTTGGTAAGCAGACTTTTTTATGTATATACATGTATATATATATATATATATATATATATATATATATATATATATATATATATATATATATATATAGATATAGATATACAGCTAATTAATCGTTAATTGCTTTTTGAAAATAAATCGGAAATCAAATGAGATTAGGAAACTCATTCCATAAAATTAACGACTCGGATAAAAATTGGACAATAAATCCAACACGTTAATATCTTATCATGAGTGAAATTGTTGTTTCGAATAATTTAATTTAATCTTCACACTCCAGCTGGTAAGATGATGTACAGACGACGAGCGGCTGACGGTTGGCATTGCAAAATGGCTATGCTGAAACACAAGGTGTCAAAATGATTCAGTAAAATATTTTTATTACCTTACGTTAAGGTTAATCTTTCCATCAAAGTAAATTTCAAGGTTTTTGGTAATTTATTTGAAATATAATATCCAAAAAAATTAACTGTTTCATCAAGACGACAAAACATATATATTATAATAACTGTGCCCGCGAGTTCTTAAAAAAAATTTTGAAATTTTTTTTTTTAAGGGAAAACAAATAAATTGTTTAAGTGAACCCTCTTTATTTCGGAACGTCTAATTACCCTTTCAAATTTTTAGTTAATCAATGGCGATAAAACATAACCGATATATTACCTCAAAGTCAATAGTATCCACTAGTAAAAACGTTACCGGAAGCCTTTATTTCTCGCGTAATGCTCGAGTAAACAAACAGGCTTACAGACAAAAGGAAAATGTTTCCAAAAATAATATTTCGTTTTCTATTACTTTTGTTATGTTACCCTACGTGTTTTTTCGTCTATTTACAGACAAAAACTCTCGCACCATTCAACACTCCACATCTGGTTACGCCTATTGCACCAATGTATGTTCGGGTAGAAAGTATCAATACCCAGTTATGTATGTTAATAGTTTACGCTATGTGTATATTAATACATATAGCGCCATATATTAACATACATAATGCTCGGTATAATTGTGTAATTAATTCGATTTGCGTAGAAAGGCATTTCTTTGTTTTGGTTATTGTAATGCGATGTAAATAAATTCTGAAAATTAAATTCAATATTTCCTGATGGAGTGAGCCAATAGTAATGAAATACAAAATTAATATTACTTTCGTTGACCTCTATATTTTTCTGAAAACATCATCCGTAGTTTTCGTGTGATGCGTTAATAAAATAACACACTCAATGACAATATTTTTTGTAAATATCTTTATTATACAGACTAATTCTAAAGTTTTATAAATAAAAAAATGTGTAACTATCAAATTTATACAACCCGATATTCAATTTACTGAAATAATTTAATTACAAATAATTAAAACAAATTGAAATTTTAAACAAACTGAACAAACGAAGTTAGCTCGTAACTGGTACATAAAACATTGAAAAAAATTACGTGCAACAGGATTCAATTTACGTGCAACAGGGGTTATGCATCTACCAGTTGTTTGATTTTTTGTGCGCACTTTTCCGCGGCATTCTAGACTTTCCCTCTAGTCATGCTAATTTCTCTAGTGTATTTCCAGGTGAAAAATATCAGTGTATAATTTAAAATTCACATAGAGCTATCTATTGATGTACATAGATACTTCATACATTTGTATAACATTAGATACTTTCACGTCTTAAAAGTTAATTTTGCGTCAAGTCCTCTTTTTTTAAATAAATTTTTGATAATATCAAATACCCATTTCTCCCGATTGAGTGAACAAAATACGATAAAATAAAAAATAGATGCTATTTAAAATTAACACCCATTTCTTCTCAAAATTTCAATAAACTCCATCTGGTTTGAGACAGTAGCTTTACGTGATTCGTGTTCAAACAAACAGAGAAACAAACAAGCAAATAAAAATTCCGAATACAATTTATTTGTGTTCTATTACTTTTATTACCTCCCCTAGGTAATTTTTCCGTAAACATTTTCAATAAAGAGATATGTCAATTTAGCAGCTTTATGTATAGATATAGGAAAATATCACTTATTCAAATCACGGGACGAAAATTTATTTTCCTTTATAATCGAAATAAAAGCTGTCTTAACGGTTATTTTAGGGCTTGGTGCCTCAAACGTGATACAGAAATTCTCTGTCTGCCACATGTGCCGATATTATCGGATACCGTTTGACATAGAATTTAAAAATTAGTATAGCAATAGGTCATAATAATTCCCATATTTTAGAGTACCTATCCTCTGAAATCCACTCTAAAATGTGCAACACCAAAAATGCATCCCCTACCCCTATTTTTTAAACTACTAAACAAAAAAATAGGAAAAATAAGCTTAATGGAATCTGGCTCAAATAATAGAATAATACTACAGTCGTTATGCAAGATCTTATAGCTTTTGAGAAGTTCAAGACTTTCTTACGCCTATAAAAGATTTACCAGGCAATATTTTACTACGGTGAAAATTAATATTGGCTTTTGTAAGTTGATCTGAAACACCTTGGCCTCTTAATTGTTTAAACTCTTATATATATCTAAATATATACGGAATCCTCGCACGAGTTCCACTCGTACTTATTAGCTTTTATAATTACAAGAGTTGTAAAATAATTATGATTTATTTTAGATAAAATAGTGAACAAAAACATTAAGAAAAATAACTAGTTTTACTTCCAGTAAAACTAAGCATTTATACGTCAAACGAAATTTTTTCCCAATTTTGGTGAGATAATAAAATTGAACATAACAAGAAAATTTGTAACAGTCATCAAAGCTAGATTAAATTTTTCCGAGGACAATCTATTTATATCGATAATATACTCGTACCAGTAGATACACCTACACATTGTCTACCATTATTTTCTTTTATTGATTTGTTATCATACAATGGCTACGTAAATCGATCTCATGCTTTCTATACGTACTTTCCTTATTTTCCTTGCTATATAAATGGGTGCTGAAATATTTTCACCGTAATATTTTTAATATAAAATAATCATTATGTAAACTGGATCCGAAAAGATAAACGAGGAGAAAAAAATTGTTCATTAATTTCAAATGGAAGTGATTCGATGCCACACAGAAGTGATAAATGGAAGCACATTTAACCTTTAACCACCGCCTTGACTTAAACAGACCACTAACGCAGAGGAAAGGTCTAGCAGACGTAAAATTCATTGATCATAAAATATTGTATTTGCGTGTTTGATTCTTATAACTTTTATAATTGATAAGATTAATATTTTAGATAAAGTAATTATAGGTTGTAAACTAAAAACGTTCCTAATCAAATGTACAAACAATGTTTATTCTTGAAATAAACAATGTTAGGTATAACATTTCAGGAACTCACTTCAGCCTTCATATTTTTTTAGAATTATATTATAATCCTAAATTTAACTAAACTGTTTTTAATTTTACATGTACTTATGAAAATGAAACAAACACAGTACCTATAATTTTAAACAAAAAAATAATAACGGCTCTGATATTCGGCATATTTATTGGCTTAGTTTGCAATCTTCGCATACTTGATCGCAGCATATAAGGCACATCGGTTTCCTACAGCGATAACAATAATATTTTGTAGGCCGCTTCATTCGGTTAGTGCAGATCACACAGGTCTTTCCAATACTTAGATCTGCATTCATGTAATTTTTTGATGGGGAGGATCAGGCATGTCAGAAGAACTAATTAACGCGTTCTGTATTTAGCAGTAATTCACGTGGAATTCTATCATTATATAACCGTCATTTTATATTGGTTAATACTAATTCCCATACAAATGAGAGCATAAAGGAGCTACGTTTGATATTTTTTTTTATTTGTGCAATTATTATATAGTGCAAAAGCATTTACACCGCTTAGATCTATCATTTTATAAAATAAAATCATTGGCCACCGTCATGTTCTTCGTGAGCTAGAATAAATAGAATAAATTTAAGAATTTTTTGTTCACTTCATCTATGCCTCCTTTAGTTATTGTAGTCGTTAATGATAATAGGCTTAGTGGTTGCAACATCAGTCATCTTGCTATGGTGCATATGCGATAGTAATATAACACTTTTTTTAGACTTGGAAGCCATTGTATAATCCTTAGTAAATCCATATAAGTGCAAACCGACAACCCGGTCTTTATTGAGTTGAAATTCGGGTTGAATTTCATTCTTGTTCTTTTTTTTAGTACCTAAATGAGTCAAATCACAGCCTTTTAGCTCCTGCAACAGTTCTATTGAAGTTAATTAATTGTCTGCAGTTATATTACGAATACTACCTTCTATACCCTTACATTGTGTAGGGATACCGAGACGTTTCTCTGCATCGTTTAGTTCCGTGTGTGCTATGATATATATATATATATATATATATATATATATATATATACACACACATATACAGGACAGTCTCCCGTCCTGATCGTCGTCATCCAACTCCGTATTGTGATTACTCTCTAAAACATAATCAGGATCGCCCACACCATTATAGACTTATCTCGCTCTCGTTCATGAAAATTTCATAAATTCCTTGACCATTTAAAATTTTATTCCACTTTCGTTGCCTTGAAGTGGACCTGGAAGCCAAATCGTTATAATCAGGGGTCGTTTTCGAGTCGAAGACGTTGTATTCTTTGGGTCAGGCATTCTGAAATATAAAAAACCGGTGTCACGTCTGTCAAGTACTATGAGCTTACCAAAACAAACACCAAGGTGGCGATCGGGAGACGTAAAAAAGTTTTGTATATAAACACCGTACTTACGTCTGTGAGACGGCGATGACTCCGCTACAGACGCTAGCGCTACGTGTGCTCTCGTCGCGCTCGCGACGCTGACTGAGGTTACAAGATGGCTGTTGGTGAAGATAGCGGGCAGGGTAATCTTGAAAGCGCCTCGCATTACAAAATATTTGAAAAATAAAAATAATTACGTCTGTGCGACGTGTAGGTCGGTGGTTAAAGGTTAACTTGACTGTTTTTATTTTCTCAATTTTTCCGTCAATTGCTGCCAAATGAACTTATATTCTTTTTCAAAGCACGATTTCCCTGTAATTGTATAATTTATATGAACAATGGAATAAAGAAACTAAATGTATGGTATCCATATAGACTTGTAATAGTATATTCCATTTTGCAAGTAAAATTTTCAAAAATGTAATCAAGGTATGTTCCTGCTCACATGGTAACATAAGGGTGAAGTAACGAATTTCTCCAGCATTCTCCGTAAATGGAAGTTATTGCTGCAGCTGGTACCGAAAATATTTTATTCACGCGGTCGTTTGAATTTTACACACGGTAGTTGAAAAATTGGAAGGGAGAGACACACTTTTTAAGATTTTGGAAGCAAATATCTCACCAACTATTAATTTGAAAAAAAAAGATATTTTGGAACTTTATACAATTTTTTAGACAAATTTAATGATAGCCCATATGCCAATGTGCACTGCACTTTTTTCATTCTTCCGTTACATATATGAGTGTCACCCCTAATACGATTTTCTCCATAATTTCTCCATGAATCTACCATCCAAATGCCAATAGTTTTCGAGTAAAATGACTATGGCCTACGTGCAGACAGATTCGACTGACAGTTAATAAGAAAAAGAAATACGTTTTTAACTATCAGTCTGACTAAGGGTCTTGACCATGTTTGATGCACATGGGCGTTAATGCAATGAAAGATGAATCCTAGAAGTTGGGCACGTTTATGAACAACGTGATCATAGTAAGAACGGTAGGTCAGATTTTCATCAAAGTTTACACCGAAATCTTTGCCAACAGATTTAGCTTATAGTGTATAGCAGCCCAATATGTAACTAAATAACTAAATAATGTTTTAGTTTAGACGTAATAAGAGAAATAAAAGTTGACTTGTCGACATTCAGAAATATTCTATTGGAGGTGCACCACTCGGTTATTGCAAATAGGTTTTGCTGTAAGTTTAGGCAGCCTTTAACGTCATTGGCAATAGATAAGATTATCTGCATAACGTTAACAGTGACTTGTAAATAGTTGTTTTAAAATTATGACGATTTATAAAGCATTTTTTTATATTTTATTTGAGATATTCTTAAAAATATTCACAAAAAATATATCTCTCCCACATATAGAAACTGTTAAAATATAAAAGTTAAAATTATCAAAAAACAGCGCAATGAAAAAATCATCCAAAATTTATCCAAACACTTTAGAAATGGTGCTAAATATCATATTTTTTAAGAAATTCCCGACATTTTTATGCTTGTAAAAGCTATGTTAGGCAGAACTGGGCTGGGCTTTATATGCCGAAAAATAACATTAATATTGGTAAACAGTTAACTAAAAATACAACGTACCCTTAAATATTTGTACGTGTCTAAGTGCGTACCGAACTCTTGTTTTTCAACTTAAACTCGCACTTAGCAAGTATTATTAAGGGTTTTGTCAAATTTAGATGCTTATTTAAAGCAAAACGTTAGATCTCTTTTGACTTACGAAATACAAAGCAAGAACCGTTAACGATGCGATGTATTTCTTTGGAGGAAAATTTGATAGTCTCTACTTTATTATATTTTGATGAGCAAAGACTTCACTTGGAAATATTTATATTTACGTTTAGAAATTTTACAAGGTTTTATTTAGTAGAAACTACTAAATGTATGTTTGCAGTCATATTAATGAGAACAAATAATTATCCGTTCAAGCTATTCTCTCTTGGTGGATTTTCTAAATTGAGAAAATTAATAGACATATTGTTGTTCAAAATACATTTTTTTCCTTATAAAACTTTCGCGGCGTAAAGTATGAAGTTACTTCCTGTTGAAGTCTTAAATTTGTAGCGAAACCTGTCCCTGCGCAAATTGAGTGTTCTTCAAAAAGGTTCGTTTTGCTGATGACTCTCATTGAACTCGATATAAATTGATTCATACTGTTACTATATATTAAATGTACGCCTTAATTGTGTTTTAATTTAGGAATAGTTGATATTTGTGTGGATAGAAATTTATTTACTTTATAAATCTTTTACATACATAAAAATTATATATTGGATATATTTGGCGTTAATTTATATATACTTTACTTCAATTATTAATCACGACCTAGGTTTCCTTATATGGCAACATCTTCAGGTGGGCAATTTGCAGAGATCTCTTCAAATTGCCCATCGTAGTTTTATTAATTACCGAATTATTATACAAATACTGTAACTTGTTTTCGTATCATGGGCATCTGTGTAATAAAGCATTTCCTTAATTATCCGATAATCTCCTAGACAATTAAAGTTGATTCTTAAATGCCTCGTCTTAAATATGGTTTTCAATTCTTTAATAATATTATTGTATGTCAGTATATATATATATATATATACATAAGTATATATATATATATATATATATATATATATATATATATATATACATATATATATATATATATATATTTTGCTCTAAAATTCAAACTTGAGATACGTTTAAACTTTATTGCAGAACATATTACGTTTATGTATATGTTGGATCGCAACTACTTTTAAATCAGCTCCTTTGCATTTATAATTCTAGCATATGCAAACAAATATACTCATATAGGAAGAATGAAGGAACAATATAACAAAATATTTTAAAATTTCCGTTTTTCGTGTTACAAATTGAAACTTTCACGTGTAAAGGTGTTTCCACTGTGCACACAATTTCATTGTACTGTTTCACTCCATTAGAGCTGGAGCGCGTTAGGTATTTGAAAGATTTAAACGCGGCTTTTAGGATTAATATGTTAAACTTCACAATGAAAAACGCGGAGGGGGCAATTTGAAAGCAAACAAGCGGAGGGAACGAAACTCGCATATGGCGCTGGTATTATTGAAAGCGCCGCTACATTGGTAGAAAATGTTTAAATTCTGAGTTGTTCAATATTTTTGAGAATAATGATGAATTAAAAGTAAGTACAATTGCAATTATTTCCCAATATCAGGGAAAATTCCATTCAAATGCCGATGCCAAATGTATTACAGTAATACATAATGGATAGATTTTTAATTATAAAAGAATTGTTGATGAAGGGAGAGAATACAAAACGATTTATAAGCATTGGGAATTCATTATAGAGTAAATATATAACTGGTTATTTATATCTAGCTTGTGATGGAATATTGGTATCTACAGTTACATGAAACCACAAGTTCTGCTACTTGTCGCCATCTAGTTGGTAGTGACAATATGCCTTGTAAAATTCCGGTGACTGATTCAAAAACTGTGCGAGGTCGTTTTGAAGATCTCCTTCAACGTCGAATTTTTTTCACGTAAATTGTAAGTTAGAGCCCTGAATAAATAATAATCAGAGGCCGCAATATTTATTAAAAAATGTTTCTCTAAAAAATATTAAAAGTTCCCCTGATTTATTACATACATTACATCGTTTACTGACACGTCGTGATAGAAAATTTTCATTAATGATAAAAAATACTTGATTCAATCCTAGAGAACTTATACTATGTTTGGTGTTAAATGTATGCGATGAACTATTTTTAACCGACTTTAAAAAAAAGAGAACGTCCTCAATTCGGTCGGAATTTTTTTATGTATGTTCTGCGATAATTTTTTACAGAGTAGACCGATTCCGATTATTTTTCTATTTGAAAGAGGGTACTTTAGATGTTGTCCCATATAAATATGACGATCTGATGATGAGATACGGAAATGAACGGAATTCCTTAACGAATGACAGTAAATCGACTGTAATTCAAAATGTTTGCTACGGGTAGTTGTTATTTTGCCAAATAACGACGAACAATGGAACTCCTTAACATATGTTAGTAAATTAACGGCGACTGATGATATTTGATATTAGTAGTTGTTACTTTTCAAAATAGCTACACCGTCGATCAGGGCAGGTTATGATGGTGAGTTCTGGAGATGAACAATGGAATCCATAACGGACAGTTGTACATTAAATGTGATTCAAGATATTTGCTACTAGTAGTTATTACTTTACAAAATGACTACACCATCAGCCTTGTCACTCTGATGATACCTTCTAGAAATGACAATAAATATCCTTATTGGACGGTAGTAAATCAATTGTAATTCAAGATATTCACTGCTGATAATTTTTACCCTATAAAGTAACTGCACCATCGATCAGGTCAGGGTCTCACGATTAGTTTTGGAGATGAACAGTGCAACTCCCTTAAGAATGGCAGTAATTCAACCGTGATTCAATATGTTTGCCACTAGTTGGTTTTTAGTTTCGTTATTACTTTGTAAAATCTGATATTGGAATTCGTATACGGAGAACGGAACTCCTCAAGTGGTAGTTGTAACTTTTGTTCTGATATTTGACTTCCGATATTAGGAATGAAACCTTTAACGGTTAGCAGCTAACCACTGTCGGTTACTATCATCGCTTCGTTTCTGTATATTGTTGATAACCAATTTCAGACAAAGTAGAAATTATCTATATACTAGATTTTCCTGTGATTTTTAGTAATTATACAATATTCCAAGAAAAAAAATAATTGAATTTAAGTTACAGTGGATGATAATAATTATTAATCACTAAAAATTTTAAAATAAAATATCTTTTAAAAAACTAACTTCAAAAAATAGTCACTAAAACTAAAATATAATTAACTCTTAATAGGTACCTACTTATTCGCAATAAATAACTTTGTTACTTATTTTTCTACACCTTCAATTAACTTAAACAAATGTAAAATTTTACATGATAAATACGCTATTTACAAGTCAAATTCGGGTTGTGAAAGTTTAGGTTTTAAATTTACATTATAAATGAAATTAAATTATAAATTTGTTTAAGTTGGTCGACCGTGCTGGCACCGACTTCAATATTGAGTAACTTATTTTTTTATTGTGAATAATTAGGTACCAATTTCGAAATATTTATTTTAAACTTTTTAGTACCTATTTGAAGTCGATTTTTTAAAAGATACTTTACGATTGATTGTGTATCCTATATTATTTTTCCATATCGAGTTTTAGATAAATCTGTTCAGCTACTCAGCCTCGATCGAAGGACAATAAACATACACATTTTTTAAACCAATATATAAATTTATCTATTTTTGATGCATTAACACATACATATATACGTACACATGTACTCGTCTCAGATAGACAGGCTGGCAGGCATAAACTTCAGAAATATATAGGACATATTATCCAATGAACTTCTCTGTGAAATAGGGTGATTACATTTGGATGAATTTATAGAAGTTAATAACTAATAGTAGGGACATTTTATGCGTTAGTCGCAGTCCGAGCTAACGAAATTACAAACTTTATAGAGGTTCTGTATATTTTTATTAACGCCCCAATGTAGTTAATAGGCACAATCTACAAACACAATTACAGAAAGTATGAGTACGCCTAGTACTGTGTAAACCTTCCACGTACTTGGCTCTGTTGGTTTGAGAAGAAAAAAAAATCACCATTTCTATTCAAGAGTAGTAATAGTACAACGCTATCTTTCTCCCGTTATTTTTTACTAGAAATATTTATTTTTCGAGAATATCGCAAATAATTAAGCAAAGGTTTTCATTAAATCAAATAAACAAATTGTAAAACAGTGAACCAATAAAACAGCTATTTAATAATTTAAGTACAATTTTACTTACAAAATGTCACTAACTTTCTTATAAACACAAAATGGAGAATATCGTAGCAACACGCAAATTAATTATGGGAGAAAAATTGAATTAACTCTCAGAAATCTGAAAAATAATTATATAAAAATTATTATAAATTACCCATATTTGACTTAGAAATGTTATAAACCGACCTATATACCGAGATACGTCGTTTAATGAATATTAAATTAAGTTAATGACATTCCCCCAGAAACCGTTTGACGAAGAATCTTGACCGTCCCAAAAATGATGATGTTTTGATCCGTTTAGCAGGTCAAACATTTTTAATTAAATTGTGGTCCACACAAATCACAGCCTATGATGAGGCAATGACCACCATAGATTTTCAGATGCATTAAGGGCCACAATTATGAAAATGGGACTAAACGAGGAAATATGGAAATCGATATATAAATTTTCAGTACTTTGAATTTTTAAATTTTTCACGATATTTAAAAATTCAGGTTACATAATTTGAATGAGTGTACTTAAATAGCCAGCCAAAAGTTAAAACATTATTATTAATGTTACGATTACATACAATAACAGTATCTAAGCATCATATTTACTTTCGATTATCATTGTTATATAAAAATTATTAATTTATATTTTTTTCGTTTTTAAATTATTGCCTTTTAAATCTATTATTCTCCAAATAGACCAGTTTTAGAGTCACTCATTAGCGTAATGATAACTCGAAAATTTTATAGTGACCAAATTAATTAAACAAACATTCACATTTAAATGAAACTACGTGATGTAGTATTATTTCTACTTTCTTCAAGTTTTTTACTACGACCTTAGATTTCGTTGTATTACAACATCTTCAAGTAGGCTATTAGCAAATATTGTATTATTTTCCTTTTTTTATCTAATCTTTGCTAATAGTCCATCAGCCCACAGAAGATGTTGTAATATAACGAAACCTAGGTCGTGATAAAGAACTTAAAGAAAGTAGAAATAATACTACATCACATAGTTTCATTTAATTGTGAATAATGAATTTCTACATAATTAACGCCAAATATATTCAATATTTTAAACAAACATTACTGTCAACTTTACACCATGGCTATGGCTTATAATTAAAAAAGCAAGTAATTGTGATTTGGAAATTATTTTTTCTGTATTTTATGTGAGATACGTCTGTCTAGAGGTGTCATTGAAAATATCCACAAAAATTATATCCTTTCTATAAGAAACTGCTAAAATAGAGAAGTTAAAATTATGAAAAAAAAACAGCGCCATGAGAAGTTTACCTAAAATTCACCCAAAAACGATAGAAATAATACTAAATCTCATAGTTTTGAAGAAATTTACAATATTTTTACATTTACGAAAGCTAACATAGCATATACAATATTGGATAAAAACATATTGAAGAAAAACATTAGTATTTGTAAACGGTTAACTTGAAATACTGTATACTCTTAAATGTTTGTACGAATTAATTGTATTTCTGACAGATACATCTGTGCAGGTTGTAAAAAAGAAATCAGATCTGGGAGCCACGAAGAATATGGCATTCTTCAAAGAATTAATAATAAAATGAATACATATAGATATTTATTTCAGAAATCAGATGAATTAAATTCCAACAAATTTTGTGATATGAGTTTGAATATAAAAATACTAATATGAAATAATAATAGATTTAAAACACTAGTAATTAACTTATATATCCGTCCTCAAATCACGACGCAAAGTGGTTATTTGCAGCAATAAATATAACACATAAAGCTTTAAGAATATCAATATTTTAAAAGAAGCTGCCAACAAAATCTCTTAAAAGAAAATATATTGTAATCACAATTTACACCTCAACCGAACTTGGCATAGGATGTGTTTCTATACGTGACGTCAAATAAAAAACTTATTTGCAAATATGCAAACTATGAACCTGTAATAATAAATTAATTCCACGAAATTATATTGCTTTATTGGCTCGTCTGTACGAAGCCTATGCTACTGTTCTATTTCATATCAATAAGAATTACGTTATAAGCATATATATATTGGATATCTTAGTTCCCTTATCAATTACAACAGAAAGTATACTTTTAATGTGTGATGTAAAGTAGCAATTAATAACTTGATTGACTCGATCTTTGAAATAATAGGTTAAGAATAAAAAAGTATCGAAGAGCATAGATAGAAAGATATGTTCGCATTTATTAGTACATATCAAATATTATACTTGCGAGAGAATTTCCATTAATAAAAAAGGAGATTGAATATGAAGCCAATGTAATAAATTGGTAAACAAAGTTATTTACTTATCCTCGCAAAATGACTTAAGTAATAGGAAATGGTATATTTTCTAAAAGTAAAACGTGCAAAAAAATGTGTTTAAAAATTGAGGAAGGTTTGTAAATTTGATGTAAATTCACAATTAAATGAAACTACGTGATGTGATATTATTTCCACTTTCTTTAAATTATTTACCACGACCTAGGTATCGTTGTATTACAATATCTTCAGGTAGGCAATTAGCAAAGATATCTTTCTTCCTTTTCTAGCTTCTAATATTTGCTTAATAGCCCATCTGAAGGTGTTGTAATACAATGAAACTTAGTTTGTGGTAAAGACCTTGAAGAAAGTAGAAATATTATTACATCACACAGTTACATTTAATTGTGAATAATGAACTTCCACAAAATTAACACTAAATATATTCAATGGTGTAAATTTTCAGGAATTCATACCTTAGAAAAATGGAATCTTTATAAAAATACTCACGTGTTCATTGACGCAAAAACTAGAAATTTTATAAAGGAACATAGATTTTAACATAATTGTAAAATGTTTTTTAAATTAATCTAAAATGTTGAACGCCACCCTTTGGTCAATATTTCAGATCGATTTAAAAATAAATTTATTGAAATATTTTACTTACGAAAGCGTGTTGAAACGTCCTTGAGGTAAATCAAAAACGGTCCGATTATAACGGTTTTTTTAAACCATTCTATTATAAATTATGTAAGCTAAGGTCATAAACTCATTTTCTTATAGCAAATGCTTTAAAGAACAATTTTTAAAATATTTCTATGAAAAAATCAATGTTAGTAACGGCAATTTGTTTTTTTAATATAAATTATTTCCACGGTTAAGTATACCGTGGAAATAATTGTAAGGTAAAGGCTAATAATAATTGTAAAGTGAAAGTACACAAAAGTAATTGATATTTCTATTCACGACTCCATCTGAACTTTCGTATAAATCACTAAATTAAAATTTGCATAACACTTCAAAAAGTAAAAACTTACTTAGATGAATATTTCACGTGCTCATTACATCTCTAATACTAGTACTATATGCGTCTTTCGTCATAAACACGTAAAACAAATACCTTTTCCGTCTTTCATTATAAGGTCATTTTAATCTCTGTGCGTATTTAATTTCTTAGCGGAGGTAATAAAATTGTGACAAACTACAAATATATGTCAAATTTTACCATTTTCATAATTGTAGAAGTTATGTAACAGAGACCTAGACACGCTCAAAGCTGTAGGGTATTTAGCAAGACAAAATAAAACAATGGTAATTAAAATAAAACAATGTCAGCCTACATTCGTTACAAGCAAATAACAAAATTTGGATTGCATACAATGATTGCAGTCATTGTGTTTCCATAGGCAATAATTGCATGTTGGAACTCAGACCAGTAATAACATATCTTTTTGATTACAAAATTTATTTCAAAAAGATCTCTTGGGGTCTGCTTTGCTATATTTATCATGAAAGATTATTTATAATAACTACCGAAATATTATGCAAATACCGTAACGTATCTGAGTGGATGTCTGCGTATTAAAAATGTTTTTGTGTATGTTCGATATTTTCTTGGCTAACCAAGGTCGATTTTTAAATACCTCAATTTTAACGTGGTGTCAACTACTTAACGATATGATTGTATGTCAATAAACTAATAACACAACCAAAGAACAAATATTATTTCGAATATGTCTCTCAGGTTTCATTTTGCTACGCTTATCACATCACATTATTTATATTAAATACCGAGTTGTTATATAAATACTGCATCTTATTTACGTATCATGAATATCTGAGTATTAAAAGTGTTTCCGTATATATAAATATCCTCATGGACAACCAAGGGTTATATCTTATATATCTCAATTTTATTATGGTATTAAACTCTTTAACGGTATACTTGTTTGTCAGTAAATACATATATTTTACTACAAACCTTAAACGTGAGATTTAATTAAATACAGGACCATATCTACTTACGCTTACACATGCAAACAGTATAATCATACAGAAGGAATGAATGAAACTGAAGTAAAGTATTCCAAAATTTAGGTTTTATATTACGAATGAAAATGGCCACGTGCAGAGTCGTTTCCACAACGCACACAATTTCAGTGTACCATTTCATTCCTTTAGGGCCAGAGCGCGCCAGGTATTTGACAGATTTAAACGCGGATTTTAAGATTAATATGTTAAACTTTACAATTGAAAACGCGTAAGCGGCAAATTGGAAAGCGAACAATTGGAGGGAACGGCGCTTGAAATATTTAAAAGGCCGCCTTGTCGGCAGAGTAAATATTTAAATTCTGATTACGTTTTGAGAATAATGATGAATTGGAAGTAAGTACAATTGCAATTATATCCCAATATCGAGGTAACCTATTATAAATTTCAGTCAAATGCCGGTGCCAAATACATTTAAATAATACATAATATATAGGTTTTTAACCCATTAGAGCCTAACGTTGCCACGTGACAATGTGAGTGGTTAATTTATTTATAAAATCAAAAACTATGGACGACAGCGATTGTTTATAATTTGTAACTTAAAGCGAGATGTACTAGTCACATGTTTGAAGATAGTAGTGATTATATTCGTGAGCTGTCACAAATAATGCAGAAATGGCGAACAGGAAATAGGAAGTCCTATTTTATTTATGTCAAGTAGTGTGTTTCTTGTTTCTTTACATAACATATGTTTACACATGTCTAAGTTTTGTAATAAGAGAGAATGAATATTACTTTGATGTATATATTTGGTGTTACGACGATTTTTTTCGCCTGTTGCCGTATGGCAACGCTAGGCTCTTATAGGTACATAATTTTCTAAAAAGTGGTTTTTGCTCCTTTCAATCTGAAGCGACATAAAATTGGGGATTTACTGGCACAAGAGGTTGACAGTGAATTACGGGACATTTTTATTGAGCCTTCTGAAGTGGCCGAGTATACAGATTATGATTCTGCTGATGAAGATTCTGATGGGTTGATTGACTTCTAGCACTCAAAATATAACCAAAATATAAATGAAGATGAACCTGACGAATCTCCACCCGAGTCAGGTCCATCAACAAGTAAGAAACGTAAGATAATTTATAACTGGAAGAAATTTGATCTTCCTGATCATCCTTCACTAGTATTTTCTACATCATGCTCTCATAATTACAAAGACGTGTCATGCACTGATATGTTTGAATTATTTATCGATGACAATTTGTGTGATTTTCTTATGGAGCAAAGTACTAGGTATGCAATATTCTTGAATTTCCTGGCCCTCGAATATTGATTTTGTCAGTCATTTTGTTTAATAAATTACCTAGTAAATGGTTGTTCCGGGATAGTAGTGATGATTGTAAGAGACATTGATTCATGTCATTGTAACAGATTTATTCAGATAATGCATTTTGTTCATGCAATTGACAACAATAATCTTGACAAAAAGGACAAAATCGCAAAATTGCGACCACTGATGGATATACTAAAACATAATATCTAAACCATATTCCTGTTGAACAGAATCTCTGTTGAAGAAGAAAACATGGGTGCAAAAAGTGTATTCGTAATAAACCTATCCAGTTTGAGTTTTATACTGTTGGTATATGAATACAAGTAATGGCTATTTGGTTAATTTTGAGGTATTTCAAAGTCCTATTCCAGGTGCAAGTACCGAAAATAAGCAAAATTTTGAAAGGGCAATAGGGTCCATCCTTTTTATTATTAGCGAGTTGTCGGAAACCGTAAGGAAACAAAAACTTCAATTTAATTTTGACAAACATTTCACGGGGATTCCACTTCTGATTTACTTGAAAGGTATAGGTTATGGAGGAACAAGCACACTTAGATAAAATAAATTAAAAAAAGAATGCCCTATTACTAAGGCAAAATCTGTGAAATAGAAAGCATGAATGTCTTACGAACATACTTCTTACGGCGATGTCGTTATAGTTCGCTGGATGGATAATTCTGTGGTGACTGTTGCTTCGTCAGATCACAAAGTAAATCTGGTAGGATTCACTGATAGATATTCCAACGCTAGGCAGCAAAAAATGAAAGTACCAAGACCCAATCTAATAGCAATTTTCAATCAGTACATGGGTAGTACAGACCTTATGGATGCTCACGTGAATAATTACAGGATTTGGATTCGAGGAAAAAAATGGTGGTGGCCTATATTTACATGGCTCATAGATGTTTCAGTAAATAATGCTTGGATATTGATGCGCCGATTAGGAAAAAATATTTCACAGCTATCTCTCCGTCAAAAGTTGTTCCAAACACATTTGAAGTACTACGGATTGCCCTTAAACCTGGTGATTCACCGTCTACATCCAGGGGCTAGAAAGGAAAGTATGATGGAGTAAATCACTTTCCGAAACCAGTGGTATAAAACGTTGATGTATTGGAGCTAATTGTTTAAACTATTGGGCCAGTTATATGCTCAAGTGTGACGTTGGTTTATGTCTTAAATGCTTTGGAAAGTCTTTATATTTTTAATTGATTTAAGAAAATAAATGCACATCATTCATTTGTTTCTTTTTTTTTCCTAAAACAGAGATGACTAATTACATTTTTGTACTCCTTTTAACCTAGTGTATGATTGCATATGATATGGCACCAGTCAAAAACTCAAAAATAGGATTTTGAAAAAAATAAAAAGTACCGAATTTGTATTACCTAGATGTTAATCAGTCTGAATATAAAGAAAAAACAAAAAATAATACAATTTCAAAAGCTCATGCTCTAATGGGTTCAGTATAAAATAACGGTTGGTAAAAGGAAGGAGTACAAAAACGATTTATAAACCGGACAATACATTACAGAGTAAATAAATATCTTAGCTATTTCTGTCCAGCTTATGATCAAAGATTGGCAAATAAATAGTTACATAAAGTTACAAGTTTTGAAATTATTAAAAAAAAGTACATAAAATAGAACAAAAAAACGTTCAATTGCATGTGCGGTTACACATAAATTGAAGTTTCACAACTATTTTCTTGAATGTCAAGTTACGTAATTTTTAAAAATTCTTATATCGTGCACACGTTCCAAAAAAAGTAGATAAAAGTAGATAGTAGCTTAATAAGCATTTTAACACCTAGAGAGTTGGACCTGCTATTTTGATTGGCCTTTTATGTTTTTTATATAAAATATTTCAAAACAGATTTTAATTATTACTTTTAATCTACCTTAAGTATATTAACAAGCAATAATCTGAATTTTCATTATTTTAGCGTACTTAACATTTTTGATAGTTTCAACTCTAATGAAGAAAATTGAAAGTAGGAACCGAACTTAATTTTAAAAAGTTTCTAACGATACCTCACACTATGAGTTAATTCGTTAATTAAGTTCTTAATAAGGATTACCTTGAAAGTTAGCTAATAATAATTTAGCTATATATTGACTAAGTTTTTTTTTATTTTGTGTAATTACCAAATTTCACGACGTAACTTAAAAACGGTAAAATTTTAAACCGGCAAGGTTTGACACGCGGACGTATATATACAAGGAGGTAACGATCATGAGAATCGAACATAGGACGTGTTTTTGAAAATCATAATTTAAAATTAATCAAAGACCGAAAGACATAAAAAATATTTAATTGTGAACAATGAAATAGGTATACGCTAATACAAGATAGAAAGCAAACGCTTAACTCTCAGTAGACATATCAGTTGAGTTGTGAAGCATATTAAGTATTATTTCCGAGTGTATAATCTATTTATGATTTATACATTAGGCTAATTGATATGTTAACTATTGCAATATAAAGCAATTTTAATCACCAATATGTAACGAGTAGCGAAATTTTGAAAAAGTTATTTTCAATTGACAATTTAACGTATTAACCTCTCTTATTGCTGAAAATATGGCAAGTTGACAAAGTTTTTTAAATCTGTCTGATTCATTTGTTTTGAGAATATATATGAGAAACATAACTAAGTTTCAATAATTTCTCTAACTTATTGTCATTTAGTTATATTTATATTCAGTTCAATACAAATATTAATAGATTGAGTTAACATAATTTCCACTTCACGCGTCTACCGCTTAGCTAAGGGCACATTAGGTAGCTCACGCCTAATCAGCGATCCGCTCCCTTTGACTGTTTGCTTTTAAATTATTGCGATACGAACTGCCGTTTTCCATTGTTGATTTTAATATACGAATCTCGAATTCACGTTTGAAATCGTCGAGCGCGTAACGCGCCGTCGTGTGATGAAGCGAATTGGAAGGCTGAGTTTATGAGCATTGTGGGAGTGATTGTACCATATTGTAAGGGGTTTCTTATGAAGCTTATGAAAAAGTATATTAATTACAAGTACTTCGTTAAATTATTACTTCATCTCATTATCTCAATTTTTGATCGTTTATAGTAACTTGATTAAAACAAAAATATATGACTTAGTAAAATGATTGGAGACAAAATACTCACGTGTAGTATTTAATTAATTATTAGTGAATTATTCTAAAAATACGTATACAATCAGTTACAAATTTTCTAGAAGTAAATAAAACTAAACAGACAAGTGTATGCCGGTTATTAATGACAGTCTTAAAATATAACACACCTTGGTGGTATAATTTTGGACTAGAAAGTTTACAATATATGCAATTACATATAAAATTATACACAAATTTTAAAAAGAGTAAACGTAATTAAACATAAGAATCACATTTTCAAAAAAAATTAATCTAGATGCTTGCAACTTCTCTATGAATATCCCAAGTTATCGGAATACCTATTTAAATAAAGTTATTATTAAATAATAAATCCATCCCCCTCTATATTTATATATAGAATGTTACGGAAACTTATCAAACGTCTCGTATATCTAGGGTGCATCGTTTGATATTCTGTTCAGTTAGAAACTGAACTATTGTGAGTAAGGAACAAACAGAATATGAAAAGTTCACAAAGAGAACTTAGGTAACACTAACGAATCGATATGACTCACTTATCCGTATTCAATCTAATACAACTTATCGATAGTAAATAAATATGGTTATAAAAATATAACGGTGGGTCTAGAGGGTACCGAGAAAGAGAAAAAAATACATAAGTTACTTTATTAAAAAATACATAAGTTACCAATCTTTGCTAATAGCACACCTGAAGATATTATAATACAACCAAACCTACGTCGTGATAAAGAACTTGAAGGAAGTAGAAATAATAAAAAACTACATCACGTAGTTTTATTTAATTGTGAATCGTACATAAGTTACTCTTTAATAAAATTTCTGTATGAAATATTTAAATATACCAAATAATATTATAAGGTGGGAAGATATTTATTAGATTGACCACTAATAGATCCATCGTCTGTGATCATTAATGTTTGGTCGTAAATCGCCAAATACATTAAAATTGTTTTTTTAATGAAGTACAAGAGTGTAACCATACAATGTACTGCAAACTTAACTAGGGACCGGTTTCATACGTGTTTTAATAATTTAAATATAATGTACAACATAACCTGGACGACGATTATTGGCGAGTCTAGAATTTCCTTTCTTGAATCATTGGAACCAATGCCTAGTCTTGACGTAGGACAGCACATCTTCACATAACCTTGTGCTTGATTGTTTTTAGTTGGCAGTGGAACGCATGAAGTGTGGGCATTTTAAGATCTCTTGGCGAAAGATTTGTATTTCTTTATGTTTATTTCCGGGGATTTTTGAGAAGTTTTTTTAACATCAAAAAATTTTTGAATAAAGTATTTCATTTACTGTGGATGGATGTATGACATCGAATTACTTTAAATAATATAATGAAAGATTTTCCACTTCGACACTGTCAGTAATATAATGTCATTGGTGATGTAAGAATATTAAGATAGAGAAACAACCACAAAGAAAAAATGGTTAATGCGAATAAAACGCAAATGATGAGGGTTTCGTATACATTTTGTGTACACAAACACATAGAGGGATATTTAGATATATCAAACCATTTAAGAATATTAATATTACTTTTCAATATGTAAACATGTTGCCTAACTTGTTATTGCCAAAAATATCGTGAACTTCTCAAAAGATTGAAAATCATTTGAGAAGTTCACGATATCAGTTTTTTCCGCGAACCTTTAGGTAACCTTCTAGGAACATTGTTAATGATGTGCTTTATATTAGCTTCATTTGTATATATACATGAATGTAAGTGTGTACTGAAATTTTTTAAATTAAATTTTCACCTATTTTCAATCGTCCGAATTTACAGACACATATCAAGAACCGATGACAATACGACAACTTCATGACTAAAAATTTAGAAAATAAGACTATATTTTTAAAAACTGAGAAAACATACTTTTATAACATTATGAACTAAGAAAAATAGAAAGATTTTGGTCAAGAGTGAAAGGATTGCATGGGCAGTTTAGGAACAGAGATAGCAATATTATAGTATCAATTTTATTTTGAAACACGGAAAAAAATTTCCTGTTGGTTGACATGATTGCCGAAACCTTGTTTATCTGAAATAATATTTGAAGATATTTTCATACTTAGAATGATTGTCATTATGGCCAGAGTATCATGAAAAAGATGACTACCACAAAAGACAAAAAATCAAATTTTTTTAAACTTATTTTAAGAAGTTTTGTTTTTTAAAAACATTACTAAAATCTATGTTTCAAAGTAATTCTGAAGCTGGCCATCCTGGTATTTGTAAAGAGATTCAAAAATATTTTAATTAGATAAATGGAATTTGCGATATCATATACACTCTACCAAAAAAGTAGTTCCTGCGCCTGTGCTTATAATCCGCCGAATTATTTTTCGATGCAAATTTTTTTGCGAATTTCAAAAATGTGTATAAAAAAGTAGTACATGCATACAGAAATATAACAATAATGTTTTTCTGATTTATTAAAAACAAATTTAATAAAATTTTTATTTTTTTATTAAATTTTAAACATTTTCTACGTTTAGAAATGTATGCGCGTATTTAAAAACTAATTCATATGAACTTACATTAATCTTGCCTTCGCTCCCCAAAATGTAAAATAAATAATTATTAAATTTATTTTGGTTACTGAGTTCAATAACAATGGTTTAAAAAAAGCATTATTGGCATCAAAGCGCAGATGTGACTAAAAAGTCTAAATCTAAATCTAAAGGAACTACAAACGGAAGAGAACGATTTCAAGAAAAAGATGAAAAGGTTTAAAGAATATGTTGCTAATTTAAAATGATAATTAAATAATGCAACTCGGTGAGATTAAATCTTGTTAAGAATTAAGTTTGTGAAAAATAAATGATAATTAGGAAATTTAATAATTTGGTTAAAAGGCTTATGTAGAATATTAGTTATTCAATTAAAAATTATTAGTGGTTGACCAGACATTTATCACAATGGAATAGCATTAGTTAACAAGTGTTAATAATTGAATAAATTAAATGCGGTTACAAGTACAATTTGATATTAAAATACCTTGCTTTAGGTTTGACTCTGTGGCAATATAAACTTATTGTTTGATTTAAGTAGCGGTTTTTTTTTTCATTTGTTTCGTCAATATAAATTTGGAAATTTAATCAATCAAAAGGTGTAGTAAAATATTGTCAAAAAACTATATTGACGTATGATTTATTAAAAATATTTCATTCCTTCTATTCTCAAATTTATTTTTTAGATTATTTAAGTAAATAATGAATAGAGGGATTTATGAGGTTTCATTTTTACTAACAATTAGTTTCAATAAAATAAAAGGTCAATGATTTCACACTAATTAAATATTTATATTTGTCTAATATATATAAAGCTCATTTCCCAATATAGTATCACTTAAGCGATACGGGAAAGAAGAACAAAGTTTCTTCGAGAATGATAACAAAATGTTTAGTACACACAAAATATCATGCCCTCATGTCACAAAATGTTACATAAATATCTTGACTAAATTTAAAAAAAAGAAATATTTTTTCAAAGTAATGCACGGAGCATTACTGTCATAAATTATTTCCGTTTTTTTTAATTTAATGAAAATATTTAGTTTTGATAAAAACCAAATTCTCCCATAAAATCGTTTCCATTCCAAAAGCTAAATCTTGAAAAAGAATATGAGGCATACCAACATTGATTTGCTTTTGTTTCTGTTTGCATTTCAATTGTTTCATATATTTCTGTGATCAAAAAGAAGGTGAATTTGTTTAAAAAATACAAAATCATTAGTTATTGTTCTAAATCAATTTTGTTGCCTTTAAAGTCTTCACCCAATATAATGCACATATGCCAACGTTTTTCCCAATCCTGGAAACAGTCTGAAAAGTCCATTCCCAGTATGGCCTTCATTGCTTTCGTCGATTCGGCTTTTAATTCCTTGATCGAATCCAAATCGTGTCTACGAAGTGGTCTTTAGAAATTAGGGAATAACTAGACATTTAGAGCTAAATCAGGTGAATACAGTGGTTGCATAACAAATCAATTTTAATTTCTGGCGAAATGGTCTAGAATTATCAATGTTGTTTGAGCCAGTGCATTATTATGATGCAAAAAACCAAGAGTTGTCTGTTCATAATTCCGAGCTTTTGCGGCAAATAGCACTAAGTAAACGATAAAACACTCAAATAATATTTGTTTATAACAGATTGGCCAATTAGAAGGAATTCGTTGTGCACTGCGCCACGATAATCAAAGAAAACTATCAACATGACCTTGATTTTGGAGTGACTTTGGCACGTTTTCTCGGTCTTGGTTCACCTTTTGCACGATATTTACTCAATTGATTGATTATTAATAGGTCACAGACGTAGACCCAAGTGCCGACTCCCGTAATAATGCATTTCATGACGTCTTGGTAATTTGAAATTATTGTTGCACAGATATCAACACGACGCTTTTTTCCAAAAAATTGAGCGTGTTTGTATCCAAACGAGATTTGATGAGTCTAAGGCATAATAAATATTTTAAAATGGAATTCACCAAAGCTTTTGGAATGTTCATAGTATCAGCAAGGTCTCTTATTGATTACAAGGTCTTTGATTTGATTAACCTGTTGTTCATCAGTTCAGGTTGATGGTCGTCTGGGAGGCTGTTGGTTTTCAATACTTTCTCGGACTTATTTAAGGTCTTTGTAGATTTTGTAAACATCTTTTTGTGACATAATATCATCACCAAAATTTTCTATATTCTCAACATTTCGATTTCGAGATCGAATTTTTATTCTACAAACAAAATTTAATGGAAATTTTTTACCTACGTTTGCTTACAAAAACACGAGTAGCTCTACAGCAATTGACTTGAAACTCTACGCAGATATCAAAAACAGTATTACCAACTTACAATAAAATAATTGTATACTTTTATAATACCTGCGATTTTAAAAAAGTAATTCACCTTATTTTTTGGAAACAGTAGTATCTATGCCATTTTTTTCCATTATAACTTCATTTGCTTTTTCACCTTAATCATAATTTACATCGTCGCTGTAGTGTTTTGGGTTAATCACAAGGCCCAATGCATTTGACGATGTGGCGCACCTCGGGGACCCGGGTTCGATTCCCGGCCGTTCGTAGAACGGAGCTGAACTGGAGTTATTGTTGGCCGTAGGAGATTGCTCTCGTAGCAATAAGTCCGCCATAAGTGTCAGTTTGATACATTAAAGTAGATGAACAAATAAATAATTTACAATATTTGAACCATATAATTTAGCTAATATTCCATTTTCAATCAGTGATTCTCAGTAACGCTGACCAAACTCAAGTGTCGCAATTTTTATTAATATGTAACGATTTAATATTTTTATTTTCAATTTAAAATACAAGTGTTAAATTATAATAAATAAAAAGGAGTAAAAGTTTCACAGAACATAGTAAGAAATGAGTAAATGAGAAAATAGTACGAATAGAAAGAAGGAATCTTAATTGATTTACATAAAAGTTTTAATGAATGATTTCTCATTACATCATTATATATTATTTTTATTACGGAACATATAATGAAATCGTTTATTATTAATCTAAACCTAACGTAGTTTTTAATTTGTTGTTAAATATGTAAATCACATATCTAATATTTTTGTAAGTTAATTTATCCTCATTATTTTCGTATCAAATTGTAATTCAAACGTAAATGAAACGATGAAAAAGTAAAGAAGTGGGAATTAATTATTTTTATAGATATCCACTTAAATTTGTAAAATGTAAATCTTCTTCAATCGAATTTTAATTGATCTTATTTGCAAATTTGCTTTGAGAAATTTTCTTTAATTTTTTTACTATTTAAAAATATTTCTAATATAGGGGTATGATAGATAATATTATAAGAGTCCTGGTTCTGATAATTTTTAATTAAATATGCGGTTAATTTTTTCCAATCGTTTGAGGAAAAGCAAAAAAAAATTCTAATGATATTAACAACCGTTCCAATGACTTTCTATTAGTAATTTAATTTATTTTTATTGTCGTCTTTTTCCACATAATAAAAGACATATCAAATCAGAATTAATAATAGCATATAAATTAATATTTTAGCTTAAATTTTCGAACGCACTGTCTGCAAATTAAAATGGATCCAAAGATAAAATTAATCACTTTATAGCGTCAGCGACTTTATTTATTTGCATATATTTTTACTCTTTAATTTCAATGTGTAATAATACAAAATTAACTTGTTACCACAAGACTATACTTACATATATTTGAAACAATCAGTTACCGAGTAAGTAGCAAAATATTATGTTATTACTATCATAAATTATAAAAAATATGAAAAACAACATTTGAAACAAGTTATCAAAATGATGGAAAATTGCTTATTCGGTAATTAATGAATATACAAAACAATAGTTGGTTGTTCTATAGACATCGAATGTAAATAAAGAAATCTCTAGCTTGATATTTCTCTACAAGGAAGAAGCAAATACAGGTTTTTGAAAGAATCCTTGAATATTCTGTGAGTAAAATTGACATATTTTCTGAAATTCGCTTAGGAATTTGAATATTGTTTTTTATATGAGAGTAGTTTACACAATATGTTCAGAAATAATCATATTTCTAATGTTTCAAACCGATGGTCTTCACAAAATAATGAATTAATATACTTTAAATCAATTTTGTGTCAAATCTAGATACCGCCAAGAGTTATTAATCCACCTGGGATTGATTGCAGGCTGGACATAAATTAAGAATGTTATAATACTTTTAGGTGGCCTTGTATCGTTTATTTTTAGTTTGTTATTGAAAACTAAATAAACATTTTTTACAGTACACATGTCAAGTTCTGCTTTTCAGCTTCAATTTACCTAATAATCTTTCGGTTCTTATAAATTGTTAATCCATATTCATTTTTTACTCCTAAATTTCTAGAAGGTTAATGAATACTAACCAGGTTTATTTGAATAGTACATTTATTTAATATTTGTTTTGAATCCACGTGTTAATATTAGTCGGCATGAAGTATATTATTGTAATATTATTGGCGTTTTTAACGAATGCATTAGTACTCACGTAAGGTATGGGATGAATATTATCTAATGCTCAACGTACTCCAGCAACTGCAATAGTTACACATATTAATTAAGATAGACATGCCTCACGTATTGTTATCTTTTCGAATCGTCCCTAAACCTTACAAATATATAAGGTAAATTCAACAAAACAGCCCAAATGATAATTTGTTCCACCACTCCAGCACGTACACAAGTTAATTACACCGGGCACCACCTACGTTTTAATACATGTAGGAACCATCTACGAATACTACAGTAGGGTAAAACTCTATAAAACATTCCAGATGGTAATAGATGCCACCACTACAGCAACTACATAAATTAATTACAGTAGTTTCTACTTAAGTATTGGAAAGTGTGAGAGTCATCTCCAAACATTATAGATGGAATGAAACTCAACTAAATTGGCATTGCGTTCCACCATTCCGGCTTGTACATAAATTAATTAAGTAACGTATGTATGCGAGACCATGTGTAAGAATCATTACTGAACGTGGCGTTTGGTCAAAACAAGATTTGTTGTTTATTTTAAAATATATTGTAAATTAATTTTCCCGCTTCCGAATAAATTTATGTATCATATAATTTTGTATGTAATAAAATATAATGAATTATACGTTAGATTCACTTTTAAGTCGATAAAATAGATTGAATGACCTTTTTATGATAC
This sequence comes from Druceiella hillmani, assembly GCA_039881145.1. NCBI lineage: Eukaryota > Metazoa > Arthropoda > Insecta > Lepidoptera > Hepialidae > Druceiella > Druceiella hillmani. Next base: position 34,193,202 of record JAYKKI010000018.1, on the reverse strand, counting down.
AATTTTATATTATAGCTCGATTAGGATCGTGTGTCATAAAATTGACTATATCTGTAAGTAGTTTACTGTAATTGGTTCTAGATGTTACTTTTGTTCTAATTTATTTTGTACATATAGAAAAATCGTTGAATTATGTAATAATAACATTGCAAATTCCATGGTGTTAAAAGTTTGGCTTTGTTACGAAAATTCAAAATTAAGACATTTATGAAAGTCGGTCAACGAAGCCACGAGAACATATAAAATTACACCGTAAACCCTCATAATTTATATACAAATGTAAAAATTAAGGGTGTTTACATTAAAAGACCAAAAAAACTATTACAAAAATCTTTATTTACCTGTAATAATGTTAAGGTAAGTATTTTAATACTTACCTTCCTGTGGTTGGGTAATCGTTTACGATTATTTTTTAAGGCAGTTACGTTCTTTCATAAATTTTTTATTTATAAGAATTCTTACTGTAAGCTTTGATTATCTAAATATCTTAAATTTTATAAATAAAGCATCTTTGTTCCTTAATTTATATGAAACGTAAACTCTAAAAATAAATATCCAATTTAAAATTGATAATATCTAAAAACTTGGTACTCTTTGGCTTTCTTTCACTCAAGTAATTATTTGAGAATTCTGTTTTCATTTTATATTGTGATTGAACCTAAATCTGAATAATTGAACGTCGTATGACATCAAAGTTAATAAATCGGGAATTGAAGCATATAAGTAAGAATAATAATGAATACAAAAAAGAAAATAACTTGTCATACCATGGTATTTCATATTTATGTATTTGCTGATAGCAATACATTTTCAGAAACAACCATATTTTATCTGAAGTTATTATTAGTTTTCTTAAACACGAAAAGGATTTAAAAAAGTATTTTTTAATAATTCTACAAGTAACACTACCAATTTCAACTTTCTAGAAGTTGAATAAAAAGACAATCAAGGTTCTTTTTAATACCATCTGCGACTAGTTGAGTGCACACATATTATAAATAAGGTTATTAATAATGATACTTTGGAATTTAGTAGAATTGAATAACAGTTCAATATAAGCTAATTTTCCAACAGTTTGTGATCAGTATTAAAGATGGGGCAAAATGGAAAGATGGGGCCACTGCCCACACAGCTATGGTCTCCATGGGCACAATTAGAGCGTTTTTTTTCGGTAAAAGTCATAAGCCAATTTGGAGACGTAATTTGGCCACCTAGATCACTCGATTTAACACTAGCTGACTTTTTTCAATAGTGTTATCTCAAAACAAAAGTTGTCGATATTTTTTTTTAAATTTGGAGCAGCTAAAGGCTAAAATAATTAAAGGAAGCGGTCTTCATCTCAGTCGATGTTCTGCGGCGCATCATTGCAAATTCCCACTTACGCTTTAAGCAGTGTGTTCGCCCTGATAGGAGCCATTTCAATGATTTAATATTCCGGACACAAAACCTGCACATAAAACAATATACTTTAGTTTACTATAATTAAAATTTTATAAATACAGCATTTGGATTTTTTTATTATTATTTAAATTTTTAATTCCGCGCTGTGACACGTTTATTTGAGAAGTTAGAAAATGAATACAGGAAAAAGATATTGTTTAAATACCGTAAAATAAATATAAACCTTAATTAACTGCTCTAAAGGAAACGAAACTTTTAGGGGAAAAAGTTAGGAAAATTTGAAAAGCGGTTTCGATTATTTAAGAAAATTAATAAAAATTAAGCAAATGGTACTGGTTACCCTTAAGATAATGATGAAGGAAAATAATACACTTCAAATATTTGTACAGACTAAAAAAATTACTAATACACACATACATAGAACTGTAAAACTTTACTATCTTTTGGGCGACTTGCCACAGTCGCGAAAAAAATGCTCATGAATTCTTTTACCTAAAAGTCGCTTGGGTAGGATTTTAAAAACGAGATATGTTTAAAACACGGTATTAAATAAAAATCACTTTACCCTGACAAATAATGCCACGGACTGGTGCTCTTTTAATGTAACATTTTCCCTTAAACCATTACAGGCGTGTCCTCCATATATCCTTTAAATAATTTCGAAATAAAAAACCGATTTACAGGATGGAGCGAGAATATATTAAAAATTGTTTAAAAGGGCGCTTCGGGAGCTTCGTGGGATTCCGTTGCATCATCGTTCATGTAGCCCTAAATGCACAAACATAAACTCTTCTGCTAAATGGTATAAAGTATATTGATATTCATTTTAATAATACATAATATTTATTTAAGCCTTTCTTTATATACTTCCCAAAGAATTAATAAAATCGAGATGGCCCTCAAAATAATATTAAAATTCTTTATCCCCTCTTAATGCTATTAAATTCTTTTCAATTGGTTGTGAAATGTATATCGGATGAATCACATGTTAAATTTTTTAGGATAAGTTACGAATCTAGTGAAAAAAGCGAATAATTTGATGAAATTCACAATGAATTGAAAAATGTTGTTCCATTAGATCGAATTGCTTAAAAGTGCATTTAATTTTAGGAACTTTTAGAAAAACCATGAAAATATTTCACTTCAAAAACGTATAACTTTAAATAATATCGGTATAGAGTCCCCATGGCGAGATATCTATTCGCATCCGGCCAGTTTTTCATCAATAACAATTTTAGAATTATTTTATGTTTGGAAGCTTAGGTCTATATATACTTTTGAGCTATTTTTATCGAGACCTAAAGAGGTTTTGATAATTTTTAATATAGGACTTGTTAAAATGAGCCTCAATCAAACCACACATCTGTACTATCGTCGTCGATAAACACTTCAAAATGTATGCCATGCGAATCGAAGTCGACTCGAGATCAGTTTAGCATAAAGTCAAATCTGTGTTAAATTAAATTAGGTCGACTAAGTCGTAGTATTGGTGTAAAATATTATAAATTTTTTTTCGCTATTAGTTATCTATAAATACCGAATAAAAATAAATGATAAAAAGAATATACATAGAGGTTAAAAATATTAATTGAAGAATATTCATTCTTAAGCTGCCTAATATTTTCTCCTAACGGTCGCAATTATTATATGTCCTACCATATAATTTTGCGCTTAGCTATCGGGCTGTGAGATATTCTGTTTGTCCGTGGTTATAATCTTCACAATTTCAGTTTGTAACAGTCACCATTTCACACTCAGAACATGTAGTATTATTTAATTTAGATCTTAATAAATTATTCATCTCCCTACTCCTGAACATGTCAATTATTTTTATCTCTCAGTGTGGACCAAATTTCGGGAAACATTAATAACACTCCAATACCTCTAAATAATTATGATTTATTTAACACTTTGAACTTACACGTGATATATATATATATACATACTTGCGCACGTGTGTGTACTTTTAAATTTTATGGAATTTGAAGGGAGCATCTGATTGGGCAGAAATACTAAAACTATAAGTTTTACTATTTCTGAATAAAACTATAAGTTGTAAGTAAACTCAAAAATTCGTTCCGCTTTAGAGTTGAGTCATTCGAAAATTTAGACTTATTACCCATAAAAACTGAAGAACAACTAATTAGATTGGAACCTCACAAGTTTCAAGTTATTCTTATATTGTTTTTAGTTTTACTCGGATGTTCTAAACATTAAATTTTAGACATAAAATGTAAATCATTTCAATAAACTGGACAGTTACTGTATTACACGTGTGGGCAAAATGAAGCATATTGTGCTATCACTTGCACTCACAGGCCTTCTGGCAACGGCTAGTGATGCGTAAGGTCCGTGTCATAATGTTGGCGATATACCACGTAAAAAATCAAATCAGACATAATAATTTGAATGTCTTTAATGTTCGTGTACACGTAAAACAGCGTTATATACAGGTAATAAATAAACATTATAATACACATTTGAAAAACATTAATATTTTAATTAAAATTAGATTAAGTAGAAATTAATAACTAAGTCATTAATTAACCGTAACTAATTAAATGATAAATATTTACTGTTAACTATTTAATTACTTGTTATTACTGCCAATAAAATTCTTGGTGTGACCGCAAATAAAGTAAGAAATAAATTCACTCCATCAGCCTATTGTCAAAATCTCAAAGGCCCACAAAACGTTACAACAATTTAGTTACTAATTATTTCGATTATCATCGTCAGAAAATAAATTAAAACCATTCTGTCAAACGTTCAGAAATTTTTGATCGATAAAATTTGCACCTTTTATCTGTTCATATTAAATAATTATAATATTACATTCGGATATCTATCGGTTCATGTCTTTCAGTTATGTTTGAAAGGCAGGAACCCTCTCCTAACCCCAAAAAAATCTAAAAACATTCAACTGGCTTCTATGAATAAACCTCTTAACTTTAGAACCAATTAAATATAAAAATAGTTACGTTTATTATCTATGTTAAAAAAATATATAACTAGTTACGTTTATTTATCTATGTTAGAAAAATTTGGTTTTACTATACATGTTAAACAATTTATGAAATCCCAATACTAGGGATCGAAATATCCTTTTTTACCTCATCTCTCGTTAACTCCCCATTCCTTTCTTATCCCTTATACGGCACCGATCTTAAGTTTCAATATCAAAGTGCCTATGTCTGATAGCAGTGAAACAATTTTATTTTGTGTTAAATGCATTTAAAAAGTGTGTGTAGATAAATAATTAACAGTTTACTACATAACTGCTATTTCTCATTTGATACGTTGTGGTTGGATGTAAGATATTTTTCAAGATTGTAATTTGAACCCGGTACCTCTAACACCCAAAGCGAAAATCATACCCCTAAACCAAAGAACCTTGTTGGGGTTTTTGAAATTTTAATAAACATGGGTAAGCTTATTTTTTGAAATACAATTATTTTTAAGTACAAAATATATTCGGCAATAATTTTCGATAGATGGCGCTATATAGATGCATAATATTTATGCTTACGTTACAGTTTACCGGGATTATTTGGATCTGTTGAATATTTACAAAATTACGATGATTTCCGTCTACCGGACGTCCTATGATGGTTTTATTTTATTTATTTTTACCATAAATACGGTTTATTAAACAGATTGACTTGAATTCAAATATTGTTATTTGCACGAGTTATCAAGGAAACCTTGTAAACTATATTTAATTGCATTTGCTGTGTACCTACTTTTATGTAAAGGAGATAATAAACTTTCTCTTTGTATGATTCGATAACTCAAATTACTCCCTTTATTGGATCCTAAACCATAAAGAAATAAGCGCAATTCTGATACACTTAGAAACCGTTCGACGCAGAAATTAAAATTTGGTATACCTGTTAAGTATACCAAATTTTAATTTATCTATATACATGTTTTTAATTTATCTATATACATATTTTTATATATATATATATCTTAAAAATACTAAAAATGCTTCCACGCTAATATAGATGTTAAATTAAATTTTTAACTTTATTTTTTCATTTAATTTGTCGTATGGAATACTGATTGGCTGAGTTACTTTTTTGAAGAATTACACGTGAGAGTTTTAAAGACGTTGCTGACAATATAAAAAACTTTTAAAGACGTTGCTGTATATCTCTCCCCTACTCTCTCTAATTGCGGTGCGGCTCAAGTAAACATTATGAAAAAACAATGTTACTAGAGGTTTACCTAAGTTTATGGAAAAACGAGAGCGATGATCATAAATTCCATAGCTTTTGGGAATATTTTTATTACAGTGATAGGTGAAATAGGCGATACATTTGCGAGAAAAATAAAGATTATTAATAATTTTAATATTTTAATATAGTTTAACGGAAAGAAACAATGTGTCTTTAATTTTGTATATATGCTTTAGAATCTACTAACTATGTGACGAGAGCACCATTGTACTAAATACACTTTTAAATTACTTTATATATCGATATGACTTTAATTATACTCTGATTGTAAGAAGATTTTAGTTTTATTAAGTCATTTTTTGGAATGTGGAAAATTTTGTTGCACACAAAAAACGTAAAACACTCCGCAAAAACATACTTTTTCGTAATATGACTCATTTAGAGTATTTATAATACTTGAACCACATTACCATTTATTTATAGGTAAGTATACTTCTAAAAATGTGTTTTATGTTGCAATTGGTTTTATAACTTTTTCTCAAAAGTATTTACTCAGCTGATGTTAATACATAGAAGAAAGAGGCATTAATTTTGCTTCATTGGCAAAATGTTGAAAGGTATTCAAATGTAATCAATTCTCATGAGAGTAATTCGACAGAGAGCTGCTTTGCTTTCACGGGGCTTTTTTCTGACAAGAGAATGAGACCATTTGATCACTGAAACGATTTTTTACTTAAGTAAAAACCATTTCAATAAAATATATGTAAAAAACATCCGTAAAAGCAAGATCACCTTCTTCTAGTATTATGAACTGCTGAATTCATAGTAAATATTATAATGTTAACTGAAGAAAAAACATTTAATATATCATCATTATTAATTGTGAATTATATTTTTAATAGTTCTTTTGTAATATAATTTTTAATCATTAAAGTTCTCATCATTAAAGTTCAAAAATTAATTAAAATTGCATTTCAATGTTACATGTTATGCAGTCTCAGGATGTTCTCTTGATAGTATTGACGCCATTCGTTTGGGTCTATTAGAGTTAACTGAAATGACAAACGAATTTATAATATTCATGATAATTGAATATATAACATTAAGTGTGATTGAAGTTAGATCAACCGAAATTTTAGTAACTTTTCTCAGTAATGCCTTTGCGTTCACAAAGGGTTCAAGCAAGGGTTTTAAGCGCAAAAATATTTATTAGTAAAATGTCCCTAGGGAGTATATGCATAATATTTTCTGAATTGTCAATTCCGGAAATAACTTTAGCAGAATTAATTATCATATGCTGCTAATAGATACCGTTTCATTGGAGACAAATTTTTAAGTAAAATCAAACCACTTTTACGATATAAGCATCCTTCCAGCTTTTAATTATGTACCATATACTACAAAGGGAGAATTTTTTTTAAAATTTTCTTTATTTATCTGTCTTCCTTTCTATTAGAAGAGCATTATATAATAACAACCAAACTAAATTTAAGTACTTTTGCTTTATAATTTGTTTCTATATAAATTTTATAATTCGACCGCATTTCCGACCTGTGTCTCTTTCAAACCCTATTTGATTTTCAAATTGCGATAAAAATATTTAACAAGTTGTAACATGTAAACCACGTTTTATGTCCATATATATATATATATATATATATATATATATATATATATATATTCAGTTCATCATTACACCCAACACTTTGTATCCAAATCAAGCCCGGCTAACTATAACTACATTAAATAAATCTGTACGTTGTGATTGTGTATCTTAAAGTACTTTACTTATTTAATTATTTTTATTAACCCGGCGTCATTGTGGCTACTAAACAGAACTTAGTCGTTGTGGCCGTGTAAGTTGTACCCATGTGCATTATTGTACACTGAATCAAGCTTATGTCAATATTAGTTTTCTATATTAGGGAAATAGGTAATTATAAACATTGTTTATAAAAATTAAACATTTATTTACCATAAAATGAGCAAATCATCATCAAATTATATCGTCTTATTCTGAGATCATTTTTTTAGAACGTAACTTAAAAATATATTCAAAAATAAAAAATAATTAACATTTAGAAACAGAACATAAAATTCTCTTTAGTACATAAACATGAAATCAGGAACTATATATAACAAAGCTTATTTATTACTAACATACTGACTTATTCGATATCGAGATCAACGCAACTTTGGCATAATGGAATAATGTGCTGCATACAAATACTCTTGTTACACTTATTGCAGTTATGCCTAGTTTTTTTGTCTTTGGCAGAAGGACAGTGTTTGCATCTCCTGTATGTTTTTGAAGTTTTATTCGGAGGGTAAGTCATAACTTCACCAACTTGTTCGTGAATACGTTTACGTAAGCCTCTCGGTAAGTTCTCCATATTTTTTCTCACGCGAAGATGACTTTCAAGCATTGATAGACCGAGTTTTCCAAGGAAATCACGTCGGTTTGTTTTCGAGTTATTATTTTAACGAAAAATAATCACGCTGTTTATTGCAGCTACATTCATGACCGCATAAAATATTGTCATTGGCCAGCGTTTAGAGTTTCGAGATACATCATAGGTAGCACAGAGCTCATCAACCACATCGACGCCAGCTTTCGTAGAATTATAGAATGTGATTATCTCTGGTTTCCTTTTTTTACCACTAGCAGGATCAATGTTTTGGTCATGATGAAGGGAAGACAATACCAGCACCACTTTAGACCGATTAGAACGCTTAGGCGATTAGAACGATTTAGTCCGGCTAAGTATAACAAGCCAAAAAAGGTAATAGTTCGTCTATAGTTGTCTCTTTCAATAAATACTGAAACGATTGTCTATTGTTAGACAATTGTCTCTGTTTAATCTTAGCATTAGTATGACAAAGTATTTGTTCCAGCATATTATTAGTTGTAAAGCGTCTCCAACACTCTATTTCAGTCTTATCATTTTGCGCAATAAGCTTTACCCCAGGTTTTTGTAATATTATGTTTTCTGACCTTGTGCGAACGTTGGTCCGAGGGGGTTGCGAAGACCATTTGGTGGAATTGTCTTTACCAATATAAAACTGCTGGTTACTTGTTGAAACAATTGCTTCTTGCTCATCATCACTGCATTCTTGTTCCGTATCACTGCCTTGACTTCGCTCTGAAAGATGGTCGATTTCACCCTCATCGTCTGAGCTGCACTGTTTATTGTCACTAACGTTAGCTTGTTCAAACAAGGCTAGGAGTCGACTTTGTTCCTTTTCATAAGACATGGTTCATAAAACTGTGAAAAACGATATGCAATTTATCAATAAACAATAAAAAACAACAAACAAACTGTCTATATAAATGTTACATAGCCATTGTGGCCGGGTATAACTTATCCGCGCGCTCTTTATACACGTGTAAACTCCGTCGTCGCCGCAGCAACACTAAATAGACATGTGAATACGCGAAAAGAGGTCAACAACCGCAGCTACTGTAACGGACAATTTACGCGCGCATTTTGTTTTAAAGTTATGACCGTTTTAAAATGCGTCGGGTATTAGATGCCCAGCAACAATGACGCCGGGTTAAAACTACTGTATTGCTCTCGTCTTTTCCTATTAAGAAATTGACAAAGTAATATTAGAGTTATTGTTCGAAGGCGTTAAATGCGTCTATTTGATTTTATACTGAGCAAAACTGAAGTCTGAGTTTGTGGACACAACTTAAGTAAATACAATAATATAATTCGCACTGGTACGATATTGGTAATATTTTAGACTGAAAATATATTCCATAAGTATTCCGCAATTATTTGCATTTGTTTCATATTGGCCAAGAAAATAATCTTTATTTTGCTTTGTCTTCTGGTTTTGAAATGTGCTTAATTATGTTGTCTTCATTAATTTTGAATTCTCCGAATACCTAGACTCCTGTGACTGTAGCTTCTATTTATTTACATAATTGTTAAGTGATTATTTGAAATTGCATCCCGTTAATTTTTGTAAACAATGACTAAACAAATTAAATTTTATGTAATTTATTAGGGATGGGAAAATAATGTATTACTATATGCTTAATAACCACTCCATTTATCATTTTTATCAATAGTTTAAATATTTCATAAATATGGTCATTAATTTTTTCATTTCTCTTATTTGTGCTGTCATCATTGAAACCCATTTAATAAATCTGCTAATAAATATCTCAAATCACTAGTCAAGGTAAACACATTATTCCAATAACTTCATTTACCTGTATCAGTATGAAGAATTAAGTTATGGCATGAATAATCAAATTATGGCATGAATAATATGGCATTAAGTTATGGCATGAATAATATGGCATGAATAATTTAAGTTATGGCATGAATAATTTAAGTTATGGCATGAATTAAGTTATGGCATGAATAATTTAAGTTATGGCATGAATAACATAGAATTAAGTTATGGCATGAAAAATATGGCATGAATAATTTAAGTTATGGCATGAATAAACAAACACGCCCAAATAAAATTATTTCTCCAAAACGCAATAATCAATATGAAGAATTTAATGAAAGAAGTTTTTAGAAACGAATTGGACTCTCATTATTAAAGTTTTGAGCCCACATTATTTAAAGCTACATACATTTTAATAGAATCCTTATCCACTTTTTCAATTTACGGAAGCGTAATTCGTGTGTAAGACTTCCTTATTTCCACTTCACTTGAAATTTATACTATTGAGAATCGATCCATCGAACTTATTCGATCGAATAGAGTAAGGAAATAGTAAATATTTTAATGGTTAGAAATGCAATCTCTAACATATCCTCACACATGCGTATGTACATACGTGTAGATAAATGAAGGAAGAAATTTTCCAAAAGGAAATTTAGATTTTATTAAACATTTTAATGAAAGTTAAAAAATGGATTAAGGAAGAGCTAGAGGAAGATTTTCTTTCTCAAGACAGCGAAATTAAAAGTTGGTTACTTATAAAATTATCCAATTTCATAATTGAGTGACTTTTCAAAAATCTATAACATTAATGGTTTAAAATTAAAACAATTATGAATTAAACATATTTTAAGGTTTCAATGTCCCTTTTTTATGGAATATGGATCTAATGGAAGCCATGTTTTTATTTGTTACTAAATTCAAAATGGAGCGAGAATTATAACAAGTATAAAAATGTAATTAACACAAGAAAATTTCTAGTAAAATAATTCCAAATCTCTATGAGTTTCAGGGATAATTCCGAATAAAGCATTTTTTTGCTGAAATTATATATTAAAAGTAGATTTCGTATAAGTACTGAATTACAGTTGTTTCCATTGGAGTCACTCTATATGTAATCCTCTAGCCGATAAAGCAGGCTCATTTTAGATTTTTCCCTAATTTTGTGAGAATCATCTCCAGGGCCCCAAAGAAGAAAATCCAGTTTCATTTAATTTGCATGCGCCAGTTCTTGTTAATCAAATAATTATCTTTAAAAACATCATTTTTATACTTTAATATATCCACCGGTAAAATTTCCAGATTACAGATATCTACACTTATAGGACAATATTTTGACAATAAAGAATAGTAGCTTTTGGGTGCAGTATTTAAATTCACACAATTAATACCGGTGAAAAATAAATCGGTGCTAAAATACGCGCATTTTACTATTTTTTTATCTCAACTGTTCAATGTAAACAGCTAAAATTTCTCAGTCATCGAGTGCTTAGAAGAAATAAAATCAAATTTACTCCTTTGTTTCACATTTTCTAAAAAAATCTGTGTTTTCCAGGTTTCGTTGGGTTACAACATAATGGCCCATCTGAAGATATTCAAATAAAAGTAGTTTCTTTTAATTGGAAATACTGAATTTCTACAAACTTAACGCCAAATGCATTCAATATTTGCTATAAGATAAAAATATGAAATTTACAAGATATTTAGTTCCTACCTTAGACTTCAAACATCCGCAATGTTCTTTTTGTTATTTTTATCTTTTGTACGTATACAGTTAGGTAAAAAAATAACAAAATACAGTCATTCATTTATTTGTAAAATAAATTTAAAGAATGGGCGTTTTGAAAAATAGACTGTTAATAAAAATTAGTAGCAAAGCGCCTATACGCTATGGTTTTTTAACGATAATAATAGCGATAGAAGAGAAAATTGCAAGATAATTTCACCGTCAGACGATCGTTAAATGTAACACTAATATCTATCACAATTTACCTATTAAGAGAAGAAAACTACTTTACAAATACACACGCAGGTAAAGATATGTAATGTTTTGTACAAATGATAGTTTAATTAGAATAGGTTTATTTACAAGATTAGCAATTACCGACGTTTTAAAGTAGTGTTTACATTCTTGACGAAAACTTCCATTTTTGCTAACTTTACTCTAAATTTTGAGAATATGTGATAATTTTAGACACAGTAAAAAAGATGAAACCTGCACATATTCTTCATGTTTATTACTTTTTATTAATTTGACATATTCATGTTATAAAAATGGGCTTTTAGCAACTCGTTCAACATCGAAGTCGCTAAGGAGGGGAAAGTTTAGAGGATTCATTCCAAACAATTATGCTTTAATTATAAATGTAAACAGCAAATTACTCATTTTATCTTCTTTGATTTATATAAAAAAAATTTAGGTTTACGTCACGAGAAAAATAAAAATATATAGTCAACGAAAGTATAGTTTCAACCTTCTATACAAGTGTTACGTTACAAGGGACCGGCTCGTGCATTACATGAGACGAGATGCATTTGTGAGCGGTTGTGTGTACCGGCCGTAGTGGATAAAATCATTTTGCGATCTCGGCTACACTATTAATGTAATTATAACTAGATTGGCCATTCCTAACAAAGGTAAACAAATTTATCTATTTGAAGTATTTATAAAAAAAAATTGACTTTATATAAACAAAATTTACTTTATAATTTTAAATGTCATTTTTTCCGTCAGATACCACTTACTAATATAATTTTAATGACAATATGGTCATAATTTCTCTTCTACCTCTATTCTCTCCTACTCATAAAACATTAAAAAAACACTAGGGTTGATACATTAAATTACAATGCAAAGGTAATATTTAGGTCTGTAGGATTTTTAGATCAGGAAAAAAACATTATAAAATTAAAATATGAAAATTATATTATGGCCAAAATAATATGATTTTTCAAATTACCAAAATGTCAAACATATTGTTTTTGTAAATAATGAACCGAACGAGTCAATTGTGGGTTTGTATTTTCTGTGGTGTATGCACTCAATCTAGGAGAAATCTTAGCTGTTAACATCGGACAGTCGAGAAAGGGGCCAGTGAAAAATGACGAGAAATAAGTAAAATGCACGTATTTCAGCACTGCGGTATTTTTCAGGGGTGTTAATAGTGTGATTTAAATTTTATAAACCAAAACTAATACCTTTCATCTTTAAAATATTATTCTGGACTTGTATAAATCTTGGGAAGAAAAACTTTAACAGCTAAAATATTAAAGTAAATTTTTTTTTATGTTTAATAAGAGTGGACTAGCAAATTCAAAAATTAAATGGCGCTGGATCTCTTTCCTTGGCACCCTAAAAAGATTCTTATAAAGTCTTTAAATTTTTTTTAGACGTTTTCATGAAACGACACATGGCAAAAGCTCGGGGCTGGCATTAGAGTCGATAATAAAGATTACGCCTGTGGGTGTGCATTGGAGGCTTGCGTGACTACTAAGCCAGATAACAAATTGATAATAAAAGTCATGAAAGGTGTCGTAAATAATTTCAGGAAAGGAATACTGTGAGAGGTATAAAATTTTATTTCCTTTGTAGCATAGTTTCAGTGAGAAAACATACAACAATCATTATTCGATTCAATTTAAAAAAAACGCTTTGTCCGAATTACGTAACGCGAATCAATGGCTCGGAAGGATGTTTCGATAAACGCATGATTTCTTCCGTGCGACACAAGGAATGTAATAAACATTTAAAAAACGTGTGTAAATACTCAGTACAGAATTGGAAAAAGTTATTCCTCTTTATTTCTTTCTGCGTTATTGAAAATATTTACGAAACAAGTAACAAAATTTCAACAAAGCGTGAATACTTTCGAGCTAAACAACATGTAAAGAAACGTTCATAAATCTCCAATACATAGTTGAAATATGTTATTCCCCTTCATTTTCTACTGAGTTATTAAAAATATTTATGAGCAAGTAGCAATGTTTAACCAATTCTCGTAAACACGGAATCAAAAAAAAATATAGAGTAAATGTATATTCTAGCTATTCAGAACTTTCTTTGTAAGTTATCTGAAATATTGTCTGACATATTCCCCTAGTCGGCACTCAATTAGTTTGTTCATATACATTTACTTCTATATTAATTAGGTCAGATTTAATAATTTTTTACTTCATAATACTAGTAGAATTAATTTTATGAACATATTACTAATGAGAAGTACACGAATGTAACTAATGAGAGTATTTAAAAAGTAAATTTGCTAATATTAACTGGTTGAATTAAGAAAATAAGTAAGTTCGAAATAGGGAGGATCTTACATTTCTTTAATTAAGATTGGGTGGAGCAGGACTTTTCCATATTACTTTCGTAATTTTTTGTACAGAGCGCGTTTTTGATGTCAATGTCCGGATAATTTGAGTTTTTCGAAATATTATAACGAATTTCAAGTATGTGTAGATGTTGCTAATTCTGGACTTGCAGCCATGTAAGGCGTGACTTTTGTTAAAAAATGCGGCGACATATTTTAAGGCCAAAAATAATTTCTGATGACTGAGAGTGTACTTTCTGTATTTATATTTAGTCGATTTTATAAATTTTCGGCATAAACAGAAAATGCATGACGTAATTGAATATTTTCAAAATTATCAATATTCAAGGTTCAAAATTAATTTTCTCGAGAAAATTTTATACAAGTCTATAAAAATATAAGGGGGAATAGTACATTGTTTTTCTTTGTGAAAAATGATTCGAGCGAAAGCCAGTTTTTTGTCCTATTTCTTTAGATTTAGTTAAAAATTTAAAAAAATTACATTCAAAATGGAATAAAAATGATGCTCAACTAACAGAAATTATAAAGGAGTGCTTGTAAATTCATAATATTGTTACTCGTATAGTTCCGAAGCAACACATTTTGTATACTGAATCATTTTACACATTCAAATATTTAAAAAAAAATCAAAATAACAACAATCACATTGGTGTAACTTTTTTAAACTTTTGCTTTTAATTGTGTTTACGAAATGTTTCTCTCTGCGAAGTTTAAGATGGTACATTTTCCCCATATTCGTTTTGGTTCCTTAATAATTTACACCTATATCAATCAGTTGATCGGCTTAAGTGACGACCATTTTTTTTATTTTTTATTCTTTTCTGTTTGTATGTTTCAACTTGAATAATTAAAAACAACTAGACAAACTTTGAAACAGTTTCCAACATTGAATACTTAGATACCCAATAATAAAATGAGATACCTGTCATTACAACATGATGTGAAATTTATTTTTGTCTATTTGGTTCTTTGCACGAACAGTCCATAAAAATGACTAAACATATAGTATTTAATTAAACAGGGTTAAAGATTCTAAAAACAAAATGAAGTGAAAATAATCTTGATAAAATATGAATACGAATTAAAAATTGTATATTACTCGTAAAACAATTTTGTTTCCTTTTCGGCTGATTTGTTCGCTATTACTTATATGACAAAAAATACTGAACAAACCATGATTAAATTTTCAATGTTATGTAAGTAGGTAAAGTTACGGAAAGAAGGCTAAAAGTTCTAAAAACAAATATGAAGTGAGCGTTATCTTGATAAAAGTAAAACAACACTTTTAGTATATCAAAGATATAACAAAGTTACAAATGACTGCGAAGAAAATTATCATTTTAATATTTTTAAAACTTTTTAATTTTTTTTTTTTATTAAGTAAGTAGAATAACTATTGAATAAATGTTAATAATGTCAGAGTATTAATGTTTTATTACCTCCAAATGGCTTCGACAGACGGCACTATACGTAAGTTACATCTGCACTGTCTAAATCATTATAATGATAACCACCACGCAAACTTTGAGGCTTGCAAAAGTTGATAGATTTAATATAATTAAAATAAAATAAAAATAAGTATAATATTAGGATAAGAACAAAAATAAATTTTAAAAAATCTGTACCCATTAATCTCACATCTAAGGACTAGTTTTATATCTAAAGAATCTTAGTTGTCGTCTTCCTTTGAGAGTGTTTTGAAATATAGCAAATTCAAATAATGATTTAATTTTGATAAAGAAATAATCTACAATTATTCATGAGAGCAGCCTCGAAATGCTCTTGATTTCCAAGAAACAGCTTTTACCATCCAGTGTAATGTCAAATTAAATAACAATTAACCTGTCTCTTGGAAAGTCCAACTTCGTAACGAGGGTTAATAAATGATTTACTCTCAGTGGCGGTACACTTGCAGTAAAGTTACAGCTCGACTTATAAAAGTTTGTCACTTATTTACCTAACTTTTTAGGTCACCTACTTAGGAAAGTTACTACGACCATTTGAATCCGTAACGTTGCATTAAAATTAAATATTACTTAATTTAATGTACCCTTTAGTGTCTATGTTTATTTTCATAATTATAATATAGTTTCATAAATGACATTCTAAATAACGATTAAGCTAAAGGTTTGTAAAGGTTTTGCAACAAAATTGAAATTAATATTTTTCCTAAGTGCCCAAATAGTTTAAACTTTTCGTAATACATTAATAAATGCTTCATTTCCTATGCGACGGACTTACTCTTTAGCAACGGCATCACTCAATATTTAAGAAAAAATTATTGCATCATTACGGCTAATAAAGTCACCGAAAATGCTTACCCCTTTAGAGGTTCGTAATAGAAGAGATTAAACCGTACTCTATTTTACGAACCTTTTGCATATGTTCAGTCTTCAACAGCGTATGTTTGTCCACTTTTTCTGTCCGTCACAGGCTTTTAATTTCTAAACAAGATAGAGACTAGAAATTGTCTCATAATTTGCAGTTTCTCTGATTAAAATTGGAAATAAAATTTAAATTTACTTAAAATTAGATTTCCATTGGGCTCCTTTACATGTAAAAGTGTTGAAAATATATTGCTTTTGCATGTGGGATGTAAGAACTCTTGGCTCAGAACACGAATCTGTTTCTAATTTTTTTTTCTACTTAAAACACAATTCGCTGTACTGAGAAATTTGTCATTTTTAGTTTCACTTTCTTATCAAATAATTCATAAAAAATTCGGTTCTATTATAACATTTTTTGTATCTTGTAATTAAACAATTGACACTAAAAAAATCAAAATATAAATTACAAAAAAAAGAGCCAAATTAATTTTATGATATTTACGATATTTGTACGCCTACGAAAGACATACTAGGCAATACGTACACGCATTGAAAAGCATTACACATATTGAAAAGTTATATTAAATTTTGCCAAAAGTTTATTACAAACACCATATACCTTTAAAAGTTTACATTTTTACAAGTATCTAAGTATGAACGAAACCTTCTAATTGCGAGTTCTACTCGTACTTAAGATTGATCGATGGTGAAATAATGGGAGTCCCGTTCCCATTCCAAATATTAAATGAAATATTTTGATAAATACCTGCATGTACAAGTCATTCTCAGAACGCGAACTGCCCAGTGAATGAACATTTTTTTAATTTAAATCATGCTCAGTGAATAAACATTTTTTGAATTGAAATATTTTGTTGTATTATTGAATTTAAAATAATAATCATTCGTTTATCCCATTATGCAGAATAAACTATTGAAATGAAACGTATGACCATCACTATTAAAATTGTGCATTGATCGAATTATCTTCTAAAATTAAAAATTAAGTAATTTATTTTCAGAAGTTTTGACTGTCTAATCATGATTTCTTTACACAACAATTACAAAAGTTTTTGTGATATGGTTTATCAGAACCTGGTTTCTTTTATTACTAATTTATCGCTGAATAAAATCTAAATATACAGAATTTAGAATAATATTCATGTTCCTTAGTGTTCCTCTGTAAGACAGAGGTCTATGAAAATATATTTAAAAACTCAGACGTTATATGAAAGAAATCACATTTACCGAAACTTATAAAATAAGACTAATTATTATATATTCACAATTTATCTCTTAAAAGTAAATTAAATATAGATATAAAAACTACCTTCGAAATATAACTTTAAGAGACGGAGCAATTAATTCAAATAAATTTAATACATTGTAAGTAAATTCCATGCAAACAAACTCACGGAAAAGGGATATTAAACAGTGCGATTATATTTATACCCATATGTTGTGAAGATAAATAAATGATTTCGATATTATGAACTACACATTGAAAACTATTTTTAATTGTCACTATACTCATCTTTTCCTCGTGATTCCTCATTTGAGCTTTGATAAAAATAAGCCGTTGCTGGGTACTTCAAGTCAAATCATTATGTAGAATAAAGTATTCAAAATATTACTTAAGGTTTGTATTGAAAGTTTTATTTAAGATTAAAAAACTCTAATTTGATATAATCAAACTGTATTTAGCTTTATGTAGGCTTCTAACGATTGAGTTGAATTATAATTAGTTTTACGTTAATAAAATATGCACCGAGAGAATTGATGACACAGATTAAAAATCTCTTGAATTATGGAACAAAAATCCGAGTTTTCAAAAAGATTTTTAAACTTTGTTTGCCATGAGCCTACAAAAAGTCAATTATGAATCAAATCTGATCCCCAAATCAACAACTTTGTATGGACGATGCACTGGGGTTCCGCTAACCATAAATTAATATTTCATATGAGCGCGTACTTGGCGGTAACTCACTGTTAAATATTTGTATGCGTTAAGCCGACAGTCACTTGTTGTGTTCTACTCGACGACAGCTCTCTTTATGCTGCAGCCGTTCGCCGTCTGTTACAAAATTAAAAACTGTAAAAAGTTTTATATTGTCTGCAAATAGTTGAGTGCGATTGATGTCCTCAGCTTAGAGAAAGAAAGTTGGAAGATCACTATCAGCGATATACGTAACATCACGGAACAAGAAGCAAGCGAAGCACCGTAGCAACGCCTAGTTTAGAAACATTCGGTCTATATACCGATCGGAAATGCCTAGCAATAGCTATGGTCATAGTTGGATCGCACGAAATGAGGCGTCGAGTTCTGAGGGTAGTTTTTTGGTACTTATACATGACCAAAACGATGTACAGTTATATTTTAAGTTAGACTCTGCGTTATATGTTTAATCAAAGTAAACAAAATATCTCAGTCACAAACCGATCCTTGTAGTTTCCAATGGCAATGAAAATCATTTTTACGCTTGACGCCGGTTATTCAAGGCCTGTTAAACTAAATCAGTTACTGCACCTTTGCGAATTTGTGGATTTAAAACGTCACATTCACGTCGTCGATTGAGCAAAAATCGTTCAGTCAAATGAGACATAGTCCACCGTCACGTCACTTGATAATATCATATGTAGCATTCTTCCGCTTGCATTACATATTTTATTACAATTAGCAAATGAGCAATATATTTACATATAGGTATTCACACAAGCATGACAATTTGTGAGGACAATGATATATATATATATATATATATATATATATATATATATATATATATATATATATATATTAAAATCATCAACTGCAAATACGTCAGAATTTAGGTTTTCTCATACCTCGATAATGCATATAAAATACAAACCACAGTATTCACTGGACTTCGATGGAGAAATATACACTAAATAAACATGTATACTATGGGAAACAGATATTAACGCTATGGGCCCGCGTGCGGTCAAATGAAAACCGCCGCCGCTCCGTAGCCCTGCGTAACGATTGTTCAGAAACTTGTGATTGTGCGTACGGATTCGTCCCACGCGTCCGTATAAGACGGCGAGATTTTAGTCTCGCTTATTGCAATTATATGAAACCTTTCGGCCAGAGCACTTGTAAAAAACTTCGTTTCCTTTGAGGTCACGTTTATCTTGATAATTTCAAAAAATGTCCGCTTAAACGGTGCGTTGTCCAGCTGGTTGAGTCCGCTTTCAAGCCAATTTCGAGCTCATATATCATTGAATATTCACTCGTTTATTTATGTGTCGCAGGGCCAAAACGACGGGCCATAACTGCTACAAATTTGTCCTCCGGTACACCTCGTTTAAAGGAAGCACAGTCTTCTTTTAAGATTGACTTCTTAGTATGAGGCACAAAAGAGTAGACTTATAATATAATTGGTCAGCGATTCAAGTAAGATGAAATATATGAATATATTTCATGCACTCAACAGATGTCAAGTCACTGTCAACTTACCCGTACCCGTATTATCACTTTACGGCGATTCGATTCTCTTTGCCACGACTCGCAAGTTTAAATGAAATTTTAAATTACAATGAAAGTTTAAATTGTTATTACGTTAATATTCTTATATGGCAAGTTTTGAAACAAGTGTTAGTGCATATTGCGATGTGATTTATTTCAAGCGAGGCGACTGTTTTGCTTTTTTAATCACTTGTGCAGCGTTGCAGAGATTTTGCTTTCAAATTTCGATATGATTAATACGGTAAGGTAGGAATATATTTTGATTTAAAAATATATAATTCATTCTTTGTTAATATTTCTGATTTTCCGTAAATAGCAAAAATTTTTCATCGAAATCGTGGATGAAGCTTAATTTTTTAATATGTTTATTCATTATCGTTTCTTTACTTTTATAAATTTGAGCGTGATATTAAATAGAAGGTATATGGTTGATAGCACAATAAATTTCTCTATTTCTGAAACGTTTCGCTAAAATGGCAGCCAGAACAGTGTTATAAACACACAGCATATTGAACCAACAGTAGTCAATAGGAAGACTTCACTGCGCTCTCTTTCATACTCGTCACTAGAATTATATGGAATACACATTGAGTTCTTCGTCATTTAATAAACGATAATCGTTTTACGTTTATTCCTTTCACTTATTTTCACTGCACGTCAAATACATCGTTTTAAATGTTGTGGAAAAATTTATTGATGTTCTGACTACTCGTTGTTTTTTGTCAGTCTTTTGCACTAAAATATACTTTATTTATTTTATAAACAACCTTCATAAACTCAGCTCAGTCTCATTTATTTTTATCCAAAAGGTAGTTTGATAATAATCCGCTAGGTTTTTAATAAATATTTGTATTTACCAACATTTATAAATTACAAACAAACTGCAGTATCATCCCATTTTATCAAGCTCCAGAGCTTCTTAGAACTAAGAAGTTTGAAAGTCTAGAACTTTGTGATAACGGAACGTTTCCTGCGCAAAGAGAGGGCAGCATTGCTGGTTGAAATTATTTTTTTTTGCCATTTCACTCTTATGAATTTTAAAATACGTGAAAAATTGAATTAAATTATCAAAAGCGATGGATTTAAATAAGTCCCCGCTATATAAATGTATATTTAAATATACAATAAAAAAACTGAAATAAATAGATGACAAGGTGGAAAAAATGTTATGAATGGCTTCTTATTCAGTTGACCTGTTAAACACTAGAAAGGACAGAAACTGAATAGTTTGAATCTTACCCGTTTGTCGAACTTTGCTATAAAGGGGGTACTTCAACATATATGTCTATAAAGAAAAGTTTCCGCCGCTGATCAAGCCAATGGTATTTGATGTCGTCGAACTCGTAAATTTCCATTCAAATATTCATTTTAGAATTCATAAATAATATTGAACTCCTCTATGAAATCTTTTGATGGATACTCGCGGATATTTATGAAGATTATTTTGAGACTACTCTAATATTTATCTACTCCGAAATAAAGTTTCCAGCCTTGCGGAGTATTATTGTCTTCTCTTTGATTGCTATCTTTTAATGGAAAACAATATTTGTCAATAACTATTCATTATATTGAAATCATTTTGAAAATTAATGTTTCCCAGTTCGACGAAAGCACGTGGAATTGTAAATAATTATTTTTGAACTCAATCAATGTATTTGAACAAAGACTAATTATTTTATTCAATTATTTGTTTCTAATTTAATTGATGATGGTACGCTTTTATGTAATCTCGTTGACTTGTACTCGTATTCTTTTCTTTAAAAATACTGGAATATTGACATACTGTAACTTTATTTCTAAACATTTGCTGTTTACGAATCTGAAGAATGATATCAGTAACACTCTAAAAATTGCTTGATTTTTGTCGTTTGCTGAAAATATGAATATTTTTTTCGATTATTATAAATGTTGCAGATTGTGCACGGCTATAAAATGATAACCGCAGTCAAATTTTCACCAACGTCAAAAATTTGAGAAGGAAGCTAAATTTGGGCATCGGATTTTATTCTCTACCAAGTTTTCATAGCGGAGCAATAAAAAAAGTTAGAAAGATTGATTTTATTGTGTTACTAAAAAGATTTCGAACGCGTTTATCGGTTCGCTTCCTGTACGTGAGATCAATAGAATGCTGACCTATTTTAGATATTAATACTAAGTTAAAGACACCCAGTTGGTCGAACGGATACAAAACGGGTTCCATAAGGTATTTTGGTTACATTCCATTTTTATTAACGGCTTTTATTTCGTATGTATTAAATTTGTACTCTACAAAATTTTTGGTTCTGCAAAATTTATTTTCTGATTTTAATTAGATGGATTAATTTTATTAATTTTATTAATAGTGTATATAGTCTTTCTGCAATACCGTCTTCCAAAAATTAACTACAACAAAAATCTATAATTTCAATTAATTCGTGATGGATAGAGGTATTTTATTAAATTGTGGTTTGAATTTTCATAATCCTGGGTACAAAAGTATTTCATTAGTTGGTGAGAATTACAAATATGTTGTGCGATACTAGTTATATTTCCTCGACTTAATCCATATAATTACATTTGAGTATACCTATATATTTTATTTATGTTTCTCTTTGATTTATTTTCGTTTTATTACGTTATTACGTTCTCGGTTATAGACCTAGTATGTGATAGATTCTGGGAATCAATTATTCACTATCCTGTTGCCCCTTTCTTCGATTTTTATACTCTACAAAATTCTTTCGTTGCATTGATGAAAGTTAAGATAATATCTTAACGCATATTCAATTGTTAATTATTACCCTACTTTTTTGATAGTATTACGTTATTGAGGTATCGACATTTCTGGTAGGTATATTATATTCAGCAAGAGAGCTAGTCCTAAAACAGCATGTCTTTTTTGTACTAACAATATAACTTGCTTTGCTAAAATGTACGTTTCATTTCTGTCCCAGTGATGTCAGAAATAATTCCACGCTTCAAAATTACTTTACAGATTCTCATCTTATGAAAATAATACTTGGGTTATTTCTTTATCCGGTTACGGCAATAGTGACAGAAATCTCAACTATGAAAAGTAAAACTGGGGACTGTGAAAAATAAGGTGACACTGGTATGCACGCAGCTCAGAAAAATTACACGCGAAGTTACTTTATACAAAACCGATAAAGCGCGAATTTGGCTTCCACATTGAGGTTTCCTTACATTGCATCGTTTCAAATGAAATAACTTTATTCATCGTAAGTCTTCACTAATATTGATTACCTAGTGCAATTAATGTTTAATAATACCTAATATAATTAAGTAGGAACGGCATATATATTTTCCTGAAGATCTCAAAAAGTACGACGTCTGGAATTATGGTTATAAAATTACTACAACTTGTTCGTAGGCTTTTAAAAGTCCGTATTTTCATAATTTTTGAATCAAAACTTTGAAAAACGAGGGAAAAGTTTTTTATTTGCATATTTTTCAGTTCATCTCTGAAAACATTTTTCCTTAACTTTATGTAGTATACTTAAAATGATGATCAAACATCTTTGAGACCTTTTAGTTACCATTTTTAACGATTATATCATACTATAAATATAATGTTATACCATACTGTAAAGGAAATTTTAAATTTTTCAGATTTGGACAAATGAGGTATCGTTAGAGTTACTTAAACCTTCTTTATCTCTTTAGGTAAATGATGTCACCATCCATGCAACAGGGTGACTGAAATTAGCAATTTTTTAGAAAGTAAAAATGTAAAAATTCAAAAAGATCATCCAGACGAGCATCGAATAAAAGATTTCCAATATTTAGTATATTGTATAACTAAATACGACGTTTGTTGTTTAATGATTTGCATAGAATTTAGCTTTATGTTATTCAACAACGTTCGAATAAGAAATTTTGTTTACAACCTTAAATTGTTAGTTAACATTCCGTTATTAATCACCGGAAAATAAAAAAAGGAATTGTATATAATATAAATAGCCCCATAGAAAATTAACGGCTTTGAAAGAATATTTCATTTATACAAAATATTCATAAGATTTCAATGAAGTAATTTATTTGAGTTCATTACGAATTGTATCAAAGAAATTGTATTAAATGACTAATTCAAAAATAGTATCATAAAATATACAGAAAAACGTGATAAAATTTACTTTGAATTCATTTTGTAAATTTCTAGGTTTATAGTAGGATTTCTTCCTGTTAAGGGGCATATCTTCTTAAATAACTAAACAAATTCATGAAACCTTTTACTTTTTTCCCCGTATCTATATTATTTTCTTGTACCTTAATTTTATTGTTTAATATTTTTAATCCATTTTTATTTTGATTTCTTAATAGGAAATATATTCTACAACTTATTTTATATACCATTGCTGATAGCAACACTCCACAGTCATTTGTTTTCATACATGGAAATGTGAACGATAAAGCGCTTTCTGTGTCGTCCGGTGTAAACCGAAGTCTCTCGCTGTATATTGAAGTTTGTATAGTATTCACTAACATAATTTGTATAGCTTTGCGAATTTAGAAAAACTAGTTTAATTAGCTCGAATCAGAGGGCCAATGAATTTTCCTACACTAACACCATACTCATTCCAATTTTAGACATTTTTATAAACGAAAGGACGTGTCTGGATCATACAGTAGAAATTATGTTTCTGTGCACGGCTATGCCCAGTAAATATTAGTGGCAAATACATCTATTTTATGCAAACAACTTGCAATTTATGTTTTGTGCAAATATTATTATTATTCTTCGCAATATATTTTTTATTACAAAATGTTGTCATCGTATATTATTGCCACAGAGGTATAAATCATAAATTAAAAAAATGTTCTCGCTCGTAATCGCATTTTCCTCCTTAAAGTTCCATATCTAAAAAAACTTTTAAGCATGAGTAGAACTCGCACTACGAGGGTCCCGTACACATTTCGACAGTTTTATACATTTAAGCGTATATAATATTTCTATTAAGCTATTTAAAGATATAAATTTTTCACAATGTTAATATATTGTAACGTATTACATCTTCAACAAGCTTAAAAATCTGGTACATATTTCAAAAATCTAAGATAATTGCTATAGTTTTTATGTAATATTCTAGTTAGATTTGACTAATAACGTTTTTTCGTGATTTTTGGTTCATTCGTTTTGGAAATAAGGTGGCAGAGTAGTATAACTTTCGAAATATGTAAGTATTTAAGGATTTTAACGTGATATATAAAATGAGAAATAAAAATATTTTGTAAGACCTTTATTCAATCCCTCTCTAATTATTATACGAATACTATTATTATACGAATACGAATAATTATTATACGAATACTAAAAAAGTTGGTGGTTTAATATTTGTGCAAATATGTGAGTTAATGAGATGTATAACTATACCAACGTTTTTTTTAACTTGCATGTTTTCTGAGAAAATTGATTGAAAATGAAATAAAATATCAGTGTATTATTTGTTATATCTTTCGTAGGAATAAAAATATGGTGTGTATTTAAAAAATTATTACATCTAAAATATTTGCTATAATTGTCCTATAATTTTTGCGTGGGCTTCTAGAGACCCATATTTTTTATAATGTTAGTTTGATTAGTTTCGGAAATTCACGGAATAAGTATTTTTCAGGATATATCTGAAGATGTAATACCTAAAATTATGAAAAAAAAATGTTTGAGACACTTAATTTTAAATGCGATAATCATACTTTATTTTCGAAAATTATTTCATACCAAATTTCAACTGAAAATAGCGCACATATAGGTCGCATTGTTATCTAGTTTAATGCAAAATGACAGAAAGCATATAGTTAAATTCCATAATATGCTTCTAAAATCAGCCAATGCATGTAAATGTAACTTGCGGTATTAACTTCCAAATATATGACTTAAATTTATCTGTAGGTGTTGCTAAGGAATATAAAGAACGAAGATACGAAAATAAAGCAATAATCCACCAGTAAATTAATTTAAATAATTACGACTACAATTTGTATTTAAAATATTGGCCAAATAAAACGAACTCTTATTCAACTTATTGTTATGTATTTGTAATATAATAAAAATATTCCATTTTTTTCTTGTTCTCTAGAAAAACATATGCTTCAGTCATTTATATAACGAATGAAGTAAAATTATATTAGAGCGAGTAAAGTGATTGACGTAATCCAATCACATTTATATGTTGGTTATAATTTAACAAGCAGATACGTTCCGCGTAGGCGTGGTAACGTTATTTAAAAATTTTATTCTTTGATTTTTGTATTACGATTTTATTAAAAAAAGTTCTCATAAATCACGAAACGGTTTCATGGTAATGTCGCCTTAACGTTATTATATTAAAATAGCTTGACCATTATGAGACGACTGGAGACGGAGTGAGTACGGTGAGACGATTTTCTTTATAAATTTACTTATTTTATAATGTATTTTCTACCAAGGTTTTTTTATGTTTACGAGAAGTGAAAACGTTGGAAATTGACTTCTGTTTGTTCCGAAATAATAAAAGATTTAACAAGTTAAAACGAAGCTTTCTAAACAATCCTTTGTATTATTTCAGATATACGTAGGCTGCTAGAAAAGTATAATGTGTATTTTATAAAATTTTAATTTCATGCACGAAGTCAGAAAATTTTTATTAACGTGATGTTACAAAATTTAAAAAATCGGAAGAGCTAATTTACAACAAATATCGAAAAACCAATTTTAGAACCGCTATTTTGCACCCTTCTCATATGCTGGTGTCTTTGCCATAGTTGACAACCTATCTCCACGACGTGGCTCCACACACGTATTGGAACTTATAAAGGCGTAGCCTGCGTAATATCCATTTCACTTCACAACGATCGAACGACGCTGGAATTGATTGGAAGCGACGCCCATCAGATCGAATTATTGTAATGAAGTTGAGTGCTGAGTGGCAATTTTGGAAGTGTTTTTTAAACATGAAAATAACGGATTCGATTTATGTGGTGCATCGTTGTAGGTTATTTCAATCTTCAATATTTAAATATCAACTCTTCAACTGTTGCTCCACCGATTATTGAAGGAAAAATAATCGACAAATTATGCTTTTCCCTGTTTATAATTAAATTAGCTTTATATTAGATCATAAACCTTTTGTTCTTGGAAAGTTTTATCCATTTGTCAGAAATAAAGAGTTACCGCCAAAATTTCTGCTTTTTTCTAAATTAAAAAGAATTTTTCTCGGTTTCCTCTATAAAGATAAACTTTTTTCCTTTAATAAAATGAGATAAAAGTGTACCTTAGAATTTTTTTTGAATATAAATTTGTATACATACTTTATAAGCACTAGTTTCTTAGTAATATAAATAGTATATATTTTTTTTAAATAATAATTCATATTTGAATTTGGTACGAAATATTTCTCGTATTACTTTAAAAACTTATAAAATCATTGAATTTTTTCTCAAGTATATGGGAAAAATCTGTGACGTTCAAAGGGTTATTAAATAACATATTTACATGTATTTTAAAAAAATAGGAAATATCTCAACAACGGAGATAAAAAATATTTCTATGGTTTCCATTTAGTAGTTACATTCTCTGCGTGTCCATTTATTTTTGTTGAGGACTCTTGTTTAACGTAAATTAAGGACGTTTAAGGAGATTAAGGTACATTACTGAGGACATGTGGGTACGTTAATGGACGCTACCAAATCGTCATGTTTTTCCATTCAATTTGCTTTTATTTGTCATTGGGTTCTGTTACTTACATCTTAAAAAGTTGGAAGAAATTTCATGCTTGTTGAGTTGGAAAGATTAATGAAAAGAACGATTAAAAATATGTTTTAGATAGTTCATAATTTATAATATTTTTTGTATCTAACTAAAAAATGCATATCACGCAAAGGTAAGTTTGAATTTAACTCGGAATAGAAATCTATTTCATGGCATAAATAAACCTAATAATTACATTTCGAATATATTTATTTGAAGACCACGATTACAGACACGTTGTGATATTGTACAGGCTTCATGTAAATGTGGCGTATGTGACAATAAAGTGAAATATCATTATTAGGAGATAGAACTGTTAAAATATTATCTCTTGTTACATTGAATCATCTAATATTCTGCATGATGGAAAGTATAAGAAGGGTGGTGTTAATTAAACCTTTTAGTGAAATTATTTAAATTACTGATTACTAGCGTGACCCGTGCAAAATCTTCGCATTATTTATTCCATTATGAAGCTCAGATGACAGATCAAACAAATATTTTACTAAAATTGACATATAGAGGCGCAAGTATCAAAAGCATTGAGCTAAAGCGCCACTTTATTTATACGTGAGTGGATTTGAAATTAAACAAAAATTTTACCGACCGTCAATCATATTGACGTTGAGCCGTTCGATGGCAGCATTGCTGTTTTGTGTATATAATTTTAATAATTAATTAATTTGCGAAAACAATAGCAATTATAAATTTTTTAGTTGTGGATGCCGGTAGAGCAAGCAATTATCTATAAAATGATATATAATTTATGTGGATTAGTTGTGAGGTTTTTTCTAAAAAGGGAGAGTAACATCTTAACCTTAGCGTATTAATATATATGACGATGATGATGATGATGATGATTGGTGCTTAAAGAACGTGGGCATGTAACAGATATACAAACAAATATGATTTACGGTATATTGTTTATTTATCTCCATTTGCGTCATGCGTCTATAGTCGATATCTCAGGAATTTTAACAAAAAAAAATTCTTTTATTTCTTATTTTGTGTCTGAATTAGAGCTATTTAAATGTATTAGATTGTCATCAGTTTAGAATGTTGGTATTGTGATACCGTTTATTGCAAATTTGCAACATTTTTTGGCAATAAAGCTATATTTATTTATGATGTCTTCTTTCTTATTCATATATTAATAAAACAATTGCTAAAGTTATTTCCGATAACTGAGCAAAGTTAAAGTATCCAAGCTTATCTTTTGTAGGCCAAG
This sequence comes from Druceiella hillmani, assembly GCA_039881145.1. Lineage (NCBI taxonomy): Eukaryota > Metazoa > Arthropoda > Insecta > Lepidoptera > Hepialidae > Druceiella > Druceiella hillmani. The sequence continues at coordinate 34,164,339 of JAYKKI010000018.1, read as the reverse complement.
AATATCCTATGGTGAAGTATTGCTTATTTTATAGTGTTTATTAATTTATTAGGAGTAATTTTCACGTTATTATGGACACTTTTTTGCTATTATGATTAGTGTTTTTCATCAAAGTTCATTTTCATTCCTAATGTGTTTCCCATTGAAGGCATCTTTTGCATATCGTATTAATTCAGTAAGGTTGCATTAAATTAATGTTCTATAGTCTGTTGGATAAAAGTGTTTATTTCCATAACAATTCAAATTATTGGTAATTGAAGTATGTATACTCATTAAATTATTGACTTGGTAACTGCAATATCTTCATTAGTTCACATAGTATATTCAATTAATTCAAAATAAGCTATTTACAAAATTTGAAAGAAATTATGATTACCTTCAAAATAATTATGATTTTCTAAAGTCAGGAGTTTATTACTGTATTGGTTTTTGCCATAACAACATCACCCAACTGACAATTTACAGCATTTAAAGATTTCGTCGAAAAAATATGTAACGTGCTGAATTGTTATTATTAATATCTTAATATCCTTAATATAAGTTCTTAATATCCTTAGGTACTTGAATATTTGTTTGCATATTGACTGCATAGCGGTTTTCCTCAATGAAAAAATATTCTAATGGAACAACATTTTTTTGTAACATTTCATTATTTATTCAAGCACAATATAAGTATTTATAACTTAAATTGAGAATCATCGAAATCATAAACTACGTCAATCAAATATCTATACAACATATATATATATATATATACATATATATATATATATATATATATATATATATATATAAACATATATATCTATATATACATACAAATATATTATATATATACATACACATATATATATATATATATATATATATATATATATATATACACTATAAGCATTACAATCAACATTTTCACACTTTTTTCGATTTTTCATGTAACAAAACACGGTCGCCTAAATTATCCCCAGTGTTCTTATTGAAAAACAAATATTTCCATAAATACTTGAATAACTTGTCAAGGATGAAGTTTTCTTGCAAGTGAGAGATAAGTTTTCTACTGCAAAATATTTGACAATCAACAAGCTAAACGATAAAAAGACCCGTTGAAAATTCGGAATTTAATTTGTAAGTCCGAAGTTATTGATTGAATTATTATTTATCTCTTCTCTCGACAATGTCGAAGGGACTACTTGTATATATAGTTTGCATAGTCTCAATAACTTGATGGTTAGTAGTATTGTGTGTATAGTCTTAATAATTTTGTGGTTATAATATGTCGAGTTCCATGAAATATGTTCCAGAAGATAATAATTATGGGTAGACTAGCAAAAATATTAAAAAATTCACTAACAATGTAACTTACATAATTATTCATGGAACATTCTTTGACCAGTTAAAATATAAATTGTTGTTTAAATTTTTAAATGGTTATGTTTTTAAAATTACATAATAATTTGATATTTAGTTTACACATATTTACAAAATTTACAACCTACAAAAGGCACCGAAAATACCATTTTTATATAAAGATATCAAAAGGAAGGTCATCTCGTTTCCTAATATACGTCTCTATTACCTAAGTGATTTTTCAGGAAGGATTTATTATTCATTTAATTTAAATAACAAATTTAATATTTAGACATTTTTATTTCACAAAGTATAATGCTTTATTTACATCAAATGTTCAAATTGACGATTTTGAACCGAAATACGAAGATTTAGAAAATTACACCGCAAACATGTAAAAGTTGGCTGATATACTGAATTGTATGTAGTACAGATATTCATTCCTAAGTTACATTCAAATATTGTTTTTCTAAAGTCGACTATTTGATTAAAAAAGACCCAAATGAAAATCCAGGGAGCGCTCTGGCCAAGTCATCGTATCGCCGCCACTAATCCATCTATGTAGAAAAACGTGGTTTAAGTGTAACGTACTCTCTGTGCTTAGGGACATAATGCGCCATACTTCTGGCACCGCATTCTGTTGTTGGCATATAATGGGACGTTTGTCGATCTAGTAAGCCTGTTGATTCTCAGAAACTGCAAATATTCTATTGCATTAAAATTTGAGGACAGCTCGAATGGAAAAATAAATTGCCCGTTTCATTCCACGATTCCACAGAAAACTGATATAAAGACTTGATTCTCGTATATAATAGAAGTTTACAATGTATCAGTATTGCGAATTAGGCATGTGAAATATTCCCAGATGTATATATTTTGCCAATACATATTGTGTTTTCAAAAAAATTCGGATTCACTTAAAGTTAGGGTTTACTATCACAGCATTTTCTCTACATCCATTTAACATTATATTGATGCATGCCTTATCTTCTTGGTACTCGATGAATAAAAAAATGTAGTATATAATCAGCTTTTCCAGTTTTACTCATTTAATATTGTATTATATTTAATTATAGTCAAAATTGGTCCCTGTCTTTCCCTAACAATTAACGCTGTGGACAGCTTCTGAAAGCTGATCTCCGCTATTCTATCTTCCAAATACGATAAATGTAGTCTAATAGACACAATGAGCAGGAATTTCTTGTAACGCTTCACTCCGTGTTGGTTGTGACTGCACTTTGAAACTTAGTAGCTTTTTGACTATTGCCTCTTGTTACACCAGATTAGTAATGCTTCATGGCATAATTACGCGGCCAATAAATATCCCTTTGGGGGATTTGAGTTTGGCATGTAAAACAGTCGAAGTCGCTTTGCTTTAATCCAGAGTCCATTAACAAGCCAAGTAATTATTTTTGATACACCGACCCAAATAAAAGGCACAAAACTAATTGTTTTGTTTTTAACTAAAATTAAAAAGTACGTAAACTCTAAGATAACAAATAACTTATGGTAGTAAGAGCGAAAGGCAAACAACTAAACTTAGTATTTGAACGTTTGTAAAATCAAAACAAATACGTCTCTTACTATTATTGTTTTCTTTCAAATAATATTTTTATTTCTTACCATTTTTGTACTTCCCTTAAATTTTCTATTTGTTTATCACAATTTTTGCGTGTTCCTTAACATAGTCAGCATATTAACATAGGTTTATTATTACTATTTGTTGTTATTTAACTATTACAGGAACGTGAGTCAGGTTGCCATATAAAAAGTTTAAATTATAGGTACATAATTAGTGGTTTCTTATTTTGTTTTTCTAATAGAAAATATGTAATATTTTCTTTTCTTGGGACCACCGTAAAGGACAAATGAAATTAAAAAATGTAAATATTTAAAATTGTATCCATGTAGTGGTCTTTTTTTAATAATCCAATTAATATTGTTTTCAAGATAATTTATATGCCATTTTCAATAAATATTTTACACAGTGGGTGGTGGAAATTTGAATACAAATGTCTTTAATTACATATTCCGTGAACTAATATGAATATTTTCAATTATTTTTCCTAGTTTTTGGTACAAAACAAGGGTTTGTGTTATAGCTACACTAATAACGTACAAAAATAAAAAGATATTGCCACAGGAAGAAAGAAAGAACATTGTGCATCACTTAAAGTTCTACCACCTACCATATTAACCGCTCATTTTGAATATCTGCACAGTATTCACAATAGTAGTTTATATGACGAAATTATCACAGACTTTAAGATGTCATCTTTCCTTCTTCCTCATCAATACTTGGATATTTGACAGCATGTTGGTATTTTTTTATTTTTAGAACAAATGTATCCTTTATATAATGCCATCTGTGCTAACTGACTCGTAATTTGTTTATCAGAACTATATTTTCTTGGCGCTTCATCCTCAGAGTCCGCAAAAACTAAAAAGAACTTGTGCAGTTTGTCTTTATTTGGTTATAATAGGACGATGGAAAATTATTTATTAATTGATTAATATCCATTAATAAATTATAAAGGTATTGGGAATCAGATTATTAACAATACACGACTAAGATGTAAAATAGAAAGTAAATTAACATAGTGAAAAATGATAAAAGTACGTAATGAAGTTTTAATAAAAATACTATGTAACCTTAATTGTTTAAACGTCTGTATGTACTTAACCGAGTAAAGAATTGTGAGTGTACGAACTGAACTCTTTAATAGTTAACAGGTTTATTGATGCTACAAGTGGTTAAAATTAAAGAAATTTAAATAAATTGTTATTTTTAATTTGGACTGTTAAAAATAACCAATATATTTATGAAATAGACTCGACTTTCTTTTTGCGCTAATTATTAGATTTCAGTAGGTATCTCGTTCAATTGTTCATACAGCCATACCAAACAGGTTCACTTATTGTGAAATCTGTGTGACCACATACGTGTGGAAAGCCTCTTAGTTGTTGAAACCAACAAATTATTTGGGTTTAAGGACTCAGTAATTTACTTGAACCAATATTTGAAAACATTAGCACCAATCGTCTTTATATCAGTCGGTGTCTCGTGTCGATAGAGTATATTTACATTAGTGTAACTATTAAAGCACATTAGAATGTGCAGAGGATGTTTTACGAATTCACAAAATATAAAATAAATAGTAAACAGGATTCATAAAGATGTTTCTGAAGTACATACAGGTTTATTGCATGTAAATATTATATTTGAAATATTTAAGAATAGTGAGTTTCAATAAATATCTTAGAGAAAAATATAGCACGTAACCGCGATCATTGTCAATTCATTCGTAAGCGTAATATTTCATGTCAAAGGCAATCCTAAATTTTCGTTAGGTAAATATTTCAATCAAGGACTTTGTTTATTTTTTGGAAAAGCTTAAAAGCTTTTGTTTGCCTAAATTAAATGAACATTAAACTTTGAATAACATTAATTGGTAAAAAACCTGTACCCGTGATGCTGACTGGTGAGTCGATTAAACTAGGCTCAGGGCAATTTTATGGATTTTTACTTTCGAATAAATATTTTATTTCACTTTTTCTTTTTCCTAATTCTTTTTTAATACCTATTTAGAAGATTCTAAAATTAATAATCAGTTTGGAGAGAATCGTCCGATTTTTAATTATACTGGCTGTCTGAAATATTAACTCTTACGAGATTAACACAAATTTTTTTGGCATTTGTTTTTCGTATTGATTTTACACAAGATTTACAGAAAAAGTAAAGATAATAAAAACATTACCTTAAATTTTGAAATAGCTAGAAAAAACACTAACAAAAATCGGACCTAATAAGTGCGCGTCGGAACGCATATAAATTATGGATCAGTGGGTGTGATATATTTGGAGCAAGTTAAATGAAATAATTTAAATTGAATGTTATAGTAGCTGGTATTCAGTTTTTCTCTAATGAAAAAAAAAATTAAAATTGAGTAAAAAAATAAAATTGTGCCAAGGATCGATGACACATTGTATATTATTTTGAGGGACTGATTCTGAAACAAAGATAAATAAGAACTCAATTTTATTTTGAAACACCTTATTAACTATTTAAAATACCTATCTAATGATTTAAAAATACCTGTCTCATTTGATGAGATGCGCAAAAACCATTTCACTCTAATATTCGAAGGAGAACTGTTGATATTTTATCGGTAACTATGTCGTACCGCCTTATTATTCTGTATAATTTTTCTGCTTTGGTGAAACCTACTGTAAATCTACTAAAAGCTACGGTAGTATCATCGTCCGCCCTTTTGCACTAACGTGGAAGAGGCATGGAGACAGTAGCAACGAAAAAACATTTTTTAGTGAATTGATACTACTTTTTTTATCCCTTAGCTTAGGAAAAGTTAGTCAAAAAATGTTAGTTGTAACTTAGGTTGATGTTACGACAAATGTCTGGATTTATTACAAACAGATATTCGTTTTTAACTTGAGTTGAGTTTATTTCTTATTTTTAGATTCCAGATAGAAAGACGAAAAATTCTGTGGATTGCCCTATATAAAATAAGTCAAATTTTGTGGGCAAAATTGTTAGAAGTGGGACATTCTTTGTTTGTAAATTTTAAGAGAAGTGTATATGGTGAGAGAAAAAAAATACTAATTGTCATACCATTCATACTTGCTTTCCCATACGAAATACTTTTGGCTTTGTGATTATAACATTCGTTAATAAAGATAAATATTTATTATATTAATACTCATAATGAAACGTTGCACCGTGTACAACTTTCACAATTTCAGAAAAAAAAACATGGAGATAGAATAAAAAAAAAATACTAATTACCATACAATTCATACTCTAAGTATAATATTTACCACTAAAGGTCAAACGGAATTAAACCTTTTAATTTAAGCAATTTCCTAAAAGTCAAAATAATACAATACTTTAGTTCCTAAACTACTGAGACTAAAGGTGTTACGTATTATTTTGATTTTAGCATTCAAAATAATACAATACCACTTTAGTCTCAGTAGTGTAGGAAATAAGTAAGGAACATATTTTTTTGGATATTTTTTAGTAAATTCTTGAAGATATACTCGAAAAAAAAATATTATCAAGACCCTCGTGTACAGCCCTTTCAATAGAGAATTTAAACAATTTTTTTTGATTATTTAATTTATTTTAGAAAAATTTACTAACAGCAAAAAGGGTGTGGGATATCAATTGGTACGGACAAAGGTACCTCGTTTCTTGCTTGGACATACATTTTTTTCTACACGCTCTCTATTTCTCAAGCCAAGGAGGACTCGCGCCGAGGAAGGTGTTGTGTATCAGTCTATGTAGGTAAGCAGAAATTAATGTGGTTGTGTCCAGATGTTACTCTCTAGATCTGGAATGAGTAACTAGATTTGAACAGGTGAGGTACCGTTAGAATCATCTTAACTATCTTCACGTCCTTGAGTATGCGACTTTATGATTCGTCCAATTTGATGGATGTGAATTGCCATTATGTAAAACGTAAAAATGTAATAATTCCGAAATGTCACCGAAACACAAACCCAAACCTCAAAATATGAAGGTATAAAACAAATCGAAGTAAATAATAATTATAACCCATCAATTGTCACAAAACTGTACCATAATAAATTAAGAAAAATACTAATACAAGAAATATACCCGATCATACCAAATAATAATAATATTTACTATAAATCTATCCCATACATAGGTAATATATCTCTCAAATTAGGGAAACTCTTAACTAATAATAAAAATATAAATAATACATGTGCGTATAGTACTGTAAATAATTTGAGTAAAACCCTTATTAATAATAAAGAAAAAATTGATAAACATAGTGTATACATAGGTCAAACAGGAAGAGATTTTACCACAAGATATAAAATACATATTGCCAGCTGGCGAAATAACAAACCAGACGCATCTCACTTTGCTAAACATCTCATTGAAAATAATCATTACCCTTATACCGATAATGCCCCCTATATATTATAAATAAATACAAAAGATAATAAACTTAATATCTTGGAAACATTAGAAATAAACAGACATAAAAAAGACACCAACGTTAATATATTAAATGAACAATTAATATAATATCATTACCCATACTTAATATCTTCTAAACATAATACAATTATAAAGCATTGATACTACAGTACTCTTCAAATTGTTTCAGCCCTCATACACATATAGATATAAGTATATAAAAATTAAAATAAATAAATAAATATATGTAAATAAATTAAAAAAAATATATATGAATAAATAAAACCGGAGATATGTAGAATTAGTGGTATAACCTTGTTCTAACTTTCAGATATCCTTGCTTTTGTTTAAATATATTACTGAGAATAACTTCCAGTTAATTTTATTACATACACCGGAACATTTGCATTGTATAACCTCATATAATAACAACAATTGAACTTATTATCCTCACTAAAATACTGGTAGATCGTATAACTCTCGGAAACCTACACCGCTCCCCTACTATAAATTCATTAAACACAAGCAGTGGGAAAACCCACACAGACCCGGCTTCCGCTATTGTATTTGAAGCATATAAATGCTGTTTGATGTTCCTAAGAGTTATTCTTTGCTAATATCCCACCTGAAGATGTTGTAATACAAAGAAACCTAGGTCGTGGTAAAGAATTTAAAGAAAGTTGAAATCATACTACATCACGTAGTTTCATTTATTTGGGACCTAAAATTAAGAAAAAGTATTTTTAAATCCTCATAAATAATCCTTTCAAACGACATCCCGCTCTTCACATAGAATTTAAAAAAAAGCTAAACCTGAAAAAAGCTTTCTAAATTAATATTTTTTGAGTTTCGGCTTGTAATTGATGCAAGATAATATGTTTTATTATTGTGCCAAATTTAAAATTTCTACATTGAACAGTTTCTAAAAAAATAGCTATAAGGGACATGTAGACAGACACGTGAGGTTTTTTTTAAGGTATCGAACCCTAGAAATTTGGCTTTCAACCTTAAATTGTTATTTGATATACCGTAATAAATTCGCAGAAAATGGAGGAAAAATTGTACATCGATTGCTTCATAAAAATTGAATGCTAATGAAATACATTGAATGCTTCATAAAAAATTAAGGACTTTGAGAGGTCACTTCATACCTAAATATATCTTGCACGAAAAGTTAAAAAATATTTGAATGAAGAAATTTCCCTGAATGCACGATTAAAATATTATTATTATTCATTATAATTTTTTCAAATATTATTAAACATATTATAAAACAATGCTATTGTTAGATTATTGCTAGTAAAGTATAAATCAAGAATCAAACATGTTCTCCTCAAGCTATTTTATTGAGTTTAATCTAATTGTTATAAACCACAAATTATCGCTAGTATTCGCACTTTTCCTTTTTAGAGTTTCGCCCCCTTTTTCTAAAGTTTGTTTATATTCAGTTCCAATCTGAACTTGATAACGATGCGGTATTTTACACCCCATAAAATCTTTATAATTCAATTACATCACTGAAGTATACAGTATAACACATTGCACCGTAATTAAGTTTATCGCCAAATAACACACAGAGAGCAGTTAAATTTAATATGCTGCTTACATTGGTACCTTCATAGAACTAACAAAACAGTAGTTTAAGTTTATCTTTCAGTATTGTTATTGAATATGAGAATCTACTGAAAAAATTAATGTAATTAATGATGACTCTAATTTGAATTTAAAACAATGGGGAAATTAAATCAACTTTCATTCAAGTTATTTTTATGTCACTAATATAAAGTTTTCTTTTAATTTTCTTGCTTTGGGTGGAAGGAAAAGAAAAGAAGCTCCTTTTGCTAATAAAAAAGCAAGACTGCGAGTCATTTACGTCACGAATGAGGTAAAATTATGTCATGGCGAGTAAATTTAACAAGCGAGTACGTCCCGTGCAGAAATGACAAAGTTTTTGAAAATTTCTCTTCTTTGATTGTTTTCATATCACACTTTTTTTTAATATACTCTCTTACCTCCCTAGGACGTTACTGGACAAAAAAAAGAAATATGTATGTTATTTGATTTATAGTTACGACAAAACAATTTTCTATGTGACAAAATGCGTATTAGAGTATTGCGTGCTTTTGACTTTTAAATTTTCATGTAGCAGGTTTCGAATTTATGAAATTACTTTAAGCTTTTGCTTACAGCTTCATTCGCTTAGATATTTGAATATTTTTACAAGCATAATTTTTATTAAAAACTAAGCTAGATACTATTTACGAGTTGTAGGTTGACATGTGATGTTGTATATTTTAAAGGTACCATTCGTTTATTAACACAATTTACAATATGTGAATAGCATATGTATAAAAAATGTATTTGTCTAACCCACAAAAGTTTTTTTTCTATAATTCATGTAATGGTTTTAAATACACCCATTAATTACAAACATAATATTTATAAAAGTGAATTCATTTAAAATATGTTCATCATTTTTCAACTAAAAATATATGAATTTATGAATATTTTCAAATTATTTCTTAAACTAGTATTAAACTATTTACCAATAATAAGTTTTCACAGTGTAAATATATTGAGACGTATTATATAATATATCTTTCACAGAAATCACGAATATAATATATCTTTTAATAAATTAAAAGATCTAGGGTAGTCGTTATAGTTTTCCTGCAAACTTATAGTCAGGTTTTACAAATCCTATTTTTTTATTTTTGGCCGTTATATTTTTGCACATTTTTTTGAAACATCTTTTTAAATAAACCATTTAAAATTGTAATAAATTTTTTTGTATTCCATGTAACAACTCTTTCCAAATAATACTCGACATGACATACAAAATGAGAAAAAATATTTCTTGAAGACCTTCATTTACTTCCCATTTAAATTTTATAGGAATTTTTTTGAAATTCGATGGTTTAAAAAAACTTATGTATTATGCCAACTTGTAAATTTCTACGTTGCATAATTTTGAGAAAATCAGCTTTGAAAGTAGAAAAATACAAATGCTATATTTTTAGGAGAAGGAAGAATACAGAAATGTTTTAAAAATTATGACTATAGTTGCAACCTTTGCCTCGGCTTAAAAAACCCCATATTTTTATAATTTTAGGTTGAGAAATTTGGGAAACAAATGGGACGACGACATATTTTTTGAATATTTTTCAGTACATATCTGAAAACTGGATACCTAAATTTGAAAAAAAAAAATATTATGCATATTAAATACTATATGTGTCTTTGAAACCCTTATAACCAGTGCTTTCAAACGATACACCGCACTATACTCGGAATTAAAAAAATCTCGAATACCTAATTTGCCCTACCTAAACTTTTCAAACGAATAGTTTTGAGTTTTGGCTAGTGCTATATGTGCGGGTTGTGTTTTATTACCGTGCTAAATTTCAAGTTTCTAAGTCAAGCAGTTTCTGAGTGGCTATGACGGCTATACCAACAAATACGTAAGTGATCTCATCTTTTAAGTTATGGAATCCTAGAAACAGTGGGATGGAAAATATTATTGATAGTTATACATTTCACACCATTTTCCCTACCTGAAGGAATGTAGTTTTCTGATTATTAGTATATATTAATCGATGAGAGCAAATCTTTATTTCAATGAATAATCGGAATGTAACATTTCACTTTATACTATTGCCAAAATTTAAGTTTATCATTTAATTAAATTTAGTGAAATCCTTTTTGAAGTAAAAGTTCTATAGCGTCTGGATCATTCTGTCACAGGAAATTCATATAATGCTTGAGAGAGCGCGGATATAGGCATATTCCTTTGTGGGAGAAGAAAAGCGAGAAACTGTAAGGTAACGTCTAATGTAGTGATTTCACTAGAGTATGTGCATAAAGAGGTTTCAATTTATCCATGAGATTATGCGTCAGGCCCACATTTTTGATTAGATTTTTTTCAATGCCTGTGGGATAAGAGAGAGAATGCATATTTTACAATAATTAATACATTCCGATATAAAACTCAATTTACATCGAGATATTTTTGAAAACATGTGTGTTTTTACTTTACTGACTTATCCCACGTTGCGATGTCATTATTATTAAAAACATGTTTGAACAACAAAGAGAGGAAAATCCTCTCTAGTGAGGATAAAGAAGAGAAGTAGAGTCTGTTAAGTGTTTGCCGATGTCGAATTATTGCCATAGTCTGTTTTTAAATAAATGAATCTCGTTACATTTCTTTTGCTAGACCGTTTAGATAATGCAAAGAAATCCTAGTGCGATAAATTCATAGCGTCTTCCAAACAAATTAGTTCAGATCTCAAATTCGCCCTTCCCTGGATTCTTTTAAAGAACATAATTTGTTTTATAATTAGCTTCCACTAATGCTTACCAAAAAATAATATTTGCGGAGTGCGATATTGTACTTTTGCGCTAATAGTGTATTTCGTTACGTCTCGAGCGCATCGTTTTCGTAAGAATTAGCATGAAGGATAAGTATCGTCAAAGATATCATGAGCTGAAAAACGTATCTCCAATTTTGATATTAATATGTAATAATTTGAAAAAGCGTAAATCAACGTAACTCAGTCTAATTTCGGCTTAAACATGATGCGGTTAATTTTTGTATAATTTGGGTTTTGTTTCTTTTAATTTTTACATAATTTGAGTAGTAATTTGTCAATTTCTCTTTGAAATATTGATCAAAATACTTTCTTATTAGCTCTACGTTAGGTAAGTTTTTTATTTGCGCTTTTCACTAATCTGTTGGTATAATTATTTGATAACAACCGAACAAATACGTATATATATATATAAATTTATATACATACACGCACACGCATATCTATATATATATATATATATATATATATATATATATATATATATATACTTTTCTTAATCGTTTTCTTATTTTATAATTCTGTTATAATTATGAATATTTAAAAACATTTAAATACCTTGTTTCCAACAGAACTTATATAAATTATTGATATATTCTCAATTGTAAATAAGTTAATTCACAAAGCTTATTCCGCAATATTTCATGCCGGGAAAGTCTATTTCTATACAAAAATCCTTTATGCTCCGACTTCGCCTAATTCACACTGAGTTGAATCGCTTACGATAATAAGGATCATTATTATTTACAACCTTATTTGTGAATAAAATTTTTATAAATAAAAATTATGTATAATATAGATAATGATGATAATATAAATAAAACTGCTTAAGAGAGAAATAAAACACACCTTGCTGCCAACGTAATCAAAAATATTACTGAAGGAAGTTAGGACTATGTGAGAGTAACACTGAAATTGCAGTGTTTATTTTACTTTGGTGAAACTTTTGGTTTACCTCAGAGAGCTCTTTAAAGTTTATGAGCTTCCGTACATATGTACTCAAGAACAACTTTACTTTGTTGGGTTAGTACGTCCCACGAAGTGAGCTGACTTTACCTAGTCAAGACGCTAGTCTCATGAGAAAAATTTTACATTTATGTTATATGTGACGTACAATTTACTTTCAAAGTAGCATTTTTTTTTCAAGTAATGTTGCTTTTATCAGTATGTAGATACATGTGGTTTGTTTGTAAAAGGTACGCGAAAATAATGAAAAATACGAGCTGAATCACAAAAGGTATCATATGAAATATTTAAATATTTTACATCGGTTTTACAGTACTGACAAATAGAAAATACAGATTTATTTAAGGATGTGTTAAAGTAATTTTTAATAATTTTGACGTATTTTGAATATTAATATTAGCATTAAGTGGAAAGTCGTTACTAAACAACAGAAACGTCAAGAATTATAATATAAACCGTTGAATGATCGGCACATAGTGCAAATAATTTTAAATTTGTAAAAATAAAATTACAAATATTCACCCACAGTTCTACAGTATTTTTAGCGAATTACTGGCTGTCGTTATAATATTAAAAGAAAAAAATTGCTTTTCGAAAAATTTTCCGTATTAGTATGCATAACTTACTGAAAATTTTGTCACATTTTTCACAACATTTCATACTCTTGAGATATATTACCTCATATTATTAAAAAAATGTGTCTTATTATTAATCCCACTACTATATATGGAATGGAAAAATATTTGAGTTCTTATTCTTCTCTCCCCTTCCAAGAAAATTCCAATATGAATATTTTTCAGTATAAGCTATTGAAGTATGTATCGATGTGTTTTCCTAAGATGCCAAGTTTCTAGTTTCTACGTCAAGCGTTTTTTTTTGTGAAAAACGGTTGTAACAGATAGACGGACAAAGACGTGAGTAACCTTATAAAGATTCCGTTTTTCCCCTTTTTAATACGCAACCTTAAAAACCTGGCAGGAAAAACTAAATGCCAGTTATACATTTTTTCTAGTTGCTTGCAAATGCTTTTTGGATAATCTAATATGGCGGGACATCTGTGGTTTCCTGAATAGGAAAGATTGTTTTAATGAACACCTTAGCATTTCGTTTGATAATGTAATTAAACACATATATTTGTGGGCATAAATGTATTTGTATATATATATATATATATATATATATATATATATATATATATATATATATGTATATATATAAGTATATAGCTCTTTTACTAATGCGTCAATAAAAATCATTCTTTTATCATATTAAAGAAGAGGAAATGAGCATTTCACTACGTGTTTTTTCCATTAGAAAGTGTTTAGAATCGAATCTTCTAAACTTGAAGCTCTTTGGCGATTTTGATTAAGAATGAGTTGCAAGCGGCCGATTTTCAAGCAGTGAATATGAAATAATAAAAAGTTGTTCATTTCAATTAGAGATGAAGATTTGTTCGATATTTTTATATCATTACATACTCTTAGAATTACGCTACATATTCTCAGAGTTTATAGTAAACATTTGAACAGAGGTTTTTCATTAAAAATACGCCTTTTGAGGCTAAAAAGCGAAACTTTCCTATATATATAAGTATAGGTCGAGTCATTTAAGAATACAACTGGTCTGTTAAATTTTGCACATAGATTAAGTTACAGTGTTTAATGAAATATTATATGATAATCATGTTTGATTTGATGTGTATATCAGTTCTTCGGACAATGATACGAAAAAAATAAAAATAGGGAAGCAAAGGCTAAAATGACATGAGCCAAACCTGCAATAATTAGTTTTAATAGTTTCAAAGGATCATCAATTTTTTTTTTAGAATATTAATAAAGATAATTATAAAGAATGTTATGAAAAAATTTAATTGCGATAAAAAAACTGGGTAAACTTGTTTCGTTATTATCACTCTTTAGAGGGTCTTAGGCAAAGTTCCTAGAGCTCATCAAAAGGCAATTAATATAAATAAAATAATTATAAATCCATCGTATTTCTACAGCTGATATGACAAATATTACATTTAACATTATATGTATGTTTTTATCTAAATAAATTAAATTTATATAAATGACCAGTAATTTATTTTTAGCGAATAAACTAATACCCTAAATTATAGTGTTAGAAGGCATATAAAAAATTGCCGCTTTTGTGACTTTCAGTTCAGGTAATTTCAAGAATTTTTCTGAGAAATAAATATTTAATAGCAAAATGAATGTAAAAATCTAATTAGAAAACACTACTTCAAATTAGATGCCTTGCGTTTTTACAGCGTTGAATTATGTATTGATAACTAAGAATGTTATTTTTACGTAACAAATTCAAGAAAGTTATTTTTGATTTTTGAAAAAGGGTTTTTTTACGATAGAAATAACTATTACTCCATGTACTCTATAACCATCTATTTGAATGTTGATTTTTCCTAAAACCATAATTCTAAGGAGCAAGCTGGCGGGGATTGAAAAAATATGTTTAACCTATTTTCAAAATTAACTGAGTTATAAAGGTCTTAACTTAAATTTATATGAGGATGGCAATATTGAATTATGACGTCATTATTAGAAATTATCTCGGTATTCTACGAAAATAAATACGATAGAAAGATACTCCTCACTAAATATCTATTTTTATAAAATATGTCCTACCCCTTGGAAACCAATTTAAATTATTAATTTTCTATTGCTCTTTTAAGTTAAAAATTCTAGTGTGAATTCTATACACACTACACATATTTATTTACTTTTAATTTTGATCATAAAAACGGAATCAACGGAAGTTATTTACTCTCAAGTAGCCAAGTTGATTCACCTTACTTTCAAATAGACGGGATTCATTCTTAGCGAGCTAGTGTTGGCTTGCTTCAGTGAGTAATATTGGCTTTATCGCAAATTTTATTTCAAAGTAATGATAATTTTTAACTACATTAGAATTCACAATTAAATGAAACTACGTGATGTAGTATTATTTCTACTTTCTTTAATTTCTTTACCACGGCCTAGGTTTCGTTGTATTACAATTTATTCAGGTGGGATGGAATGGAAAATGGTTGGAATATTTGCTAATACCCCACCTGAAGATGTTGTAATACAACAAAACCTAGGTCGTGGTAAAGAAATTAAAGAAAGTAGAAATAATACTACATCACGTAGTTTCATTTAATTGTGAATAATGAATTTCTACAAAATTAACGCCAAATATATTCATTACATTAGAATTATTACAAAAAAAAAATACATTAGAATTATTACAAATTATTACAAATATATCAAAATGTGCAAAGTTGCAAATAGCGGCTGGTAAAGCGCCGTAAGAAAACAAAGCGACGAAAGCGGTGTTTGCGAACAAAGTTACTGCCGCACTCATATTTTGTTGTAACTTTAAAGTACCCACTTTTCTGTCACTATCTTATTCATTATATCACTATGTCGTACTATATATTTATGTTTTTACGTCTTATTTAAGTAATAATTATGCACTATTTACATTTTAGTAACTCTAATAATCATATTGTATCCTTTTTTCAACTACAAATATTAGTTTGTCGCAAGTATATGTTAAATTTAACAGGAGCTAACCAAGTCAAATAACAAATGACAAAATCGAATTACTAAACTCAACACTAAAACAATATAATTTCTTTACATTTATAACATTACTTGATTAAATTTAAATCCTAAGATTAATTATTCGCTTTTCATAGATTAATCGAAGATCAGTTTAAAAGAAGTTCCTTTCCATAATGATAACAGACTTGTTTCGATTTTTTTATGTGCTACTTTGGATTCTAAGAAATATTTGAAAATAATTTTAGATGCTATGTAAAACAAAAAAACTACAGCGTGTATGTTGGATTTGAAGGCCGTTTATTTATTGTCGAACACACGATGTGTCGCTACTTAACAGCTGTTTTTTTCCTTTGTATGTAAGAGGTCTAAGTTAGAATTTTACGGTAGTTAAAAAAGGCTGACGTCCAAAACTAAATATCCGCCCTGGATAAAAGAACGGCTTACATTCTCCTCTAGTAGAACGGTAATAATCATGTTTTACCTTTGTATATTAAGAATTAGTTTATAAGTATATTTCACAGCGAAGTAGATTTTAGTGAATAAGCAATGCGAAAGTATAAGAAGCAACTTTCATCGCTCTTGAAATTCGGGGGGTTTCGAACGTCGGAAAGTTTTATTCCGTTCAATAGGGTTCCTCATGAGTTTTCAATTGCAAATATTCGAAAATTAGAAGAGGTTACAAACAACCTCCTCTTAAAATATTAGGATATCGATAGCAACATCTCTCTTAAAATTCGCTTTCTGAAATCATATTTCATTTTTTTTCCAAATTGCGATGACGTGAACAAAGAACCTAACAAAAGATTTCACTCAAATATACCAGTAATAGAACAGAGATGCCAGTTCGACGCAATGCTTTAGTTCTAGCGATTCACCATGGCAGCTTATGTAGGGGCGTTCTTGAAAACATACATGGGCAATAGGCAAAAAAGAATAAGAAAATCATGAAAAAAGATAAATCTGTTATTGGAGTATTATTTGTAGGTTATAAGTTTTGTGTAAAATATCTAAAATAATTTCATAAATTGAATATATTTGTGTTTTACACACAAATCTTAAATTTTCATTGCTGGTGATATTTTAAGAAAAAAGGTTTACTTTTATAATTAATTTACCATATTGGTAAATAATGTAATGTTTACTTATAAAACAGATACACAATTAATTTTATAGAAGAGTGAATTATTTCGTCAAAAACATTTCCTTCTCTCTTTTAAATCCAGGTGAATAAAATGTTCCCATAAATTGGAAAACTTTCTAAGTCATAATTAATGTATTTTTCACAATTAATTAATTTTAAAAATTAACACCGAATAAAAAATTACTTTTCAACTTAAAAAAAAATTATTTATTCCATTTTAATGTATGTATCATTGAGACAAATTAAAATTGTCTCAGTGATTTCACTAAGATGACTAACTTGGGAATAACAGTATTAAAAAAATTTAGTCTCAAATTCCTTTTTATTTCGCAACTTGTTGACATTATACCAAAATAAAGTGACTTTATTTTACTTCGAGGAACTTAAGCCATAACTATTGAAAGTTGTATTATATCAGATTAGCAATTTTTACCTGACCTCGATATCAATGACGCGGTGACACGATAAGCACTTCATCTTTGTTTTAGGTTCTAATCTATACGCTATAGAAAACTTTTCTAAATATATGGTACTTGAAACTATGGCATCATGTAATGAAACTGCACAGACAAAAAGGCAAATAAAAAATTAATAAACAACCACTTTTTTATTTTTATCTTTACTCTCTTTTAAAATGCACAGATTAGTCCACCTGTATAGTTATGGTAGTGTCTTAACTAACGAATAAAACCGAATTTTTTTTTGAAAAGAAATACAGGTTTATAAAAATGTCGTTAAATATAGAAAAAGGTATTTAAGCAGGGAATAAGAAAGTAGTTTTCATAGACTAATATTAAAATGTCAATGGTTATATTTTTTTTTCTTAAATATTTCAGGAAAGGTATAAACTTAACATTTTCTTTGTAAATCTATTAACGAATATTTAAATGGTTTATCGCACGATAACCAATTTAGCCTAGAAATTATGGAACAACTTTGTAAGGATTTGTTAATTGTTATTTTACCATACTAAGGAAAAGTTTCTATTATAATTTAAAAACCTGAATAATACTAAAGTGATGGAATATTCATTTAAAGTGGTATTATTATGGATTATTTTCATTAACGCGTATGCCTTACTTACGCAACAAAGAACATAAAATGTTTCTAAATTTAAAGAGAATTGTCTAGGTCTTGGAATTTATTTTATCCTCCTACAAGTGTGAAGCGTACCTAGTCATACCATTTCAAACATGACAAACACACATATTAAAGCCGCTTCCATTATTTCACATATTAAAGCCGCTTCCATTTATAGAACTTTTTCGAGAAACAATAATTCCATAAAATCTTTTCACATGGTAAAAAATAAATAAATACACTAATTAATAAAATATCTTTTAAAAAGTCGACTTCAAAACAGCAGGCATTAAAGAGTAAAAAAATAATTAACACAAAATAACTACCTACTTATTAGCAATAAATAACTAAGTTATTTTTTTTAAATCGGTGCCAGTACTATCAAACTTAAACAAATTTATAATTTAATTTAATTTATAACATAAATTTAAAATCATAAATTCTAATGTACTCACAAAACTAAATATATAAAATTTTACATTTGTTTAAGTCGATCGGCGGTAATGGCACCAATTTCAAAAATAAGTAACTTAGTTATTTATTTTTAATAAGTAGGTAGCTATTTTCAATTAATTACTTTTTATTTTTTGATACCTCCTTTTTTTGAAGTTGGCTTTTTTAAAAGATATTTTATTATAGAATTTCTTAATTACTAAATATTAATATTACTGATATTAAATATTAATGCTAGACACTATAACTAACATTCAATTATTTTTTTTCTTAGAATATTGTTTAATTATTGAAAGTCAGGTGCACATTTAGCATATAGATAATTTCTTCTTTGGGAAAAACTGGTTATCAAAAACACATAGAAATAAAGTGATAGTACTCATCATCAGACCCTGTCCTGGTCGTTGGAGCAGTTATTTAAACGACTACCATTAGCAAATATCTTGAATCATGTTTAGTTTACTATCATCAGTTAAGGAGTTCCATTGTCCATCTCTAGAACTTACCGTCAGACCTTAAACTGGTTAATGGTGTAGTTATTTTGCAAAGTAACAAATTCTTAAATCATAGCTTATTTATTGCCATTGGTTTAGGAGTTCCATCATTCATTTTTGGACCTCATAATTAGATCATAATCATATTTATACGGAACCTCTCTTATAGTAACCTCTTTGAAAATAAAAAAGAATCATGAAAATCGGTCCACTCGATAAAAAATTGTCGCTAAATATACACAAAAAAAAGATTCCGACGAATTGAGAACCTCCTTCTTTTCCAAAGTCGGTTAAAAATATCGTCAAGTGAAATTCAAATCGTCAAGTCAATTTAACTGAGAATTTAAAAAAAATTAGTTATAATAGATTTGTGATTAAGAATCCTAATAGTGTGATAACAGAAAGAGCCCAGTCTCATAACTTTGATATAGAAAGGTACAGAATATGATCCAAGTCTACACTCCACCGAAAGTATTCTTGATACTATCCGTAGAAAACTATTTTTCTTCAATCTATACATATTTTATTTAAACCATATTTCCAGTAATACAAGCTTTTTGAAGGCAATGTTTTAATAAAGTAGAAAGTAATATGAGAAACAAAAAAAACAAATCGCTTCGAGAAAAAAAAAGATATGGTAGAGCCATTCTTTGTTTCAACCTAGTGCGAATAACTGCGAAAAAATGAAATGGTAACTATTTCATTTAAAAAAAGGTAAGAAAACTTATCAATATTGAGTTTATATATGCAGTCATTGCTAAAACAAACTCGAGTAGAGTAATAACAAATCCGTGGCATTGATAAAAATCATTAAAATAGACTAATTAGTAAAACTTTGACTAATTAGTTTACAGATACCGAAATAATTGCACAAGGGATTTAAACGCACAAAATTAATCACGTAAAATGGAAGGAAATAATTTATGTATTATAGTTTTATCCATGTTTCATGTTATCGTTATACTAACATATCCAAGTGATATCTGGTACTTTGTGGTAACAATAAGTAATGGAGATATTTTACGTCGAGGTGCGTCCCATTTTGCAATCTAAATTCCTTAAATAAAATTTTTTATTTTCCATAAAAAATTTATTATTTATTTTTGTAACAATTCCGGCTTCCCGTTTCGCTCAATTGGAAGGCAGATGTTTTGTAATTCCGGAAGTTGTATACTTAATTGCGCAATGATAAATGAGACATTTCACTAATTTAAAACAAATGCGTTTGAAATTTGAAAGCAACTGAATATTTTGCGCCATTCGATTATACCATATTTATGTGAAATATACAGATATTTGAAAGATATATATGTACATATATTTATATATATATACATATTTATATACATACATATATATATATATATATATATATATATATATATATATATATATATATATATATATATACATATATACTTATACCTGCTCTGAAAGGAATTTCTCACAGCCATCTAAGCCAATGAGTCAAACTGAAAAGTATACGTACAAAATGTAAACAAATATAATAACGACAATTCGGTCTGCACAATGTGACCGATATTCGGAAATATCTCAATTAACTTAAAAAATTACATAAAATAATGTTAAAATAGAATTAAGTTTTGAGTATGACATATCTTTTAATTTTTTTAGAATGTTATTAAACTTTACATTATAAGTGTTAGTATGTAATACCATTTCACATACAATAAATTAATTTTCAATTTTCTGACAAAACGCTAAACTTCCGTCAGTTTCAGAAAGCATCATGTTTAATGTGGAATTTTAATTTGAAAACTACATAACTGTGTGTAAGATAATGTGTGTTATTTTAACCTATTGCTACGTCCCAGAAAAATATTGTGATGAGTATCACCTCGAGATAATGTCTAGATACTGATATCTATCAGAAAAGCTATGAATTAAAAATAAAAAGAAAATTTCAATAAAATATGACACAAAATTAAAATCTATAAATGTGGTTAATTGGATCGAAAAAGTAATTAAAAATATTGTGACGTAAAACTTTATATAGTTGCAAGGTCGCCGCCTCAATTGATTGAGTTGTACAATGTTTGTGAAAATTTTAATACTTGAATAAACTTCGTTATGTCTTCGTTTCTCTTTCACACAGTTATGTAGTTTTCAAATTAAAATTCCACATTAAACATGTTGCTTTCTGAAACTGACGGAAGTTTACCGTTTTGTCAGAAAATTGAAAATTAATTTATTATCTGTGAAATGGTATTACATACTAATACTTATAATGTAAAGTTTAATAACATCCTAAAAAGATTAAAAGATATGTCATACTCAAAACTTAATTCTATTTTAACATTATTTTATCTAATTTTTTAAGTTAATTGAGATATTTCCGAATATCGGTCACATTGTGCAGACTGAATTGTCGTTATTATATTTGTTTATATTTTGTACGTATACTTTTTAGTTTGACTCATTGGCTTAGTTGGCTGTGAGAAATTCCTTTCAGAGCATCTATATATATATATATATATATATATATATATATATATATATATATATATATATATATATACATATATATGTATATATATATATATATGTATATATATATGTATATATATATATATATATATGTACACACATATATATATTTTTTATTTCACACAAATATGGTATGATCGAAAGGCGCGAAATATTCATTTGTAAGTATACAACTTCCGGAATTACAAAACATCTGCCTTCCAAATTGAGCGAAACGGGAAGCCGGAATTGTTGCAAAAAAAAAGATTCCGACGAATTGAGAACCTCCTTCTTTTCCAAAGTCAGTTAAAAATATCGTCAAGCGAAATTCAAATCAACAAGTCAATTTAACTGAGAATTAAAAAAAAAAAGAGTTATAATAGACTTGTGATTCATTCAAAATGTAAACAAATATAATAACGACCATTCGGTCTGCACAATGTGACCGATATTCGGAAATATCACAATTAACTTAAAAAATTACATAAAATAATGTTAAAATAGAATTAAGTTTTGAGTACACAGATAATAAATTAATTTTCAATTTTCTGACAAAACGGTATACTTCCGTCAGTTTCAGAAAGCATCATGTTTAATGTGGAATTTTAATTTGAAAACTACATAACTGTGTGAAAGAGAAACGAAGACATAACGAAGTTTATTCAAGTATTAAAAGTTTCACAAACATTGTACAACTCAATCAATTGAGGCGGCGACCTTGAAACTATATAAGGATTTACGTCACAATATCTTTGATTACTTTTTCCATCCAATTAACCACATTTATAGATTTTAATTTTGTGTCATATTTTAATGAAATTTTCTTTTTATTTTTAATTCATAGCTTTTCTGATAGATATCAGTATCTAGACATTATCTCGAGGTGATACTCATCACAATATTTTTCTGGGACGTAGCAATAGGTTAAAATAATAACTAAACAAAGTTTTTTTTACAGATTTTTTAAGTGAACTTTTTTATGGCCTCGTTTACTGAAATGAACGGGTTTCCTTGATTAAATATTTTCCGAGAAGAATTTCTTTGAACTATACCTTTCATCACACAATTTGCTGCATAATATTTTTGTAAAACATTTTAAGCTTTCGTGATTAAAAAGGCGTGAACTAAAACTCAGTAAGATATAAGAAAAATTTTTTTTTCATTTTATGTTAATGAGAAAATGTTAATTAACTATTTGGTACAATGTTTTAAATTATTTCGCTGAAATACACCTATTTCGCAAATTGCCAGTTTTAAAGTTCAAAGTGATTTCAAATGTTGTTTCTAAATCAAAGGTGATCTAGAAAGTTAACAAATATATGTAAATATATATGTATATATGTACATATATTTATATAAATATATATATATATATATATATATATATATATATATGTATATATTTATATATACACACACACATCCACATATATATTTGTGAATTTATATACGTACATGGATTTGAGTGATGAATACAAAAGAGGTAAAAAAAATCTTAAAAGATCATCCTATAACCAAAGTACACAAATGTTACATTTATGAAGAGAATTCTTTTTGATACTTATAAACCCGTGATAGTGCCGGAAGATATGGAGATAGCTAATTTTAACAAAATCGTATTTCAGAAATGGTAACTTTGTATTTATATTTCAGTGCATTCCTTATCAAAAAATCTCACTGATTATTTAATTAATATTTATATTACTCCTATGGTACAGGTAATCTAAACCGGATACTAGCTGTCGCTTAACTTTGGAGATACGAAAATCTAAAAAGGCAAATTGTTATTAACATTGTTTAGTTAAATTGCACAGTTATATTCCAGAATATCAAGTGGTTAAGGTACATTATCAAATATTTTCAGTAAACGATGCAAGGGCAGACATTTTGAAATTAATGGAGAGGAATGATGAACACAAACTGACATTTAAGATTTGAGAGACTTGGTGAGTGGTCAGGTTCCTGACAACGACACAATTTGTACCATATTGACGAATAAACAATATATTTAATGTATTGTTGCAGCACACTTGCATTCTTTAGGTATCGACATCACGATTTTTGCGTATTAAATTTGAAATGAAAAAAGATATACAAACGAAAAGAACACGAGAAATTAAGAACTTGTAAAGCCTCAATTGATTATCATTACTTTAATGATCATGTCCATCACATAAGAATTTAGTCAGTACCAAAACTATCTTTATGCACACAAACAATTACTTAGGGCTCTAAAGCAGTTTACTGTATTAAAACGATTTTCGCGTTTGATTTGTGCAAATTGAAAAAGATCATTTATTAATTTAAAATACATTAGTTTTATTAAGAGGCGTTCAACAAGGTAAGGACATTTACACACTATAAACTTCTTCAAACCGAACTGTAACTTAGCTCCAAGCCATCACTAAGATTAAATATATTTACATACCCTCGTCACAAGTTTATACCTTTAAAGTGACAAATAAGTAAATATTGCTTAATGTAACACAGAATGTTCCCTAGACATAACAAATGGTTCTAGAAAGCTATATTTTGCTTAACGTCATCTATTCTCAAATTAGCTATATGTTATTGGCTATAACATTTTTATCCACCCCAAAAACGAAAAAAATGTTATTAAATAAACATACATTAAAAATATATATTAAATAAGAGAGTGAGAGACGGAAAGTTTAATGGACGAATCATTATAATTACATCATGTTTGCTTTTATGCAGTCCATAAATTTACGTATTACTTGCGTACATCGAAAACATAATAAAATTTATCGGTTAAACTTTAATGTGTCATTTGTCTAAATATAGGTGAAATAAAGTATGTATTTATATTGAAACTTATTCAGCGTTATATATTAAACAAGATAACAAAATGAATGATTGTACTTTTAAGTATATTAATTATTCTAAACTATCTTTGGACTTTGTACCGAATCGTTATAATAAATAAAAAATGTACGCATGTCCATATAAAGAAAACAAATTGAGACAGAATATAAGGGGTAATTTTGAAACTACATAAGTTTTCCGAAATAAAAACAAAGCGAACACCTGAATGTTTTTTTATAACATAGTGGTCTGCTTTTCCTCAATTTGTTTTATAAAATACTAATTAATTTTAATTAAAGTCTAAAACTTGCATTAAAACTTTGAACTATATGAAGAGGGTGATGGTCAAAAGAGATTGCTTTATTTTTGGGCTTTGTTGGAATATGTTTAATGCCATATTGGTCAGTCTCTTTGTCAAGAATGCGCCTAGAAATTCTGATACTATTAACTTGAATGAATCTTTCCTGCAACATGATTCAAAACTGTGACAAAAAAGGTAGGTTTATAAGCTTTCTGGTATTTTTCGACGCATTATTAGTACTCAATAACTCAATTGACCTTTGGAAAAACTTTCTTTAACACTACTTTATTACCATTATTATATGCAAATGTCCAAATTTTTTTTATTTTCATGAAAACAATCTGTTAAGTTAATTTTCGTCTATTTTTAAATGTGGCACCGACATAAAATTGTTTGAACTTAAATAATGTGAAGACAATATAAATATATTGTTTCAGATGAACGACAATGGAGAAGGTAGATGGACACTTCTCAATGATTAAAATTACCCATTAAGCATGAGTTCCTTTTACTTACTTCAATAAGTTCTTCAGCTTTAAAATGTAACCAGGAAATATAATGATGGAACGAGGAGATGGCCGTGGCAACTACTTAAAGGCTAATGGTAAACCCACAGAGTTTAGATTCTATTGATTTGTCTCAATGAGTTATTTGATTACTGAAGCGTATTTTTTAACCTATTTTTTTTATTCATCTACGTATTGACGATTATATGAAATGACCTTTCTTTTTAAACTGGTATGTCAGAAGAGTTTTTAAAGAGATGTTTGATATTTTCCAATTGACCTGAAGTGATACAGAAAAATCACAGAAAACGATTTTATTATATAGTTTTATCTTTGACTGTGCTCATGGAAGTATTGGTCCATGTAAAATACGTGTTTTGGAATATATTCACAAAATGCATCTTATGCTTTAAAATTCTTATTGTAAATTTTTCTTAACACATGGCCAAACACTTGAGCAGAAAATTCCACTTACAGGTGTTGTAATCTGGGAGCATATTAAAGTTATTCGTTTTGTATTTTAGACCATTATATTATTAGATAGAACCACAGATTTCAAATATTAGAACCAGATATTAAAACCGTAACCAAAAGGTGGAGTATATTAAAATACGCCTCTAAATATATTTAGGAGACATGCCTTAATGCAGTGGTGACACGTATGTCAGTACAAATATTTTCATATTGACCTAAAATTCAATTTGATTTGTATGTACTGTTGAAGTAGAACGAAAAACTATTTATATATATACAATCTTAGTACAGAATCTGTGTAAATGGTTAGCGACGACGAGAGTAAAAGTGAACATTCTTTTTATTTACGAGTCGTAGTTTTATTATATATATATATATATATATATATATATATATATATATATATATATATATATATATATATATATATATATATATATATATATATATATATATATATATATATATATATATATATATAGGGTGTCCAGTGGCAGATTTAAATGTTTAAAAAATTTAAAAAAAAAACTGCACCTCTAATACAAAGTAGGTTTATTTTAACTTTATAACAACAAATGCGGATTTTATTTTTTAAAAACCACGTTTTCCAATTTCCAGAGTCTAGCACGCATGTTTTCAAAAACGCGTTTGCAGAGTGACTGGAGTATCGTACTGACTTCGGTTCGAATATTTTCTTTAAGTTGTGTCACAGTGCTCGGATTTGTTTTGTAAACAACGGATTTTAAGTATCCCCATAAGAAAAAGTCACATGGGCTTAAATCGGGTGACCTAGGTGGCCAAGGTACGGTACCGTTTCGGGATATGTTTTTTTCTGGAAATAACTACCGCACTGCATTCATGGACACATTAGCAGTGTGAGCTGTGGCCCCGTCCTGCTGGAACCATGTGTTTTGGTTGAAGGATGGACTATTCTGTAGTTCTACTCTGAAAAAGTCATTTAACATCTGGGCATATCTCTCCGAATTCACAGTTACAGTTTGGCCACGTTGATTTTCAAAGAAATAAGGCCTGTTACTTCAGGCTTATGTAAAGGCTCTTGATGCATTTGTCTTGGGTTGTGAACATCCCAGTAACGAAAGTTCTGCTTATTCACATATCCTCCAATGTGAAAGTGAGTTTCGTCACTAAATAATAAGTTGCCCATCCGGGTAGCAGTACGAAATCTCAACAACATCACCTCCGCGTAAGTTTTTCTTAATTCAAAGTCAGAATCCTGTAAATCTTGAACAATTTGAATTTTATATGGATGAAACTTGAGCTTTATTTGCATTATTACCTGTAAAATTGATTTAGGAATTCTCAATATCGATGAACGTGTACGCAGTGATAAACGGGGAATTTCAACGACAGAAACCATAACACGCTCGGCATTTTCATCCGTGGCTACCAATGGTGTAGGTCCTGGCCTGGGCCTATTTAATGTTGATTCTGTAGCTCTGAACCTTGCTACCCATGACTGAATGAGGTTGATCGATGGTCCATCACGTAATCGACGAATACTGTAACGATTATTAAATCGACGGCATGCTACAGACAGGCAAAAATCCACTCGAAATGTACGCCTCGCCGGCAAAAGCGCGGTGCTCTCCACTCCACTGTTCCATAGCTACTAAAACATCCGCACCGCTTGCGCTTCTAACCCCCGCGCCCCTCTTATGTGTTGCGTTCAGAAACTATGTTTGTTCAAACTTTGAAATCTGCCACTGGATATATATATATATATATATATATATATATATGTACATATATATATATATCCAGAAAATTGCTAATCAGGACAAAAATTTGAACTATCTTAAAATCCAAATGTTTCTATTAAAAAATCTTACATGTTTCTATTAAAAAAACATAATATTAAAATAAATGGTCATGGTGAAATTTAAAAATTATATACATGAAATTTACAAATTGTTTTTAATGACAATATATTGTTCACTTTGTCATTAAAATAATTCTCTGGATACTGTTTATTTATAAAAATCCATTCCGGAGTTATACACATTTCGTTTCAACAAAACTAAAGGACGAATTTCCTTATATCATGTCAAATGGAAACCAGCAGTATAAAATTAGTAACTTTATTTTTTACTGTAAAAATTTATTCCACGCCACTGTGTACCCAGAAAGATGTTAACGACTTACAAAAATGTATAACTTTATTAGAATAAAAAAGTAAATCTAAAATGTATACGCGGATGGGGAGTATATTAAAAATTCAATAATATTTTAAACCTGAAATGCTTACTAAATTATAATGTATAAAAATACACAACATATAATGAAAAAATTTTGACAGTTCAGTGGCGACACAGTTAACATCTGATAGCGGGTCAACTCAAGAGTTGATAGCTTTAGTGAACGCCATTTTTTGTTTGTTTTCGGGCATGCATATACTCCTTGTCTTAGTCCACTGTGTTCATTTATCAATCTCTCTGTAGTTAGCTAAGTATGTATTTTCCGTCCGTCGTGTGATAGAACCTTTACATTTAAAACGTCAAAACAGAACATTACGAAATCGTTGCAAATTGTTGCATGAAGGCTGTTGCCACCAAGATATATTACTTTCATCGCGCCTAAAAAAATTTCACTTCACAAAGCAAAATTAAAATACTCAACAAAGGATTTTGCAGCATCCTCACCCGAGTACGTGATTTCGTAGTGTATTATAGTTACTAGAAGGGTATGTACGTCTAAAATGCAGTATATGTTAAGTTAATCGTTTTATAATAGAGTTCGATGGTGAATATTTCTATAAATGAATATTGTCAATATTAACAATAGTACTCATTAGAACCAAATTTATTTGGATTATGTCGAAATTAGGAAAAGTCATGATTGATTATAGTCGATTTGAATATTTCCAAAGTCATGTATATTTAATTGGTTAACTCGTAATCAAATTCCATACAGTGCCAGAATAAAACATGAAAGATATATGATGTTTCCAGGTTGCTTTAATATTCTTAATATAGTAGCAGTTAAAATGGTTCACGAATTTTGGAATCTTAGATAATGATGGATATATATATATATATATATATATATATATATATATATATATATATATATATAGATTGAGGGATTCCTCACTATAACACACAGGACATTTCTATGTTTACTAAAATTATGAGGATAGTTCTTTTAAAGCATACTCAAGTAAAAGTTTATGTAAATAAACATTTATTCATATGTTATCTAAGTTTCTGACCGATTCTCATAAATAACTCATCTAAATTTAATATAAATTAAACATTTTTACGGTTCCATTTCTCAAAAAGAAAAACGAAGCCCTTGTAAAATTACTTTTGTGTCTGTATATGATATTCGTTTTCATCAAAAGTTACTTGATGCATAAAATTGAAATTCAACGTAGTAATAACATATTAACCGCCATGTATCTCAATAGATAACACTTAAAAATAATTAAATGAACATTTTAGGCCGTGGGTTAAAGAGTCGAGGGTTTGGTTAGAGGAATTTTTTTAAAATTCTATTCAACATTTGGAAGGGCTTATAATAAGGGACATAATTTTTAAAAATTTTAATTACTATATCTTTAAAGATATACCGAAAAATATGCAAAAATATCTTACCTCTCATCCCATCTTACATATAAGTGAAAATAGTCAACCTAAAATAAGGAAATACATAGGGTTTCCAACAGCCTATGCATAGGATCTAAACCTGTTAACGAATATCCTAGTTCTTATCCTTTTTAATACGCATCGTATTTTAAATTTCGTGAAAAATAAAGTAGGTAATACATAAAGTTTTATGAAAATTTAATATTGGTAAATAGTTTCTTGTAAATACAATGCACCCTTAAATGTACATAAATATATTAATGTGTACGGAACTCCGTAGTGTAAGTTCTACTAGCGCATCAAAAGTTTATCAATTCAATGTTAATTAATATTAAGAGGGCGAAAATTTTTGAGACGCATCTACACATAAACACTCTAATATTTTGTTTAAGTAGAACACAATGTTTAAATACAATTTCACATGTTGAAGCGGTGAAAATTAGTTACATTAATTATTTCCAAAGACTGCAAATATATGAGAAAAAGATTTTTATTTACATAATTTGATTTACATCATATTCTTGATTGTAACATAATAAAAACAACATGAAATTAAGAATTGCATTTGCATATAGTTTTTAACTTTACGTGTAATGTAGAAAATAATACATATGATATTTCATACTTTAATGCACAAGTGAAAATAATCAGCCCTGCAATAAAATGAAAGCGCCTCTGACCCACCCTTGCCAAAAACAATATATGATTGGATTGGAAGATTTATGACGTTAAAACATTAACAGAGATAACATTCTCTCTTTGTTAAGGATTTCCGAACAGTCGACTTTGCCATGGTTCATCATCGGATATGTGGAAGGTTATGTTATACGCTTATCGCTTTTCTCGGTCGCGTCTTTTCTCCCACACCTCACTTGGTAGCGTCTTTCTGCGTTACTTACAATATCGTATTTATAAAAAATTCAATGCCATTGTTGTGAGTGATATCATACTTGTACTTAGGAAATTGATGGTTCTGTTATTTATTTATTGTTATAAGGCATGTTTATTGAAGTGGAATTCCATTTAGTGGCGATTTGTCGTTTTCGTTGACATAGATATGCTGGTGTAAAATGTGACAAATTATACTTTTTGTTATGACATGCTCCGTCTGATATAGTCCCTAAAACAGGTGAAAATGGCGACATGTATCTTTTTCATTTTTAAAACTCAAGTTTTTCGGTTTCTAAGCTTATGACATAAGCATAAGACGATTAATTGTGGGACATTTCTCCAATTTAATTAAGACTACACTCAAATGAAAATGGTGGTTAGTCACTTTTTACATTTCAAAAACTCGATCTTTACGCCTATGATGTGTAAGTGACATTTTAAGCCTGTGACGTATGTAAGATGTTATGTGGTGGTATGTACTGCCTGACTTGGTTAACTTGAAATTCTGATAAAAATAGAAACATAAAGCTTTTTCATTTTAGAAGCTAAAAATTTACTATTTCTAGGCAAATATGGTTTTTTAAAAATTTTTGTAAATTGAAAAAAAATCATAATTTTCT
Source organism: Druceiella hillmani (assembly GCA_039881145.1). NCBI lineage: Eukaryota > Metazoa > Arthropoda > Insecta > Lepidoptera > Hepialidae > Druceiella > Druceiella hillmani. Next base: position 34,133,244 of record JAYKKI010000018.1, on the reverse strand, counting down.
TTTATGTTTTTAATAATAGAGGGTCGATGTGTGTGTATATATATATATATATATATATGTATATATATATATATATATACATATATATATATATATATGCATATATATATATATATATATATATATATATATATATATATATATATATATTTATATATATTTATTGTGGAAATAAAATTTTACGTACCGAAAAATTACGAACGTTATTATTAAATATATATAACCCATAAAACTTTTGTGTGCCCAACGATATACCTTTATACAAAATTTTTGACTGGAATATCGTTTCTGACTGCATTTAATATTATTACTATTATTATGCTGTTGACTTTATTTTTGGCTAGTAATTATATTGAGATTCATCACGTTAGCAATCCGTTTAATGTTCTTCACACCGTTCTAAATTCTTGTTTATGAATTTCTTGTTTTATGCAAAGCTTAGACCGAAAGAAAGAAATTCCAATATACTCGAGGTTTTAAATGCGGGATAATAAAATTATAGTTAATGCTAGCAAATCATATATAATATTACATAACGTAGTTCCTGTACAATGCTTTGTTTTTATGGTTTTACTTTTAAAGTTTATGAAACCAATGTTATAATATTTACCAACATTAAAAAAATCTAATATTCCAAATATTAATACGAGAGAAGACGGTGAATACAATATTGTCGAAGGAATGATGAAAGACGTCGTATGGGAATACATACAAGAAGCAATGAGAGGCTTTTCCCAACGGAAAGATATTTATTTAATTTGCGGCAGGCATCTTTATTCTGCCATTAATGATAGAGTCGGGCAAAAAATAAAAGTCCTTGTAATTTCACTTCCCCAAAATTGAATTTTGCTTTCATAATATTTACCACTTTACTCAATTAATTCGCCAACTTTAACTTTATTTTAATTATAGCGTGAAAAAATGAGTATCACTTACCCTCATAAATTTCATGCTTATATAAGTTACTCAAATTTAACAACGTTATATTTTCTTGTTATTATAATTAGTTAAAATAATTTTTAAAAAAATATAAAATAAAATTGGATTACGATTGAACCTTGTTATTCGTATATAACCAGTTACGCTTGGGTTTTTTCAGTAAATAACCTTCAGAAACATTGTGTTGCGACAGAGTAAAAATAAATACATTTTTTTTATGGAAACATTCTCAAACTTAATGTATTATTAGTTCATTTTATGTATTGTATCAAACAGTTCGACTGCCTTTAACCAAAATGGGATGAGAACAATTTTTAAATTTACAATAATTATTTATTTACCAAATTCCTTATAAACAAAATAAAAAATCAACCGTATCTTATCCTTTGCAAATAATTTTTAGCATTCTAATATTGAGCGTAGGAGTAATGTTTTTTATTAAAATAATATATATTAAAATAATATTTCGTACAATAAATACTTTTTAAGGTTTAAGTTACGCGCGACTTAGTCGATTAATATATTTATATATCTCTAATTACGATTATCAGTATTATTCGTCAGCCACCGTTTCACGAAAAGCGACAGAAACGTAAATGTCACTATTTTGATTGCTATGTATTTCAGAGTTAGTTTTATTTGATTCCTAATTTTGGAAAATTAACAAAATGTAATAGCTGACAGCGGAAATTGACGTATTTTAGAAAGACGTTTAAAATTGATGAAGAAAAAACAAATGTTTAATATACGTCGAAAAATTTAAATAAATTTTTAAATCTTTGCGTTAATTGTCAAGTATAGGTCAAAAATAATAAAGCGAATATAGTTCGAAGAAGATAAGTGATATATATTATTGACACTGACGTATATTTATAAAAGTTGAAACGTTCAAAAAATACATTTCGTGGCAAAACATAATTTTTCAAAATACTGTTTCAGAGGATATAGGTGTCCTCTAAACGGATACGAAGGTTTTGCCTAATTTTTTACGACCATAATGTTCATTTCGCCGATATCTTTACAATTATGGACAATTGTGAGTGTTGTTAATGACGTGAACGATTTTGTGACTTAAAGAAAAATAGTAGGAATAAAATAAAAGAGAAATCCTAAATTATTGGAAATTTTATTTTAAAACATGTCAACAAAACTTGATAAGTGGATTTATAAAATGAGATATTCATCCAAATTTTAACCAAGTTACCTCGAAACCACATACATAAGATTTAATTGGTGTCAAATCATTCACAGCCGTTTTCTGAAGACTAAATTTTTCTATATTTTCACTGACAGTTCATCTATGCCAGACATCAAGATTACGAAAGCAGGATTGTAAGACTTACAGTTTGAAGACACTGCCGTTATGGGAGCACCAGTAAGTAATATTTATGAAGAGATGGCTGCAATCCAAATAACGACTTTAAGCTGCCACTAAGAGGAATACAAAATTATCGTAAATCAGTTTTCTTAGTAGACTTATAAGCAGAAATATAGGTCTAGTCAATAGATAGCTTCCCTGATTGTACTCATATTATTAAACTATTAAAAACAGAGCTACCCTTAATCACCTTACAGAGATGCACTGAATCCTAACCCATATTGTTATAGATGTAAACGAGAGAACTGACCTTCCAGTTGAAAGATGTAATCATATACTGAATTAACTCAAGTACATAATATGTCCGCAATCCGATGGTACATAACTATATGATTATGTACCTTTCACCTTATTGGCGTACATTATCAATGTCGTATGTTGGGTTTCTGTATTAAACTTCTAACGAGAAACCGTTAACTTATTTCCAGTTGACATAAAAAAGTAAAGCATCTTTTTTCCTAGCTTAGATAATTTGTATTGAATAGCACAAACAATCTTGGATTATTTCAATAAAAATATTAATTTATAATTTAAATAAACTATTTTTAAAGAAGTTTGTTGCAGAAAATCTCTTTTTAAACTTTGGTGACGAAATAATCTGGATATCGGGATTTTAATTGATCAAAATCTTCTGAGATTGGTAACGTCTTAATGTTAACTACTGTTTAGGTTCGTAATATTAAACAAATCGCAAGTGATACTCAAGATCTCAATTTTTTGGATGCTTTTTGGGTTCCATAACCAAACTTGAAACCTTTATATTTTTGTCATTTTTGTCTGTATGTCTGTTCTCCTATATATCAAAGCAGCTTTACTCGCAGACTATTAGCGCTATAAAGTAAAAATTTGGAGTGGTTATGCATATTTACAATGCCTAAAGGGTCGCGATAAAATCTCTTGAAAAAGTTTTTTGTATACACCCCCTACATGCATAATTGGGGTTAAGTTTTTCCATACACGGTTATATATATTTGAACAGAATTTTCAAGAATATTGGGGATATTTCATTAACTTTTTTCGATACCGGTAACTGTTAACCAAATATTAAGCTTTAAAGTGATCTTCTTTTATTAATGTCACACCACGTCATTACCCCATAAAAGCGAAATACTTATTTTTCATTATTTAAAAAGTATTCACAATACTAGTACATATAGTGAAATCAAAAGAAAAATGTTCAACGTAGGTTTTATTAGTTTACGCGTAATGATCGATCGACTTATAAAATATAGTTGGGTCTACAAAAAGTGCATAGGGATTTTATGCAAGTGATTTAAATAAACTGCAATAATATTCTAGGCATTGTTAATATTCATAAAGAGCTTAATAGAAATACTTTATACCAATAAAGGTTTCTAAGTACCTAAATATTACTAACACGAGACAGAACAATAGAGTTCTACTCGTTCTTGACACATTTTTTTCATTTTGATACTGAAGATTAAACGACACGATTAATAAATTTTAGACCCAGGTGGGGTTTGTTTCGTATTTAGAAGAGAACTCGGTCAGTTTTCATAATTTTGTTAATAAACAAATTTTTGGCCGGTCTTGATACGTATTTACATTTTTTTAACTTTATAAAAAGAAAGGACAGCGGTAAAGCCTTATATGGAAGCACGTTTTTTTCCGGGATTTGTTCCTCGGTTTGCAGGAAAAGTGCCGCAGATTTGTCATAGAAAAAAATTAAATTATTTCACCACCAGCATACAGAAATAAGTATATAATGGAAAATCTTCCCATGTCTCAATAAATACATAGGTGTTTTGTATAAATTTATTTTTGTAGATTCAGTAAAAATTTATATTCGCATTAAAATGCATTTAAAATTTTGTCTCATTATTATAAATTTCACAATTAAAATTTTAATTCGGGAGTATATCATTTTAATTTTTTACTATCGATGTTTATTCTATGAATGTCATCATCAGCATTTATTTTCATTCTTTTACAATTGACATGGATTCGTGGTTTCCCTGGATCTTTACTTCACCCCGCGTGTAAAATTATTTACTTCAGTGTCATTGGAAATATTAATTGGAAAACTTTAAATGTTATCCACCATAAACATAATAATTAAGGAGAAATCACAAGTTAGTATTTTTAAAACTATTTTTAGTAATTAGTTTAAATAAAGAGACTTGATGATTTTTTTTCAGATGTTACAAAAGGGAGAATACTTATTGCAATAAAAACGACAAAACCATTTCAATTAGTTTATAACTTTTGAGAATAGGCATGAATAAATTGTAAGTTTGCCTTAATCAGCTACGGTATTGTCCTTTTAGTTATTAGTGTAAATTTATTTAAATAATATATTTCTTTTTAATGCTGTACCCAAAGTTTTCCTTTAATCTTTGTCTGGTATTGTGTTTTTCCCTGTGGTCTTTAGGATAAACTTTTTTAATTACTATAGATTTAATTAAGGATCTCCCCGAAGCTAACCCATTCATTCAGGTGGTTTAGTTTGCGGTATAAACCAATTAACTTATTTAATTAAGCTTACTCTTCCGATGGTATTCCCATACGACTTTAAGAGCTACACCCGCAGTAATTCAATGTCGAATGTCGGTAAACAATTCTCTTTGTGTGATAGAGTCACAACAAGATTTGGTTAGTAAATTGGCCTCTACCGCAAACTTAAATCAATCAATTTATTCAGTTTGTTAAAGTTTGCGGTATAGGCCAATGTACTTACTCCAACAAACATACTCTTCCGATGGTATTCCCATACGACTTCAAGAACTACACCAGCGGAAATTTAATGTCGCATGTCGGTAAATAATTCTCTTGGTGCTATAGAGTCACACCAAAAGAAGTACCTAGCAAAAGTAAAACTTCGATTCAAACCATAATTTATGGCAAGATTTCTTCCGTAGCATTAGTTGATTTTATCAGTTATATAGCAGAAAATAAAAAAAAATTAATGGGTGTTGAGAATCTGAGACAATACTACTAGCAAACATATGGTTATTGATAAATGGGATATATTAAATCCCCACCAGGTATGAAATATTTAAATGAATAAATTTTTAGGTGAGGAAATGTTGCGAAATTGTATATGCCCGTCCTTTTACATCATCCGAATCGTAACTCCTCTATGAAGAAAATGTGCAAACAAATGAAATATTTAAAATGTGGCCATTAAGTAAAATTCTGATCTTCCAACGAGCAAATAAGATAAAAATATTAAAAAACGTTTTGCTGTGACTTAAACGGCTTTATTGTACAATCGATTATATAAAATAAAGCCACAATTAAATGAAACTACGTGATGTAGTATTATTTCTACTTTCTGTAAGTTCTTTATCACGACCCAGGTTTCATTGTATTACAACATCATCAGGTGGGCTAATAGCAAAGATTAACTTTTAGAAATATACAACAGCATTTATGTTTCAAACACAATAGCGGAAGCCGGGTTTGTGTGGGTTTTCCCACTGCTTATGTTAGTTTATTGTAGGGGCGCGGTGTAGGTTTTATTATATTTCCGAGAGTTATACGATATACCAGTATTCTATTGAGGGTAATAAATTCAATTATTGTTATTATATGAGGTTGTACAATGCAAATGTTCCGGTATATGTAATAAAATTAAATGGAAGTTATTATCGGTAATATATTTATATAAAAGCAAGGGTATCTGAAAGTAAGAACAAAGTTTTATCACTAATTCTACACATCTCCGGTTTTATTTACTCACATATTTATTTATTTATTTCTTTATTCATACATGTGTTTTTAATTATTGTTTATTTCTTTTCATTTTTTATTTATTTTTTTTCTATATATATACTTATATTTATATACATATTTAGGCCGAAACACTTTGAATAGTACTGTAGTATCAATGTTGTCGAATTATATTATATCTAGAAGATATTAAGTATGGGTGATGATGTTATATTTAGTTGTTTATTTAATATATTAACCTTGGTATCTTTTTTATGTCTGATTAATTCTATTGTTTTTAGGATATTAAGTTTATTACCTTTTGTATTTATTGGTAATATATAGGGGGTATTATCAGTATGAGGGTGATGGTTATTTTCAAAGAGATGTTTAGCAAAGTGAGATGTGTCTGGTTTGTTATTTCGCCAGCTGGCAATGTGTTCTTTATATCTTGTATTAAAATCCTAATAAAAAATAATAAACAAAATTTATTTAGAAAATACACATTTACAGACTCCATAATTAATGGTCATTCTCAACACTCTTGGTCCCATAAGTTAGCAGTCTTCCATTTTATGATTCACAGAGCCTTAATTATCCCTCTAGAAAAACCTAATCTTCGTAAAGAAATAAAAAACTCTAAAACAAATCGCAGTAAATAGTAATTATGACCCATAAATTGTCACAAAAGTGTACCATAACAAAATTAAGAAAAATACTAATACAATAAATATACCCGGTCGCACCAAATAATAATAATATTTACTATAAATCTATCCCATTCATAGTTAATATATCACTTAAATTAGGAAAACTCTTAACTAATAATAAAAATATAAATAATACGACATGTACATCACTTTAAATAAGTTCGGTAAAACTCTTATTAATAATGAAGAAAAAATAGACATAAATAAAAAGTGTGGTATTTTTAAACTTAAATGTAACGACTGTAATAGAAAAATGCTAATAGAATAAAAATACACAGGTCAAACAGGAAGAGATTTTAATACAGGATATAAAGAATACATTGCCATCTGGCGAAATAACAAACCAGACACATCTCACTTTGCTAAATATCTTATCGAAAATGACCATCACCCTCATGCTCATAATGCCCCTTATATATTACAAATAAATACAAAAGGTAATAAATTTAATATCCTAGAAACATTAGAAATAAACAGGCATAAAAAAGACACCAAGGTTATTATGTTAAATGAACAACTAAATATAATATCATCACCCATACGTAATATCTTCTAGACATAAAATAATTAGACAACATTGATACTACAGTACTATTCAAAATGTTTCAGCCCAAATACATATATAAATATAAGTATATATAGAAAAATAAATAAATAAAAAAAAATTAAAAGTAATAAATAAATATAAAAATTTAAAAAAGTCCATATATGAATAAAGAAATAAATATATGAATAAATAAAACTCTTGCTTTTGTATAAATATATTACCGATAATAACTTCCATTTAATTTTATTTCATAAATACTTCCATTTAATTTTATTTCATGAAAATAGAAATAATACTACATCACATAGTTCTATTTAATTGTGAAAAATTAAATTCTACAAAGTTAACGCAATTTAACAAATCCGTTTAAGTAGAGAGAAATATATGTTAATAATTTAAAAAGTTTAAACAGAATGTTTTTTAACTTCATATATAATTTTTATAGGATATTGAGAATAGTAATAGTAATTTTTAATTCACGTGTGGAGATTCGATAGCGTGTAGCTAGTTTTCATGTATACGTCATTATATCGTAAATGAAAAAGATAATTCCTACCATATTTTGATTGTATTTTTGGTTTAAAATTCGAAATAAGGAATGTAACTTTAAATGAACATACCTTTGCAATCTGTTACTCACACTTTCATATTTTTAAAGAGTAAAAATACTTTTAAATTCTTATTTCATTGCGGAAGCAAGGTTTTCCTCGTTTTATGTTATTTTCATGTCAAAAGTCTATTTAATCAATAATAAATGATTTTCTGTTTATTCAAAACACCAACAAATAAAGCACATCAGTATGTAATATATATTGGTAGTTCATGAGATAAATTTACGATAAAACTGAAGAGTAATTCGTTTTTTAACATTTCACGTCAGTCGCGGAGGAGTGGGATTCCAATCACACACATATTTATATAAATACTTTTATTGTTTTGAGCATGTTTGATCGAGTTTCTGTGTATTGTCAGTACCGCCCGAGAGTTTTTGCCGAGTAGATGTGCGCCGGGATGCTAATGATAGTTCAAGGGGTACGGGCCGTTAAGAGACCTAGGTTCAACACGAGTATATTTAGGTAATATTTTTTATAATATTTCATTTGTGTATTTCTTTATATTTATAGCAAACTATGTTTAAAAATGTTACATCCCAGTAAATAGAAAATGTGACCCAGAGTCAGCCCAAAGCGGAAATACAGAGGTTTTTCCATAGTCACTGTCGGATATGTACGACGGGGATTTGTATGTTAGCAACTACGATATGGAATATTGTCTATGTTGCTTGTCTCTTTGAACCTTAATATTTGAAACAAGGAGCTTAAAATTAAAACAAAAACAGCAAATAAAATCCATCTAATGGCTTTTCTTAGGGTGGCAATCACGCCACGCTATCGACACGTAAATGACATACCCCGATAACGTCTCGCTTGCTGTATGACGAAGCCTTCCGCTCCTTTTTTCACCACGGGTAATACAAAATTGACTTATCACGAAAGGCATTCTTCCAATTAAGATGAATACTTCAAGGTGGCGTTCGTCAAAATCTGGCTATTGTATTCACGTAGGTATTAAGATGTATTGATAAATTGGCATTCAAACTTTGTTGTTGAGGCTGTGGTTGGTTGTGTTGAGAGCTGCCCTTAAATATTATGTAAAGATAGAAATTAGTATTGAATTGAAATATTTATTAGTATATAATATATATGTGTGTATATATTATAAACTAATATATATATATATATATATATATATATATATATATATATATATATATATGTATATTTATTTATTTATTTATTTATCACCTATGGAGAAAAAACAGATACAAGTCATAGTGAAATACAAAATGAGAGTTTTTTGACAATAAAGTTAACTTATATCCTAACATTCCCACATGAAAGTAATATTCTACGTACATATATCCTCAGTCCCTTCTAGATATTTTCATGATACATTAAATATTCAGAAATTTTATAAAATATCAAATTACATTTTAATAAAGTAATATTTTTAACAATCAAGCAATAACTATTGAAATTATTGAAATCAGCCTTTCATTTAAAGTTCACTGTAACAGTTATCAATAATAGAATTAATAGTAATCACTATCCCGCTTATAATAATATCGATTAAATAAAAAGAAAAAAAAACAGAATATCACGTTGATTTGAATAAATGAAATTGTAGTGTCAATGCTTTCAAAGGACTAATGGTTGTATAGTATCCGTTTAACTGACTGTTTGTATTGAAGTACTGAGCTGGCAAATATATCCAGAGAATGAAATTTTCCGTCGCAATCATCACAAAGCCTGCGTAGTGGTACACGAGCACCAGCATTAGTGCGAGCGGTAGGTAGATGGAACAGTGCGATGCTACGGGTCACTCTCCCTGGCACATGAAACTGCAACTGATTCACTATATCGGCGCAATCATAACAACTATGGCAAATATTATAAAGTACAATTGCTCCGATTTACATACGCCTTTCGTGGAGAGTACGGTATTTGAATGTATACAATGCATTATAATAGTCTATTTTGGGTGTATTGAAGCGATATTGCAATGTACGTATAAATCGTTTTTGCACTCTTTCGATCATATCAGAATATGTAAGATAGTAAGGATTCCAGACGGCAACAGCATATTCAAGTTGAGATCGCACAAGACTTGTGTAGAGGATGCGATACGTTCTCATTTGCTTAAAGGGTTTGGTAGTTCGTAAAACAAAGCCTAGCAAAGCATAAGCTCGCGATGTGATCTGCTTTACGTGAACATCAAAATGTAGCTTTTGATCAAACATTACACCAAGGTCACGTATGCAATTAATAGATTCCAAAGAATGACCACCTATGTCATAGGTATGAAAATAGATTGTCTTATTTTTAGAAAAGGTGATCGATTTACACTTACTATGACTTAATTGTATCTTGTTTATTCTGCAATACGCATCTAGTCTTTTAAGATCTTCTTGTAACTTCGAATGATCAGAAGAATCTCTTATTTTGGAGAAAATCTTTAGGTCGTCAGCATATGACAGGAACTTGCTGTGTTTAAAACAATTGCTGATGTCATTTATAAAGATGATAAACAAAAAGGGACCCAATATGGAACCTTGAGGTACCCCTGAAGTCACGGGAACATGAGGTGATATAAAACCGTTAATTTTTACTGCTTGTTGCCTGTTGCTGAGATGGGAGAAGAACCAACGAAGTAAATTGCCCTTTATACCGTTAAAAGAGAGTTTTTTCAGCAAGATGAGATGATCAACCTTGTCGAAAGCTTTTTTAAAATCTTTGTAGATGGAATCAACCTGTATCCTGCAATCCATAGATTTAAAGAGATATTGCGTATACAATAACAGGTTGGTTGACCGGTTCCGTACGAATCCATGCTGCTCCTCAATAATATGCCGATGCAATGTCGGATAAATCCTATTGTGAACCACTTTTTCAAATACCTTAGACACTGCTGACAAAATGGATATAGGCCGATAATTTTCGACAGATTGTTTACTCCCAGATTTATATACTGGTATTATATGTGCATCTTTCCAGCACCCGGGAAACGTACCATGCGCGATACACATATTAAATATTATAGTGAGTGGAGCAGAAATCGTATCGTGTGTGTTTTTGAGAAATATAGGTTCAATGTTGTCTGGACCTGCTCTTTTATTGGGATTGATTTTCTTGAGGGCATTAGTTATTTCATCTCTTTGGAAGCGGATGGAGGTGATATTAATATCCATCTGAAGTGCTAAATTGTGATGAGGAGGTAGGTTTTGTTCGAAGGATTCACAAATATTATTTGGATCTAGAGGTGGGTTCCGTTCAAATGTAGATTTGAAGAACTCAGAAAACATTTGGCATATCATTTGAATGTCATTCGATTCATAACCTTCGAAATTAATCGACGATGGGTATCCTTCTGACTTCTTTAGTGATGACACGTATGACCAAAAACCTTTTACGTTGTTATTAATAAGTTTCTCAGTATTGTGGACGTAGTCACGAAAACAAGACCGGGATATTTTCTTAAATTGACTTCTTAACTTAGAGAAATTTAAGTAATCGGAGAAGTTACCGTATAATTTCCATTTTACCCAAAAATTTTCTTTACGTTTACTTACCTGTATCAATTTAGGAGTGTACCAAGTTGGATGTTTCCTGGATTTTTGTGGTTTCTTTGTAACTAATTTATTGATAATATCAAAAATAATAATATAAAATCTATCCACAGCGCAGGTAGCTGAAAGCTGGTGGAACTCCTTTTCCCAGTTTATGGATTCTAGCTCTTTATTGATTGCAGTATAGTCGCACTTGCGGAAATTGTATTTTGAGTTGTCAGCCTTTTTCATCGCGACCTCTGGACAGCAATAAATAGTGAGGAGGAAAGTAGGATGATGGCGGTCCTCACAAAGTAATGGTTCCGCAGAAGAGAGTTTATATTTACAATTACTCGGCGCGAGATCGAGAGTCCTGTTATTATAATTTTTAAGGTAATTAAGCTGTTGCAATTTCATGAACGAGGTGACACCAGTAACAAGGGCAACTAAGGGGTCAGAGCTGTCATTTATGATGCCATAGGGACAATTTTCCATAAACTGATAATTTAGGGTTGGAATATTGTAATCACCAACAATTAATATGTGGATACTAAAATTATCAGTATATAAATTTTGTAAATTGCAGAAATGTTTTTTATAGATATTTTGCGAAAATTTCGGTGGCATATAAACAGCACATAATATAAGGGAGAAATTCTTCATTCGCAAAGAAATAAATAGTTCCTCCAAATCCTCGTTTTCCCATTGACGGCAACGCTTTGCAATAAGCTTTGTCATAACCGCAACAACAATTCCACCTCCATACGATTTAATGCTACTGGATAGATTTCGATCACGTCGAAACACCGTGTATCGGTCGTCTATGAACTCGGCGTCAAATATGTTTTGGTGAAGCCAAGTTCCGACAAGTACGATTACGTCGTAGTTATTTGTTCGAATATTCATGCGCAGATCATTAGTCTTGGTTTTAATTCCGCCACAATTTTGATAATAAACTGATAATTTTACTAGTTCGTTCATATTTTACAAATGAATGGTTAGTTTAACTTAGAATAAATGAAATAAAATACAATGAAATACAAGATAGCTGAAACCTATCCAGCAGACAATTACAATACAAACATAACACTAACAGATCGACAAAGAAACTATATAGGAGTTGGATACTATAACAATATTTAAATTTTCGACTTTATTTGACTGTATAATAATAATTCAAATTATTTCCAATCGTGAATAACATAGGAAAGTGATTAATATCAACACTAGAGGTCAAATGATTACATTCTACACATATTACACATAACACACAGGTAATTTTGAGAGTAAATATGCTGTTAAAAAAAAATAGTCACATTTTCTGGATATCGTTTTCGCACTTGATTACGAACGACTTATCCCCGGCACTTTTCCTCACATAAATTTTGCCATTTCGTACCCAAATATACTCTTAGCCTTTCTGTTTTTTCGCGGCACGTACTTTTGCGTGAAGTATTTTTTTGTGTAACGTAAGATGTTCATTTATATAAATTTTTTGTTCGGGCACTGAGAGCTGAAGAGAGCGTGTTGTGAGAGAGCGACGCACACGTGCCGCCACTAGAATATCGTCACGCAGGCGTCGCGTAGCCAGTTGTATCACGATGTTACGCGGGCGGTCCAAACTTCCGGTAGCAACACGATGTACACTTAGTACTTGCTCCAGAGGTATGGGTACGTTTAAGGCTACTGCTAAATTAGCCACTATATTTTGAATATTCTCACTTTTATTCTCAGGAACGTTTTGTATTTCGATGTTACATTGACGAGCTGTTTGTTCAATTTCTTCAACTTTCGATTTTAATAAGTCGAATTCTTTTCGCAATATGTATCATTTTAATATGCGACTATATCTATATGCGACTATATCTATATATGTATGTATGTATCATTTTAATATGCGACTTGTAATAAGCGCGCAGACAATGAACTCAAAGATGTCCAGGAAATGAAACAAAGAGAAATAAATGATTTTCAAACACTAAACACATTGCGTAAAAGCCCATTATGAATACATTTTAATGGTTACCTTTGATTTACTTTGTTTCCGTCTTCTGTTGCATAATTTAATGCGTGGAGCTTTAAATTGATATACGCACTCTCCTAATATACAACCCATTCCAAGCGAAACACTGGCTACCTTTGTTCTAATCGAACGAAAGTAACAGTGAAGAAGAGTGTAAATTACCTACTTGAAGAGTGTAATTATATAATAATTATTGTAATTAATTACATATAAATACCACAAGGGGTACATCGATTCCTTTATTGAGGGACGCTATTAATTTTGTGGTATTTTGCGTAATATCTTATTTAGTCCCACTTTGACTTGAGCGATCTACTTTACTGATCGGCCTACTTTTGCGTTCAATATTGGAAACTAAGTCAGTATTTGTGAGACTGATATTACCGTATAAAAAAAGATTTTATTAATAAATTCTGTCTCTATTAATTTATTGAATTGTATTGTAGGTAGTTTCATTAAAGTATAAAATGTTTTAGATCCTTTACGAAAATCAGGTTAGTATATTTTGTTTTACTGTAATTTTTATAAATAAAGCAAATCGGAATGTATAAATATTGTAAATAAACTTTCTTCATTTAAATGATTTCCAGACCTGTTTATGACCCTAAACTCCCATCTAATAATAACCATTTTTCTATTAGTTTAGAGCAGGTTTATATTATTTTATTATTAGATATCAATGAAGTTGTTAATTGCTCATATTCTAAATTTCAAATTTAATAATTATTGCTATAAGATAAATAGTTTCTCAAAAATTTTAAGATTTTATCTTTCCTAATATTTTTTTCTATATAGGTCATGTCATTACATGTGACCAGCGTTATAATACTGAGAAATAGAACTTAATACTTAAATGACAAGGGCGACAATAGAAAATTACACAAAAGCGAGCTCGAAAATAATAGTTGATAAATGATTACATTTAGACGAAATTATAAATAAAACTCTCGTATTTGGTTGTTTACATAAATAAAAATTAATACTAAATCAAGTTGCTTCCACTAACATTCTTTTAATGCTGTTAGTATGTTGCTTAAATATTAAATAGTGTTATTAAATTGGCTTAATAGATTTTCCAGGGTTGTGAAACCTATTTCTTAGAATATCGATCAATATTTCGCCGTTTTACTAATGAAGTGAATATTAACAACTATCTATCAGAAATGAGTATTTATTAAATTTAATAAAAGTAATAATGTTCTTTTTACTGTGAAGTTATATTGCCTAGTAAGTCATTAACAGACTTAAAATATTGTGAATTTTTCAAAATAGTCCTATTGCTGGTAAGTTTTTACTAAGAGTTAATTTAAAAACTGCTTTAACTTAACAAGTTAAACGCAGAATGTATTTAGGTTTTTTTAGTATTTGCCGTTTAAATGCATGGCGTCATAAACTTTACAACTAATTTAAGCTTGTTAAGTAATGGTGATTTCGCGATAGATCTGATGGAAAAATGAATCTGAAAATGGAAACATTGGTGGTTGACAAAAAGGTGTCTTTTCAGTAATGATAATCATTTAATGTTATGACAGTTTTAAGTTAGATAAATATTTTTTAAATTCTTTTGGTATTTGGCAGAAGACTAAAAGGTAGACGGATGAAATAAAGCAATTAGCTACCAAGATGCGCTGTTGTGAGAATTACTCTGCAATTGAAATTTTGTATTTTTTTTTTCAACAAATGATAAAAATATAGTGTTAAAATATAGACTTAAAAATATATAATAATTACTACTATCGTGAGCAAGACTGTTATTGCTTAGCTCTTGGATCCAACAAAAACGTATTCACTATGCTAATAAATTAATAAAGTATTTTATAAATTTATTTGCACAGTGTCAAATTGGTGTTTAAATCGAGGATGGAAATAACAGAATTATTATAATTTCATGAAAGGTCTTAGTAACAGTTGGAAATTTTTTATCATATGAAATGTGATTATTTTTATTACTATTAATAGTAAATTGATTATTGACATTATAGAATACTAGCTGTGTTCCGCGGTTACACATCTGCAGAATCATTTAATTATATTTTTTTCCTTCTCACAGTACCTCCGCTAAGTATCCGCTATCTTCGCTAAAGATACGGTCTTCGAATCGAGGGTGGTTAGCGCCGCGAAGGAAATACTCCGAATGATCAGTCTATAAATAAACCGCTTTCTTTTTATCTTGTACGATTCTGTCTTGCATGTAGTGTACCTTTGTTGCGTTTATATCATCAAATGTGCAATTGACATGATAATATATAGCTTATAATTTTTCAAAAGGTAAGAAATTTATAACACAAATATATATAGAACTAGAAGTGCGGTTCTAGGTCTAAACAGTTCTAGTTTATATTACCAACAGAGAACTAATAAATTTTGGTAAGCCTCCTTTTTCATTTCTAAGTTCTTTTCAAGAAAATGTCAATACGCACCTTTGTGTGTAAATTATTTTAATTATTAGGATTTTTTTGGAAATGTGAAAATATTTTGATTAGCTGTAACAAGTAAAAATTAAGGTAATATTTATATTTCTAATAATATATAGATTATGTTGGGGCACGATTATTCTCAAACCAGCCATAAATTTGCTACTTCATTTGAAGAATATTCGAGCCACTATAGACTCTTTCAATTCTATCGAATATTTATTAAACTTTATGTATCTATTCTTTGATTAGTCAATATCAGCCTTTATTTTATTCACACATCCCCCTGTTTTTCGAGGTAATATAGTAAACATATTTTTTTCTTAAAAAAACATACGTACTAACGATATTCAATCGTGGTGCCGCCATTTGCTTATGGGTTAATTTCCTCGATTCCGGCTATAGCATTTAAATGTTTTTTTCCTAGTAAAAAGAAATTGGTTTAAAAAGATTTGGCTGAAACCTTCGTTTCAATACTTTCGGCTATTACCGTTATTATATTTCAAAACTTATTTAAACTTTCTATGTTTCATATTTACAACGTAAGTTTCAAAAATAGGTTGTTTAGATGTTTTTTCTTTGATTAATTATATTGATTTGTGCGGCGAATCTGCGTTTATTATTATGTTGTGGGTAATTTTAAATATTTTACAAGGAATAGATGAAATTATCATAATTTTGTAATTATCACAATTCGGTATCGGTACTGATTTTTAAAATTTTTTTAAGAAGATAATACAGTATTTTATCGATACTTGTTTTATATCTTAACTTTATTTGAGACAAGTGCATAAAGTTTATATATATTAAAGTCTCTAAAGAAAATAATAAGTGAAATTAATAAAGGAATAAATTATTTTTCTCATAGATTAATTGCATTTATTCTCTTGTAATTTTTTTATATAGTGACCTAATACATAGACTAAAGTAATAACTATGGTATAGTTTCCTTAAGTTATTGTTAGAAAAAAACATTTTATTTTAGTTTAATGCACTTTATCAAATTAACACTTACGCAAAACTTGCAGATCTGAAAGTACTAACGCTTAATTTCTTCTGCATCAAATATGCGATTTTTTTACTATTTCGAATTAAGAGGATAGGAAAAAAACATTACGACCTTTATTAACATTTAATGAAACGAATATTATCATTCACTATTTAGAAAATTTTAATTATTTAAAACGAAAATATAACGCCTACTATATATTTCTCAGGCCCAAATTAACGATTTTTGGATCATTTCCTGTACTTATGCTATGAGACCTTGCTTTTTGTCAAATTTCCTAATTCCTTACCCTATAGGTAATGGTCAAAAATGCCGTGCAAATAGCCGTATTTTTAGAGTTTTTTATTGCATTGACTTAAAAGTTTTATTTTTTGACAGCTGCAAGGAACTATAGACCTAAGTATTCGATCCTAATTTTAACTTCGTACTCCACGCTTTCTTGAGAAAAAGGATCTTAATCGACAGACCAACAGACAGATGACAACAAAGTGATATTACAATGGCTGTTTTTTTCCTGTTGAGGTATGGAACCCTAAAAATAATACCAAATAATGCTAGTGGCCTAGTATCTGTTAATAGAACTATTAACAACTAATAGAAACTGATTAAAAAAGTGCGTTACTTTCACATCTACATTTACACGAAGACTGAGGTAGTATAATGTTAGCTATCACGAATGCCCTTTGATACTTCGAAGCGTGAAAAACTTCTAAGTATTTAGCAGTAATCCCAACATATTTCTTATAATGGTAAAGTACATTATTTTAAAATAGCATTATAATTTTATTGCATCAGACGTCTGAAGCGTAAGAATCCACTTAGCGATGGGCAGAAAATGAAAACACCATAATATTTTATAGGAGTGCCTCTTCGTTTCCATGTCTTTGTGATATTGGCTAATGGATTGTGAGGGCCCTCCCTCACAATCCATATTGAATATTTTATTAATATTTATAGAGACCATATTATATTTAACATTTTAAATTATTCAGGTGCTGTAAAGCTAACATCTAACAAACCGACCGATTTAAACACTAGCTGCAGGGTTTCCAGATTCACCTCTTTCATAAGCTATTTGCCAATATTAATTTTACATAACATAAATATATAGTAGTTTCGGAAATAAAGGGGAATGTAAATTTTCGCAATATTTTTGGAATGCCTTTTTCAAAATACATTAAAATATTATGTCATGAGGCCTTTATTTATCTCATCTTTAAATTTTATATTTGTAAATAAAAAAAGTTAAATATACCAATAAGATGCATTAGTATTCCGATTTCGAGCTTCTATATCGCATTGCTTGTGAGAAAATCAGTTATAGGAAAATGTAAATATATTGCCTACTTTACGTTTAGAGGCGTGAAAACAGCTGTATATTTAGGATATAATGATATCTATAACAATCGCTATAGTTTCGTTACAACCTTTGCCTGAGCTTCTAAAACTCCCTTTTTTTGCATAGTTTCGAGTAATATATTTTCAGTGTAGTTTTTTCATTTAATTGAGATTAACTTTCAGCTTATCTCTGGAGACATGGTATCTAAAATTATTAAAAAAAATTACCCTTATATCTATTCGTTTCAAATGATATTGCGCATTATAAAAAATAAAAAAAAGAAGTCGATAAAATTTTGACACGGATATTTTCCTGGTCAGGGATATTTGAATGGTAAATTTGACTAGAATTACACTAATGGAATAAAAAAAAACGCAATACGACCGACTTGAAGTGCATTTCAGTGCAGAATGACAAACCGGTTTTACAAAATGTATGAGAGAAATTTTATTAAATAAATATTTTTACTTGCTTCTGTTGCTATTGCGTCAATCTAAATTTTAATAAACAAGATGAAACAAGCGTATTACTGCTATTTTTCGTGTTTCAAATTAAAGTATAAATGTTTATAACGAGTCCTCCAAACTTACCCTTCTTTAGAAATTTTGGCAAGGATTGAATTACAAAAAGACGATGTCCGTGAAATAAATATATGAAAACAACAAAAAGTGACCTGTATGGGTAAAAAATGAAGGTTTTTTTCCATGTCAGCTATATACTAGATTATACTACTTATTTTCAGAGTTTATAAACTGGGCCAAAA
This sequence comes from Druceiella hillmani, assembly GCA_039881145.1. Taxonomy (NCBI): domain Eukaryota; kingdom Metazoa; phylum Arthropoda; class Insecta; order Lepidoptera; family Hepialidae; genus Druceiella; species Druceiella hillmani. Next base: position 34,114,345 of record JAYKKI010000018.1, on the reverse strand, counting down.
TGAAGGTTTTTCTTCAAAACTGTAAACACGCCCTTAATGCTACATAAATATCAATAATGAATAATAATATTATTGAGGTAAATTAAATATGAAATAAAATAAAAGAGCCTATTTCAAAAATTAAATTCTCTTTCGATGAAGATTTAAAAATAAATAATAGTTTTTGTAACCATTTATACAGCTTTCCTTTATGAAACAAGGAATAATTACTAGTAGACTCGTACTACGGGGGTCATATACGCATTTAGGCACGCATATCATTTAATAACTTAATATTCTTATTGAATATATTTGGCGTTAATTTTGTAGAAATGCATTATTCACAATTAAATGAACCTACGTGATGTAGTATTATTTCTACTATCTTCAATTTCTTTACCACGACCTAGGTTTCGTTTTATTACAACATCTTCAGGTGGGATATTAGCAAAGATTCCTTGCTAATAATAGGTTTGCGAACCTCCCTAGTCTTTAAGTTAGTTAAAAACATATGTGTCGAACCAATCTAAGGAACAGAACTTCCCTTTGAAATTTTTTTTCTGCCGCATTTATTTTTTCCCATAACTTTATTTTGTCTCTTTTTTATTTCTTTACACTATTTTCTTATTTTCTTATCTATTTCTTTTATTTACCCAAATCTGACCGCGTTTTTTCTGGTCTCCGTTACTTTTATTCTATATTAACGTTATAATTGTTCACGTTTTCCCTTAATGTATTCCCTTTACTTTTTTCTATTTTCATTTCTATTTCTCATTTACAATTTCCAGTAAGAACGTACCATCTCTGAACTAAGGCTCAGTTCTAAATTATAGTTCGAGAAAGGAACCTTTTGCGGTAAATACTCTACTAAATATTCAAATTCAAAACGAATTACCAAAATAGTTTCATTTAACACTATATATAAATAACGGTTCAGTGTACCTAGTAATTTTATGTCTACTGAATGTAGCATGAGATGATGTACATATTAGAAACAATGTGTATATTGGGCCAATTGTGAAGAAAATCAGAACGATATAGTGATTTATGTTATTTTTTATATTTCGTTAAGGTTAAGTGCCAAAAAAATTAATACAAATAATTTGTTTCTGACATTTATGTCATTATATATTAAAATAAATGTAGATTTAAAAAATCAAAGTAGCATATTAGATTTTCTGTTATAAAATTAAAATATTAAAACGTTATTTTAAAACACGTAATAAGATTTTTGCGTAATACAACCATTGGTGTATTGTTGGTACTATTAATCCATGAAAGATTACAGAATGCTCTTATCATGTTGTCGGCAGAAATTATGTACTTACGTGCGACACCAATAAACTACAGAGTTTAAGCCGGGTGCAGACGGGTGTAACATGTAATGTAATCTACCGTGTAATGTAACAGGAATTCTACGTATGGACGGCACTACGAGCATTACATGTAACGCTCGTGCCGGTGCTCGGGCTGATCCGTCGGCTGTCGGTTTTTTGCGCGAACACAAAGGCGCTCGCAGTGCTCGATTGGACGGTGTTCGTGACGGTTGTGTCGTGTGGACGCTCGTGATGTGGAGTGACGAACAATCACTTAAACTGATTAGTTTATATCAAGATAAACCTGTTATATGGAATCCAAAAAATCCGGATTACCTTAAAAAAAATATTAAAAACGATGCTTGGAGTGATATTGCTCATTCATTGGGAGGAGATGTAGAAGAATGCAAGAACAAAATGATTAGTTTGCTTGCTTCACATCGAAGGGAAAAAGGAAAAGAAAAGAAGAGTCACATGTCCGGCAAAGGTATGTTTATTATATTTATTTCTAATGCATTTACATACATATTTCATAGTTTTATTTATTACTTACCATTTACATTATGTTACTTACTTATATTAGTTACATAATGGAAATAGTAATATCTGAAATGGATTCATCTTGGAAAAAAAAATAGGCAAAACGGTGCTTATCAAAAGTGGACTTTTGAATTGACTTGGCTTTTACACAATCACAGAACTGGAACTAGTATAAAATGTAAACAAATAACAAATAAATATTTTGCACGTTTTGACTAAGTAGTGTGAATACCCCTATTATCACATACTTGCTATTAGTACAATTATTACTTCTATTGTATGATCTTCCGTCCTTGTCTTTTGATTTTTTGTGTTAACTGTTATTTATTTTACAGGTGCGGATGAAACGTACAAAAGTACATGGTTTGCTTACGAGGCGCTAGCATTTTTAGGAGATAGAAATAATCCAAGGACACGAATCAACACAGAGGTAACTGCATTCAACTAGTTTTTTCCGAATTGATAAAAAAAATTAACAATACGTATTCTGCCAAGGAACTTTACCCTCGTTCATAAAATAGTCATTAAACTCGTCTCTAATTTGTTTTGCTGTTAAGGCAGCCCTTCTAGGTACATTATTCAATGGAAGTAAAGATGACATTTCAGTATCTCTCCGCCAACTACCTTCACATAATCTTCCGTTTTCGTCACTATCAACTGTTCCGGGGGGCGCATACAAGTTTTTAGATGTAGCCGTGTTTCTCAAAAAATTATGCAAGTGCGCAATAGCCATGACTATAGTCTCCGCAGTTTGGGGCTGAAGAAGCATAGGTTTTCGTAAAACTCTGAACACAGATGCTGTGATACCAAATACGTTTTCTACAGTCCTGCGAGCTCTACTAAGCCGGTAATTAAAAGTTCTTCGCGGTGATCCCTTAGGGTATTCTCCTGGATAAGGTTTCATTATATTGTTTTGTAAAGAGAAGGCAGAGTCTCCTACAAAAACATATGGTACTAAGTTATTTCTACTTTGCAGTGCTTCAGATGCAGGTAATCTTAACGAGCTATTTTCTAGTTTTTTATAAATTCAGTGTCCTTAAAAATTCCACCATCTGAAATTCGGCCTTGACACCCGACATCCAGGAATGTATAATTATATTCCGCGTCAACTAAAGCAAACATTACTATACTGAAATTCGATTTGTAGTTACGATAGTCTGTGCCAGTATGTATTGGAGCCTCAAGAATCACATGTTTGCCGTCCATGGCTCCGGCACAATGGGGAAAATTCCACAATTCATCAAATCGGTTTGAAATCTTGATCCATTCTGACTCTGTTTTTGCGAGCTGAAACAATAATTTTTTTTTTTCAAATTACAAATGAACCGGATCAGAGAGCATCTACAAGTGCAGAAAATGATAACAGTTCAGAATTTATATCACCGACTGGTCTGGCTCCCAAGAAAAAGAAACCAGACGAAAATACAAAACTGAGTATGCTTTCAGAAGCTCTTGGCGTGCTTAAAAGTGTTGCTTCTACTCCTGCTGCCGAACCCCAAAACAATAATCAAAATAATTTTGACACTGAAACCCTTTTCTTTTAAAATTGTATATGCAGCAAGATGCAACAATATAACAGGAGTACTAAAAATTCCGTGCAGCGAGCAATAATGGACATAATATTCAAAGCCGATGAAGGCTTTCCTCAACATTATAATCCATCGGCATTCAATTCCAACGAGTACACAAGAACAAGATATTGCAATGAACAACCTTCTTCACATATTAGCTCAGAACGATATACTTCAGGGTATACAACAGGTCAGAATCAGACAAGTTACGCTACGGCTCCATATACTTCACCTGTTCCCTCAGAATCATCCCAAACTTCATATGAAGAGGTAGATTTTGTAGGTAACCTGATTTGAATAATTTTTTTTTTACTACATAATTTGAAGATGCAGACTTTGTGGATGTCTTGATTTAACTTTCTAATTTTAATGTTATAATACGTAATTAAACACCTTATTTTCTTTTTTAATAAATAAATACAAATATGTAAAACTCACCTTGATGTTTTCTTTCAAAGCTTCTATAATCGCTTCACAAACTTCTGGTACAATGCAAGAGATTGACTGTTTTGAATTCTGAAGGCTTGTATATGAATCTCCTGTTGCCAAAAATCTTAGTGTTAGAGCCAGTCTATCTTGCGGCGAAATTGCAGATCTCATTATAGTATTTTGTCTTGATATTTTAGGCGCAATGATTGTTAACAAATATTCAAAATCATTAGGCGACATCCGGGTAAAGTTTTTATATTGGCCACTTATTTGCTGAGATTTTAGTTCCACGAGTAAAGAAGATCTTCTTTTATACAATTTAATTTTCCACCATCGACGCTTTAAACGTTTCCGGTCTTCAGCTAGTAAATACATATAAATAAAAGCAGCACCAGCTATCACGACCTTCCTATTCGGCATGTTCGTAGCAACTGTGGAAACAGCTGCTCGTGAAATAGATTCGCGTACGGTTCGTGTGCCGTCCACACTGTTGACGCAAAATTACATGTAATCTTACATTACAAGTTACATCCGTCTGGACCCGGCTTTACACAGCAAGGCTCGATAGTGGCGTAGCTTCTTTGTAAACTATCGTTAGCTCGGCACATATTTTTTTCTTTCATCGAAATATGAAAATATTATTTTTTTAAAAAATCAAAATCATTGATATTTATATTACCTTACGTAAAATTAAATAATGCATAATTAGTGAGTCATCAACAATGATGAATTAGTAAATATGAGAAGCTATTGCAAACACTCCCAAAGAAGAAGAAGACAATAAAACCTTCTATACAGCTAACAGAATGACCAGTACTTCTAATGGATAGGAAATATTATTTCCACCTGAAAACAATGTTAGACTATTCGAACAAAACATTAATTCCCTTGAATTTGAAATTAATCATTGTGATATATCAATAATAATTTATATTCCAAAAATAGAACTACCACCAAAAAGTTATCTCTTTCACAGATTTCAAGTTAGGAAATTCATTTTCGTTACACCGTACGAAATAGGTGATCGATCAGTAGCCGTCTGACGTCTTTTCTGATGTCAATGTAGGCTTTCTACAAGCCTCGTACAATTGTATGAAGTATGAAAGGAAATGTCACCTTAAGATAAATTTATATTTAATTATACAAAGATAAGTGGTACAAAAAATACTAAATTTACAAGGCACTGAAGGGAAGACCTTTTGTTATTTAAAGATGAATTTATCTTCTTCCTAATTGCCATTTTTATCAAATTATGCGAATTTCATCCAGTTGCTACGTTACTGTACAAGGAAGAAATATGATATTATATATTAAACAAACTATTAAACTTTCTCACACGAATTATGCAAAAATATTATAAAGTGTGTTAATCAGTTTCTCGTCCTTATGTTCTTTGTATATAATAAGGAATGTACCAATTTAATTGATTAGTAAGTGCATTTATTTAAGTAGGAAATTTAGTCTCTTGTTTATAAGAGATTGATTGATATTGTGGATAATGAGATTTTCAAGGCTTCATACTTTTGTTACTTAAAGAATCGAGTAATATAATCTGAAATAAAATGACTTTTTAAATTATATTTTATAAATAATTTAAAGCAATACCCTTAAAGCTTAAGTGTTATTGATCGCAAGTCTGAAGGAAGACTGCTAAGAAAGTAGATTATTTATACGTTGGACAATGACAATGCCAATTTTTTTATTACAGTTTTGCATTTTTATCCTATGGTATAGATATAAATAAAAAAAATAAGTCTTTATAATATTCTTAATAAAACCTATTCCTGAAAGTGATATAAAACTTTAGAGTATCACGTTTCTTAAAATTTTGAATTTTGAGACACGGACTTTTAGTAATAAAATTATCAATATATTTATTTAAATTTTATTGCGATAACTTTGACTTATTTTTCCAATCCTTCTGTTCTGTTTTAACAAAAAAAGACCTCAGTAATTCTAAATTTAAGTTTAATAGTATTCACGATAATTAATTTATTATTTTTCTTTTAATAATTTAACGTGCAATATTAAGGAATATCTGAAATTTTACAGTTGGAACTATTATAAGGAGTAAAATTATAAATTTTTTTTATTTACTTCTCTTCTATGGTGTAGAAGCAAGTAAAAAAATGTAATATTTACTCCTTTTAATAGTTCCAATACATTGAAATGTAAAGTCCCAGATATTCCTTAATATTGCACATTATATTTTTAATAGAGAAATAGCAAATATCGTAAATAGCATCAAACATAAATATAGAATTATCAAGAAACTTAATAAACCCAAAAACATTTGTTGAGAATTGAAATGAGAAAGTTCGAAAGTAACTTATTGTATGCCAACAGCAGTGTTGAAATAGTTTTTCGTGTTAAAATAGAACAGAAAAAATTAACACGTGATCCAAAATTATCGGAATAAAATACATACAAACATCAGGAAATTTGAATATTGAAAATATATTGGCTTTAATCTTATAAACATTCATTGTTAACAATTAAATGAAACTACGTGATGTAGTATTATTTCTACTTTCTTTCAATTCTATACCACGACCTAGGTTTTGTTGTATGACAACATCTTCAGGTGCGCTATTAGCAAAGATATCTTAGTGGATATTTCCGACCTTCTGTGATATTAAATATCACTAAACTGATCGTTATTGATAACAATAGTTTATGCATAATGGTAAAAATTTAAGCTATTTTTATTTTGTGCTTTTTCTTGTGTTTTTGAGGTCGACAAAACAAGCAGCGTTATTAATCTCGTTAAGTAATGTCGGTATTTGTATCTGTCTGTTATTTATAGCAAAACAGTATGTTTTATTACAAATCAATGGAAAAAATAATAAGTGCTTAGAAAACATAAAATTGTTTTAAAAATATGTAGCACTATCTATTTATCAAACTGTCAGAATCAGTTCGGAAGAAATGGTATCAAACGATTGTCACTTATTGATCAACGAAAAATTCAATAAGTATAACTTATTTTGATCATAGAAGCGACAAAAAAAATTCCAGGACAATAACGCATCACCTTGCGAAGTAACCCAATTTTACAAAATAATACAAAAAATAATTAAAACTAAAATAATACCATCATCTCTGGGAGAATTATAAAATTATAGTTTATTTTGAAATAATTATAGTTGCGATAATGTTAAATTTAATTGAAATACTTATAAGTGCGTGTGTCCGCGAACCCTATCCAAAAACGAATACCAATTAATCTCCTGGTTATACGTAGGTCATTGGTGAAAATCGGAATTTATTATCATCAAAAAAATTAAATAATGCATAATTAGTGAGTCATCAACAATGATGAATTAGTAAATATGAGAAGCTATTGCAAACACTCCCAAAGAAGAAGAAGACAATAAAACCTTCTATACAGCTAACAGAATGACCAGTACTTCTAATGGATAGGAAATATTATTTCCACCTGAAAACAATGTTAGACTATTCGAACAAAACATTAATTCCCTTGAATTTGAAATTAATCATTGTGATATATCAATAATAATTTATATTCCAAAAATAGAACTACCACCAAAAAGTTATCTCTTTCACAGATTTCAAGTTAGGAAATTCATTTTCGTTACACCGTACGAAATAGGTGATCGATCAGTAGCCGTCTGACGTCTTTTCTGATGTCAATGTAGGCTTTCTACAAGCCTCGTACAATTGTATGAAGTATGAAAGGAAATGTCACCTTAAGATAAATTTATATTTAATTATACAAAGATAAGTGGTACAAAAAATACTAAATTTACAAGGCACTGAAGGGAAGACCTTTTGTTATTTAAAGATGAATTTATCTTCTTCCTAATTGCCATTTTTATCAAATTATGCGAATTTCATCCAGTTGCTACGTTACTGTACAAGGAAGAAATCTGATATTATATATTAAACAAACTATTAAACTTTCTCACACGAATTATGCAAAAATATTATAAAGTGTGTTAATCAGTTTCTCGTCCTTATGTTCTTTGTATATAATAAGGAATGTACCAAAGGGTTTAGAAATTATAGTACGATAAACATTTCGAGAAAAACTGCACGAATCCTTACTTATTTCATCACGTACAAGGTGTACCGCTACTGCTATTTTGTCACTCTCTTCTCGTATGTAAGATTCATGGTCGAAGTCAATTATTAATTTAGCCGATTGGGTAATCTCTGTGTTGAGTTGTGTTGTGTCGCCGTACTCCATTGTCGAAGTTCGTGACAGGCTAAAGAAAATGTTTGGCATTCAGTAGATAGGTTGTTTTGATTGCACCAGACATCACTCCATTGGACTTTTTCGTGTGGGGATTTATTCAATACTTAGTGTTTGGAAAAGATTATGACAGTGAAATAAAAATACTTGCGCGTATTATCGCTGCTTTTGACAAAATTAAGTACCATTTACCAAGACATTTGTATAATAGAGTCCACGTACAAAGAAGAAAACGGCTCTAAAAATGTGTCAACGAACAGGGGCGACATGTTAAAGATACTTGTGTCATTTAATTTTAATTAACTTACGATTTTACAACTTTTTAATTCAATCGATTAAAACATCAGTTAATCTATCATCCGTGCACCCCCGTGGCAAAGACATGTAAGTGATTACTGATTTTTTCTTAGGTTTCTTAAGTTTTAGTTAAAATATGTACATACCTATAAGTGGTGAGCACTATAGTGGTAATCTGAGTATTCATATGATATTATTAAACTTGGGAGCTGTAAGAGAAGAGCAAGTCAAAATATTTCATGAGGATTTTAAATAGATAGAACATTGCTAGCAGGAAAGGTGGAATAAAAGGTTGATGGCAGACTATTGTTGGTTGCTATTGCGAAATGATTCGAATCGGACTTTTGAGGGAAAATCTCACAATCGGAGCTTCGGTGAAAAATCCAAGATACCATAAAACTATTTAATATTTCTAATTAATTTATTAACGTCATTTAAATGTACTTAAAATGTTTTAAAATTACATGATTGTTTTTTGTAGTAATATCAATTTTTAAAGTAGTAAAGTTGGCTTTTATGCGATGTTATACCTAGGGCTTTTACAAAAAAAAACTGATGGTGATGAGGAAAATCTAAGTATATATTCGTATCGTTCGTATCGTTCGTAAATTTAATTAAAATCTGTAGACCTGCAGAATTATTAAACAGCCTTTGGAGTGTTTGAAACCCTGTTAGAGCGAGTTCTTTGCTTTTATTAGATATATTGATATAAATACAATTTTTAATTATTAGGTATAATGTTATCATATTTGAAATTTATGTAAATATAATTTACCTTAAGGTCAGTTTAAGGGACTTTTAAGGGGTAAGTTAGGGGATTGATGCCTTAAACAAATTATTGAAGTGAAAACTTCTTTAGGCGCATTGAGAGGTTTTTGGTAGGGGGACATCTTTTGGGTCCCGCGTCGCCGACCTGCTGTTTAGTGTATAACTGTAGCTATGAGTATGACGCATTGGCTTTGCCAGCAGTGAAAGCATATATATATATATATATATATATATATATATATTTATATATATAATATACTGCTCTGGCCCCAGATTGGCGCACGCTCAGCGGTCTGTTTACACGTAAACACATGTATATACCAACACATTTTCTGTACTCGACTGTATGATGCGCTCGTTGGACGGTTTATTGAATGGGTAGTCTTGTGAGTTCGCATCACCGACATGCTGTAATAGCCGTATATCTGTAACAATAAAGGTAACGTATTGTGCAACATTACTGAGTGTATATATACAAGTAAAAATTAAATTGACTACGTAACAATTTCAATATATGTATACCATGCAATATTTAAATCGTGTTTTATCTGATCATTATTTTTATTGTCAAATTGTAGAATCATTTGCAATATAACATTGAGTCTTTTAATACAGAAAAAAATTAAGTTTAATTTTCACTTCTGTCAGCAGTGCCCATGACTGCCTATGTTTTTTTTTAATTTAATGGGTTACGTAATATTTACTGACTCCTCACTGAGTCGTTTCATTTGGGATTCCAGTAATGAGCGGTCACATAAAACCCATGCGACCGACCTTCTTCAAGTGGAGTATATTTTTTGTGAAAAATTGTTGTTTTACATTTTCAAATACAGGTCATAATAAATTTTCACTGCGATAAAAATTGAAAACGGGAAACGCGAAATGATCAATATCGAATGGAATATATTGCGATTGAAATATTTTAATTCCTTTCATTTGTTTCATTCTCTCACCTCTTACTTTAATGTCACCTCGCTTTGAAATGCGGCATATTTAATTTCCATAACAATAGTTTTATCACTTTTATATAACATTTTAATATTTTTCATCCCAACTTTTTGAACTAACTACAAATATTTGAGTAAGTAATTTTACAGATAATATTTTAAAGTGTACACGTGTTTTGTAATGATTTGATAATACGCATTATTTTAAGAATTTTAACTGTGTTAAATATGGAAAATATAAATTATTAATTTGCTCGAAAGTAAGAAAGTTATGTAAAAAAATTATACATATTATTAAGTTATATATTAAATTTACTCAAAAATCAGAACCAGGACCAAAACTATCAGCTCAGACCAACTATACCCAGTGATTGAAATTGAAAGAATGCCATGTCGCTTGGCTCTAAGATGACAGATGAACTCTCCGAGTATGAGATGGAAGAGGTACAGAAAGCGCATGAGATAACGGCCTCTCATGTTCTGGGATTTTTATACAGTGAAGGTAGTGGGACCAGATTGGATGAACGAAGCGAACGAACGAAGCGGACGAAGCCCAAACCGCAAGCATATATCTCTTTAGAAAACCTTCACCTGAGAGGGATTGTTGCATCGCAGCATTTCAATTAAATAATAGACGATATGAAAGTATGCACTGAAAATGATTTTGTTTCATATTTTAACTGCTTGTTTTAAAATAGATTCAATAATAAAGCATAACTATCAGTGTAAAAGTGTTTTTATATATAATAAAATATAATTAAAAATTATATGCAGATGGTGAATATTACAAACCCACTCAAATGGACAAATTAACATAAATATAATTAATGAGTATCATAATTGAATGTATCTTTCAACAATAAATAAAATATTGTTTATTATCAATTCATTTTATCACTAAAAAATCTTAACTGATAAAAAATTTGGTTTCAGTTTTCTATTAAGTGTACTCGATACCTGTGAAAATAGATACTAAAATTAAAGTCCTAACATAAATCTTTCAATGCAAAATATTTAAAAGTGTAACCATTCTGTCATTGCAGATGTGAAAAAACTGGGAAAAAATAAAGTCATTAAGTAGTTCTTGTATGTTGAATCAATTTGAATAACAAAAAAATTACTTCGAAGTAAATTTAACAAGTAAAATATCGCTCTATCTATCTAATCTCCCTCCAATGAGCTTTATGAAATACGTTTTGCAAAATATAATTAAATGTAAATATATATTGGATTCAGAAATTCCCCATGGAGTAGGTTAGATTCAGAGTCATGAAAAATTTTAAATTATAAATTTTACTTCGTATTTGTAATAGCAAATCAACTGACTTTAAATAGACACAAATTTTTGATATTACTTAAATATAACTAATAATAGATATTTTTAACGTACACAAAATATTAATTAACGTCTGCCATATAATAAATATTATGTCATTGTTAGTTATAGGTCATTCAGTATAACATTGAAGCCATTTCTTGACGATCCATTAAGTGGAATCGTATTTCACCTCCATGTAAATTAATTGCTTCTCAATGCTTTCAGAAATATTCGCTTAGGTGAGACTTATTTAGGTAGAATGTATTAATTGTGTAAATCTTATGTTAGGATTATCATAAGGATATCACTTAATCAAGCAGAAGATTGTTAAAAATATGCTTCCTTGTTTGAATTTAAACGGACGCTCCGATTTCTTCAAGAAGATAATGATAATTTCGAAACATAATATTGCGTGGGATTGGACATACATACATACATATATATATATATATATATATATATATATATATATATATATATATATGTATATATATGTATGTATGTATGTATGTATGTATGTATATATATATATATATATATATATATATATATATATATATATATGTATGTATGTGGTTCAGAAATATATTTGAGTTAACAATTCTAAGTGTAGTATTGTTTTATGGAAGAAGGTTAATTTGAAGTGCAACTAATATGCCTCCAACCATAATCTATTAATTTCTTCTTGGATAGAGGAAGCAGGCGCTATTGAGTAGAGCTACCGAAATTTTATTTATATTGGAAATGTATCGATAGACTATAGACAGATGTATCGATATACCGTCCTCTTTATCGCAAAAAATAAAATTAAGAGTTGCTCTTAAGAAATAATTGCAAGCAGAAAAAAAGGTAAAGATAGCTTCGAGCATTATATATTTTTGACAACTTTTCCAACCAACAGTAATTTGGCTTCAAAAATGTTAAATGTATTGAAGTAGAAATATTTAGTAGTAAATCGTAGTAGGTAAGTTAAAACATTACTTTGTATGATGTTATATTCATTCTTCTAAGTATTTGTCGGTTAAGTTATTAAAAATATCAATGATCATTTTCAAGTTGATTCAAATTGGTGCCCTTATAAAATACATCTCTGTATTTAATCGAGAATTAGACTCACGAAATAGTTATTTTTTCTTAATACAAACAAGTCATATGCTGTAATTTTTAGTAGCTAAATACTCATTACAAAAACAAAATTGATTAATTTGGCACAACTAGTGCCAAATAGTACAGTAATCTCACTTAGGTTAACTGTTAAAGACCCTGGTTTACTGATCGATTAAAATCTTATTCGTTGTGTTTTAATCAGGATAAACCTGAAGCGTCTCCAAATTTTTTTCCCAAAAGTAAGGTTGCCAAAAGTTTTGTTAGGGTTGACTGATCGATATTAGCTCCTGTAGCAATAATGTACAGTACATTAAAGTTGAAAAATGTATATATAAATAAAACTTAAACAGAAAATTATCCAGACCTAATAAAATGTTGATTCAAGTAGAAATTTCGTAAACTGTCTTCTCATGTTGCATCTTTGGGTTCTCAATTAGCGAATTGATAGTTTTTATTATTTAACTCGTCCACGAGGAAAACCTTACAAAAATTTAATGAATTTCAAAAAATTTAAAAATTATCCACACCGTTATAAATTATTTTATATAACAGATTAATAGTTTTAGAGTAATTTGATATCTTCATGAATTTTCACTCCACAAATATGAGTATTTCATTAAATTTTTTTTTATCTCTAGTCTAATTTTATAGATTGCATTGAATAATTAGCTCAACGATAAAAATAGAATTCGGAAATGTTGAGTTGGAGTTCCTGAATAATTTGTTTTTGGACTAAACTTTTTTGGACTAATTTTTTTGGACTCAATTTTTATATTAAATGTAACTAAAAAATTATTGTTCCCTTTAAAAATTTTTTTTAAAATATTCAAGAAATGAGTAAATACATTTTGGCGCCATCTATAACGTTTTAACTTTAACTATCCGGTCTGAAGAGCTGTTTTTTACTTGCAATATTGATAAAATATTAGCAAAATTATATATTTGAATTAATCTTATAAAAGTTTAATTTATATTTTGTATTATTGTGAGTTACAAGGTCTTTTACGCTTTTTCTTTCTCGTATTATATTTTTTACGATTTCCTCTAACTCAATTCTGAAATACACGTGTTTCGATCAGCCACGTTATGGTGGCACTCGAATGAAAAAAATTGGGAAAGAAAATTCCCCTTCTAAATTCAATGAGTGCGGAGAAGATGATGAATTTACCTTATTTCTATATTTATTGCCGTATTATTCCATTTCAGGTATTTATGGATTGTTTGGATAATGGCAGCTTGGAGCAAATTTAATATATGTAGACGAGTTTTTAGTACCACTTACTAGAATTAATTATTTATTAAATAAAAGTGATGTGTGTTAAATGTATAAATGACGGCATATGCGTTATACCACAGTATTGAAAACAATTTCTGCTAAATTTTATTAACGGAAAAGAGAATAACCCGGAGTTTTAAAACCCATAAGATACAATAAAATAATGTCGCAAAGAAATGAATATTTTCTTTAAATAAAATAATCAATGCAAAGGTATTATTTCAGTTTTTCAACAAATTTTCTGAAAAAAATTTTCACTGCTTTATGAAAACCGTCTGCTCATCTATAACATGTTGCAAAAAGAGCAGATGACTATGAAAAATAAGTACGTAACGTAATATGTGACCTTAAATGTTCACTTTAATATCACATATTACGGGATTGCATAGAACCTTGGATACAAAAATAAAACTAGCACAAAGTTCTCTTCTAAGATATTATAACAACATTTTAATATTACGATAATTATTTATTATTGGTCACCCAGAGATCATCAGTAGAAAATATGATCATAGAAAGTGGATGCACTATTTATTGGTATTTTACATCAATTAAAATTTTTTTTTCAAAATTTTTATCAGAAATATATAATTGCACATCTATAGATAATCTGAAATTCAAAAATCATAATACATAAAATAAGTGAAAATTCCATCAAATATTAAAAAAATTACATTACCGTTCACTTCCGTATTCAGGCTAGATCTCATTCCCGCAAAATATATTGCAGGATTAATTATTTTAAAACAATATAAATATTACAAAACGTAACGATCAAATACCGTCGAACTCGTAATTACTTAACATGTTTATTTGCAGAGTTTCAAAATCCACGGAATCTGTACCCCCGTTTAACGTGTGTATACACGTAAGAAACAAGAGCAAATTTAAGGTAATTACATAAAAAAAAAAAATAATTCACTACACAAATAATTAGGTTATCAATTAGTATATCCTTCACTATTTCTAAGTAATTCTGAAATGTTATGAAAACTTCTAAAATATCCCTAGTAGGGTATACAAGGAAGTCGGTACTTCAGTTTTAATCATGTTGACAGCTGAGTTTCGGCGAGAAAGATTAAATAAAATGTAGAAAATTCATCTTAGCGTTTTCATGTTTATAAAATCCATTTAAGTCAAAAAGCGATCGAAATACCATGTAATATATATCAAACGATGAGCGTATATATACTATTCTATGATATATCCAAGTATTAGTTCCAAGGATTTAAAAAATAATACTTGTTGCTCCGGTAATCTTCTTTTCTTCAGACAGCTGCATTGCAATAAAATAATGAAAACCTATTAAAACACAACCTAGGTTAAATTCGTTTAATCGGGTAGAGCTATTGTAATAGAAAAAACTACTTATTGCTTTACCTACTGGAATAGAAATTGCAATTACATATCGCGATGGAACAAAATGAACTGCTTTCAGGAAAAAATTAAAATATTCTGTTTGGCTATCACATAACCAAACATTTTTCAACTTCAGAAAGGATCCATTCGTGTGCATCGGGCTACCGTCGATGCCACATAGCAAAATTAACGTGTAAAAAATACTTTCACCTGGACGGATTGTGTTTCTGCCCCAACTTCCCTGAGCCTCCCGCTCTCTAATTATTGTCCTTTCTCATGGCTACTTCCCAATCAAACACTATAATATTTGAATACTTATTAAATTTAAAATTATTATATTATAATGCAGAATTTTTTAAATCAGTGTCTAAATTTTAAAAATAATATATTAAAAAAACGGAAGCTTGCTAACAAAAATACAAGTGCTACAATAAGATAATAATGTGAAACTGAAGGAGAAAATAAGTACAATTGATTTTGTATTTATGAATCACATTCTTAACTTGTATATTGTTTAAATAATATGAACTATATAAAAATATCAGCCGATATATTATCAAGATATTTATGTGAACCTAAAACGATAAAATATCGATACCCAAACAACGTCACTAGTCGATACTAGCCACTCGACAAGCGAAAGACGACAAGCGTAAGACGCTCTTCTGGTCTGGAAAAATAAATGCGTTCTTTTTCTCTCACTTTTCAAATACATTTCCTCCTAGCGTCATGTTGTGGCTTAGTGGAGTGGCACCTGCAACCAGAAAAGTTTTCGCAGCATTAACTCGATTCGCGTGCGGTAGAATAGAAACTTATATTTTTAATTATTTACACAAAACTTTCAAAATACCCAAAACCATTTAAAGAAAAAAAAGAAATGTTTAAATCTATACTTTCAGACATCTTTCAAAGATAAAAGAGTGTATTTTTCTTAGGTATTTTTCGTGTTTACACGTTTATTTGTTACATTCACAAAAAAATTAAAAGAAAACTTTTGTTTGAAATTCTAATAATTCAAAGTAATAATATTTTATTTTTATTTTTTTTTAGAATTATTGCATGAGAATAATTTATTTTAGATATCAATTAAATTTGTTAAACTTAATTTCATCGCCACCTGTGTGAGGAATGACGTTTGCGACTTGCCGTTTTGTCAAATGATTAATAGTTCCAATGTTCTTTTTTTTCTGTATGGCTTTCTGATGTTTAAGTGCCAACAACATTGTATTGAACTTTATTGAAATATGGAATAATTTTTGTAAGGTATAGAACATTCTCTAAGGAATTTCTGTTGCATTCCTTTTTTAAATAATAAAATTGTCCTTTGTTTTTTCGCGTTCTTTTAGCAAAATTTTTCATTAGGTCTTTTCGAAACCTTCTACAAGTATACATCGTTAATCATTTTTCTGTTGCTTTTGAGTTCTCAACGGGGATGGATATTAACTACAACGCAAAGTTACTTTTAAACTATTAAAGTGCGAGGATCTTTAATTGTATATCCAAGCAGTAAAGTCCTGTGATCAGTTACTTTAAACTATTGAAGTGCGAGGATTTTTAATTTTATATCCTATCAGTAAGTTCTGTGATCAGTTACTTTAAACTCTAAAAGGCTAGGGTAATTACTGTACACCATAGCCACAAAATATCAGTTTCTTTGAACTCTCAGAGTGCCCGAACAATCTACACTTCTTAGCTGCAAGGCCTTGGTAAAATTTCAATTTTAAATCGGAAACGAAATATGGAACATTAATTCGAGAAAGTTCTATATCCTAATTTTAAAATATGAGTATAAGAAGATTAATGAGTTGTGTATTGTAAAAATAAAGAATGAAACTGGTCCTCATTTTTTATTCGGAAGACACATTTAAAAGGTTTTCTCCAATTTAAATCACATCGTGAATTATCCTGCGGATCAACGACGACCAGCTTTGAGTCGAGATTTTGCATCATCATCTTCAGGGAACCATCTGGTGGAGCAGCAAAGGACTTTGAGAACCATTTTATTCCGTTAAGGTCAGTAAATGCCAATTTTTCATATATATGGAGAAGTCATTTTATCGTACATCAGTAAAGAATTAAGATTCATTATTTCATTAAAACTTAATTTAATTATTAAAATATTCATTTGAATTTAAAAATTAATTATTATTTACAAAAATTAATTTATTGAAATATTT
Source organism: Druceiella hillmani (assembly GCA_039881145.1). Lineage (NCBI taxonomy): Eukaryota > Metazoa > Arthropoda > Insecta > Lepidoptera > Hepialidae > Druceiella > Druceiella hillmani. The sequence continues at coordinate 34,097,045 of JAYKKI010000018.1, read as the reverse complement.
TTGCTTCATAATTTAATTTCATAATATAATTCACCATCCCGTTAATATATTCCATCAGATTTGAAATTTTGAGAATTTTTATTTTTCTTACGGCGTTCTGTCATTTACACGCGGTTCGCCATAACACCTTTTATGCTTCCAAATAATTTTTTTTGTACAATTACATTTTCAATAACTTAAAAATGCATCTTTTAGCTTCAAATATGAAATTAAAATGTGAAGCCAAGTGTCCAAGTTTTTAAAAGGTCTTGAAGAAATTGTATTAATTTTTTTCACAAATTACAAAAATACCATTAAATTTATTCCTAAACAATTTGCCAAAAATGGCAAAAACGCTTTTTGTCCATTTTACTGCCATTGTACTTTTTAAAACTACATGATTTAGGTTTTAAAATGTTTTTTTAATTAATTAATTTTCTAGTTGAAACTGCATGTATTTAAATGCCATCTAAATTTTCTTTTAACCAAGGATAAATCAGAAATATGAAAGAAATGGGGATAGGGATTAATTATGCAAGAATTCCTTCTATTGTCATCGCGTATCGAGAAACTCCTTGATTTAAGCATGGAAGCGGTTTATGTGGGAATGATAGGAATTATATAATTGCCATCCATGATTACAAAAAATCATGTGCAGATTGACGGATAATGACCGAGTTTCTGCTTCTTTACTGTCTTAGCATTTGGAAGTATTTTAAACGTGACTAATAAAATGCGTTATGGATGCATTCGCCTTTTTATCACCAACATATTAACGTAATCGCATATCCCGACGTAAGATGGAGTTAGTATCTTATTATCCTACTTCAGGCGCAATCATATTTTTTTGACTAATACCTTATATTGTGAAATTATAAATAATACCGATATACGAAAATGGATGGACTACTCTTAATAAACCTATGGCGGACTGTCTGAATGCAAACTTTTCTTTTCATAATTGTAGTAAATAATTTCTTGAGAAATCCTAAATGAATCTTCGCGCGCCATTGTCTCTTGACACAATGGTAACCACAATATCCCTTGTCTCGATAGAATGAAATATATATTAAATACTTATATATTTATGTAATTGATAATATTAATTTTAATTGGAAATTAATTTATTTATACCTATTAAACTAGAAACTTTCTTCAAAAAATTAAGTTTTCATTTTACTTTATAATAAATGTTCAAACTGCTTGCCATTGATTTTAATGTTCATGCCACGTCTACGTGCTCTTCTTCTTAGATTGAAATTTCCACCGTGATGACATTTAAAACAAAATTATGAAACAAGCAACAATTATTGCTAAGTTTTCTAAGAACTTTAGGCTGCCCGTTTAAGATATTCGAAAAATATATGAAAGTGAACTCTCTTATTTTCGATACTATAAAACAAAAAAAAATTTGAAAAAGTGAGGTTAGTATCTGACTAGAAGATAACAAAAAAGCTATAGCAATTATTTTAGACCTTATTATTTTTTAAATATTTACAATAATTTCTCTTACTGAAGATATAGTATACAATATTTTTATTTTGGGATAAATTAACCTTTGTAAATATATATATATATATATATATATATATATATATATATATATATATGTATATATATTTATATATACAATAAAATATAAGTACGTAAATATCTATAAAATCCTCCTAGTGTTAATTTTATTTGTTTTTGACAGGCATTTATACGTAATTCTAGGGACAGCTGTTATCCCAATCAAACCTTACCAAAGTTTGAATTCACTTAAACAAACCACCGCGTCGTAGGCGTCTACCTACGCATCGTGCCCTTCATTATGAAGATCTGCCCCCCTTAATAAAAAAATTATTTTAATGATATTAACTAGTTGTTCTGTATTTCATATTCTTACAAAACGTAGCGAATTAATTTTCGAAAAGAGTTTGATAACATAAGTACAAATTAAATAAACTGAAAAATCGCATATACGTATTTACTTCATAATTCCTTACATGAATTACATACATGATTAGGAAAATCTTAAGAATATAAGCATATTTTAATATGCGTGAACCAATATAAATATTTAAAATGGATTTATGGTATTCCACTTAGTTAAATTAAGATACAAAAGCAGCAAGTTTCCATTTCCAATTAGCAAACATCCCTTAATATATTATTACCCAACATTTCTAAGTGTCGACATCAAAAAGGAAATTTTTTTGCGACCCTCAGTAATTTAGCATCATTATCTAATTTTCTTTCTCAAATATTCCTATTGAAAAAACCTGCGTTGCGATTTATTAGGACGTAATGACAAATGAATTACGTTAAGAGAATGTTCGTTTATGCTTCGACATGTTTTTATACGCGTTCTGTTTTCTAATCAGAACTTGCGTTGCGTGGCAGCCTATTTCCAGAGAACAGATTATGTAGAGTGTTAGAGAACTAATCAGAATTCATGAATGTGATGATTAAACATAAAAATATTTTTAATAATAGCAAAGCATTTAAAAAATAAACCCTTGAAACCCTAGAATTTTGTTTACATTTTTATAACTTATACGAAAAACGTAACGATATATATATATATATATATATATATATTTATATATGTATATATATATATATATGTATACATATATATATACTTATATATGTATATATATATATATATATATATATATATATATATATATATATATATACTTATATATTACGTAGTAGTAGTTCTTTACGTAGTATGTAAAATGGCGGTTGTGTAAATAGAATATTGGACCATAAATAATTCAATGACAATTATTTGCAAGCCAAATCACAAGCTCAATAACTATCGACAAAAACACCCCGTAACCCTACTTACGCCTGACCTTCAAGTGTAATAGACAATAACGATAGTCTTAGAATGAACTCCAGTGCGTGACAAAGAACACAATTAGTCACGAACTCCGGTGCGTGACATAGAACAATCTGTTTATTTCTTGTAAGTAATAAAGAAACTGGATTTAGAATTGATTTTATTGTAGTCTAACGCTGTGACACAGATTTAAGTGTTGGGCTATTATTAATAATTCGTAGACTTCGCTCACTTATTATCGTGCTTCTTATTTTTCCTATCCAAAGTAACAAATTTGGCTGTATTGTTTACTGCCTTTATTATTTTGGACATCTTTTGACCAAAAACGGGTCTGTTTTCCGAAAGACTTTTAAAGATAATTGTACAACAAGGGAGTGCCATAGTCATTTTGATTGTCATGGCATTAAGGAATTGATTGACCTAAACGCATAGATATTCTAAGGTGCACAACTTCTATCTCATGGCTCGTGATTATGTCCAGGAAGTGGCCAGCTGTACCGACAAAATATGCTGGAGCAACCCGGATGTACAAAATACCGATTCCCAGAACATCGAAATCCAAATGATAAGTACCGATTCCCAGTATTAGGGAATCGGTACTTATCATTTGGATTTCCAGCTAGGACTAATAGAATGGAAACTGCATTTTGCTCAAATTTATAAAAAAACACGCCGATAATTTGGAAACCTTTGAACTTGGGATTTTGTCTTTTAATTGAACTATGATAAGGTCCCCTGAACCTAGTTTCATTTGGACGTCTCTTTCTGAGACAGACTGTACATATACTAGCATAGCATATATTAGCATAGCATTAGAGACTCGTATTGTTTATTACACTAGAAGTACATTAGAGACATGAAATGCGTTAAGATTTAAACGACAAGGTTTGTAGGGAAGCATCCCTTAGCTCATATAGTCATTAACGCATCGTTGTTCTCAAATCGCATGGTGTGCCAATAAACCGCGGTTTGGCTAACGACTTCTTGATGTTGACAAAGTTTAAATTGGGGTAACTTCCTTTTATCCACCATTTTACCATAATGAACTTAATCAAATAATGATGTTTTGCTATTCTTACCGAATAAGCCATGTAGAATGAAAAACGAATGACATAATGTAAAAAATAATTCGGTAATTTTGTATTAATAATGCAGTATTTTTAGGGCTACGAACCTCAAAAGTAACCCGTCCAATATGAGTAGAACTCACACCATGAGGATAACTTACATATTGAGGTATTTGCAAACCTTTAAGGTTACATGAAGATTATGTATATTAGACTATTTACTAATATTAATTTATCTCAATGTAAATATATTGCTTATTACATCTTGAACCGCCATAAAAACATGGTGTACATTCCAAAAATTATAAAATCGATAATCGCCATAGTTTTTTATAATTTTCTAATCAGATTTTACTTATCCTCTTTGTTCCACGATTTTATGGGCTTAGTAATTTGATGGGTTTAGTAATTTTGAAAATAAGGGGGTATGACGTTGCTTCATTTTTCACATATTTTCAGATGTTTTTGAAATACGCATTGTCTTTTCAAAGTTATAAAAAAATTTATTTATATCCCTCATAATAATCCCTCTCGAGTAATATTCAACATAACATACAAAATTTGAAAAATAAAACAAGTTTAACACTTTATGTAAAAAATATAAGATTTGTAATATGCAAAATGGATTTTATGAAATTGTAAAGTTATTGATGAATACCGCAAGCACTTAAAACATGTAATAGAAAGAACACACATATAGAATAAAAAGTGTAATTTTTGGTATAAATATTTTTCATTACTTTCATTCTTATTTTATAATAAAACCTATGATAATTGTTGAGAAATAAATATGTACATTTATTTTTTATTTGAATATTGAATATGTTTTACTTAAATGTCTTAATTAATATTTTATTTTTTTCATTGCTGGCTTTGCTTATTCTATTTATTAGTTCTTAAATTCTTTATTTATCATCTAAACAACCAGTGTACTTTATTGACAATTAAATTTTTAAACGAAAAGCAGAAAAGAAAGAAATTAGCAAGTAAATGAGGACAAGGGTGATAAACAGGGCTTTAAAGAAAGTTTTGGGGTTTTAAGTAATCCCGCCCGCCGTTTGTTCAACAGGCCGCCCATCGTTAACTAATCGCTTTTTAATCGTTACTTAATTGGACGTGTATTTAATCAGGTACCCATAGATAATGCAGCAGGTTTATGATTGCTTTTATGGAAACAGCAACCATCAACATAAGATAATTTAGAGCAGTACGCGGTATTAATTATCATAATTATAAGGTAATAAGACAATTTAATTTTAGTTACAAACGAAAGACTAAATAATGATTATAATATTTACGAACATCACATTGAAAGCAGAGAATTTTTTCTTCTATTGCATCCTGACTCTTTTAGAAGGTGCGCTCAATCAATCGAGCTAACTTAATCAAATTTTTGAACTACCTTTACCAGCAAAATATTTTTCCCTATCATTTAAAATTTGTTAAAATATTTAATTTTGTCACATCTGTTTTTATTCTTATTAAATGTGCAAACGAGTGAGTTCTATTGATGCGACATTAACTTTTCCATTATTATCCATGTACAATTCTATTGCTTTCTTTTCAATTAACTAGTGTTCGGCAAATGGTTGAAATTCGACATTAATCATTATTGAAAATTTGAGAAAAACATATATAAAAATATTTTCCAAAATTTTTTTTATTGAGAACACTAAAGTTTGTAAATAGCTACCAAACAAAAAAATAGACAATCGATTGACAAACAGAGGAGAAAAATGTACTGAAATGGTTCGCCTTTCCCTATTTATATATTGATTGGTATTCAGTTGTATGTATAACCATTGACTTTCATAAATATTTCGTCATAGCTGAGTAAATTTTATCTATCATGTTATATATATATGTTCATAAAGAACAAAAACCAGCCATGGGCGGGTCTGACTCACGTACGAAGTGAAATAATTTTATTTATCGCAATATTAACTTCCTAGCACAAGTATATTTAATAATATATGATATAACTAACTAGGTGGGAACATATATATCATCATGAATATTTCAAAAACTATTATATCTAAAATTATCATAACAGTTTTCCTGAAACCTTCGCATAGGTTTCTCAAAAACCTTACTTTTTCATAATTGTAGTTTCAATCATTTTAGAAACATGAGAGGAGAATTTTGCACATTTTTCAGTATATTTCTGAAGACATGCGATCTAATGTTCTTTAAAAATGTTGAAATTCTTATATAGGGCCCTTTAAAACGAAAGGCAATGTATAAATGGGATTTTAAATGTAGTTTTGAAATAATTTATCATCCTAAATGACATCACTTGTCATCAAGTGACAGTGTCAACATTGTGACAGAACCTCAATGTGATAAATATAAGCAATATTGATATGAGAAATATAATAATTAAAAAGTATAATATTTGCTGTTAGACCATATTTTATTTATAACTTAAATAAGAAATGAGAAATTTTATTGGACACACTACACTTAACACTAGAGTCATATTTTGGGTGTTCGTTTTTATGAAATTCTTGATTGTGTCCGTTCTTTAGACTATACTGTTAATTGAGTCGCAACGGGTTAATAAAGTGACGATTACAATTTTTAATAATGACACTGAATTAATTTTTTTTGACTAAATCTCTCAAAATCTATACCTATGTGATATTATAGCCATCTTGTGCGACGCTGCTTATCCACCGCGCAACTTTATTTATTCATTTGAAATTTTTTTTAACTTATTAAATTCGCCCATAATTTTAAGCTACGTAATATGGGATAAATAAAAATATTATTTTTGATATTTATTTAGTAAACGAACAATTTAGAACTAAGCGATCTTCCAAAGCATTCCGCTTTTGTGAAGCAGTGAGGGTGACGTAATAGAATATTTAAAATTTCCGGTACCTGTTACACAAAATTTCCGGTACTTGTTATACAATGCTAGCAATATTTTCATTCTAAAGGCATTTTTTCGCAGTCAGGTTGTCATTATGAAGATTCGAGGTCGTGGCTATTTATAGCACGTTTTTTTCCTTTATTTCCTAACCCATCTACTTGTTTTTTATGCTTGTCTATCTTAGCCTTTCATATCTTTATCTTTCATCAAAGGAAGTTTGTAACCTGGGATTATATTTAAGACTTTCTTTAAATCTCAATAACTTTGCTTTTAAATTCAACCGTAAATAGCGAGTATGGGTTAACGAGCAGTTTTATTTTACACTATATTATTAAATGTATGTTGAGACCTAATAATTTAAAAATAAATGAACACAAAATATTTTAAAACTTTTAAAACTAAACTTTGAGTTATTATGAATTTAGCTTAAGTTGTAATATGATGGGGAAAATAAATGGAAAACGTAATATGAAGAAAAACCTTTGATTTAACAGTTTAATTAAATATTAAGTTAATATGTTTAAATAGTCCAAGTCGCACTGATAGTTTTTGGACCATGTAAGTAGAAGGTTTGCTAGAAATGTATATTTGAGTTAATTTATTGGAATTTATAAAATAGAATTTTAATAAATTGAGGTGAGTCGCAAGAAAAACTGCAAATAACTGAAAACTATTGACGTAAGCTTTTTCACTTTCTACGTTTATAAGTATATTCTCTGGCTTAAAAATTTCAATTATATTAACTTTATCTCTAAATGTTAACGCTTTCTTTACAAACTTTACCATTTAAAAAAAAAGGATTATTCCTTACAGTCTAAGTGCAAAACCTCTCAATTTCTCTGAGTAACTTTATATACTTTCCTAGAAGAAAAAAACTTGTCGACGAATACAAATCCGCTATAGGCTTATGAACTAGTTTAAAATAAAGCATTAAGAAAGACTCTCTAGTGCCTTATTTTAAACTCGTAATTCAGTGAGCATCGTCTATGTCAAACCTTTCCCTTCGTGTTTCTTTAAAAAAAAGTTTCTTAAAAAAAGTCTCGAATAAAGCATCCAAAAATTCAATCCCATCATAGAAAATCCCTGAACAAAATATTTTGTTCAATTTCCTACATCGTTACTGATTAAGATATTTGCCAATGAAATGTAATCATATTATCAATAGCTCATTTATAAGCTTGGTCCATCCAATCTTATTGTTAGCTTGCAATTATATCTTAGCCACTTATACCACAGTCTTCAACGTGTAATTAACAACGTTCGTTTCCTGTTCAAGACTGGTGTAATGAACAGGAAACGAACGTTATAAAATTTACGTTATAAAATTACTTTATTATTTAATTAATTAGTTTGAACTGGAGCAATAGTAAAAGTACATGTAGAGGATATGCTTTTATTAATTCGTTTTATCACGCAGAAAATTTTCACACATTACTGAGGGAGATTGAAAGATTCGCATTCTACCCTTAGGCGTTAAAACGTCACCCCATTAAGTTTGAAAATCGTAACATTTGTTGAAGAAAAACGCGCTGAATATATATTGAAAGAACAGGATATTCGTGAAAGCCTTGATTGCCTGCGATGGTATTTAGTCAAAATAAATATTACATGAAAAAGTTTATGATGATATTTGTTATTTTGTAGTTCTTCTTGCACCTCACTTTAATTCATTACAATTGTACTGTACAAATTGTAATAAATAAACACAAACGTTTATTTCCACCAAACCCCCTACTGTTTCAAAAATGATCAAGTCGCAGTCATTTAAATACATTTTCTTGTTAATTCATCTCACAGTTGTCTAAAACTTTATGTTACCTAGTATTATATTTTACCTTTATTATATTTACATTACGGAATGGGCTGAAATCATAGCATAAAAAGTTTATTTTAAAAGTTTCAAAAATTGTAGATACTGTTATTTTTATTCCCAAATTACTACGTCAGAACATTTATTTAACGTAGAATGTGAAATTACTCATAATCGATATTTAAAATTTATAAAAGTACGTTCGTCGACATATAAAGAAAATCTTAAAGACTAAAAAAATTATCCCCAATTTATAGTCATCTGTCTTTTTTATCATTTTACTAATGCTTAATTTACAATTGTTGGGCAATTGTAGAATTCAGAAATTTATTTCCAAAGTTCAGAATTAAATTTTACTAAATTATGTATTTTCATATATCTTTTAGAAACGGATAAGTGATATAATATTTCAACGTATTTAAAAGAAATAACTGCAGATTGGGTCCAACCGACAATGGTATTCTGAGTCGACTATGTTGATAAGTAAATGGGAGACACCAGTGGCAATTAATATGTATACGTGTTAGTGTAGGGTGTATTTTAATAAAAAAAAAACTAGGTTTATTCGTTTTAATAATATCAATTCGATGGCAAATATATTATGTTTTACGTGTTAATGTCATTTCTCTGATATAAAGTGTTTCACTCTGACGCCTATGCGTATGAATACATGGATTAACAAAAAGAAAAAAATTAGTAAATCAACTTCTAATTAAACTTGAAGTCTACTAATAAATGTTTTATTAACATTATTAGAAGCTGATGTGTCTGTAGCTGTAAAAAAACTTTCGCCAAAAAATTCCGGGCTCGAAAACAAAATGTCCAGCTTGGAGCTCTTAAATCACCGCCTCATATTGTTTGAACTTGGATAAAATAATAATTTAGACTTTCTTTTGGTTCACATTATGATTATTAGGATACGCAAGATCATTCTGTAGCGGTCAACTCTTTTTCGTGCATTTACATTGATCAGCCAAAATATGGGTGCCTCTAGTAATCCCATAAATCTCTTTTATTTTTCCGATCCATCGATTGCTTAAGGAATATGGTTGCGAAAGAACTTAATAGTTTACAAGATATAAAAACACAATTAAATGAGACTACGTGATGTAGTATTATTTCTACTTTCTTTAATTTCTTTACCACGACCTAAGTTTCGTTATAGCAAATCTTTGCTAATATCCTACCTGAAGATGTTGTAATACAACGAAACCTAGGTCATGGTAAAGAAATTAAAGAAAGTAGAAATAATACTACATCACGTAGTTTCATTTAATTGTGAATAATGAATTTGTACAAAATTAACGCCAAATATATTCAATATTCAAAGTTATAAAAAGCTGGTGTGATGTTTAATTTCAACTGTATCTTTCTGTTTTATTAGTTATTGTTTACATTTTTTTAAAGCAATTGTATTCTTAGTGTTTACGCTTTTTCAACGTAATATGTAAATTGGAAATAAAATTGTTTAATAATTATTTGAATCTATCAATCGTTTTATAATAAAAGATTCTCAAGTAACAAACTGCAATAGACAACTAGTGTAGATATTAGGACACTTAAAAATGTTATATATACTTTTTCGCAATTATCCTTGCAATATCTTTACAAGCGAATTGGTTTTATTGAATTTCGCAAGATAATTCGTACGTTAGGTCGTTAACTATTTAGGTCGTTGCCGTGGTATGTTTGGATAATCACAATATATATGGAATTTTGCTATTCGGTCCACCGCGAGGAATTCGGTTCGAATCACTGTCATTCGTCGAGCGAAGCTGGACTGGTATTTTGGTTGACTGTAAAATATTATTCTTGTAAAATTAAGTCCGCCATATTTAGCAATTGTATACATTAAAGTACATAAATAAAGAAACACTAGAGCTCTCTTTCATATATTCACATAATTTTATCGATGACCCCTGTCTGGAAACCGTAGTTTAACATTCCTACTATATAAGATTTGTAGGTGTTTTCTTTTATATTAAATTAGGTATTTCTATTTTTAAATATATATTTAATAATCACATTTTTCCAAATATTACAAAATTTTGTAAATTCTTTGTTTCATATCGGTTTTGATTGACGATGGTTTACCTGAAAATATAAATTTCTCCATTTGTTTTTGAAGTCATTTCTCACAATATACATTACTTTTATTTGTCAAGTTGGTATCCCACGTCTTTGTAATGATGGTGCAGATAATTTACTGATTCAAATTTCTTTCTCCGAGTTGGCTACTATAATTATATGGTCGATAATACTAAGATTTTTTAAATTATATTGATTCCAAAATTTTTGATAATTTTTATATTTTAAATTTTTAATAATTAATCGTAAAATTATTTGATACGGAAGATTCGCCTTGTTCAAAATTTTAGATTATCAAAGTATTATCCTGTCTTTTTAACAATTCACAATTAAATTAAACTACGTGATGTAGTCTTGTTTCTACTTTCTTTAATTTCTTTAATTAGCAAAAATCTTTGCTAATATCCCACCTGAAGATGTTGTAATACAACGAAACCTAGGTCGTGGTAAAGAAATTAAAGAAAGTTAAAACAAGACTACATGGCGTAGTTTCATTTAATTGTGAATAATGGATTTCTACAAAATTAACGCCAAATATATTCAATACTGTCTTTTTAAGTTAATGTGTCGCTAATTGCTTCGTAAAATTATCAAAAGTCGCCTTACAAAGTCGAATGCATATTTCTCAAACTCCTTGATTTTGTAAAGCTGTCCATTTTATAAGGCACATATTAAAATGTATATTACATTCTAACGTAGTAATTGTAGGCAAAATTGCTTTTCATTTCCGTGAATAAAAAAACTATACGCTAATAGCTCCTATCAATAATAACCCATACGGGGAAAGCAATTTTTCAATCTACTTTTTTTTAAATCCCCAAGAAATGTTATTAAGTAATTTTAAAAACTATTTTTAATTCTGGGCTAATTACACATTATGTGTTCATTTTAAGCACATATCATATTTCGTTAAGAACTAAGAAGCTTATGACTGAAGGACACACAGACAGATATATAAGTAGCATTGCTACAACAATAAGGGTTGGTTCAAACCCTTTGAGCGTGGAAACCTAAGAATGACCTTAATTTACTTTTGTTATTTCTCAAGTCAATGTCAACTTAACTATAATACCTTGTAATAAATTTGAAATAATATTATCTATAGCAACGTAATGGAAGTATGCTTCTTGCGTATATATCATCGACATTGAGCAACCGGTTTGGATGGACTTTTTAATTTTGAAGGCTGTATTACCATTGTAGTCCCATAAAAATTTGGTAACAATTTGACCTTGTAAATTGAAGACACATCGTAAATATTCCACCACAATAAATAGTCTCTCATGTTTTGACATGACTAAGAACCATACAAATTTACTAAAATCAGGGTATAGCTACAGAGCAGAAGGCTGATGAAAAAAACTCTTCTGTGATGAGAAGTAAACTCATCGAACTTATATTAGGATGGCTTATCCTGCGATAAGCAAGAAAATAACAAAGTAAATATGGAAGTAAGTATATACAAGTATGTATAGAGGCAAGAAGCAAATAATATGTTAGTAGGCAGGTAGATTAGTAAGAATAGGTACAAACAAATAAACGATGTAATCGAAAGATTAGTAGATAAGTGGGTTCGTAAATAAGTATATGCAGTAATATGCGTATACAGACACATGAAGTAACTAGAATTTCAGTAATAGTTAAGTACTGATTCCAAAAATCTCTAATAACATAAGTATAGGGTTAGCTAATAAGTTTTTTAACCCGAGTTACTGCCAAACATTTTTATTAAAAAAATTTATATGTCTCACTAAATTTAACTTAAGTATGCACAATTATCATCTACTGCTTATCCCCATCTAGCTGGCATTGACAATATGAATTTCTTGTAAAATTCCGGTGAGTTTGATTAAAAAAACTGTGCGAGGTCATTTTGGAGATCTTCTATAACGTCAAATTTTTTTCCGCGTAAATGGTTACTTAGAGCCCTGAATAAATGCTAATCAGAGGGCGCAATATCCTACAAATATGGTGGATGAGTGGGTAGAACCCAGTCGTTTGATTTCTTTACTTTGTCATAAGTACGTTTTTTAACATGGGGTCTAGCATTATCATATAGAAAATAAATTCGGTCCTGTTAACTACTCAATTTGTTAGCAATAGGTCCAATTGTTCATAGTAAATATCTGCATTAATTCTAGATCCCTCCGAAAACAACTACCAATGAGTAATGCCCTTGATATTCCATCAGTAGCTGATAATCCACTTTTTGGTACCTATTTCAGTTTGGATACTGAAACTTCTGTTTCTCCGACCCTAGCCATTGACGTTTGCTTGTATGATTAATGTATGTAACGCACTTCTTATCGCCAGTTACTAACTAATTCAGCCAGTCGAAGTTACGTTACAATGTCAGTAAATATTGAGAAATATCAACTTTGTACTGAAGATGATATGATGACAATTCCTGGGATATCACACATCGTACTTTGAAACTTTTCCTAATTCGTGCAAATATGTTTCTATGGTACCACGACTGCAGGGTAGCTCATTTGACGAGTCGTAAATTGAGGATCATCCTCAATTACGCGTTATAATTGTTTAACGTCCAATTCATTAGGACGCCCGGTACGGGGCTCGTCCTCAAAAGCGTAGTGGTCATTCCTGAAAATTCTGAACCAAAGCTTTGTCAAAACGTAAAACACCGTAGAGTCTCCTATCGCATGACATATTATTTGTGGCAGTCTTTCCATCGTGACTTAGACAAAATTCGTAACATATTAGAACCGGTATTTAATTCCATTATCTGTTTAAATCCATTATATAGATAAAAAATACGTTGTATTACTAATGCATATTACTTTTGTTGAACTGAGAGGAACATCTCATCAAATTTAAAAATAAATTCTTTACGTCCAAGATAGTAAGACATTAAAGTTTGATAGACTTCTGACAAGACACGTCTCAAGAGTTTCAGACAGATTTCAGACAGATTTTCATTAATACTGCAGGATTCTTTATTAATTTTGATAGAAATTATTACGATAAAGCATACAAATGTGACCGCATTATGTTTTGTGCCAAAGTCATAATTTGTAGGATAAGTCTTCGTTTTTAACAAAATTTATTGCATACAAATTCTAATTTTTGAGATAATTTAATTTATCTCATACATGTTTCATATTTCCATTTCTCCGGATGATGGGTAATTTCATTAGTAATTTTAGTCAGTTGATAAAAGGATTTAAGTATTTAGGTTAGATAAATTATCTTCTTACATATTCTTATATTTTCTTTCGTCTTTGTCCAAATAATACTAGTTTACTGGTAATTATACTAATAGACTTACTTGGATAACGTTTAAAAACCCCATGTTTGAACTTTGAACTCTTACACTTACTTTTATTTACGTAATTGCATGATAAATGTAAAATAAAATGAGGAGACTGTCTTTTAAAAAAGGTTGATTTTCTAACTTCTTGTAATATTTATTGATTTAATATGCCTTTGAAAAATGACATACCTCTTGGTCCATTGATTGTAGGTATGTACGTGTGAGGATACACATACAAGTCAAAATTCTTGACCAATTTTGCTTATTCTTTATTATTTATTTTACAGAACAAAAATCCATCGGTTTTTACAATGTTTTGTTAAATAACTTAATTTTTTTGAACAGTGTTTTAAAAATTAAGAAATTTGACAAATACACCAGAAAACTCAATTTTTTCGTAATCGGCGACTGTTTTCGATATCCGTTTTGTATCGATATTCTTGCATCCTCTTATTTTTAACCTTCTTTTGTTAATTTTTTCTTAAAATCTTTTTTTTCAAGCAATTGAAAACGTACGGTAGGTCCTTTTGGTTCCGCCAATTATTTATTCCTGTTCATTTTTAAGCGAATTTATTGTGTTAATTAGGAAGTAATATAAAAGAATGATAAAGACCTGACATTAATAATTAAGAAAGAACTTTGAGATTCATACGACTTTGTTACTTGTACAAACGGATAATAAGCAACTAATTAAAAGATTTAAAAATGTGTGCATGGAAACCCGAGCATTTTTAAGAAAATTTGTTTATAATGAAAGATTAAGAACACTAATTTATAACAAAATTTATTTTTATATCAAATTGTACTTTTTCATGCGCTAATTTTGAAATGGATTTCAAAAATATTAAACTTGATCATGTTTTTCATTTATACCTTATTTAGTCAAATATACAGGTAGCTCAAAAAACATCCTTTTTTTATATGTGTCATACGTAAATAAAATCATTGTGAAGCTACAATAATTAAGGTTGTTTTCAAATATAATAGACATTTGGCTATAGATTCATATTTAATCAAATAAAATGGCAGATGAATGATCATAAACAAAGTGAATAAACTGCAAATTATAAGCAACCGGAACAGAACAGCTAACGTTATTATAACGAATACTCTCTCGTTGTGATCATACCCTCGCGTTGTTAAATTAGTCCTTTATGTGTAACTAGTCCATAATAATTAATAAAATGACCAAGTCTTTCTTCATCTATCTACGTCCCATCATGTAAATGAGATAATGATTGCAAACTATGCATTTAGCAATTAATTAATCCACTAGTAATACGTAATGCGAATTAAAAGCTCAAACAACAGTCGTTTGTCTACCTTTTCATACTTGTAAAAAATAAGTTGACATTGTGGAAAACCATGTACTTTTGTATTTCTGTAACCTTTTTTATGCAGCCATTATCGTCATTATTTTAAAAAAGACAATTTAAATGATTTCACTTGGAGTAATATCAATGGTGCATAGTTTTTTTAATTTCCATTTAATGTTTTTCTTCTTATCCATCAGTTTTGCAACATCTTTCTGACAATTACGACAAAATGATAATGTGTTAAAAGAAAACAAAACTTGGAAGAAAAATAACAGAAGATATGGCTTCCTTATATAATAGTGAGGTTAAATGAAAATATTCTGCTCTATTTAAATATTCTGATCTATTATCTTTATAACATTTAAATGTACAATTGACCGAAACAAGTCAAAGCATTATATTATAGAATTCAATTTAAATCTTCATTTTTAATATATTTTTGCTGGTGACACAATTTTTGTCAAATATCAAAATACAGCGGGAAAATCATTACATGTATTATAATGGCAGTTAATGAAAATAATAAATAGTACATGTAGCACTAAAATATTGAATAAGTACTGCTACTTGTGACTGCATAACGCAGTCTCTCACACGATACATAGGTCAGTAAAATAGTCATAATTTTTACAAAAATGATTATGTGAGTTTTGGGCAAAGATTTCATCTTGAATTAAATTTAAATCTTAAATATTACCTAACTGTCTGGTGATACCGTTTTTGTCAAATATTAAAATACAGCGGGAAAAATCATTACATATATTATAATGGCAGTTAATGAAAATAATAAATAGTACTTCTAGCACTAAAATATTGAAATCTTCTTTCTTAGCTTTCGATATATTCATGTGAATTAAATACAATAAGAATTCATGATAGTGTCAAAGATTTTCTATAATGTTGATAAGAATTCATAAATGACATTATCGATGATTTTGTGTCATGTTGAATTCATTCATGATTTAGAGACAAACAGTAACATCTGGCCTTATGATACAGAGGGCTCAAATTTGTATAGCATTATTACACAACAACAAATATTTTTGTAATATAAAGTTGTAAATAAAAGAAAATCTACGTAAAGGGGAATAGATTTTAATGGATCAAACCTCCTTATCATGGTTGAGCGGAGAGGCGACCTGCATAAATTACACCGCAGTATTGATGGAAATTTAATGTCCGGGACGGCTGAGATGATCTAATGCATTTTTAATATCGATTTCTTCGGACGTTTAACTTTAGCATTTGAAGGAATTTGGTTTTATTATCGAATCACGTAAGATGACGTAACGTCGTATTTCAGTGCATTTCACTGACTTTGCCACTAATAACTAAACTTAATGTATTGTATATATGTATCTAAGCGGTGCTATGGACCATTGATTTTGCAAATCCATCTTGAAATTAAATCATCAACATCACTAAAACCTTTTCACTTCAAAAGAAATAAAAGAAGATGACTTTACAATTGTGGAATAATTTATTAATAAATAAGCTATGATACAATTTAAAAAAAATTAAAATTACCCTTCCGTGGTCAATTAATTTCCTGAACTAAATAGTCCTTTAAATAATTTCAATTAGTTATAGTAAGGTTTATTCTCAAAGTTCAGGTTTCTGTAAGACGTAGTAATATGTGAAATCCGAACCGGAGAACAGCAAAAAACATTAATGGCCTTCTTGGCGTACTCTAGATAAAATGTTGTAAAAATAAGAAAATAATATAAGACAGAATATTTTTATTAAATAAATCTATGAAAAAGTGTAAAGAAATTTATATTTTATGGAAAGTGCGTAACATTTGTGTTTAAGCCTGAAAAACATAATAAAATTGACTTGAAATTTTATAATTATATTGCGATATTTTAAATTTAACGTTTATTAAAATAAACTAAATACATGTCAAAAGAATTCCATGTACCTAAATAATTGCATTAATTATACGTCCTCTCAATAAATAATTCAAAAAATGTTACAATGTTTTTAAATGAATAAACATAAATTTGCTGCGTAGTCAGTGCGGGTATGAGGGAATCTGGGGCGAGGGTTGCGCGCAAATGTCTACATTTGCCACCAAGTGATACCAATTCTGCGTAAATGTAGTCACGGGAAATGCTACTACACATTTAAGTGTATTCTAATAAAGCAGTTTATTTTTTGAGACTTGATTTAATTTTTAATCTGTGGGCAAATAATATAAGATAATCAAATAAAACGAATTATTTAGCTGTGTATATCGTATAGTCATGTCTTGGCATGTCATTCTTAATTTACGCTCCAAATAATTTAATTTTTAAAAGTAAAGGAGCGTGCCAAATGCATTTAATATATCAAATGCGCGGGTTTTGTCAATTATTGCACAGAATTTAGTCTAGACTACTACCGCACAATGCTGCGATCTTATTTTTAATATCGAGCGGCGCTATGCACTACAAATACTAAGTCAAGTTAATAAATAATGTTGATAATTATCCTCACCTCGTAAATACGAGTACATAATAGGCCTAAGTGAAAGCTACACGTATTTTTCTTAAAAAAAAGGTTTTTTATTTTTCTTTAATACCACGCCGGCGAAGCTGTTGCCAAAATTTAATGACTAGTTACTTAATTAAAATAGGATGTTGCTATACAATTACCATAAAAGTTATTTTGAAGCTAAGCCTGGTAATGTTCCGTATAAAATATTTTTCCTTCAAAAACTTATTCTGGTAATTTCAAATAATTTAATTTTTATTTCCATGTGTGTAATACACGTACATGGTAATCTTGAAACTGATATAAAATTATTTATGAGTTCAATAAAAGCAGTTCGAAGGATTAAGTTACATGGTAAAGGTTGCTATTTATAGCCCAACCTCTGACAGATATCAATTAACCATTTTTTTTCTTTCTGTTGCTTGTTTTTTACCGAAGTATTTGTGGTCGTTATTTAGCTTTGTTATAATTTTATTTTAAAAAATTCAGATATAGTACCAAGTTCCTTTATGAATATAGTAAACACAGAGGTAACAACTTTCTTCATTCCTCTCAGTGAACGCAAAAACTTAGTGGAAGCCGCACTAAGTTTCGAGGCACTTAGCCGTAAAGATGTTTCCGGCGTGGTCCTCACGCCGGAACACGTCTTTACGGCTAAGTGCCTCGTACCATGCAAATTGCTCCTATCCGGAAAACGTATTTCTCAATTTACCATATTTATAAGTATACACAATATTTTCTCCCGTCAGATATAAAAATTAATAACAAAAATATTTACAAAATGCAGGCTGATTTTTAAAGACCAAGTAATCTCAGGTTTATTTATTTATTTCATATATGGTGTTCGAATAATGGCACAGAAAATTTAGCAATTTACCTTTAATAAAATTAATGGTTACAATCGTGCCTAAATATGTCAAATGTGCGACTGGGCAAGAATTTTCCAAATCAAACTTATTAAAATGCTGTGAACCACACTAATAAAAATGTGGCAGTCATAATTTAATACTTCATCAACCTATTCCCAAATACATAATAAACGTGGTTGGATGATTTTCAATAAGAGTAGCAAACTTATTCAAATATTAACAGAGAAATGACCTATGAAATAAAAAATGTCAAACAACGCACCAAAACAGCAACGGCATAAACGTGGGAGTTAAGTTACTCTATGCGCTATGTGCCAGTCATTCTCTAGTGCATGTAAAAATAATGAATTTAATGCTTTTATTTTCGAAGATGCTTTTCACATTATAACTAAAAAGAATAGATACAACCTACGGAGAATACAAATAGTTTGCAAATCGTTCGACTACAATCCAATTAGTTTTTCTGTCGTGTAACAAAACTTTTGGTTTTAATCGTTCCGTTGAGCATTAACACGTTAAAATTACGTAGTAAATGGGATGATGAAACTAATTTAAAATTATATTTCGAACGACCAGTTTAATAAAATATAACTATAATTCAGTACGTGAAAACCTTTTTACAATTTGGGAGAGATATAATAAAAAAATATTTCGGTCTGCTAGATGTTTACTGAGATTTCCATCTGAATTGCATTCATAATTTCATAATTTTATGAACATTGCTTAAAAAATGTAGAAATTGTGAGGTCGGGGTAATTATAATGTTTAGTTACTGAATTTTATAAATAGAAAATTATGCACATAGTTGATGCGAGCATAGAATTTTTTTTTTAAAACCGTAAAAGTTATACTGTTCCGTAAAATTGCCTTATATGTTAACAGTGCACACCTATTTGAGATAAATGAAATATTTCACTAGTAGACTGTAGTCTAATAAACATTCCAAATTTATAAATAAAACATAAATTTAATCTTTATTTTATTGAAGCTATTTTTAAACAGTTAAACAAAACAATTTTAGTAAAATTTACTTTAAAATCTGAAAACAGATCGTAGCAATATTTTCGTGAAGTATTTATAAACTTAACATTACCTAGAATCTCTCTCGCGACAACGTATTTATTCCTATTGTGTACACGGTCCCAACATCTCACTTCAATCAATTAGGAAGGCAGTGCGCCAGGTACTCGACGAGTTCAAATAATAACCCGAGGCTTCAAGTGTTAAATTTTACGACGGGTAATGGTTAAGCAATAATTTTTAGTATGAAATTTGTGAGGCAAGAGTTTCGTTGCTTCGCAAGCTATATACAGCCAAAATCGATTTCCGACTATCAAATTAAACATAATTTTGGTGAGTAACATGGCTGAAACTATTGAAGACTCGCTGAAATAATATGGTCTCTGATATCATTTGCATCAGGTATTTAAAATGTGAATTATGTAACACATTGTGGAAATATGTGTATGTATATATATATATATATATATATATATATATACACACACACACACATATACGAATGTATATACGTATACATTAATTGCATGACGATATCGGAATTTCAAAAGACATAAAAGTATAATTTGCCCGAATCCTCAATTAAGGAAATAGTTTGGAAAAACAAACTCAAAAATATCTGCGTAACACATATTAGAAGAAATTAATGAATTACGATTAATCAAAATTTTCTTTTCGAACATTTTTTAATTGTTTTCAGGAAGTATGAAACTAAAAATTATAAAAAAACAGTGTCGGCAGAATTTCTTTAGAATATTACGAGAAAACTGCAGTGATTTTCTTAGGTTTTATAGTTTTAAGAAAAATCGCGATATTTTTCATTTTCATAATATTCCTAAGTAAGTTTTAGTCAGGGAGACGTTAATAAGATGAAAAATAATATTAATGTTTAAAAATAGTTTGATAAAAAACATTGTACTCTTAGATGTTTCAACTTTTGTATGTACATATGTATGTATAGTACCTACTCGTGAACGTAGTGTGAGTTTTATTCGTACTTAACAGATTATTAATAATCAAAATAAAACCAAGTTTTTAACTACAATACATTTCTGATAAACAATGAAGCGATATGAATCAGAATGTAATTAATACTGCATAATTGAAGTATTCAAAATTGTGAAAAAAACATACTTCCCCCAGCTTCACTTGCTACATTCCATTTCTTTTCATATTCCTTGTTCTCAATCCTTCTCCTTTCTTTTTTCCCTCAATTCTGCTCCCGAGTCCCTTCCAATAGATCAGCTTATCTAATATTGCATTTTCTTTCTTTTTCGAAAATTAATTTACTGTATTTTTGATTATCGCATTTTGTTATCTACATTATCTATTTCCTTAACATTATTGATACACTTTAATTTTTCTGGACTGAAAGACGTGGCTTCTGTTGAAATTAGTTCGCTAAATGTTCATATGCGTCCAAGTAAATAAATAAATAAATGGATTGTTCAAACAAGTTACGGAACAAAAAATGTATTCACAAACATTTATCTCAATTTTTAGAATTGAGATAGGATATTTTTGTATCTGCACCTAATAAATAATAAGCTCATAACTATGTATCTAAATGAAGAACGCTACTCGCAGTTACTTTAAATAACTTCTTACATCACGTGACTGAAAGGTATGAAGTACTTAGCACACTTAACCGCTTTCCTCAAATTTGCCGTATTATTAATTTTATATAATATTCCTCGAATTGCTATTCGAATTCCTTAAGCACGCGCCGGGGCTCAAACGGAATTTGGAGTGGGAAGCTGAATGTACACAATGAGAGTAAGGAGTACCAAGTATAAGCAAAATGTTGCCAATATTTTAGAGAGATTATTAATGTGAATTTGTCTTGTGTCGTTATTAGATTAATTTTAAACTGGGTTTTATTTTTGTGTTTACGACAAATTTTCACGAATATTTAATAACATCTTTATTCATTACTAATAGCCAGCGCCAGGCTTTGCGTATTTTGCATGGCATAATTAAGGCAAATAAAATGTTAATTAAGGGGGTAAGGGGAGAACGGTTCATAACATCTTAACCGATCCAACTGTCAACATCACCTGCACGGGCCGAATGGCGGCGGCGGCCAACTGGCCTCCGTGGTGCTCCCTGCTAGACAACAGACGAGGCTCTGGCGACCGAGTCAATAGCGGTATAACTATATTAATAGGCTACTACAAGCCCTGGGGGACTAAATACCTCTCAAAAAGAGTGGCTACAGGTTACTGAGACAGTACCAAATTAATTATGGAAGCGGAACATAAAAAGAAACTACCCCAGGAGGGTACCGGTATTACCGGAGAATCCCTCCCCGAGTCAATCTCGGGCAGCCCCTCAGGATCTGGGGGGTGGGCAAAATTTCGCTCTCTATAGAAGATGGATATATTGGGAAGGCGACTACAAATAGTAAGGCAAAAGAAAGTATAGACTTGACGGAGACAACGGAAAAATCAAAATCTGAAAATCAATGACAATTTAATCAGATTGAGACAAAAAAACGCTGACACAACAATTATTCCACACAAGCATGTTCCACAGGCCAAGATCGTAATCGGCCAGTGACATTCGGGTAGAACCCCAACAAACCACAGAAATGGTAACGGACTGGGCTCAAGTTACAAATAAAAAACGACTACGGTCTAGCCCTGAACCACTAAGATCCCAGAAACAAAGCAAACTTGATTCTCACTGGCTATCTCAACCCTGACATATACCTACATTAAACAGCTTTGCTCTCTTGGAAGATGAAGCAGTGCAACATCTTAATACGGATAATGACAATAAAATTGTAAAAACAAGTAAGCCACCTCCAATTTTCGTTGACAGAGTGAGCAATATCCAACCACTAATAGACCTATTAGAAGCTCATGCTCTCAATAAATATGAGATGAAGATACTTCATAAGGAACAGGTAAAGATTCAACCCAAAACGTCAGAAATGTACACCAAAATCGTCAAAGAGCTGGAAAAAAAAGAAACTGAATTTTACACATACAAACCAAAACAAGAGAGGAGCTTCAAAGTGGTCTTAAAAAATATGCATCCCTCCACATACATTAACGAAATAAAAAAGCATTAGCAAAACTTGATCATGAAAGCACCAATATTTTGAATATAAAACAACATGCGACTAAAAAACCACTACCAATGTTTATAGTGGAAATAAAGCAGAAAGAAAATAATAAGTCCATTTATGACATAAAACATCTACTGCACTGCAAAGTAGTATTTGAACCTCTTAGACCTAAGAGGGAAATTCCTCAATGTGGAAGGTGTCTTCAATATGGATATACAAAAGCTTACTGTAGGAGAAGCCCAAAATGCATAAAATGTGCAGGAGATCACTTGTCAGCTGACTGCTCCCGTAAAAGCAGATCTGACCAAGTAAAGTGTATACTGTGTGAAGGAACCATCCAGTAAATTATAAGGGTTGCAAAGTCTACAGAGAGCTACAAAATATTAAATTCGCACAGCCACCAGAAAGAATTGAGAGACCTCCACAAATCGATAAGACAAAACAATTATCAAACATGACAACAACAACAGGCTTTACATATGCAGAAATTACAAAAAATGCAACTGACAAACAGCAACCTAAAGAACCTATGAATAAAACTAATAATAGTAGTGACATAAGTAATAACAATGACATAAGAGAATTAATGACATTAATGAAACAAATGATGCAACAATTAACAGCTATGACAAATCTTATTCTAAATCTCACGTCAAAATTAACTCCAAAGTGGACTCCATAAAAATATCTCCTTGGAATGCAAATGGACTGTCAAAACATACCCTTGAGCTTAAACAATATTGGTTTTTAAATAACATTGACATAATGCTAATATCAGAGACGCACTTTACTAGGAAGAATCATTTCAGTATACTAGGACACAAATTCTATCACACAACACATCCTGACGGTAAAGCTCACGGAGGAAGTGCAATTTTAATTAAGAATAATATTAGACACTACTTGGTTAACCATTATTGTACAGAAAAACTGCAGGCTACTAACATAGTGATAGAAGACTGGTCAGGGCCTGTGACCTTATCAGCCGTTTACAGTCCCCCTAAACATAACATAAAACAAGAGGACTATGAGGAGTACTTTGCAACATTGGGGCCAAGATTCGTTGCAGGAGGTGACTTTAATGCTAAACACACGCACTGGGGTTCTCGGATAATCTCACCTAAGGGACGGCAATTATTATTGACTATTAAAAAATTGATTCTTGTAGTCATTTCTACTGGTGAGCCAATATACTGGCCTACTGACACAAAGAAGAAACCAGATTTAATAGACTTCTGTGTCACTAAAGGTATCAACAGCGTATATTTTAGCTGCAATTCCAGTAAAGATCTCTCTTCTGATCACTCACTTGTTGAGATAAAATTAAGTCGTACAATTCTTAGAAGGGAAAACCTCAAGAATTAAGTCTGCACTTCATACCCGTAGAACAAATTGGAATTACTTCAGGGAATTAATAACAAACTCCATTAATACAACGATACCTTTAGAGTCGGACGAGGACATCACACAGGCAGTGGAATACATTACCAATAGTATCCAACAGGCTGCATGGGAAGCTACACCTCAGCCTCCTCCCACAACTAACGACGGTTTTCATTGTTCTCTAACTATCAGGGAACTGTTGGCTGAGAAGCGTAAGGCTAGAAAAAAATGGCAGACTACAAGATATCCAGGTGATAAAATAAAATATAACAAATTGACGGCACAACTTAAACAACTGCTAGGTGATGACCGTAACCAAAGCCTTACGACGTATTTACAAGAGCTGGATAGTAAACCCTCGACTGATTACTCACTGTAGAAAGCAACCAAATATCTCAAACGTCCTATAAGTCACCAGCCACCCCTTTGCAAGGCAAATAACTCTTGGGCCACTTACGATGCAGAGAAAGCTCAAGTATTTATGGAACATCTACAAGAAGTTTTCAAGCCCAATCCAGATGTCGGTTCCATAAAACTTGAAATGGTCTGCGAATTTCTAGATACAATACACCAACTAGAGCCACCGATTGAAAAATTCAACAAAGCCGAAATAAAATCAGCAATCCGAAAACTAGACGTAGGGAAAGCACCAGACTACGACCTCATAACAGCGACTGTTTTAAGAGAATTGTCTGATGACGGTATTAGAGTCCAAACAAAGTTGTATAATGCCATTATAAGGAGAGAATTTGTGCCACCACAATGGAAAGTGACAAAAATTATCATGATTCCTAAGCCAGGTAAAAGTCCGCAAGAAGCTAAGTCATATAGACCAATTAGTTTACTTCCAATTCTCTCCAAAGTCATGGAGATCTTGTTCCTGAAGAGGCTTAATCCTATAATCAAAGAGTCCAAATTGATACCTGACCATCAGTTCGGCTTTAGAAGACACCACAGTACAATCCAGCAAATTCACAGGCTAGTTGAGGGAATCGCCAAAACATTTGAACAGAAAGGTTACTGCACGGCCTCATTCCTTGACATATCCCAGGCATTTGATCGAGTTTGGCATGACGGCCTGTTATATAAAATAAAAATGACATTGCTAATAAGATTCTAAAACTTTATTAGATCGTATCTGATTGGTAGACTCTTCTTTGTCAGCCAAGGAGAAGCAACAACAGAGCTAAAAGAAATCGTAGCAAGAGTGCCGCAAGAAAGTATAATGGGACCTACTCTGTACCTTCTGTACACAGCAGATTTACCAATATCAGATGATGTCGTTATGGGGACATTTGCAGACGATACAGCTATTATGGCTTCTGGCGTACTAAGGCGAACGAAACCAAATCTGTTCAAGTCACATTTACTACCCGAAGACAAACGTGCCCACCTGTAACATACCATTTAGGTATACCGATCCCACAAGCAGAAGAGGCCAAATACCTTGGAATGTATCTAGACCGTCGTTTGACATGGAGGAAACACATTTTTACTAAACGTAAAAATGTGTTTCCTCCATGTCAAACGACGGTGTTAATTAATTAAAACAGTCCACTGTCAATGGAAAATAAACTCCTAATATATAAAGCCATAATAAAGCCAATATGGACATACGGCATACAGCTGTGGGGCACAACTGCGAACTCAAACCTGGAAGTCTTACAAAGATTCCAATCAAAAATATTAAGAATGATAGTTGATGCACCATGGTATGTCACAAACGAGAAACTTCACCACGACCTTGGTATAAAAGCTGTGAAGGAAGTAATAAGAGACACCATTAAAACTTACAAAGAGAGACTACAGATGCACCCAAATGAACTGGCACACCATCTTATGGATGACATATTCCCAAGTGTTCGGAGACTGAAAAGAAGAGTACCAGAGGACTTATATTAAATTAATTAAGGAAATGTCATAGGATGTTTACCTTGCAAAACCTATAATATTGACACAAATATTGCTGAATGTCTCTTGGACAGATTGTAATACGAAAAAAAAAAAGAAAAAAAATGAAACTCTATTTTAGATGCCTATGGTAATAAGTTACATCTATTATCATAAAATTTCTGTGATCATGGCAGCGTTTGTTAATTAATGATATTACTTTATGTGTAGGAGCTACTAAAAATACCTCATTACAAACCATTTATGAATTTTATGTTCCTTTTTTTAGATATCTTTTAACAAATAAACGTTCAACACTTCATTTTGTCACATCATTCGTGACTTATACTTTTAGTAGCTCTTTGTCTGGAAAGCCAAGATTTTTAATATTATTCTTTAACATTATCTAGTACTCGTAGTCAAAATTACTTAAAGAATAAAAAGGAAATAAATTTAATTAGCATAAAAAGGCTACCGGTAGCTTTTTTTTCCTAATTAAATTTAGTAAATTCCTTATAAATGTGAGCCCTTAGACTGTCGTAGAATATTCAAAATAATAAGCGATTTATAACGGTAAATTATTAATACCAATGTTATCAGATTAGCAACTGATATATCCGCTATTTGCGTTAACCAGCATTAGGTCATGTAGGAGCCAAATTTAATATTTTCGCTCCTTTTACAGAGAATGAAGTTATTTATATGTATATATGGGAGCATAAAATAGTTCTGCAAGATAATGGAAACTTTATGCGGAATTTTTTTCAATAAATTTTGCTAAATTCAGTGTGGGATGTCACTCTGGGTTTGGTTAGTTTTCAGGCAACGTTCTCAGTTTCTTCTTCGTAAAATGGTAAAATAATTAGTAAATTCCTCTTCATACATTATTTTATAAACTGCGCTTTGCAGAACACTAAAATATTCTTGCATTCGCTCTCTATAATCTTCTAAAATCTCTGGAGGGGTCTTTCGTCGGTGAAATGTTGGGCGATGGGTTTGGACGGTCTCTTGATTATAATTATTAGGCGGCACCAATATATTGCTTTCATAGTTTCAATTGTTTTTGGACCGATGAGTGCATTATATCTCTGTAATAAACGAAAAAGATAATTAATAATTCGTTTAAATCGCTTTTTGATGCTATAAAGTAAAGAGAAATAGAAAAAGGATTCAGATGAAAACTCCTACACTCAATTGGGGCACTATATGCCAAATATATAGTTTTGCAAACTCCGGCGTATACTGGTTTAGAGTATTATAACTACAAAAACTGATTTAGCATTATATTTTAAGAGTAGTTGATGGTGACTATCGTTTTATTTTCGCTGATGTTGGAAGTCAAGGAAAGATGAATGACAGTGGAGTTTTCAGAAACTTCTTATTCTTCCAAAATATTAAAAATAACACTATTGATTTTTCAACGCCACGTACTTTCCCAAGTTCAGGTACAAAAGTTCCATTTGTATTCATAAATAATGGAACATTTACTCTAGATACAAATATAATGTAACTCTTTCCTTCACATGATATGTCGGGTAAAAACCCGACTTAAAAACAAAACGTATATTCAATCAATGCTTTTCAAGTTCCCGTGTTGCAGTGGAAAATGCTTTAAAATATTGACAGCACAGTTCAGAGTTTTTAAGGACCACATTTGTTAAGACATGATTTTTGATACATTATTATCTCCGATGAAGTGTAACTGCTGCAAAAATATAAATTATAAAAATTGATATTTCTTATATGTAAAACTGTCTCGATCCTACGGGTACTATAGACGTCTATGATGATATTGGGAAATTAATCCGATCCGGTACTTTGAGATTTGTTGTCGACGAAAACAGTGCAATAAGATCTATCAGTGAAGTAATACGTAGATTGTAACTGAATGCACCACGAGTAAGAATGAATTCACTTCCTATTTTTTAAACAATACTAATAATATCTAAATAAATATTACAAACACACACGCACGCACGTACGCACACATACAAACACATATGTATTTGTATTATGTACATTATCCGTTATAAAATGTGTTTTATTATAATGTATACCTGTTTAGTGTTCAGTATTGTATAATAGTTGTTATATTTCCAAGGATGTTTTTAAGCTGGTTATGTAAAAACCAAATCGGCTTATATATACCACCCTGACGCGCTCTTTATTTGCAATTAAGCTATATATTTATGCAATTTTTGCTTCGATAAGTTTCATAGGGATTTAATATCATGTGATTGGTTCAATTTCTTCGTCTTTTATGTATATACTTAAACTGTGTTCTACTTATATATATATATATATATATATATATATATATATATATATATATTACAAATACTTATAAACATTATATATTTATATGTACGTAATCTATGTTTATACGTGTTCCATCAGCAACTAGACTATATTTTCCTTATGTATTTAATTTTTTTAATTAATGATTTATTTTATATATAGTCGTCAACTGCGTGCCGTGAAACTACAACTTCTTGTACTCAACCCTCAACTAGTGCTTTTGAACCCTACATTTTAACCCCTCAATAATATCATAAATAAAAAAGAAAGGCGATATTCTTAGGAACGGTAAGCTCATGGTTCGCATTTATAACTTATGTTCTTTATTTGTTGATAAACACTCTACTTTACTTTGATACTGTCCTATTTAAAGCTGTAAAATTATTAAATAGCTGAGCGAGAAAATTTAGTTCTGATTTCCATACCACGCATTATTTTTAATTTTACAGTTTACTACGTTGTCACTCCTACTACGCTGAGAGCAACAAAGTCAAAGAAAATAATTTACAGAAATATAGGTATAATAAACTCTCCGAAATGTTGATATAAGTAATATTTTAAAAGTTTTATTAAAGATTATAAACTTATAAGTCAATTTATTTGACTAATCAAAATAATTATGTAATGCAAAATAATATGTAAAATAATTATGTAATGCCGGTGAAATTAAAATATTAATATATTATTACAAAGAAACAATAATTATATTACTTTTAATGTGTGTGTGTGTGTGATGTTACGGGCGGGGTTGTTACGTTAGTTCTTCGCATGAGTGGTAGTAAACAATCTATATGACACTTGTAGAATAAATAATAATATTGTTTTTTACTCTGTAAATGTATAATTAGGCAAACATTAGATTAATTTCTAATTTTCTTCCAAAGGAGAAAAAATGAATAAGGTCACTCTTATAAGATCAATGGGATGTACGTGCGTCTTCCATTGGTCACCATTGTTTTTTTTCAAGAATCGTTTAAAGTAGAAACTTGAAATTTCTCAAGTTGACCAATAAAATAAATAAAGTGAATATTTAATTCATTGTAATTTTTTTTATATTTGACTTTTTGTAGCCGTATAAAAATCTATAGAACATTAATTAGGAAAGTAATAAGATATCGAAAATCATCAATAATTGAATTGTTTGCTGTAGTAACGACACGAGTAAGTAAATTGTGAACCTTTTTTAATGTTAATATATTTTTTGAGATAGGAAAGTAAAAAAGAAAAAATATATCTCAAAATAGGGTTTTTATAACCATTTTGTTGCGATTTAACGGTAATTACATCTCGGAAATAGTAGTCATTGGAAAAAGCGAGTATTTTCTGGCGTTTTAATTAGTTTTTAAAAAGAAAACAGAATATGATTTTAATAACAGTTTTCTAAATTTCGGAGAATCGTGGAACCTTCATTATTTATATACTATTTACTTACACAAGGAAAATAGGAGGAAAATTTTTCTTGCTATTTCCATCATTTATTCCTTAGCTCATTTTTTCAGTGAATTTTGTATACATTTTGCGCATATTAATCTCTACTTTTTTTGTTTGTTATTATGTAGGTAAATTACTTTTTTTAGTACATAAATGCATCAAATATTTCTTATGGTACTATTGCTTATGTAATTATCTTTATTAGTCACATCTTTAATAAATCGTTTTCAGAAGTAGAAAAGAAATAATGTTATAATGATATAATAAGAGATATGAAGGTACATTCTGAATGAAAAAATTCATTTTATGATAAATATAAAATTAAACCAATTAAATCACCAAGACTTTTACAACAAAAATTCATAGAATACGATACAAATTCGTTTGGAGTTAACTTCGTCACTATTAATTCAATGATGATACCATAATTTAATCATTCTATTCTAAATCACTTAAGCCTAATATAGCGTTTTGAAGGTTTTTTAAAAATATTAATGACGTGTTTATAAATGTAAAGTATATATTTCTAAACTTTATTATGTCATGAATATTCGCGGACATTTTCCTTTCATAGAGCTGGGGCATTGCAAATAATTCACAAAGTGCTAACATCAAATTAGTTAAACTTATGATATTATAATACTTTTATTATATTTCAAGTGAAATATGTCCTAGTCTTAAATTATTTTTCAAAAGTTATAATAAAGTATGTAAAGTAAACAATATGTTTATACCTGTTTTATTTCTTTATATGTATAGTTCAACAGTGGCACAAATTTTATGAACACAAATTTATTTTGACAGGTATAAGAGTTGTTATGCATATAAACGATAAACAAATACATAAATAAACATACCAATGAGTCAGTTAAAACAAATTATTTTTATTTTAGTCAAAATAATGTTAACAAATTTTTAAGGTAAGCATTGGATATTTTATGCGTAGCTTGTAACTTTCTGATATAATCATATGAATTTGGATTTCTTTAAGATTATAAATATCTTATATGTTATATTTCTGCATAAAGAGAAAAATTAAATTACTAGTTTTTTTGCAATAAAGTATCAGTTACCTTTCGGGGCAAAAGTACGCTTATAAAAGCATGATAATGCTGTTCGTGAATTCTTAAAATTAAACCAATGTCAGCAATAAATCTTCAGAAAAGTTAATGTATCAAAAATTTAAGTTTTATTATATTTAACCTCGAAAAATATTCTCTAATACCAATTTTTCTTCCGGTTCGTAATAAGTTCCTATATTAACTTTAAAGTTTTATCTCAAATTATTAGGAAATATAAAGATTTAAAAAGGAAAATTTATTTCGCAGATATGAAATAAATTTTCCTTTTTAAATCTTATTTGACACTTGAAATCACAACAATTCTGAATAATTTATGTGATGTATTTTTATTTTTTGTGATATAGCACACTAATCCTCTGATCAAAGTAAACGACAGGTAGCAAATATATTTAATTTCTTTTAAGGATATTAAGTGAACAAAGATTTAAAATTTATTATCCTTTTATTCTTACCATTTTATTGTACCTAAATAATAGCGTATATTATGACTGCTTATTTCATGCTTATATTATACTATATTTCATATCATCACTGCTTATTTTATGCTTATATTATGCTATATTTCCACTTATTGTACATGTGTAAACTCTTGAAATTCATATCTATGTATTAATACGTGAAGCAAAAACTTTGGACCCTTTTTACGAAAATTCTGCAGACGGAGGAGTATGAAATTTGGCATACTTATAGTTTATATGTAGGAGAAGTGCAGACTAATAATATTTTTCAATAATAATGCTTATAAAGTACATTAAATCAATAAATAAAACATTACACACCCTACCATGCATTTGACACACACATGTATATACATACAATTGACATGAGTTGTCTATAGTTTTATTTTTCCGCTGGCTTTCTATTGTAGTGTATCTGCCAGACAGTTCGCAAGTTATTATGTTTCAACTTTGTTATTTTCTCATATATAATAGTAAAAAAATTGATCTTTTATCTAGAATTACAGTTATCATTTAATGTAACAATATTAATAATAATCATAATATTAATACGTGAAGCAAAAACGTTGTACCTCTTTTACGAAAATTAAGCGGCCGGATGAGTATGAAATTTGGCACAGTTAAAGTTTGTATAGGGGAGTACGGAAAGCTAAAATTTTTATATAATAATGCATTAGAAACACATTAAATTAATAAAAAAAACATTACACATACTACCATGCGTTTGACACACACACACACACACACACACACACACACACATGTATATACACATATTGACAAATGAGTTGTCAATAATTTTATTTTTCCGCTGGCTTTCCATTGTAGTTTATCTGCCAGACAATTTCTAAGTTATTGTGCTTTAACTTTGTTATTTTCCCATATATAAAAAATTTGACCTTTTATCTGAAATTAGAGTTATTACGATTTAATAAAATATTATTCAATTTTCTAAAGGTTAATAATAACCATAATTTAAAGGTTAATAATAACCAAAATCTTAATATGCGAAGCAAAACCTTTATACTCCTTTTTACCAAAATTACGCGTCCGGAGGAGTATGAAATTTGACACAGTTAAAGTTTATACGGAGAAGAATGCTGAAAGCTAATATTTTTACATCGAAAGAGATATATAGATTTTTATTATAAATAACACACATATATGTACTATTTTGTTTATGATTGAAGTCTATGGTCAAACTGAGATTAATATTGTTTGTCTATAGTCTTACTGAATGTCAAAAATAATCATAATTATGATAATGTCATATTCATAGTTTGTTTCGCATACACATATTAATAGACCAACCGCAAATTTAAATAATATTAATAGTTTACAAATGAAGAAGTAATTTTTAGAGATACATATAAATGTGCACTAAATGTAATTCCAAGACTTTTTAATAGTTATGATCGTGGATTAATGGATTTACAATGCAGGTTTTGCAATGCGAAACGTTTTGAATCTGAAGTGACTTTAAGTGACAGGACTGAATTCACTTAATGTTGTCATAAGGGTAAAGCAATATTACCGCCCTTAAGTCAAAATGAATATTTTAAATCATTGTATTATGGACTTATTTCAAATGAACCTTCAATCAAAAGTAAGGCAAAAAATTATTTTGAAAACATTCGCAAATATAATTCATCATTTGCTATGGTTAGCTCAAAAACTAAAATTTGCGGGGCAGTTACAAGTGGAGTGTATCATTTCAAAAACGTGATATTTTTATCACAGATCAGGTTCAATGAATGCGGCATATGGTCGCTCGCCATGTTGTGGGCAATTCGATTTTTATGATGTCGACACTATCAATTATATATTATCAATTATAGATTACAACAACATTTTAATCAAACATGCAATAACAATACAATGCGCAAAATATATCTTGAATTGGAACGCAGTAATCCTTTGGTTCGGTCATTCATTGCAATGAAACATCATTGTCACAGAATTGAAAATAAAAAAAAGAAATTTGTATGCGCATTAAAGTAAATCATGATTTAAATCAACGCCTGTTCAATGATGCAGTTGAAACTGATGCAGCAGTAATATTTAGTACAGTTGATGGTGAGCCACCTTTGGACGAAATGTGATTCCATTTTCAAAAGTTAATAGTATCATCAAAAATATCTCAATTTTAAATTCATCATTAGACCCTTGAGCACATCCATTACTTTTTCCAAATGGTGATACTGGGTGGCATATCAATATTCCTCATAACGTACCAACTATATCTAGAAAAAAATTAGCAATGCTTCAGTATGCAGCCTATCGACTTGCGATTAGAGAAGATTTCAGCATCTAGCACCATTCACAAAAAAATATTTCTGCAGTGGATAGTTGATATGTATGTGAGAATAGAGTGCTCAAGATTACATTGTATTCGACAAAATCAAACAATTCTTAGATCTGAAGTTTACGACAATTTAACAGACTACATAGAATTGAACATCAATGCCAGTAAGCTTGGCCGTAGAATAATTTTACCATTTTCGTTCAATGGATCTCCAAGAAATATGTATCAGAATTATTTAGATGCAATGTCAATTGTACAACATTTCGGAAAACCGTCTTTATTTATTACAATGACTTGCAATCCAAGTTAGCCAGAAATAGTTAACAACAGTGGTGTAGGTGAAGCTGCTAATTTTAGACCTGATATTATTGTGCGTGTATTCAAGTCAAAGTTGAAAGCATTCATAGGGGGCCTTATACAAAATAATATCTTTGGTAAAGTTGAAGCACTCATTTATACAATTGAATTTCAAAAAAGAGAATTGCCTCATGCTCACATTTTACTCACTTTAAATGAGCAAGATACAATTGTTAATGCTATAGATATTGATAAAGTTGTATCTGCGGAGATTTCTCACATTGAAACACATCCAACATTACATAAATATGTTATAAAACATATGATGCATGGTCCATGCGGAGTACTTAATCCTAATTCTGTATGTATGAGAGATGGAAAATGTATAAAAGAGTATCCAAAACGATTTAATGAAACTACATGTGAATCGTTAAATGGGTATCCATGATACAGAAGACGTGATAATGGTATTAATGCAGAAGTTCGTGGTAGTTGCCTTGACAATTGGTATGTTGTACCATACAATCCATATTTACTTGTTAAATTTAATTGCCATATAAATGTTGAAGTATGTACTACAGTCAAAAGTGTCAAATATATTTATAAATATGTGTATAAAGGCTATAACAGTGCATCTGTTGAACTAGAGTCTGGTGAAATTGAACAAGGTCAAAATATAGAAATTAATGAAGTTACCAATTCTTTAATTGCTCGTTATGTCGGATCAACAGAAGCCATATGGCGCATCTATGAATTACCAATGAATTTTCAGTCACATACTATAATCAGACTTGATATTCATTTATCGCGTTGACAGAATGTATACTTCCGAGAAGGGCAAGAACGTCAAGTAATTGATAATGAAAGACAAACAAAATTATTAGCATTTTTTGAGTTTAATCGATCCATTCCATCAGAACGAGAGTATAAATATACTGAAATTCCTATGCATTGTGTGGGAAGATTCCCGAAATAAATGGAAGAAGAGAAGCCGTGGAGATGATAAAATTATTACAAGGATATATGTAGTGTCACCAAAAGATATCAAACTTTTTCACTTACGATTGCTTTTATTACATGTCTATGGTCCGAAATCATTCGAGGATGTTAGAACATACAATGAATTTTTATACCCTTCTTTTGTTGAAGCATGCCATGCTAACGGAATAGCTACAAATGATAATGAATGGCGGGTGTCAGGACAAATTTGCAAGTGTTGAAAATCATAGATAGATTATTGCGTGATCTATGTGATGAAAACGATAAACATAGTGTTTGGAGGAAAAACTGTACTTCTGTGTGGTGATTTTCGGCAAATCTTACCAGTAATCCCACATGGATCACGTGGGACTTTAATTGAAAATTGTGTTACAAGTTGGCATGAATTTCCTAATTTTCATAAAGTTACATTTACTCGAAATATGAGAGCTTTACCAAATGAAATAGAATTTGTAGAATTCTTGAAATAAAATGGAAATGATGAAGCCCCACAATTCCCTTAGTTTGGTAAAAATGTTATTGAAATACCTCATCAATTAATAGGAGATAAAAACAATATGATTGATGAGGTGTATGGAAAAATTTCCAATAATATACTCTCAGAAAATATATTGAACTCTGTTATTTTAGCACCTACAAATGACGATTGTACTTTGATTAATACTGATATACTTAATCAAATTCCTGGTGAACAGCGAAAATATCATAGCTATGATAAAATGATTTGTGATAATGACAATGACATCAATAACTATCCGGTAAAGTTTTTATATTCTTTGTCTATTAGTGGTTTACCATCGCTTAGTTCACAAAGTTAATATTGAAAGTTAATTACATAGTTTTATTGATCAGAAACTTAAATACTAAGGACGCATTAGTCAATGGAACAAGAATGCGCATCAAATTTATGCATCGAAATTCAATAGATTGCGAAGTTTTAACTGGAACCGCACGCAGTAAGAGAATTTTGATTCCACGTATAAGTTTAACGTACTCTGGAACTATGTTAAACTTTCAATGAACACAATTTCCTATAATACCTGCATTTGCCATGACAATAAATAAGTCTCAAGGACAAACATTCCAAAAGGTTGGAATTTTATTGAATCGGCCAGTTTTCACACATGGACAATTGTATGTCGCAGCAAGTAGAGTCCGTTCATTCGATGGTTTAAGGTTTTATATTTCCGAATATAACGGTCAAGGATGTTTAGCAAACGATGAAAGAGTTTACACAAAAAAAATCGTTTTCAGAAAAGTTTTAAATCGTTAATTATATTATCGCAATATGCGATAAAAAATGCTATTCAATGGAGAACATTTTTTACCGCATAATTTTTTTATTTCGCATCATCTTACAACATGTTCTGTTTCAATATTTTTTTTTAAAAATAGGTATTCTTTATTTTTCTCCTTTTTGAATTCCATGTAATTTATTTTTTTTAAATAGGAAAATAACAGCGTTGGCGAAATCTGTGGTTATAGTAATATATAGTCTATGACAATAGAACCTTAATAATGTTTGAGCATTATATTTTTATATTTTATATTAAATAACTTATAATTTAAATTTATTATGGTCGAATTTCGACCACTGGGCGATTTACATAAATAAGTAAAAAATAATTTCAACGGCTAGGATCAATATGATGATGCGATATGCTTGACCGTATTATTTCTCGGTCGGCTTTTTTAACAAATTAGAAACGCTTGTCCACTTTTCGTACTACACAATAACATCTTAATAATAAAATCTTGAAAAAGAATTATTTTCTATTCAAATTGAATTTCGTTTGATTTGATAAAAACACCTATGCGTTTACCGTTAGTCATTTAATTTATTTTATTTTATTTGTTTCGTTTTTCTTTTTTCAACCTTCGTATGACGTGGTATGGAAAGCGGTCAGTCCCTGTATCCAATTTTTATACAAATATTTTATATATCTCATAGTTTCAGTGATGAGTGTTAGTGTCGTGGAATTTCTGCATATCTTTAATGAATTCAATACGGTTGTAGAAGAGTGAATGAAAAATATGATTTGTCGATTGCTAGCAGTGGTCTATCCACATTTTTATAATTATTTTATATACATCGTGAACAAATAGGTTTATTAAAAATAAATAAAAGGATACAAAAGTACTTTACCGAAATGGGCCAAGAAACTAAACCATTACTACTTATTCCACTCAAATCATTTTTATAAGGTATTATAAGTAGGTATATCTGTTCATATGCCATAAGTTTTTCAAAGTTATATAAAATCAATTCTTAGTGTTCGTCCAGTCTTGAAGGTACTTTCAGTACCGATATTAGGGTCCTCCGGCGGATGCAGAAGTTCCTTATATTAATGTATATGTATACATTTCTATCTTGCACATTATTACTGGACAATATGTAAATGTATTGGGAGACTACAATCTGTACAAATTTTGTGCTTTTAGTATTTCAGTGGATATATATATTTAAAATTCTCAAACGTAATATTTATCGATTATGGCAGCATTTTTCTGTGGTGATATGTGTCTTTTGATGAAACCTATCTCCAATTTTCTTGAGATGGTGGAAGATGGTAATGCCTTTCCTTCTTCCATCCCAACTCATGTCAGTATTGGTTTTCTTATCGTTTTTCATTTAAAATTATAACATAATGTTTATATTTTTAAACATTTGTATTTTCTGTACACCTTTTGTTTTACATTGTAATTTTTGCCTGCCAAAGAATTTTTAAAATTTTATTGCGATCTGAAAAATATCACTACTATAGCAATAAGCCCGACTTATGTACATTAAACCTGCAAAATAAACGATTAAATTAGTAATATATATTCGTAATCTAAAATATTAAATTTAGTAAAATTTCTTTGGAATTCGATACGCATTAAGATATAACGACTTGATTTTTTAATCAATATATTTTACAGTAAACGACGTTCCTGAAACCTGATATTGATTGATCATTGCGTGAATTAACTAAAAAAATAAGACACAAAACTGAAAAACAGTAATTTTACAGTCAGATGATGGTATGAGCGTAGTAAATAAAAAGTTACTGTATAAACTTAAATAGTATCGCTCGGGTAACAAAAGGCATTTTTGATGAATTGAATAAACCTTTAAATGGCCAACGAAAATTTACGAACAAACAATTAAGTTGATATAATTCCCGTTGGCTACTTGTGAGCAGGCTTGCTTGCCAATGCGTACATAAACCGCCCGCCCAACCGACCGAACATCAACCTTTGCAATTAATGGTTCCTAAATTATAAATCTGACATATTGAACATAACTCGTGAATTAACCGTTTAATATAATATATTTATTTTTTTCGCAATAAAAACCCAAGGTCGGTTTTTTTCAAGTCGAAAGGGAAGTTTTGTTATTTTATTTAATTTAAAGATATTAGAAAATTTATCTAAATAGACTTGTGATGTATTAGCATCTTTAGATTATGAAAAAATATCTTTGTGAAAATCGATGGACATGCTGTTACAGTGTATGGACGAGAGTAATTTGATAGCAACTGAAAGAACAAGAAAACTGCCACAAGGGAAAGTGATCAGAAATTTACAATGAAAATATGATTTTCCAAAAAAAAAAGGAATGAATGTAACTGTCAATATTCAGTTCGAATTTACTATCAACTAGATTGGTATAGAAAAGTTAGCCTGAAAAGTTTTCGGTCACGACCAAAATCTAATCAAACAATTTAATTTCTTGACCAATTTTTTTCTGAATTTATCACATTTATTTCAATGGTTTTCTTAGGAATATATATCATCATCATAGGCAGCTTCTCCGAACTCTTTAAAAACTTTTCGGACGATGTTATTAACTTTCATATTTATTGAAAGTTTCATCCTAGTATTTTTTTTTCACTAGGCTGATCAATATTTTAGTATTCAAAATAAAATTTCTTTCAGCAAAATAGCCGCAATGACAAAGATATGATCGGATGTGTCATCTTGGTGAAAGCAGATTTTTTTGCCATTCGTTGACGATTATATTGAACTTTCATTTATTCGGTTTATTAACTTTTCTTTCTATATACCAGTGAGAAACTTAGGTTATTGATAACCTTAGGACATTGGAACTATCCTGTTTAAAGTCCTAAAATATGAACGTCATGAATATCTCGTGGGTGATATTATTTTCGTCTTCGGCTTAACTCTTTAGTAAAATATATGAGGTATTTTTACTAAAAATATGTTATACTCATTCAGTTGCTATACGTATAGACTACCTAATTTCACAATTTTTTATTTGCCAATCATTCGATATGGTACATTTATTCCCTATTGTCCTGTGTGGTTGATCTAGAGCAATGGTCACTTTGATGACCACTGTACCCACTCTACATTTCTACCGTATTAAAATAAAAGTGTAAACTTCTTAAAAATTGCATGCATATTCCCTTTTTTATACTGTCCAGAATTAATTCAAAATTTGATTGTTATTATGTCTTGATTATTGTTATGAATAACTTTATATAACAAACATTTACGCAGGTCTTTAAAAGATATATAAGTATTGATAAAAATAAATTTACTATTATGCTGTAATTGTTAGTGAGTTTGTCCGGGAGTTAATATTTTTGTGTGATGTTAAATTTACTTTTCGAGTGATGTTAGATTTGATCTTAATACTTTGTAATATTTCAAAATCTAGGAAGAAGAATTTTTCTGTTTTTTTTTGTCCGTGTATAGAAGTTAATCTTCATAATTACTAAACTTATTATGATCATACGTTTACTTATGTACATCGTGATTATTTAGCATGATTTTAGTCACCAGGTAAAGTGTTGGACGAATCTCAGAAACAAGAGTTGTCAAGAATGCGGGACTTGCTTTTAACGGTAAGCAAGTTTCTAGTTTTTAGATTTTGTTTTACAATGCTATATATAAAGCTTAAAAAATCATATAATTAATTCGATAAATTTTTGAATGTTTTGAAAACTTTAATGAACAAAAACGAAAGAAATTAATTCCAGGAATCGAACCCATCACTTCCGGATTTAGATTTCAATATTTGAGCGCTACGTCAATAATTCACTTAAGAAAATGATGAAATAAAAATATATTTACTGCATACTTTCCACATTAACTGAACTCAAATATAATTCAAAAGAGGAAGTTTAGCGTTATTAGCTCAACTGAAAATGCCCAAATAATATGAATACATAATTACGTGAAACATCCTCATAAACGTTTTGAACATATCGCGATGTAATAATATCTTCATTACAGTTTTCCCTTCAATATGTTTTACTGGTCGTCACCGAAACTTAATTTCACATGTATTTTTATTTAGCCTATTTCTCTAATTTAAGTTGACAATGAATACTTACAAAAAAATACGTATTTCATTAAAGTAAGCATAAAAATATTATTTAACTATATTTGTCGGGATAGTAAACTTTAATAAAACAAGAATGATGATACTAATCACTAATGCTACATTACATTTATACAAGGACTTTGTCTATATAGTAAATAAATAGTTCGGACTGGAAAAGGTCACGGTTTCGTTCTAACCGCTTTCCATATATTCCCTTCGATCATTTTTTTCTGCTGATCTAGTTATCATACAATTCCTACATAAATATATTCCACGCTAGATAAATATAACTGAAGTATCTAGATGATTCGCTTACGTGGTCATATAGTATTTTCCTTGATATCAATATTGATATTGAGGATATTCAAAGGCAATATTTCGTTATACTCTTGATATAAAATTACGTTACATAAAGTGTGCGTGAAAAGAGAGATAAGAAAAAAAATTGTTTGTGCAGTGATTATATACTGAAGAGCATTTAACTTGGGCGTCATGAAATTTCCGATTTTCCTGTTAAATGCTTCCCAAAAAACCCACATAATATTATAACCGCGTTAACGGAGGAATAATAAAAAGGGAAATACATATATGTCCCTTATTCCAGTAGAAACCGCAAATAAATCTTGTAAATATATGCATCATGATAATCATTTCATTTATATTCTTGTATTCGTAATTTCTTGAAATGTCCTATAATTTAGAGTATATAAAAAAAAATGGTAACTGGTTTATATTTACTTTTCATAAAATAGTTTAATAGAAAACTACAAAGTAAATAAAAGTTTTAAAAAAAAATACGAAAGAACTAGACACAGTTTCAATGTTTACCAGAATTACAAATATTTGAAAATTTTTGAGATTTCATTACTCTGAATTTTATTATAAGCGCTAACAGAAAACTGACTGCAGTAAAGGTTTTAAATTATGTGTGTATATATATATATATATATATATATATACATATATATATATATATATATATACATATATATATATATATATATATATATATGTGATGTGCTAGCTCTGGCCTGCAGTTCAGCCCACGTCTTTTTGCTCGAAGCGGCGCAATTTATTCTTTATTCAGATATTATAACTTCTATCTGTAAGAAATATTTAACGTTTGGCTGATTTAATTTTTATGTTATGTCATGTATCAACTTGTTTCGTAAGACAATAGTTATTATAAAAAAAAACCGCCGAATTACATCCAAAAGGATAATTCAGGGGTTCAAAAAGCTAATATCATGACCTATGTTCATATGGAGTTTTATGTAAACATGTCCAGCCGTTTAGGCATAATTGAGCAAGAAACGTTCAAACTTTCGCGTTTATAATATTAATGGGATATTGGTATGTATAAATGTAAGATACATACATATTTTTAAAGTGCCCGCGCACACACCTAAAGTTAGATGGGCCCGACGGCGGCGGGAGTTATTGGGTTACTTGATTGGGATGTCTCAATAACTAATGGTGTTGATGTCTTGTACATACAAGACTTTTGTAATTCTATCAAAGAAACGAAAAATCATATAGAGTTTCTGTATATTTTTATTAACCCTTAATGTAGCTAATAGGTCATAACTGCAGAAAGTATAGATGAGTTTAGCGCTGTGTAAGTAGAGAGGCCGCTAAAGTCCTAGATTGGGAATAGAAATATGTATCACCATTTAAATTCGAGAGTCGTAATATCACTGTCATTATTTTTTGCTTCAATATCCTTTTTGAGGACATTAAATATTAAAATCATGCAACATTAAATCAATAACAAAATTATGAAACCATCTAAGTACAATGTGAAGTAGAGAAATGACACGAAGTTTTCTGCACAGATTTAAAATATGAACCTGTCGTTTTTTATAAAGACAAGATGGAGTCTTATAACAATACTCAAACATATGAGGGAAAAGACGCCGCTGAGAAAAAAATATTTGTGCGTGTATTTAAGTAGACGCGGTAGAAGTTATACTTCTTTGGTATAACACAAGAGTAACTAACTTTATTTATCACGCAAATAATTAATGGAAATAAAATAATAAAAAGAACAGGAACATGATTATAAATACGGTCGGTAAAATTTAAATTCAATCACTTAAATTAAATTTTAAATATTTATAATGTAAATAAATACACACCAAAACTTAACCTCGCTTAGAGAAATAAACTTAAAATATTTTAAAAAGCTTACAGGCCCTATTTCTATCATGACTTTCCACAATAAATAAATGTTTGTTATTATATGCACGGCTACTAAATTTAAGTTACCAAGAAATTTTATTTAAAAGCACAAATGTAACTTAGGTTTGTAAGAATATAAAACGTGTTGTGTCTTAAATACCTCAATAACTATCGTATAGTGACTGATCATATATTCATATATATGATCAGTCACTATACCTGTCTTTAATGATCAACTTCATTCTGTAGATTTTTGTTACATCGTAAGCGCGCATTGTAAAATTTGACTCTCATAATTTTTTTCATAACGCGCATAAGAAGTATACCTTCTAAAAATAAAAATTCCTCAATAATATAGTTTGCTGTTAACAAAACACAAGAAAACACAAAAAAAACATACAATTTTAGAGATACTAGTAAAACATTGGGTTATATTTTATGAATGAAAGTGAATTAATTTAAAAATTTCCCTGAAGTATTAGTCCCATTTAATAAAAAAAAATTATAAATAAATGGAAAGACTGTAGATGGAACCAACCTCGTTGACCTTTCGTTTAATATTTCCAGTAATGGCACAAATACAGTTTTGCTCCTTAATTTTCTTGTCTTATAAGATCAAAGGGCGAGTTGTTACTTCAGTGTAATAAATATGCCACATAGAATGAGTTAATTTGTGAGCTAACTGCGCGAATGTTTGTCGTAAATGTTGTCGGTAATGTTTCGCAATGTGTAAATATTCAGCAACAGAATACCTGCCCTCATCTCTAAGGTTTCGACCTTTAGCATTAACTTGAGGGCACTTGGTGTAATTTAGTGCAAAGTATTAAGTCGACTTTCTTTATTAACTTCAGAAGAATATATACCAAAAATAGTTTAAAAGTAAATATATTTTCATATTGTCTGTATTTAGTTTTATTATACTGACTATCTCAATGGAGTTATTGAAGTTGTTCCATAAAGATATAAAATGTGCGTAACTTTTAGGGATGTAACCAAAATTCAAAGGCATGGATAAAATTATTTAAACTTAACCTAAACCGCCATTCTTATAAATTTTTTTGGATATCGAACATGTTGCAGAAAAGAAAATAAAAAGAGAAAAATAT
Organism: Druceiella hillmani; assembly: GCA_039881145.1. Lineage (NCBI taxonomy): Eukaryota > Metazoa > Arthropoda > Insecta > Lepidoptera > Hepialidae > Druceiella > Druceiella hillmani. Next base: position 34,053,601 of record JAYKKI010000018.1, on the reverse strand, counting down.
AAATGTTTACAAGACGGAGTTCTCAAATTAATAATTAATGACGACTTGTTACATTGAAAACGTTTAGACGTATTCACACTGCCACAAAATTCATTGTAAAGATTTATTTTTTATGAAAATTTAAAGTTACATCTTTCTCTAACATCTTTTTATCCCTATATAGTTTATGTCAATGTAAAATATATTTTATATTACAATGTAAAATTTCTGTTACATTTTAATTTAGGTTTTTCAACGTCAAACGTTTGAAAAGACAAGACAAAATGCACAATTAAGAATTGGAGTAGTATTTTTTATATTCTTATTAAATTAACAATCTTTTATTATTCTTTGCAAGCATTTTATGACGTTAAAACTACAAATCCAATGAAATTTAATGACTTGCTAGATTATAAATAAATTTTCTAATCAATGAGAAAGATTATTTGCGTGAAAAGAAAATATTTTCCATTTCTGGTAACCATTGAAAAATTCTTGATTGAAATCGTATTGACTGATATATTCACATATTCCCTTTTTCACAATTTCGTTAATGAAAATAACAAATAATATAGTTATTAAAGGAAATTAACATATATGTTCCACCGAGATTTGAACCCTGATCAATGGATTCAAATCCAGGGTGCAAACACTTACACTATAGGAACATACACTTTTCTGATGGAATTGGGTGGCGTTTTTGTCGCGTTGTGTTTAATTATTTGCAAACATTTTGAAGAAAGGAAAAACTACATTATATGTAAATAATTCCTGACCGCTTTTAAATCATACCAGTAAGTCCAACAGGCATATTAGAGCAGCAGTAAAGATACTGTGCATGCAAATTAAGTATAGAATAAGTAAGTAAGAACGTAGTTGTCAAACAATTCGAATATTTCTTTGTACCTGGCTTCATCGTAAAAATTAATAGAAGTGCTTTAACATTATTAAAATTAATTGTTAGCCTTAATGTACTCTTTTTTAAACTGAATATAATCTGGAAGAAGGGGTAACTAAGACAAAATGTTTTACCACCATTTTTATAATTGACTTATAAGCTAAAGTTAAAAAATAAAAATGTTATTTTTGTACATATTTTTTGTAAGTCCCTTAAAGTTCCAAAAAAACACATAAAATTCTTATTGTTACTACTTATCGCCATACTGACCGCTAAATAAACATTTGTGTAATACATCAAAAAATAAAAACACATACGCTTTACATCTATTACTATTATTACTATATGCAAGGGTTTTATCACAGTACTTTGTCGTGGTATCTCCATGTATATGTAGTACCTTGGCGGAGATATTAAAACTGTAAGAAACAATAAAAATTTAAATGTTTAAAATGGTAATAACAGTAAACGTTACGTGATAAGGTGCAGGATGCACTCATAAAGTTAGGATAATTAGTAAGAAAAGACAAAAACATCTAGTCCACAGTTGTTACTTCTAAATAATAAGTCTATTTTTAGAAAGCGGCCTTTCACTACTTTATGAAATACTTTATGATTGTTTAGCTACTCTACGAAATGTTTATATATTGGTTTCACGAAAAGCAAAACCAAAATCATTTGATACACACACACACACACATATATACATATATATATATATATATATATATATATATATATATATACATATATATATATATGTATATGTATATGTATATATATATATGTATATACACATGTATATATATATATACATATATATATATATATATATATGGCCTTATTATTACAAATCGGAAAGTTGGTTTGTTTGCTATATTGTGCAAACAAGGATAACTATTCTACCAAGCAAATAATCGCTATCAAATTTGACGTGCATTATAGATACTCTGCATTATAGACACTCTTAATAATTTATACCGGGGGCGTTCATTTCACTATGATTAACGGGCTAGACCCTTTCTATTAATTATGGACGTAATAACCAAGTATTAGCTATCGAATGATTACGCTAATATTGTAACTTATTTACAAATTATGAGCACTGAAGTATTAAAAGTGTTTTTTTGTAATTATCTGATTTTCTCCTGGGCAATCACAGAAATATTAAATATTTAAATTTTTATAATATTCCAATTCTTAACCATATAAGCGCTACGTAGTTTTATGTGTTGTTACTTAAATACACATACACACACACATATATATATATATATATATATATATATATATATATATATATATATATATGTATATATATATATATATATATATGTATAAATATATCTATATATATATATATATATATATATATATATATATTTATATGTACATACAAAACTGTCAGGTTTGAAAAATTGTTTGCCAATAAACAGACATATGTTGTTAAAGAATGACATTTGGTTTAATTATGAATTGGATTAGATTTGTTTGTAAATTATGGTGCCTTTCAAGATTCATTAAAATTTTCTGGTTCTCGTATATGTAAACAAATAATCACACAGAAGAAACATAGAAACAAAGTATTTAAAAATTTACGTTCTATATTATTAACTGAAACTTTCGCTAATTGAGGCATTTCCATTTCTTACATAATTTCAGTGTAAATATAGTTATTAAAGGAAATTAACATATATATTCCACCGAGATTTGAACCCTGATCAATGGATTCAAGTCCAGGGTGCAAACACTTACACTATAGGAACATACACTTGTCTAATGGAATTGGGTGGCGTTTTTGTCGCGTTGTGTTTAATTATTTGCAAACATTTTGAAGAAAGGAAAAACTACATTATATGTAAATAATTCCTGACCGCTTTTAAATCATACCAGTAAGTCCAACAGGCATATTAGAGCAGCAGTAAAGATACTGTGCATGCAAATTAAGTATAGAATAAGTAAGTATGAACGTAGTTGTCAAACAATTCGAATATATCTTTGTACCTGGCTTCATCGTAACAATTAATAGAAGTGCTTTAACATTAATAAAATTAATTGTTAGCCTTAATGTACTCTTTTTTAAACTAAAGATAATCTGAAAGAAGGGGTAACTATGACAAAATGTTTTACCACCATTTCTATAATTGACTTATAAGCTAAAGTTAAAAAATAAAAATGTTATTTTTGTACAGACTTTTTATGAGTCGCTTAAAGTTCCAAAAAACATAAAATTCTTATTGTTACTACTTATCGCCATACTGACCGCTAAATAAACATTTGTGTAATACATCAAAAAATAAAAACACATACGCTTTATATCTATTACTATTATTACTATATGCAAGGGTTTTATCACAGTACTTTGTCGTGGTATCTCCGTGTATATGCAGTACCTTGGCGATGATATTAAAACTGTAAGAAACAAAAAAAAATTAAATGTTTAAAATGGTAATAACAGTAAACGTTAGGTGACGAGGTGCCGGATACACTCATAAAGGTAGGATAATTAGTAAGAAAAGACAAAAACATCTAGTCCACAGTTGTTACTTCTAATTAATAAGTCTATTTTTAGAAAGCTGCCTTTCACTACTCTATGAAATACTTTATGATTGTTTAGCTACTCTACGAAATGTTTATATATTGGTTTCACAAAAAGCAAAACCAAAATCATTTGATACACACACACACACACATATATACATATATATATATATATATATATATATATATACATGTATATATATATATATATATATATATATATATACATACATGTATATATATATATATATATATATATATATATATATGGCCTTATAAGTTGGTTTGTTTGCTATATTGTGCAAACAAGGATAACTATTCTACCAAGCAAATAATCGCTATCAAATTTGACGTGCATTATAGAAACTCTGCATTATAGATACTCTTAATAATTTATACCGGGGGCGTTCATTTCACTATAAAACCGTATAAATTTTGTAATTCACAATATATCAAATTATATGTATTTCACAAAATTCTTATACCATGCTTATAGATGCTGATACAGATCTACGGTAGTTCATAAAGTATTTTAATAGCCAGACAGGTGGACTTGCAATCGCAATTCGTTTTTTTAATTATACGTTACTAAACATGTTTTCGCAATTTGTATTAATTCATCTTAAGTACACACTTGAAAGCTTACTTAGAATTTTTTATAATTCTAACGAGAGGTGGTAAACAAAACGAGAAATTTATTTGAAATATTTAAAAGCTAAAAAACTTTTTCTCATCACCACTTCTTAACAAGGTCACTTAAAAATTAGAAAAAATTTTAGCTACATATTAATTAAGATTTTTATCTGAAGCATATATTAGAAAAAATTTCAAGTGCCTGGCTCTAAAATTGTATAAACAACGAGAGTGTGGCGGAAATATCTACGTACATAATTAAATTATAAGGGTTCTGGGTTTGACTACGGGTCTCTAAACAAATGTTGGGGTGATTCATAATGATAAATTTTAGTTACAAGTGTAAGAATACAACTGTTCAAAAGAAAAAATAATGGAAAGGAACGGTATACGCAAATTGAATTCAAGTTAGCGGAAATTGTCATGGATCGTCTAAAAATAATTTAAATTATACATTACATTTAGAGATATCATGATAGTGCATAAATATGATTGTGAATGTGAAGAAAGGAATATTAAAAAAAATTTGTGAGGTCAAAGCAGGCTTTTATGAGTTGTAAAAGTTTCAAAAATTATTTAATGGAACGAATTAATTAATCTAAGAACAATTTAAACGATGAACTTTATATACATATTGGGTAGGAGTTTTTAAAAATGATAGTGAATGAAGAGAAAGGAATATAGCAAAAGTGAGTAGAGGAAGAAAATGTGGGATGTCAAGGCAAGCTTTTGTAAACAGCAAATTAATACCAAAAGTTAATTATTGAAAGAAAGACCATAAAACAAAATTGAAATATGAACATTCAAACGGGTATTCGTTAAAATCTAAGAATAATTTAAATTATGAACATTATATAGATATTTGACCGTTGTTTTTAAGTATAATTGTGAGTGAAGAGAAAGGAATATTACAAAAATGAATGGAATAAGGAAACGTGGGATGTCAAGATTTTTGTGAGTTGCAAATAATTATTCAATGTCAATTAAAGACTTAAAGATATAAGATATAACTACCACAGATCGAAGATGTCTATCACATGCAAGAAAGGCAAATTAGTAAAGTTTTTATAAAAAACGATAAAAATTTGACTACATTTTTGGATGATATTTCTGTGGATATTTGTTATTTATGATATAAATTGAAGGTTTACTAACAGATATTTAAATTATTCATAAAGAATGTCTAACCGCCGTCTTATAAAGATTGACGAAATTAAGGAATAGTTATTATCAATCGCTGACTTAGCGTATAAACCAATGTCGCTGACGCAAATACGATAAAGTTATCATATTATTTAACTCTGCCTAATTCATTCATTTTAAGAATATATAATGAAAATAAGGTTTCACTGATTTCAGTAAGTCAATTTCATTAAATTATATTTATATTCAATTTAATAAAACAGAATTAAATTGAGGAAACGTAATTCCTACTTTAAACGTCTACCCTCTAGCTACGGGCACACTAAACAACTCACACCTAGTCAACATTTCGCTTGCTTCGATTATTTGCTTTTAAATTACTGAGGTACGGACTACCATTTTTCTTTGTTGATTGTAGTATTCGAATCTCGAATCTACATTTGAAATCGCCAAGCACCTGACTCTATATTGGAGTAAAGTGGGAGGTGGAGTTTGTTTACATTGTTGGATGGAATACTCCAAATCCGTAGGCAATTAACGAAGTAGTTTATTAATTCATAAACGCTTTGATAAATCAATTACATTGTCTAATTATGTGATTTTTTTACTCGTTCATACTAGAGTGCTTGAAACAAAGTACGTGAATTAGACAAATGATACATTTTTCCTATAATCATCCACCTAACCCCTATTCTGACCATTTCCACATCCTAACCATTTTTCTCAATTGCATACAATACGTTTTTCATATAAAGCACAAGAAATAAAATATTTACTAAAATTTCTTTGTGTATATTTTAGGTGGGCGGAATACTTGTTTCAATAAAGTTTTCTCTATATATTAAAATAGGATTCTATACATTAGGTCATAACTTCGTAATTTTTTTCATTGATTAATGGAATGATTTGGAAATTTCTCGAGTATATGAATAGCGTAACGTTCGATTTTCTATTCAGTTAGTAACTTAATTGTTGTAATTTAAGACTAAATAAAATATGTAAACTTCACGAACATAACAAAGCTAACCACTGCTGAATTAACGCGGCGTGTTTATTAGCAGGGAACCTAATATATCCTATCGACAATAAATAAATATCGTTAGAAAATATAACGATAAGTCAATAGGAGTGTCGATAAGGATATAAAAATATTTTTTTCTCAATTCAAACTTAAAAATTAAACATACACATGTACCAACTAATACTAGTACGACTGGAAGATATATATTAAGTTGGCAAATAACACGGTTGTCAAAGAGAATGTTCACTTCTTCATAAAGCATGAAATTGTTTTTCTAATGCGATTTACATTACTTGTTAGAGGAGTTCCATAAATTTCTGTGACAATCCAGAAGTCCCTGGAAAAAAGTAACCAGTTTACTGAATACTAATCTGATATTTTACAGAGTGAAGGAGAAGTTGTTACACGGTGCAAAGGGTGGATGAAGTCAGCACTGTCACAAAAGTTACGCTGCATGATTTTATAAAACTTGTTCGGCATGAAAACAGAAATACAAGATCCATTGTTACTTGTTAAATAATCATGAATAATTGTTAAGTGATCATTAATCAACGAATATATTTGGCCTTAATTTTAAAGAAATTAATAATTCACAACTAAATGAATATACGTGATGTAGTATTATTTGTAAAATACATAAAAAAATAGAAATAATATTACATCACCTAGTTTCATTCAATCGCGATTAATCATGAATTATTAAAATATGTTAATTTTTGCGATCAACAATAAAAAAATTATGGTAACGCTTCTTTTTATTTCTAGTTTTCACGGAATATTACTTTTTTGAAATTAAATATCACAAATTGCACGCAAAAATTTAGTTATTCATTATTAAAATACTTCCGAAGTTATAAAATACAAAGAAAATAATTACAAGTACTGATAGAATAAAAAATATTTTAATTGGAATATATATTTCACGAACAGAAACCAACCTTATACGGAAAGATTGTAAAATATTTAAATTTAGTGTGATCACAGATTGTGAATTGCCATAAATGAGAATTAATAGATTTATTTTCTGAAGTTTTAATAAAGGTCTACGATTTTAGTTTAAATAAATATTATTGTTGATATTAACACTGAAAACTAAATAGTGGAAATGTCTAATTACACGAGGTTTCAGTAAATACTTAAACCAAACCGGTTTTCTCAGAAAAAACTTGATGTGGAAACTTGAAAATGGCAATAAAGTATTTTAGCTGGCATTTAAAATGAATTCTATGGATATTTTTGTGGTCAAATTATATAATCGAAAACCATTTTTAAAATTTCATGCATAGTGTCGGTATGTTTTCAAAAGTCTAGTTGTAAAGGTCCGAAAATTTATTTTATATCTTCAGGTGGCTTTTCTTCATAGAAAAAAAAATGCAACAACAATACCTTCGTCCTCTAATTTCCGAAACTATTTCAAAATGTTTATATGACATCATTTTATATTGACTTGGTGTTTTAGACAAATTACTTGACGATCTTCATGGTGAAATTACTACTTTGCCTGTAATGTTAATTGCACAATTTTTGAGAGTGATTTTTAGCAAAACTAAACAGTAAATAGTTTTCTTCTTCACAATGTTCATATAACACTTTATTTCGACTTGGTTTCTTAGATGAATTGGTCGACGGGTTTTTAAATAAAATTAAAAGTGCAGTGAAATAATTAGTTTTCCGGTAATGTTATTTGTACTATTTTTGGAAGCTGTTTTTACCAAAACTAAAAGGTAAATAATTTAAAATTAAATTAGGTATTTATAGTTTGAATAATATATCAAATATTCATCGAATTTCGTCAACACAGCATTTTACACAAAAACTATCTTAGCTATTACATGAATAATTATATTAAATTTGTTTATATTCATAACTTTTTCTTGCATTGATGAAAAACTGAAAACGATAATGGTATTCTCATACATAAAATTGAAACTTTTTCAACGTCTTTCTCCATTAAAATAAAATTAAAACAAATTTTATTTTCTTATGCGTTCAGGTACTTTGTAAAACCTTATTTCTTAATGTCAACCCCAATTACTAAATAATCTATTACAAAATAGTTCATTTAAACTTTACCAATTATTTTTTTCTGTTTGCAGATAAAATTAAAGATCACTGGGCTTCCAAAAAAAAGTTTACAAAAACCGATCTCTGCATAAGCTATACTCAATATATTAAACGACTTTTCGTAGTATCTATGACGGAAAAAGGCATTGACACCTGAGCGAACGAGTTATGTAAGAATTTGGGAAATCTCCGCCTTTCGTAATTGCACACGTAATTTTCTTTAATTTACATATGCTACGTTCAAAATATAGATCTCGTATATGCACCAAAACTTGGTGCATTACTAACTAACAACTCTCCTCACCAACGTCTGATTTATAATCGTTTAAGGGAAGGAGACAATGATATTCGTAATGATAAAATGGATAGGAACTTTTTGATGATGAGAGTTCTCATAAATCTGACGAGTAACATATATACACACACACACATATTATGTATATATATATATATATATATATAAATATACATATATATACATTTATATATATATATATATATATATATATATATATATATATAAATATGTATATAGATATTCTTAACAAAATTCTGCTTTAGTCTGACCTGCAAATTGTCATTCATATAAAGAGTACTCTGTTATATCACCTTATTTTAACATACATATTATTGCTTCATTCATTCTCACACTTTCTCTCTTAAAGGATTTGAATCTAATTTTTCTTAAATATATAATATATAAAATCCTCGAAAAGTTTTCTTTCTAATTTGCATTATTATCTTTTCCCTTTCATTTTCCATGTTCTTCAAAATTTATTTATAAATTTCAATTTTGACTTAATATCTATATTCAATTTCTGCGCAGGGTTCCGTTTTCCCTTTCAAGATATGGAACACTAAAAATTTACTTTTGTAAATTCATAGAATATCGGCAAATAAAAATTGAATTGGTGGTTTCTATTTCATATTAGGTATTTAAGTGCCTTCACAATAATAATGTCAGATTTTCTATAATGGCTCTATCCTTATTGTATAAGATCTGTATATTGTTATTGAAAGGAAGGATCACTCTTACGTATTTCTTTGAGGTAAATTAAAATAATTTTTTTCCTTTTAAATCCATATCATAAACCACTCATGGTAAATAATGTAATAATAATGCTTTAAAATTTAGAAAAGTGAAACTTATCACGGTGGTAGAAGTTTGCTTCTTGGGAATTGGGGGCTGTAATAAAGTAAAAGACATACAGACAGAACAGAGAAACAGCTTATGAAGTGATCTCCATAAGGAACAGTTTAAGCAATATTGGCAGAGCAGTTTAATTAACGTACGTTTTTATAAAGTTTCGTTCATCGCAAAACGTATCCAGGCTACGACGAAAATAAATAGTTGACAGTTTAATCGATCCCGCTTACTAGGTATTATTTTATGTTCTCACTCGGTATAAAATACAGGAACCCGCCACTCAATTCTAATTATAATAAATTAAGCTAGTTTTTAAACAAACGAATTTCTTTAATTACATTTAATTGAAATTTAAATTCGATATCTTATCTATCGAAAATATATGATATCGAATCTTCATTTAATTAATTGGGTAGAATTTATGGAAATAAATAAAAATTTTAATTGAACTGAAAATGTACACACCAAAATCAGTTTTATATGTATAATACTCTCAAAAATAGTTTGTATCCAAGTGTGTCGCTACTGCGAAAGTTAATTGTTCTCTTGTACGCAATCCCTCATTAAATGACTATCCCTGAAGTATTGGCAAGTTACATTTCTATCCCTGAAGTGTTTGTATCATTATATTCCACCCCTGAAGCGTTGTCTTGTTATATTCCTACCTGAAAAATTTTAGAATTTTTTTTATATTTGTTAGAGTTGGTTATTCGTAAAATTATTTTCTATGAGTTCTTGAGTATAAAATATAACAAATATAATGAATAAAATTTTTTTGCATTTCAAACTATTCTCGAAATACTTACTATCACCAAATGCTTCCATCTTTCTTTAGTTTCACCACATATTTCCGTCTGATAAAGAACCAATTAGGCTATAAAGCAATTTCAATTCCAAGAGCTACTCATAAATATTAAAAAAAATATATAGGGCAACCAATCTTGTTTTATTTTTAATTTAATTTTTCACTTCATACATTTATGTCTACATTTTATTTGCTATTCTTGCTTTTGCTTGTTCTTTTTACTTATAATCTATAATATGTGACGCATGTAATTTACCTAATGTTCCATTTTAACTCAGTGAAATTTACTCACAGTAAATCTAACCAAACTGCCAAGTCCTTAGAAACATGTTGTATATTCTTGTTTCTATGTGATTACTTTTAAATATCACACTTTTGATTGAAATGTTACGATTTCATATTCTTAATTTCAATTTGTAAAAAACTTGCGTCATAATATAACCAGTATACGCATGCAAAAATAATTTACAAAATAAAGGGATAGGATAGTAAATAAAAAATAAAAATTCAATTAAATAAAATTAATTTCAAACCAAGCTGCAAGTGCGTTTTAATTCCTGATTTCTCTTAACAGTAAATTTCCTTATTATGGAACACATTATAAAGCCGTGTTTATTTTTAAAATTTAATCTAAAGCTCGCGTGGCGTTTTTTAATTCCTTGCTAAATATGCAAATGCATATTTTATATTATTTTTAAATCAATTTGAACTGAAGGTTGTAATTTGAAATTGTAATTTAAATGTAAATGAAAACGAAGGAAATTATAAAAATCGTCTACTTGAATAATTTGTTTACGTAATAACGTTACGTATAGATGCTAGAAAATAAAAATTTATGTTATTATAATTTTAACAGAAATTGCTTGCAAATTTACCTTCACGATTTTTTAAATTCCTCTACAGTATAAATAGTCATTTCTATCATTATTCCGTCAAGTTAAGGTTTTTCAAGCATCACAATATGAGGCAAAAAAATATTATAAATATCATGAAGTTACGATTGTGACATTTTCTAATTAAACATGCGGTTGACGCTATTATGTTTGTAGAAAAATAAGATAAAGTTATTCAGAGTCTTAACGTCCTACCTACCGACATTCTATTCGTCACTTTATACATTTTTGTTGTCGTCATTTCCGTGTATGAGAAGGTGCATCAAACAACGATTAGTACTAATAGGCAGGTTGGGTGAAACTGTAAATGTATGTACTTTGTATTTGCTTAAACGATTTTTAAACAAAGTCACAAACAATAGTACAATAGAAATGAATGAATGTCGTTAATTGAAAGATTCCTTGAATATTTTATGAGAAACCCGTTGTCAATATTAAATACATTTTCTGAAATACAATTAAGCATTTGAATAATATTGTTCTATGAGAGTTGCTTAAGCAGTTTGTCAAGAAATTATAGTGATTATGATATTAAAAATATTATAATCACAATAATGTCTAACCGAGGTTTTTCAGCAAATACTGAATTACATTAATTTGAGAAGATAGATAAATTAAAAGGCTAAACGTAAATTTTAAATGATGCGATACCAAAATTAGGTCGTCCATTTATTAAAAACTAAGTAAATTATTTTTCAAACGACATTGTAGAATTCTCTCTTTTTTCTAAACTTGTTGTTGTTAATAATTGATCTTAAGTATATTTATTTCCATGTACCTGAAAGTTTCATGAATGCAAAGAAAATTAAACTTAAAAAATGAACTATATAATATTTATTTAAAAACCATGTATTTATATTAGCAATAATTAAACGTATTGTTAGTAATATGTATATCTTTATTTATATATCTTTTAATTCCTTGCCAATATTGTAAAAATACATTTTAAGGGGATCGCGTTAATAGGAATAAGTAAATAGTTTTAAATGTAATATTTACATAAATCACAGGACGAACCTTCATCTCATAATTTTTTCGTTTTTCAAAAGTATTTAAAATATGTAAAACGCTCAAGGTAATATTACTTCTCGCTGCTTCAGTATATATATATATATATATATATATATATATATATATATATATATATATATACATATCTATATATATATTAATTTCCTACATATTAGAAGGTTAATAGTCATCCCCCTCCTAGTTCGACGTCGCTAACGTTAATAGTCGTCGAACGTTAATAATCGTCCCATCTCCTAGTCCGGCGTCGTCAACGTTAATAGTCATAGAACGTTATAATTGTCTCACCTCCTAGTCCAGTTTCGTCAACGTTAATAGTCATCGAACGTTATATTTGTCTCAACTCCTAGTCCAGTGTCGTCAACGTGAATGGTCATCGAACTTTATAATTGTCTCACCTCCTAGTCCAGTTTCGTCAACGTTAATAGTCATCGAACGTTATAATTGTCTCACCTCCTAGTCCAGTTTCGTCAACGTTAATAGTCACCGAACGTTATAATTGTCTCAACTCCTAGTCCAGTGTCGTCAACCTTAATAGTCATCGAACAATAATAGTCGTCTCGCTTCCTAGCCCGGCGTCGTCAACGTTAATAGCCAGCGAACGTTTTTATTTGTCTCACTTCCTACTCCTACTCCGGTGTCGTCAATATAAATACTCATCGAACCTTAATAGTCGGCGAAGCCCCTAGTCCGGCGTCGTCAAACCTTATGCATAAGGTAAATTCAATAAAATAGCCCAGATGATAATACGTCCCTCTATTCAATAAAATAGCCCAGATGGTAATACGTCCCTCTATTCCAGCACCTACAAGGATTAATTACGTAAGGCGCCACCTACGTATTAATAAGTGTAAGAAGCTGTCTCGAAACATTATGTGTGGGATAACATTAAAAAAAATGTCCACAATTGTAATACGCCCCAATACTCTAGTTCGTATACAAATTAATTAGAGCAGATATTTCTCATTTGCGAGCACGTGTAATAATCATTTCTGAACATGGGGGTTGTTTGTGGAACGCGATTCGCTCTTTTTTTTTTAAATATGTTCAAATTTCTTATTCGCACTTCTGAACAAATGAACGCACCATCAAATTTTGCATTTGTCGTGAAGTGTAAATTGCATGTTAAAATTTTCTGAACGTCTTGTGTTTTACAAATAAGGCCTCGTTACACGCACTCACACCCACGCTCGCACGCACGCACACACGAATTCAAGCATATGAATCGCTAATCAAAAGTAAATAATGAATAGAACAAAGAATACAATTTGACATGATATGGTACATGACATATATAAATACGACATACTTATATTTAGTGCATTTGCTGAAATTAAGACTTATGAAAATAACCTTCTTTTATATAGATATAAAAGAAGGTTATTTTCATAAGAAAAAATTATAATTCTATAATTCTACAACTAACACCAACAAATCTAAATTTTTAGGAGTCGAATAAACAACTTGAAGCAAATGAAAGCTTTGGATTTATTGGATCTTTTTAACAAGTTTATTTTTTATCACTGCATGATAGATAGATAGTGATCATTATTGAAGTTTTTGCTGGGAATGGAAATAATATTGTGATATTGGTGTTTATTTATTTTTAAACTCTATTCATGTATTATTTAACCTGGAAAAGTTTATTTTAACTCCATTGAAGTCAAGATTCAAACGATGTTTAGAACACCTAACTAATCAATATTGAACTTGTTTATTAAAAACATTGAGAAAAGGGATGACATGAAAATTGGTCTTAAGTTTTAGATCGTGTTGTGAAGCTATTTTTAGTATTAAATTAATTACATTTCTATGCATTCTAATGGGAAGAAAGTAGTTGTCCGTACTGTGTTAAAACGTCAACAGTTGCTAGTATTATAATGCCAGTATCCGGCTTTTAAGCATCTACTAATGATTTCAGTTAAATGGCCAAAATATTTGTTTTCACTCCCCTCTCCGACATATTATTTGCAAATGAATAATACTAAGGAAAATTGTATAGTTCAATGCAATTATTTTATTTGCTGCATCGAAGAATGTTAAAAATTGTTGTGTTTCACACGTCTTATTATAAATATGAATTTTTATTAGATTAATCATTATACATATTAAGAATACAAAATAAATGGCATATATCATTGAAAGAACAGTATTCGTAACTCTGAATGTAAATTTAGTTATAATTAATATGTGGTTATTTGAAAAAAATATAAATTTTTTTGAAAAAAATTGGCCAGGTTTCTGCTTAAAATTGGCCAGGAAGAAAGCAAAAAGAAAGATAATTCAATCCATTATTTGACCTTAAAAGAGACGTCAGTGTAGCCATTGTGTAGCCATTGGATGACCTGTTCATTAGTGTAGCCATTGGATGACCTGTTCATTAATAAATCATTATATGTGACGAGGGTTAAGAAAGAGCCAAGTTCGACTAGCGGTAAGATTGAAACGGTAAGCTTCCAAAATCATAAGAATAAGGACATTGTTGAGATTAAGCGACTTTATACCAAACTAATGGCTTTCAACCTTTTTTCTGTTAAAAAAGCAGACAGTAGAGGGTATTTGGGTGTACTTGTCGAATAGGTAAAGGCACTTGTCGATTATGTATTGGGTTAGCTAATAAATTGGTAACTCTGACTTTTACTAAAAAAAATATTGTAAAATCCATACGTCCAACGTAATTAAACTGCGTATTTACCAACTTTGTTTACGTCTATCATTATCTGGTAGACAACGACAATATAATCTCAGTTTGAAAATCTGTTGACTGAAATTGAAAAAAAAAACTATAAAGTCATTTTGAAAATCTTCCATATTGCCAGTTTCTTTATTCTGTAAATTATTCATTGGAGCTCTGAAAAAATATCAACCAGGTGGCAAAATACTGGATGAATAAAGTAGATGTACTAGCATAACTCAGCGGGTCCCCGGTAATTTTATAATAGTTAATATAGTCTGTAGTTATTATGCAGAAATTGAACTAAGTCTTGTTATTTTAATTTTTTGATTAATATCTTACTTATGGTCTTTAGTTCAAATTTGGGTATTGAACTTTTTGTACGAGCAAAACGCTAGAACTAGGCCGGTGGCATTTGGGTGATTAATGTAAGTAATTCATTAATAATTATTTCAGGTAATTTAATTTGCATTTTAATTCCAATAATTGTTGACAAATAATAAGTTATAATGTAGAAGAGTACATTGGGTAAAAGTGCTAAAATGGCAAATTTATAGATTTCAATTAATTTTTGACGTATCGCACTCGAAGGATTGGGGCTCTTATTAACCGATAATTTACGATTAAAACCTTAAAATAAAATATTACGGAACTTCGACAAACTTTACAGGAAAGTCTCGATTTCGTGGATAAAAAGTTATGAAAATTCTAAAAATCAATTAGGGCAGAAATAACGATGAATAATAAAATAGATAAAAAGATCTAAAAGAAACTCAATATTAAGCCTCAGACTATAAACTTTTTTTAACACAAGGTAAAGATTAAAAAGTCTATAGACAATAATCAAGTATAAAGTATAGAGCGGTCAGGAAATAAAAATAAAAACATGCACGAAAGGTTATACTCTGAAAGGGGTATTAGGATAAGTCGACTGAAAAGAAACACCTTAAACAAACCCATTTGTAGTGTGTTTCTGACGGTACGAATAACTGGACAATAATATTGACTTAATTCAAAACAAAATGGAAAAAGATTTAATTACATTGCAGAATTTGGCGATATTCAATATTATGTTATTTGGTGAAATGTGCTGAAATCTTTCAACGTAGCTTAAAACTTGACAAAATGTTTTTTTATTGGAATGGCAGCAACGTTAAACGTTGTATTTAATTCACGTGTATGTGGGGGTGCAAAATCCGTAACAGTAACTGAATGAGAATTTTTCAAATTGATTTACGTGCTTTAAAATTATGCTGAAAAATTTCTAACCGTTTACATTTTTATTATTTTATACTTTTCAAGGCGCTTCTTGTTCAGTATTTCTTATTTTCAATTATGTTTACTGACGATTTATAATAAAATAGCGGTACGTACCTATATGCATTTTCACACTATCTGAGAATGCTGGAGTTTATTTATGGATTTGTCGGTACCTCATGGAAGAATGGCCGATCGTTGCCGAATATTAATTGGGCAATCACCGGAAAGGAAAAATACCAATTATGTTTTTGCTTCAGAAATCAATATACAATTAACGTCTCAATTCATTGACTTGATATAAACTAATCTTATGTTTATATATATTATAAAATAATTGTTATATAAAATATTTTATAAAATATTATTAAATTTTATTATTATAAAATATCAGAAATGTTCTCCATAATCTTTAAGAGTAGTTTTCTTTCTTTTTTTTTAAAAGGAATAGGTAACGTTAAGGGTACTATAGCTGTATCTGTATATACCACACCACGAATCCTGTTTTACATATCGTAATGATAAAATGACCTTAAAAAATCCAAGATCTAAAAAGACACGTCGACACGCTCTTTGTATAGTCCGCCTCCGAGCAACAAACCCCATTCGACTTGTTCCATTCCCCATTCCCACCTTTGACTAATTTGTATACCCGTAACTACATAATCGAATCGAAAAGCATCACTAAGTAACGGAGCGTGCACGCAAAGCACTCTATGACTACCTCATAACACGACGACTGACAGCGTCAAAAGAGAGATATTGCCTTTGACTCGGTATATCTATAAATTCGCGGAGCCAAGACGGGCCAACCAAAAACCATCGGTTAAAAAAAGTAGTATGACCTTAAATCTAAAATCATAAAAGTCTTTACTATAAAAATTATTAACACGCGTTTTGCTGGAAAATTCACTAGAACAGATAGAATTCTTACTAGAACAGATAGAATACCATCGTACGAATATTTTTTAATTTTACCTGCACTGCACTTTTACTTACACTGCGCTTTCAGTGTTATTATCTCATAACTTTAACTTCCGGTTTTGTTACTTTAGGTCATATTGGTAGCAATGTGTATGCTAATTTATATCTGTTGCCTGTGATTACATAACTTATCACCTTTAGGATAACTTATTATTATCAGAAAGGAAATAAATAGCAATGTTAACAATAAATTCGACTCGTTATGATATAAAGTTGAATTAAAAATATAATTAGTTATGGCTCATTATATTTTGACTTCAACCTTATACGTAAAATATCTTCTTTAATTTCAACTTTATTTGTAATTCTTTTAAATTTTAAAGTTGTGCTTATTTTAATTGGGTAATTTAAATAAAATTTATTAATTATGCTATGGGATATGTAAGCGAGAAAATATAGTATTATTATAATGATGAAAAGTTTATTATTATGAATCGTATTACGCACAAATTATAGCAGCAAAAATACTAAGGTATTAAAAAAATGTAAAATTGAACTTACTGGTCATAATTATTACTAATATTGTCAAAGTATATTACTGAAACATTATTAATACCATTGGATCATTATTATCCTAGCTCATTATGATGACTGATACAATTAATCATATTTAACATTTTAAATAAAATATTTAGAAAAATTTGATTAAATGATGTTAACGACAAGTTTCTTGGCAAATAATCGATAAACAACCATATTTTATTAATCAAGACAGTATCTGGTGCGTGTTGAGAAATGGCTATGTCCGTCAGTGGATAAGTACAGGCTGAGGATGATGATGAAAGAAATTTTTAAAATATTTGGTTATCGTCGAAAAACATCGCCTGTTCGTTTTGTTCGATTTCATCGCATCTTACTTGCACTATTGAATTACATTAATTTACTCTTATTCAATTTACTCCGTATTACCATTTAACTCGAATGGAAAATACGATTTTTAGCTTATAATTCTAAACACCCGGCTTAATCTTTATGCCAGGTCTTATGAAAACAGGGTACTCAAAACAACTAAATATCGTATCAGCAAAAATTTCAATATGACACTCCATTATCGCTGCTCAACCTACATAGTTTTATTTTATTCTTGTCGCTTTCTCATGACAGATAGTTATGTCAGCTTTTGCAATTGAAGTGGCCGAGTAGCAAGTTTTGTTATTTTTTCCTACTTGTCCTCGTCTTAGATATCGTATAACTTTATTGAAAGGCCTACCGGACAGGTTTCATATCTGGTCCGATTATATAGCCGGAAAGCAGCCTCAATGTCTTTTTCTAGTTATTTTGCCTATTATGAACTACTTTTCTAGACTGCCTGCTTCTCATTATATGACCAAGGTATAGAAATATTTATATAATTAGATGGAAGACAGTCTTGTTTTTACTTTTAGCTCCTTAAGTAGACAAATTAATTCATTTTTACTTACTCATCCAATGTACAAAATTTGTCTTGAAGTAACAACTGATATTAGACATTGAATATATTTGGCATTCATTTTGTAAAAATTCATTATTCACAATTAAATGAAACTACGTGGTGTAGTATTATTTCTACTTTCTTTCATTTCTTTACCACCACCTAGGTTTCGTTGTATTATACATGTTGTAATACAACGAAACCTAGGTCGTGGTAAAGAAATTAAAGAAAGTAGAAATAATACTACACCACGTAGTTTCATTTAATTGTGAACTGATATTAGCTTAGTCCTAAAATTAAAATCTCCTCTAAATAATATTCATCAATTCAACCTGCATCGGTCCATAGTTTGACATAGGCTTCTTTAATGCAAGTATCATTGGAGTTAATGCCCATAAACGCCAATCAGGGCAAGTTAATTTGCGATCGCAGTGCATAGCTTTTTCACTGGAGGAGCTACTCTCACAGGTCTGATCCAATCCCAATCCAGCACTTCCAGCCGGGTTTTATTCCTAACCACTTTTACTCAATAAGCGACCGGGAATCAAACTCCGGGTTCGTGCGGTGTGCTGCGCCTCAAAAGCCACATGCATTATCATCAACCCAACATATCACGGTAATTACTATTGTATATTATTACTGAATGAAATTTATTATCAACATGCTCATTGCCTTGATGTATAGACAATTTAACGAAAGAAAATCATCGCTATATTTTTCCCTTGCAGTTGTAAACCTGAGTAATGAATTATATAGGTTACAAACAGTAAGATAATCTAGATAAATATACAGTTCTTTACATTTAGATAATTTTTCAGTAAGGTAAATATAAAAGTAACGTGTTAAGCAATGGTACTTAAAATCAATTTTATTTTTTCGCTTACTTTTACTGAAGCAACGAAAGTTATGTTTGAGGTGCACAATGTACTCGCATCAAACTCCATCGAATCTGACATGATGGATATCACATAAACATGAAATTTACCTCCCCTTTGTCGACATATCAACTTGCAAAATTTCAACTATTCCTCCGAATGACTTAGTGTCAACTTAAATCACAAATTTGAACATCACTTTTACAACCAAATAAAATCGGTTTACTTCCTTCCTTGCGGTCAATGCAGCATGCTGTTTGTATTAATATTCCATGTGTTCATTGTTTTTATACTACCCAAAATAAAATTATTGTAAATATATTATATGGCAGTGATGGGCATTAGCATGGAAAATATCAAGGTTGACTAGTAAATGTGCTGAATAACCAAGCATTTTGATACGAAGCTTCATGCTTCGTTTTTAAGCATTGTCCAAATAACCAGCCAAAGAGTGGTTGGACCTACAAAGGTGATGATTAAAAATGGTTGCTTTTTCATTTTACTAGAGGCTAACAATGGAGTAAATGAAATTATTTCAAAGAATATAAAGAAGGGTAGATCCAAAATTTGGATTAACTTATTCCTAAAATGTAAAGTGTTCGTACTGTGTTTTCATTCGCGGTATCAAACTTGGTCAAATAACAGAAGTATAATAACGATCATTTACGATTCAATAGTCTCTGGTATTAATTCAAAATTTGCAAACATTTCTACAAACTCATTTCTATCCTCAAAAAAGAAGAATTTTCTTTCATCTTTTTAAATTATCATGATGATGTCGACATACGAGATGAGTATACAAGGGACAAGACATGTCTTTTTAGTATTGTCTAGATACCGATTTTATAATGAAGGGTAATACCCTATAAGATATGCTTAATTTTTTTATGACATTAATATTACATTTAAAAAATATTCACAATAAAATTTATATAATTTTATTTTAAGATTTGAAAAAGCATTTAATGGATTTATGGCGATAAAAAATGTAACCAATTACCCATGATGCATGCCTATTGTAGTAGATCACTTTTCCTAATTTGTCAATAGTTAACGGTAAAATTATAAAACCAATTTTTCTTCTTTCTATGCCCTCTGCATCTTTTTTAAGTGATCAATTATAAACTTACTAAATGGATTTTCAGGGAACTAGATTCTAAATTAAGAAACCAAATTGCACAAATTTTGTACACATAATTAAAATTGGACAGATTATTTTTAAGATCTGGAGAGCAAAGTCAAAAAGCTACAAAGGTGTGGAGCATTGACGTTTTTGAACGGAATCAATTAAGAAATTATGTTAATTTGGTTCAATATGGCAAGCTGTTGTCATTCTGATCACAAAACTTGCAAAACAAGTAAAAAGATTTTACATTATTTTTATTATTATTTATACTATAATTTATATATAATTATATTATTTGTACTTATTTCTTGATTTTACATTTTACATAAAAATACAATTGGGTAGTTGAAATCTGAATTAAAATGAATATTACGCAAATTAGAATATATATATATATATGTATATATATATATATATATATATATATATATATATATATATAGTAGTATATATATATAGTATTTATGATTCTTATATTCAAAACTCAATGGTTTGAAGTGAAAACGTAACCTTCTATTTTGCGTAATATACGTTTAATTAAGCTTATTCCTGGAAACAAATATTTACCGTAAGTAACAAATATTATAATCAAAATCAAAACTATTTGTTGTGAGAAAACCTTTATGAATTATGGGACAATTAACATTTCTCTCCTCCCCACTCCGTATTTTTCTTAATATAAGTGGCGGAAATTGCGTAAATTTACATGTTTTATTTCGAGTATTCATGAATATAATTATTTATCTTCAGTTATAAATATTATACTATAAAACTAAACTATTTTGTGTAGGGAAATCTGTATTTATTTGATTTGTTTGAAAATTTTCCCCTTGTCATCCATTATTTTGTTCTAAACTTAAATCACAGTTGCATAAATTTACTTGTTTCGTTTCGGGTATTTATAGAAATAAATATTTTCCGCCAATTTTTTTCGTAGCAGATTTATAATCTGAAAGCTAAACCATTTGAAAGCTTATCTGAAAGCTAAACTAAACTATTATAATTGTAGGAAAATTAATATTTTTCTCCTTTGCGTTCAATGTTTTTTTCTTAATTTAAATTGCGGAAGCAGTTAAATTGAAATATTTAACTTTAATTATGCATGAAAATAAATGTCAAGCCTCAGCGGGAAATTTCATAATAAAAATATTAATTTATTTGTGTATTAATTTTTTGATTATATTAATATTTTTTCCTCCCCATCAATTTTTTTTTAATAAATTACGGGAATCACGTAAATTGAAACGAAACGTTTCGAGTATTTATTACGAACATTCCAAGTATTCATGGAAATAAATATTTACCCAGCGTGACAATATAATTCATTCAATTAAATTAATAGCCACTCACATAATATGCCCACTTACTGGAGCACATGTACGACAACAAACGTGAGTGGAGCTCACTAAGAATGACAAGGAATTTTGTTTTAAGAACTTTGTTATCTACTGTGATCAAGGTCTGGAAATGTGAATGATAATCATTGAAATTTTGAACGCACGTCAGAATGCGCTGAAAGTATTTTTCATCTTCTTTACATGTTAAATGCATAACTAAGCATATAGAATAATATGTAATAATTGAAGAAGGGATTAAAAAAGATTTTATTTTGAGAAACCACACCTGTAATATTTTTTGCAGTCATTAGGTTATATTTTGTGTATATTGGCTTTTTTCTACAGCTTTTTCCACACAGGAAACAAAGACCACCACTTAGCACTAACGGAGCAAATAATATTTTAAGCAAATCTTCTCCCTTCTCTCTTCACCTCATATACGTTTGTGTTCTTCAACCTGGTTTTACCCATAATAAGCTCTTTTTGAATAATTCACTGGCTTTGACCAACGCAAATACCACTGTATAATAGGCAAAGATCCAAGAAATCCGCTTAATGAGTTTTATATAGCCCCTCGTGTTAAAACTTGAAAATAATTTAATTTTTACCTTTTGTAATAAATAATATTTTTCATTAAAAAAAACAAGTTAAAAATTTACTTGTTTTTTATATACATTCCATAGTTAAAAATATGACTTTTAATTTAGTTTCAAATCATAAAATCAATATTATATGTTGCAGAAACATAATTTATTAAAGAATAAAAGAGAAGTCTAGACATAAAGCTTTTAAACCAAATGGAGTAGTTAAAAGTAAATTATTATCAAAGATGTGAAAGTTTTCCATAATTTTCCACTAATTACATGGCATTATGCAAAGTATTTAGGAGAACCGTAAAAAGTTCATCCCTTTCTTTACTTTTCTGCAATTTGCAATTTACTTTTTTATTCTTTTTTCATGAGTGTATTTTACTCTCATAAAAAAAATATTTATGTAAATTGATTTGTACATATTCTTTTAAAAATATAAATTGAATAAAAAAACAGACAGATAAGAACAAATCTTATACCCGTAGTGTCATTATTTTTTACATCGTTAGTTACACAGTGTAACAATGTGTAAACTACCGATGCACTGTGTTAGTTACACAGTGCATCGGTAGTTTACACATTTTTAGACTAAGTGGTCCAAAGTCATTCATTGAAGTAATTGGTACTTCCTATTCAATCAATATGTACAGTAAATGAATAAATTGAATGTGATAATGTTTTAAATATCATGTTTTCCATGAAGGGGTCTTATTTTTTTATTGCGATCACAAAATTTTAAGTTTTTTTTTAAACCTTTGTTTATTACACCAATGTCTTTTTGGATTTAATAAATACTGATAAAAGTTGCGAAGGTATAAGTTCTATTGCGTATTATTCCTATTTTTATTCAAGATGAACAGTTTTACTTTTTTCTTGCTATCATTCTCTTAGCAGCAATTCAAGGTTTACGTCAAACTTAAAACTAACATTTTATGCATTGTGATCCAGTTGTGAGAAAAATTTAAATTACAACACATATTTTCTTGGAACAAATTCTTAATTTTAATGTTTTGTTTGTCAAAAAACATATTTTATTTGATCAAGTACGATTAGCGCCATAGAAAGCTATTAGAAAGTTTACAAGCATTTAGTGACGGCCGCTATTCTTATTAGAACTATCGTCCTTTCAAATCTAAAGGCAAGTTGATTATCTTAAGTCTAATTATCAAATACCCCCAATTTAAAAAGCATTTCTTATTTAAAATTTTATTATTCTCCTGTAAAATACTTAGCGAAACGACGTATAAACTCACACACATATATATATATATATATATATATATACATATATAAATATATATATACATATATATATATATATATATATACATATGTATATATATATATATATATATATATATATATATATACATACTTACATACTTGCTTTCTATTAATATATAGGGGCGATGCAATCCCCCATTTTATATTTTACGTATTGGACTCTGCTAATTCGTTACCTTTAATTATTACAATTCTATTATTCCTAAGTTAATTCTCTAGAATATCTAGTGATTTTTACGAACAATAGATAAATACGCAAATACATATGAAATCCACCGTTTGAAATGTGTTTATTCTTTAATGGTTTCACATACAAGTATACCACTACAGAATATCTCGTCAATGCCAAGTTGTAATTTGTTTCCTTTTCTTATAAAAAAATTATGTTGACCTGAGGGAAGTATTTTGACCGTATTTGTGTCGACTGCTAGTTAGCAAGTACGATTTATGTTATAAAATAGCAATGGTTTCAATGGTTTCACATAAAAGTATACCACACACCACACACCACCTACAGAATATCTCGTCAATGCCAAGTTGTAATTTGTTTCCTTTTCTTTTTTGAGGAAGTTGACAAGTATGAAATATTTTTTTCAATACCCTTTTCTTTACATTTTTTACAAAATTTATATTATTTTTGCAATGTCTCTGATTATTCGTTATCATTTACAATTTTGTCTTTGTTCTCTTTTCCAAATAATAAATACAAACTTTAAATTTTCGTAAAATACTTACTTTTAAAAATTCTGAAAGTTAAAATAGATCTGTTTTCTCTCCAGATATCAAACTTTACGTGTTTATGATATGTGTCTTTTTTTCAATAAATCTTTTGATTGAAAAAAAGAATGATTTTTCTGTGAAGAGATGATTTTTTAAATTACAATTTGAAATGTTTTGTGATATTTTATGATTAGACTTCTTCTTCGTGAATTAAGAGTTTCCAAGGTTGTTTGCGTTACCTTTTATTTCTAAAATAAAATATCAACAATATAACAACGATGGAGTGAAAAGTTCATAAAATTAAAATAAAAATTATTAAAGTAATTGGAAGTTATTAAATTAATTTTATTTTAACGTCATTCAAACACTAAACATTAACATATTAAATGGAATAAAAAAAATATGATTGTCAGAAATGTATTACTTACAACCTATACAGAATGACTGAATAATACTTTTATCCTTAACGATATTGCGATTGACTGACGTTTTGTACATCAATTGCAACACTAGTCACACACGCTATGCCTGTCACCGTTAATTTTCTTCAATTAATTACACGACCTCGTTTAACGCACAAACAGTTTCTAAGTTAGTTCTAAGATCTTAAGTTAGTACTTTAACGTGGTAAACTACTCACACGACTTAGTTATGTTGACCTGAAGGAAGTATTTTGACCGTATTTGTGTCGACTGCTAGTTAGCAAGTACAATTTATGTTATAAAATAGCATAAATATTTTCCTTTCATATTATTATGTTTAGTACAGAGAGTATGGTATACCTTGTTCACAATCATTATTGGCTAAAATATAACGTTAGTTTAATTTTAAGCAACATCTATTTTGTGGTCACATCATGACTAGAAAGTTACTAAATGCTATAAGCAATTCAACAATTATTCCTTGTTTCACAATTTGAAATCGCTAATCAAACATTTATCACATCCTTAAATTTTAAAACAAATAGAAAAGTGCGCCGTGAAATATGTTCGTTCAATGATGCGTCGACACAGTTGGTGATGATAATTGAACACTGCTTGGTATATAAGACAAATAATTTATCAAAACGTTATTTAAATATAATTTCAAAAGTATCATCAAAAGGAGAAAAACAATTAAGTCCTCACTATAAATTAATGTTAAGGATTTCCCATTATAACGGAGAAAATTATAAAATAAATAATATTTAATATATAATATTTAATAATAATATATAGTATTTAGTATCATAAGGTAAAAGAAAGATATAACAATTTTAATCTTCGGAGAACAGGTAAACCCACTAGATAACACTTATTCCCACCAAAGAACAGAGTTAAGAAGTTGACGTTAACAAATTATTTCCTAATCGAATTAAACATGACTTTAGCGAAAGGGCTAAGTGAAAAATACTTTTTATGGTACTAATATGGCTAGAATGATTATCGGACTAACTACATTTACATAATATAATATACATAACTATATTTAATATAACTTATTGTTCTCATTCACTTAAGGCTACAAACTAAGCAGCGCAAAAAGATGTATCACATGTTTCATGTTTATAACTAGACGAATATCTTTATTTTCTCATAGGAAAGAAATTGCCCAACCAATTTTAATAACTAAACCACCGTTAAAATCCGAATATTATTCGGAGTAACATAAGCTGCAACGCAATAAATCAAAACTACACTAAGATTTAAATCTGCAATATTTTATTGCAAAGCGGCTACACACATTAAATTTTTTAAAAAATTATCTGCGTAATGTTCAGTATGCTGTGCTTGAGAATCTTAATCAGTCTGCCACAAGCCCAGCTGCCCAATTGTGATGCCAATATTAATGAAAGAAAATAAATATCCCTCTAATGGGTATAATGTGTTATTGTTGAACTTTGTAAGGATTTAAGGTTAATACTTAATTTAATTTTTTTGTTTATTTTTTGGTATAGGCATCATTTAATATTTTTAATTGTTTGTTTTTATGCATTATCGATTATGTCATATTAAAGAAAGAATCATTCATAGATAGATGTTATAATGAATTAAAGTTTATGTGGAATTTATGTAAAAAACAGTTTCATTTCAAATAATTTATTTCCGCAGTTAAATTTTTTTTTGAGGCGAAGTCTTTCTCCACCAATAATGCTTTTTTATACAAATGCAATCAAGGGGATTGCAATGTATATAATTTACATCTTAATTTGGGCTTTAGGCCGAATTGCTCTAATGATTTGGACAATTTCCATTACTAAACAGAACATAGATATTATTATTTTCTCAGTAATATCCTTGATGTATAAATATATATCTCTTATATTTTTACAATTACATTTAAGTTAAAACTTTTTTAAATATTAATTTTAACGACAATAATAAAAAATAATGGATAAAGTTATCTTTTGTGATTATTACCATAATTAATATAAATTTCATCGAGTCATCTGGTATCTCTGTACACTTGGAAACAACATATGGAAGGATGTTTATTACAATTTATCCATTTTTCAACATAAATTTTAATAAAAGCTATAATAATGAATCCTCTGATACTGAAATTAACTTACTGTGATAGCAACTGTAGATTTTCCTCTTTAAATTTCGAGAGTTTGCAACGTTTTCGAATTTGTCAATACACTTTTCATTGTATTGACAAATTCGATTCAAATTCGAAAATAACTAATTTTGTCATAAATTTAAATCAACTCTAATATATCTGGATAAAAAAATTAGAGATAATGAAAACCTCTTTTAAAAACTCCAAGAAAATAATTATAGTTCAGATATGATCTCAGCTACAATTGTTTCCTTGGAGAATTTCTTTTTTTTACTAAATTCAATTTAACGCTTTTCCAGGTATCTATATTTACAGCGTTCAAACTCAGTCCTTCGTTTGATGTCACTTAGGTAATAAAGACCAGTATTAGAAAACGAGATCATCTTACTTTTAGTATATTCGTGTAATTACCTATCTGAAATGAGACATTTAACAGATTGTAAATCTGAGAAATATAGTAAAATAATATGTCAAGTTATGTGATGTATTAAAAGATTAACACTTTCAAATTAATTTCACTAAGCTCTTGACTAGAATCAAACATTAACTTGTGGATAATATGTTACATGAATAATTTCAAAAGTTGCATTGCCAGTCTATTAAATTTTTAAGTCTATCCTTAATGAAAATTTTCTATAATGAATTTCGTATACCTAGACAAATAATGATTTCAAATTATTAAACCTCTACTTAAATAGGCTTCCCGCTATTATCAAAACGATGGATAAATAAGAAATTATCAGTAACGAATGTACAAATTTGTAAATTAAATTTAAGGAAATAGTAATCAATCATTAGCTTTCACTTTTATTGAAAAAAACACATTGCGGAAACTTTTGTGGTACATCGTTTCTTGTTAGAGGAATATGATTTCAATATAAAATTTTAATAATTTTATCATCATAATTATGTTATTATGAGTTATTTATAAAGTTTTTATGGTTAGAGTAAGATTTTCAATAGAACGTTAAGAAAAATCGTTACTCTGTTGGAATGTTAATTCACTGAGAAAAATCATCATTTTATGCAAACGTAAGTAGGGCACTGTCATATTTAAGGTTTTAAGGATATTGAGGACCCTATTTATAATACTGATGATCAAAGGATTATAAATTTTCTCTATGAAGTCTAAAAACATAAATATCAAATTACTAATTATTTTGAAAGTATATCAACATTCTTCGAAGTAATGTAAAACAAATTATTTGAAGGAATAATGAATATATTTGCCCTTTAACAATGAATATGTGACGAATTGATTAAATTTAGATGAATTAATTTAGTAATAATAAACGAAATAAAAAATATATTCATGGAAACTCGATACCAGGCTTACATTTAATTTATATTAAAAAAAACAGGCAAATATTCTGAATTTTCCGTCGTTATATATCTATGAAAACTTATTGTATTTTAAATCGAAATT
Organism: Druceiella hillmani; assembly: GCA_039881145.1. Taxonomy (NCBI): domain Eukaryota; kingdom Metazoa; phylum Arthropoda; class Insecta; order Lepidoptera; family Hepialidae; genus Druceiella; species Druceiella hillmani. The sequence goes on along the minus strand of JAYKKI010000018.1, from coordinate 34,025,223 downwards.
AAATTTCTTTGGTAAATGGTTGGATATCTATACTCTTAATACAAGAAATAAAAATAAAATTCAAAAATTAAATTTAGATTATGAAGTACTAATAAGTCTTTTCTGGGCAATGTTGTTCGTTTTTTTAACAAGATACCTGAGGATTTAATAAACCTTCCCATAGCAAAATTTAAAACACATATTTAACGCGTGCTTATTTCCAAGGCTTATTATAGCATCAGGGATTATGTTGAAGGTAAAAATGTGTGGAGGCCATTTTAGGGTAAAATATACATTCTAACCCTCATTAAGTGGGACTGATTGATTATTTATAGATATACGTATAGATAATAAAGATTTTTGCTCATAATAATTAGAAGTTAAATCGTGACATGTCAAAAAAGACTTTCATAGTCCCACTTGAAAGAAAAATATAAAAAAAAAATTTAAAAATTGGTATTCTATATTACAATTACTAACGCAACAAAATATATACAATTGTATTACCGATACTTTGGAATATCACAAAATAAAAACTTTTCCAACAGACTACAAAACATTCAAATATAATCTTACTGACCTGGTGGAAATAATAAAGGAATGGTTGTAAAGACATTCTTTAAATAACAATATTATTATTAATTTAAATAATATTTTTTCCAAGCCAAGCCTTAATCAACTTGTATCTTCTTAAACTTTTATCACTCAGAATAATAGATGATTCGAATGTGCCAAAATTCGTGTTATTAAAAGTTGCAATATATTTTGAGAATTTTCTCTCCTAATAATGAAATATGACATTTTTATTATAAATACTTAATATTCATCAAGTATATTCTATATCATAAATTTATTGCAATCGTGGTCATATAACAATAATACTCGAAATGTAAAATTACATTTATTTTAAATTACATTTATTTACCATTGCCTACCTATTCGCTCATCATAAAAAATATTAAATGTTGCGAACGACCTAAAACATATTTTTACTTGCACTTTTCCCACAATTTTCCAAGAGGTTAGTGACAGCATCTAACGACAGATAAAAATAAATTGAGAGGAAAACAAGGCGATTTAAAAGCATCCTGTGACTAAACCGATTGTCTTTTGTGACGTACATTGGTCCCCTTAAGCATCTTTACTCTAGGGTAAATAAAAATACTTAACATAAATAAATGAATGCGCAGCAAATGTAACCACTAAGTGGAAAACAAACAATGAATGTCTCTAAGCTAAAGGGACACTGAAATGTGTTATTTAATAACCGTAAAGATCTCAACAATTTTACAAGTTTTTACATTGATGCCAGTTACTTTGTAACAGAATAAAACTTGAAATATTAATTCCGAAAATTTTAAATCTAACTAATAAAATTGAGAAACTAGCGCTATTGATACTAGAAACTAGTCTGGCACTAGATAATTGCACATATATATTATAGCAATACGTATGCCTTTTATTGGCTATAGAATCGTAACGGTGAAGGCATACATATTGGTATAATATTTATGTGCAATAAATTATCTGCAATCACTTTACAAAATATAATGATAAGGATGTGCCAGTATTTATAAATTATTTTTAATGAAGAAAAATGTTTCTACTTGTGGTTTATCGAAGCAAATTTGAAATAAACGCGCTGCGCTTCTGCTATTGTTTGCATATTAATGGAGTGATGCGATCGCTCCCGTCGGTATACATTTATATGTAACAAAAGGCACTCATATTGGAGGATGATGTAAAGTTATTTGCAGTTCACTTTTATAAATCGAAAGATATAACTGTACCAACATTGTTAATACTTTTATTGAGCAAAAAAGGTTCTATTCGCATATCGGGGCATATTTGTAGTTTACCCGGTAGCATTTATGTAATTTTGCACTTACTATAGGGGTGCGATCATACTTATTGGTATAAATTTATATGCGACAAAATGTATACGTATTGGAGGAGTAGTTATAGTTGTTTGCTGTACAATTTTCTAAACAGAAGGATATATATAAACAAATATATATTATTGTTTTTATGGAGATAAAATAGGTTCTCTTTAAATTGTATTGAGAAATATTTGTAGTGTACTTGGTAGAACTTTTTGAATTGTTGGCGCTTGCACGGGGGGCGTAATAACACTCGTCGGTGTAAATTTATATCCAAAAAAGACACATGCATTGAAGGAGTGGGGACATTTACTTGCAGTACGCTTGTAAACAGAACGATGCCAATATTTTTTATTATTTTTATTTAGAAATAAAGGTTCTATTTATAATATATTCTGACACATTCGTATAGTACCCGATAGCATTTCTTGTATTTTTTGCACATACATGGAGGAGCACGACTGCACTTGTCGGTATAAATTTACATGCAAAAAAAGCCACGCTTTTTACAAGATTACGTTTAGTTATTTGCAGTGCACTTTTGAAAATAGAAGGATATAACAATACTAATACCTGTTATTATTTTTATTGAGCACTAAAGGTCCTAGCTGTAGTATAGTGACTATATGGTATTACTTGTATTTTAAATATATATGGAAGCTTTTACATATGGGTGGTCGTTGGTATCTAAAGATATTAAGAGATAAACATGCAAGTTCGTAAAATAAATTTAATTATTATAAATTTATTTAACTTATATTTCAATCTAAAGCTTTCTAAAATTCTCGTAAGAACCAACTGTTACAAATTGTAATTAATTTTTACAGCTCAACTATTTAAATCTTTATTGGACAGTAAATTTAGGAAAGTACTATTTTTCCAATATTCTATAAAATAAAGTTAAAGAGTAATCAACTTTCTAATTGAAAAGATATATCGCCTTCATTATTGTGAAAATGTTATTTAAAATTTTAGACAGTACACAAGAATTCCAATAAAGTGAGTGGCAGTTTTTATAAAACTTATGCGTAATCTAATTTTCTTTTACAATTAGGACAGTTCTGATTTAAACTGTAGCTGATATAGTTATCTTATACGTATATTAGAGATTAACTGTGCCACGCAGTTTTCTCCTCGTAGAATTGACTTAACTCTGCGGCTGTCATCCCGCGGTCACTAAACGCCTTGTTTCCGTTCACCAAACGACATAAATTGTCCGTGTCATTTTTTTCGAAATGAAATATGCAAAATGAATATATTATATTTCGCAGGGAACCATTTTTTCCTGTCGTGTTTATTTCTTATTTTTGAGTTTATTGGGATCCTGAAAAAACAATAGTTTGAATTTAAAAAAAAATCGAAATGACATTCAATTGTACATGTACTCGTTTCAAGCGATAACATCGATATTAGTCCGTAAATCACGTCGTTTTGCACGGGCCTAGCCACTCTTAATGTAATTAACAATTAGATCGACTAACAGAAATTTGTAAAAATTGATAACCCTATGATATCTTATATCTCCCAATTATACATGATATCAATTTTTTACAGTTTTTGTTCCTGCCATTATTTCTACATTTCAAAACACTAAACAACTCGACATTTTGATAATGTTTCGAAAAGATGTTGAACCGACGCTAGCAAAACACGACTGGCAGCAGTTTTTCAATCGCGGTCGCGTGTAGGCCTGATTTAGGCATATCCAGATGACACACGCCACGGCTTCTGGGCATACCTTTCTTAACCAGTGGTGCATGCAAAGTCGCAAGCACAGCTGTAAACTATTAATAATTGTATATGAACGTCACATGTAATGCGTTCATCTCTATAATTAATTATTAAAAACTGAAATTCAAAATATATGTATCTAAAGTTTATAATTTTCCTTTAAATCAATTTGCTTTTTATCGTTCAATTCAAACACTCGAACGAATCAGTTTTATTTTTATTGTCATGACGTACAATATTTATTTTACCTTGGTAAACAAATACCACATTCTCGAAACAAGTAGGCGAATAAAAAGGAATATTTAAAAGTATACGTATTCAACCACAGTGCTTGTCAACATAAAGGGGCTTTGGTAAAAAATAACACGAAACAATACGCGCATTATTATGAGCTCTATTGAAGACTTTCGCATCCAGGTTTTATTGTTTGAATTGTGTTGTCATAATTTACGTCAAATTACGGCGTGTTGTTTTGCAAATTGTTGAGCTGGTTATATATTTGTCACAATTGATATTTTTGTCAATCGTTATCTCTATTCTTGCTTGGGTTTGTTAGGAAAGATTTTGTTAACATACTACGAATTAATATCCAACGATAATGGTGAACTTCTTGATATTCATAAAGAAATTCTTTAGACGGCGAAATCATTCTATTCCATCGAGGAGTTTAATTAAGCAAAAATAGTGAACCTTATACTTTTCGTTTAATGTTTGCAATATAAATTGAACTCAAAACGAGAATTAAGTTCCAGTCCTAAGGATTATTGCAATTATTTTTAAAAAAAATTTAGAAATAGGCTATAATAATAATTCTTAGTTAAAATATAGCAAACATGTATCGACAAAAGCTAGTAAACAAATTCTAAAAACTAAAATTTTATTTTTCAATGCTTCAAAACTGACTTCAAAAGACTTACAATTTAACTCAGCGCCCAACGTAATTAACAGAGTGGAACGTAAGGAGTAGCTAAATTAAATATTCTATTGATAAATGTAACTGTTATTTTTACTTTATTTACTATTTTTCTTCCCACTTATGTGCCAATTAACTTCAAAATTACTCACAATTTGATTGTTTATAAAACGAGGTTTTTTTTGGAAGGCATCGGTGTCAGTTAGCCCCTCTTTGCGACACGAAGAAGTTTATTTTTGAAGTCTGCTTTTTTAGTTTAAGTTATTCTGTAAGTTTTAAACGTTTTGTGAATTTTTTTTAATATGTGTACACCTAGTAAAAATGCCACTTAAATGAAAACGCAAACTTTAAATGGACATTAAACAATTGAGCGAGGGCAATACTCACCGCTTCAGATTTATAACATGTAGGAGTTTAATTCACGGTTAAAAAATACTGTAACCACGGGTATAGTGTTGCTACCGTTAAAGATTTTCTTTTAAATAAGCACAAACACACGTTTGTTTTGTCGACAAAAATATGCGCAACGAAACAGATGTCTTCAATTTTGGATCATCAATTATCAGATTCAGGCCAAATGTACATGGCAATATACTTAGATTATAACCTACTAAATAAAAATGAGTAAAATCAAATGTGTACAGTGTGTTTAATATAATATAAGAATCCGGAAAAATACTAGACAATTTATTGACGAAACAAGAAATACTATAAATATTTATAAATCGTTTTATAGACACACTTTGCACCCTTCAATGTTTATATGATCGTATACATTTAAGCACGTAAGAGTGGTCGCCCTGAATTACTGGCGTTGGTTTTCACCACATCTATAAAATTAAACGTAATTATGTCATTACTTATTTATTAAAAAATAAAAAAACTTTTAACTACATGTGCCTAAGATATTATTGAATTCGTATTCCAAAATATTGATATAATATAATTATCAAATTCAGATTTATCGTACATTTGTAAGATAATGATAATATAATTTCAGTATACTAAATAGCAAAGAAAACTTCTGCAAAGACCTTGATTTAACTGTAGTTCTCCAAATCTGTAACTACACAAACTAAAAGAGTGATGATTCTTCTACCTATTTTACAAATAGACGAATGTCACCAATACCTTTTATCCGAAAGACGTGGTGAAAATATAAATAAAATGATTTTCATGGGTTAATAATTTAATAGAAAGAGTTAAAAAAAGGTCAACTAAAATTTAAGAAAGAAGAATTTAGGTTCCATAGGTATTTAAAAATTTGAAAAATGTTAACAGGATTATATTTTAATATAAAAAAATACATAGGCAAATAGGAAATTTTATTTTATTTTTATAGAAACCAAGCTTACACAGATGTTTGTAGAAAAAATGATAGGAGATGATTCAATAAAACTATTGAATTCTTACCATATTCGTCCGCCAAGTTTAAATAAAAAAGCATTTTTTGTTCCTCTACTCTATAATTTATCCTAAAATGAATTGACTCGAAATATCGGACTACTCTACCAGGTCATGTATAAGAACTAAATGATCCTTGTTACACATAAACATTTGCACTAAATTTTAGTGACTGATTATAAATAAGAACGGATGCACCCTTTGCTCTATCGTATTCTTCTGCCAAAATAGTTAATGCAAAAGTCAGGTTTTGAAAATTTTTAAAACCGTGTAGAATGGTTTAGGGCATCAATTTTCGTCTAACCAATCTTTGCTAATAGCCCACCTGAAGATGTTGTAAAACAACGAAACCTAGGCCGTGGCAAATAAGTTAAATAAAGTAGAAATATTACTGCATCAAATAGTTTTATTTAATTGTGAATAATGAATTTCTTTAAAATTAACGCCAAATATATTCAATAATCTAAGATGGAAATCATAGACAAATATTTTTTTAATTTAAAACTCATTAAAATGCAAGAAATATTTCATTCCTATAAATGAAATATTAACACGTAATTTTTCTTATTTGCAATTCGAAATTGCTTGCACCAGCAGGTGATCATTAAAAGCAATATGTGAAAATTTCGCTTGAAATAATTCATGAGAATGGTGAACGCACATCATTATTTTGTGCGCCTCAGCAATTCCATGCAACCGCAGTCCTTACGAGGTAAGAAAACAAAATATTATTCCCGTCTGAGGTAAAATAAATATATTTCTAGCTGCAAATAAAACGTTATTTCTTTTACCGAGTCGGTTGCGGTACGGTTCGCGATAGGGCTCACTCGCTATCGACATACGCGCTCTTGTAAACTTGTTGAAAATTTAAATCACACAGGCGAAATAATATAAATATGTAGATATCTGGGCAGTGTTTTGGTCTCTACAGTGCTGTCGCATTAACTATTGACGCGTTGAAATTATTGTAAAGTAATTCAACCATGTCAGTTCGACCATTGTATCAGTGTATGAAACAAAGTACAAGACTATCCAATTGCAGAAAAGTGTGGGATAACAGGACGTTATCTCTTCAATACAGTAGTGAGAAATATTTTCAGGCTCCTGATATGGAATCGATTCGGCATGAATTTCAATGGCAGTTATTGTAGAATCGCTGAATTACCTTAGCAAAATGCATAAGGACATAAGTAGATTTTCCTTACAGAAAAATCTTAGAATGGACATGGTTAAAACAAAAGGACATATCTGTTTTTCACGTTGCACCTATATCGCTGAGAATTCTTTCTGAAATCTATACCTAGGATACACTATCCAATTAGGCAAATTTAGTTCTGAGAAAGAGATCAATGGCAGAATCCAATTGGCTTGGGTAGCGTTTGGAAAATTAAAATTCACCAAATCTTCAACCAGTGCATATTACCGGTAATAAGATACGGTAATGTGACCTAGTCCTTTACTATTGGCTTCATAGAAGAATCTAAGTCACTCAGAGAGTTATGTTTAGGGTTATACCAGAGTTTCCTTTTTAAATATGATTCGAAGTAAAGAGCACATTGTACAATTAAAATTTCGAACATTCGAACTGCTAAATAAAAATTACATACAGTGCAAAATTCACAACAAAGGAAGATAAAGATTATTGAATGGCGACCACTGGGAGTCGCAGAGTGAGACGACTTTCTGCTAGATGGACAAATGATGTAGCAAAAGGTTGCGGAAAACCATCGGACAGCGAAGGCACGGGATCGATCTTTATATCAACTAACTTAGCTCAACTCACCTATAAATTATCAATCTGCATCCTTACGTCTTCCCTTATATAATGATGATAATGATCCAAAATTAACATAAGTAAAAATTATATCAGCATAGTTTATCTGTCCATCTGTTTAAATATCTTATCCGCGTCCCATAAAAATATCCCTATGCATTTTAAACGAATTTACTATTACGTAGTTAAAGTATTCGTACAATACGCTATTGAATATCATTCTAAATTTTGAGGGAATCAACGATGAAACCTACATTTTTGCAACTCATCAAAGCACACATCTTTTAGGGTATCTTTATAGTTTTATTAGCAAAACAATAGTAGGCAAAATGAAGCGGCTATTTTTACACCGCATAAATAGTCTTCAACTTGATTAAAAAATATTAGTAAAAATAATTTTATGTTATTTAATATTTATGCAAATAAATCTAAAGACATAAGATTAAATATATGTATGTTGTCTATAGTTGCTAAAAGCAAATAATCTACATAAAAATTTAAAAATGTAGACGGAGATGTAACGATATTTCAATTACATTTTTTTAAATTGTTGTTTTCATTTATATATTTTTTTAAATTTATTTTATATAAATGTAGGAACAGAATACTAAAACAGAAACAGAAAAAGAAAACTTCATTATCAAAAATTGAGAAACCGAATACAAAATATCACTATAAAGTAAGAACTATTATCATTTCATTTTATTTCTGGCGATGACATGTTGCATATGTCACACACTTCTCAACATTGTAAGCTTGTATTATTTATTACAAATAAGTATATTTCCTTATAGAAACTAATACGAAAAGTTAAAATTAAAAAATATTGGTAAGGTATATTGACTTTACTCAGTCAAGACGCCAGTTAAATAAGAAACTTTAACATTTGTTTTGAAAGCGTACTTTACATTTTAGTTTCAAAATATTTTTTTTGTCAGCTAATAGTTTTATTATCCGAACGTATACGTGATTTTTATAATGCTTAAGCAAATATAATGGCAAATATAATTTTAATCTTAAAATTTTTGACATGAATAGACCCAAATTAGGTGTCACTATTTGCCTAATACAAACATTTCATAGGCATGATGTAATTTGCCTATATCAATAAACTGCTTCTTTCATTATTTTTCGTACGATGGTATTCTATCTGTTCTAGTAAGAATTCTATCTGTTCTAGTGAATTTTCCAGCAAAACGCGTGTTAATAATTTTTATAGTAAAGACTTTTATGATTTTAGATTTAAGGTCATACTACTTTTTTTAACCGATGGGTTACCTACAAAAACTAACTGCTATTAACTGAGATAAAAACATCTGTATAGTTCTTTATGGAATTTCTGGCAATGGGGCTTAATATGGACGTAGGCGAGCGGCTTGTGGTCGATGAAAACAATAAGTTTATACCCTTGGAATTTCCTAAAATGTTTAGTCGTCATATATATCGCCAAGAATTTGTAGTCGTTGGTCCTGTATTTCAGTTGGAGCACGCAAACTTTTTAGTGAAGTATTTGAAACTTTATTACTTTTCGCGGACATATTGCTGCAGTACGGCGCCGGTTTATAGTTTAGATGTGTCCGTTAATAGGGTAATGAATATGTTGTGCGACACGTGGGCGCGTAAGGTTACCTTTGTTTGCTACCTTTACATCTTTTGAACGTTTAGTCAGCTAACGGGGTCCAAACAATATAATTTTGTCTCGCCTTTATGCGTAGTGCCGGTATGTATTCAATTTGCAGCAATACGCCGTCGGGTATATTTTCTCGATAGTAATTGACCATATGGAGAAAACTTCGAAGTGCGTCGATTATTTTTAGTTTGATGATGGTCTTAATATTTACCTTCCATCGCTTAATTCTAGAAGGGCAGTCCTGGGATAAGCGATATCCGAGAAATGTTACTACCTCTTGCTGAAATTGCATTTGTATGGTTGATAATGATGCCATTTTCTTTTAGCCGCTGGAGAACCGCTTTAAAGTGTTGACGGTGTTCGGTTTCTTGATATCACGAAGAGTCGCCATTGAACTTTTTAGGTTCTAAGTATATGGAGTAGTGATGACCAGGGGCTTTTGTTTCGACGGCATAGATCTGCTGGATCATGCTTTCGAACTATTTTTGATCAGCTTATAGCAATGTGGCGGTAGAAGTCTCATTCGGTAGTGTAAGAAAGGTCCAGTTATTTTGATGGTATAATCGAGTCGATGTTTGGGCGTGATGCTGGGGTATTTTGTTAACGCTGGGTTATTTTTTTAATATGTCGTGAGAAGATTATTGTACGTTGATGCTTCTAATTTTTGACATTTTTTGTTGCACTTAGAGGTGCGCTGATTGCGAGGCTCGTACAACTGTCAATTAGGCGTGCAAATTTCAATTCTTTAGGTCGAAGAAAAAATAGTATATTTTTGAATATGGATCCCTAGGACAGGATTACTGACCGGGGCGACGATGAATCGCCATTTACATAATCGACGCAGATAGGTTGAATTTAGAACTTTTTACCCGTAGATAGGAATTACGGTGTTGTTCGCGGCGTAGAGTTAGAACGGTAATGTCTGAATTTAAGTCATCCTTCTTCATAGTAGGACGGATATATTGGCACCAGAGTTTACCGAGATGGTGACGTTATACTTCTTGTTCGTAATAAAAAAGCGGTGTGCTTCTTCTTCCTAGTAGTATGGATATATTGGCACCCTGTCTGCGAGGAAGATGAGTTTAGACTTTTTGTTCGTGATGTACAGACGGTACGATGTCTCGTGTGCGCTGGATTCCGCTGCAACCGTTGTTTTTTCAGTATACCTTTTTTGAATTTAATATATGAGCACTTATGTTGGTAATAGCAGTGTACTCGTGGAGTTGGAGCTTGTGGTGCAATGTTCAGTAGCGGTAGCTGGGATTCGGTCACGGCAACGATTGGTGACAAGCAGCGAAATTACGCCTTTTTATAAACAAAATTTTTGAACATACAAAATGAGAGACGGCAACATACAACAATTGCGACAGAGGGCTGCCACGGGACGATGAATCGATGAGCGTCCCAGAATCTACCATCGATGGACATGGAAATACGCATGCGCCGCACTTCTTGATAACGTACCATGCTTTCGCCGCTCATACAATATAACCCACTGATGCGTTGCGTAGGGTGGAAGGCAGCCATCATCTACTGCATGCTGACTTTGTCCTTTTGTTTGGTTGTCATAACAACACATCTCACTTCTTTTCTCAAAGCAAAGAAATTGAGTTCCTAAAAAAATGTTTCTGTTTTGTTTCAAATATTAAAAATATTCGTATTTATATAAATATTTACTATTGAATATATTTGGCGTTAATTTTGTAGAAATTCATTATTCACAATTAAGTTCTTTACGAACTTAAAAAATGTAGAAATAATACTACATCACGTAGTTTCATTTAATTGTGGATAAATATTTACCTCAATATTAAACTCAGTATTCGAATACTTTAACATAATTGTTAAAAGGCGGTGACTAAATTAATATTAATAAAATCCATAGAGTCCCAGCTTTCAGCTAATGGTATAACTGTAGCACCCATATTGAAGTTGACGTTTTCCATAAAACAGAGTGATAAGGAAAATAAACATAATCAAAGTCACGTAAAAACTCGAAATGTTTATGCCACTATAATAACTAAGTTTATATTAATTTCGAACGTAATAATATTTTTAATTTATTTCATATCATGATGAAAAAAAGGTTCCTAATCCCTTAAGAGAAAAAAGAACCCTTAAATGATATGTGTACCTAACTTAAAACAAGTTTTATTTAAATAAGGTAAAATTTAACCCAATGCATAATTTTTAAAATATGGAGGATACAACAAGAAGAACTACATGTAAAATCAAATATAAAAATTATTCAGACTAACACATAATTTGTGATTCCGATATTGTAGGAGTAAATCGAGATATTTGAAATAAGATTTTTCCTAAAGTAACTCTTCACATCAATTGTTTTCTACGACCGGAATATATATGTTTATTGAGTCAAATTAATTTGTATTGACCATTTACAACCATACTTAATTCCGAAAGAAATTTTAAACATTAAGATCAGAACGAGTATTTAAAATATAATTCATTATTTTTATTTACATGTGTCTGGTGAAAGTTACAACCAGCTGAGATATTGAATCGTATTTTACCCCATAAATAAATTTTCACCTATGTAACAGTAAAAGCCACTCTAGCGGTAGATTAAATAAAGATAGAAAGGATATAAGGTAGATTCAATAACATCTTGACTCTCGTAATTATGACATTATATTTCTTTTGTAAGGTCGTAAACCAATATAATGAAATAGTTTAAGGAAAGCTCAGATTTTACTAAATTTTTTTAGAAGTATTGAAAAACTTGATGTTATACTTGCGTGTTAAGCTTATTAGCACATGATATACCGATTTCTATCGCATTTTATTCAAAAATTGTTTGTTTTCATATGTAATTTTTATTACATAAAATAATGTGTTGCAATATTTAACAAAAAATATTGACATAAATTACACATACTATTCACATCCCATATGTACGCGATTTGTGTATGAAGGTTATTCAAATAGCTATATTCGTTCCATCAAAAATACTTTCAAACGTGGGTGTGGCATTCAATTCAGAAATTCATGTCTTCTGCAATCGAATTCTGCCCGAGTACTTCTGAAATCGAGTGCTGCCCTGGCACTCGATTACAGAAGACACGAAATGGTTCTGCTATGTGATCAATATTTACAGAGTCACGCAATTATTTACTTACATGAGTCACGCTACGTGAATAACATTTTACAGTGCATTTTATGGTTCACAAAATGTTGGGATATGCAGTATTAAATGTTGTTTATTCAATTTGATTAAGTATTCAAATTATTGCTTACATTGCATTTATTTCATGTATTTCATTTCCCAGTAATTAAAATGAAAATGACTAGATTAAAGCAACTTAAATATATTGTTTGGTTCAGTCATTCAAGAAGAAAAAAAGACGAATCACTCATGTGTCATTCGACCGTTTTTATATTACAGCCACTTTTGCGGAAAATGTTTCATATAGAAACTTAAATAGTAATAAGGCATTTTAACTTACATATTCTTTAGCAATTAAAACTCAACAATATTTATATTAAAATTTCTGATATATATAGAGTAAAAGAATATTAATATTTGCAAATATTGAATAAAATACTATGTTGAGCTGAGGAGAAATAAAAAATATTTAACATACCTTAAGAATGAATCGAGTTACAAAGTATACTTAAACGTTTAGATAAAACGACTCACTGTCTTCCGTGAAAGCAAATGGAGCAAGAAGATATTCATTTTCTAATTTCTACCATGTAATTTATAAGCTCCGTGACACGTTATCTTTTTAATTAATTTTTTATATTGTTTATTACTTGTTTAAAAATAATTTCTTTTTTTCATGACATTTTACTAAAAACTTTAAAGGCAGGAAGTACTCAAATAATTTATAACAATGAGAATTCATCTCATTCTTGTCGAAGGGCAAAAAGAATAGAACTGAAAAGTTGCTTTTGAACTGAAAAGTTGCCAAACTGCCATAAACTAATAAAACTGAATTATTTAAAAGGGAGGTTATTTATATATTCCATGTGACAAAAACTTTGTTCTTACTGTCAATTAAAAAACTCACGACTCGTTGACAAGTGATCGTACAACAAATATATTGACCGTTTCAAGAAGTATAAAATATTCCCTTAATGAGTAAGTAATTCAATTATTTTCCTATTTGCTCGGTCGCAATATGGATTTGAAATTAAATTAAAACTAAATTTTTTTAATTTTATATGGCATAAGAATTTATGTTTTTAAACGGTTTATTAATATAGTTTTTATGAGTTTTCCTAAATTTAAAGTACCACAATTATTACGTATAACGGCCAACAGCTGAGTTTTTTTCACGTACCACACAAAAAATTAAAGTACCTTTGCAATTCACTTAACACGTTGACGAATATATTTTTCTCTATTGCATGAATTCAAAATGGATCATATTTCTTCTGAAATTAATGTATTATATATGATATTGGTACCAGTCAACATAGAAGCTAGCTCTATTATTTGGAGCCCGCATGAAACTAAGTACAGTCTAATGATTAAACCTGTCCCTTACATATTTATACATGAGAAGAAATATTTACTTCTCTTTTCTTTGTCCTGCCGATTTTCTTTTAGCTATACGTTGCAGTACAGACGAGAAGTTTCTTTGATGAAATTCATCTTCCGGTTGTTAAATGGAAAGATTTAATGTCCTAATGTAATAAAAACTCTCGCTTTCCGTACCTGATATCTACCTGCACTATAATAGTTATCATTTTTTGATATAGTTGCACTAGAGTGTGATGTGTATGTGTTGAGGGAGAATTATCTAACTAATTAATTGCCTTGTTATCAATATTGAAACACGAAGGTGTTAAAACTCTAATATTTCCTTAAGTGTATGAAAATAAATAAATAAATGTTCTTTTGTTTTCAATCATTAGATTAGAAGAATTAAAATTTTTGGTTAGCTATACTACTTGTACATATTTAGTTGTACTACTTGTACATATTTAGTTGTACTACTTGTACATATTTATAAAAAGCGGTTTTTCAAAGCTCAAGATAATTTAAAAAACAAATCAAAACTTACTTTCATTCATTTCATATGCAATGTTTCGCGTAAACAAATCAGCTGCGTTTCTTTACATCTCATGTCTCCTTAACTCAGATATGGCGTGATGGCCCATACTGACTGATCTTTATTTTGTCTATTTGTAATGAGTTTTATTTTCGGAATTGGGATGAACCATTTTTTTCTGCTTTTCACTTCTATTAGTGGTTCTAATTCGAACGGTAATCTTTGGTTACACATATCGCTCTGCAAATATGTCTTCGCAGAATTTATAGCTTTACAGTACAGCAACAGTTAACAGAATGAAAGTTTTGTGGTGAGTATATTAAAAAACCACATATCAACCTTAAATTTAAACTAGGAATTATTATAAAAGAAATGTTCTTTTTAAATCAAATAGACCTTTAATTCGGTGTTTACTAAATACACTTTTCAAGCACTTATATATTTAAGGACGCAGTCAAGTGTCAATAAATAATATTAGAGAGCGCTATTCATTTATTATTGCATGCTCAAGATTTTCTTTACTTGTAAGTGATATTCAATTACATTTACCTATTACTGTCAACTCTTTTGTTACATATCCCGTAATGCTTGAAAATAAAAGTTTGATGGATTTTGAAACCTAAACCTGGACAATAACAGTAAGACTTATTCTACATGCTCAAAATCGCTAAGCAAGCTGTAGAATGGTAAATAATTAAGTTTTCCCTAAATAATGTTTTTTGAAACGCCACAATTTATCAAAAACTTAAGTCCTCGAGTTAGTTCTAAAAATAAACAAACTGAAGTGGCAATGGGCCGGTTATATTTGTCGTAGAACCGATTAGTTTTAGATGAGACCAGGTTTAGGCAGATGTAATATAGGACATCTGCTGGTTAAATGGAATTTACGTAATTTGCGTATTGCAGTTGGAAACAATTATAGAGAGAAGAAGTGAAAAGAGAATATAATGGCTTGCATTGGGAGCTTATTTACCTAGTTGTGTACGATGATTTTAATGTTTTCCTACAAGGTTCCAATATCAGCAAAACCAGCTAGATACGGGAAGTAAAATTTAATCAAAAATAATTATTTAACAACGGCAAAGCTCTGGGTAACAGGTATAAATGTTAAAGTAAATTTGTTACTTTACTGGTTTTATGCTTCACCTACTTAACCGGCTTCCGTGAAATTTATATGGAAATGGGGATAGGAAGTTTTATCCTTGAATATTTTTTTTATAATAAAAATAAATATATAATAAAAATATAATATCGCGTTAGCAATAAAACGATAAACATAAGTACGTATTTAGCCTTGAATAGAAAGGATCATGTTAATTTCATAATTAATCTCCTACATTTGAAAAATATTTTTGGAAACTAGGCCACCGTGTTTTTTCTTTCCCTCCATCTTTCTATATAAGAGAAGCCGCGGATTTAATTAATGTCTAGAGGTCATTTTAGTTAGGAAAATGTATTTTAACCGTAACGATGTTTTAAAGGTTAAAAAAAGTATTTGCTGTATTTTGCTTAAAATTCATTTGTCTTATACACGTTTGTTATTAGACCTAGCATATGTAAAAAAATAATTGACCAAATGCGTTTCGTAACAAAGTTCTTAGTTGTTTATAATCCTTTAAATTCTTTGGGCTATTCTTTTTAAGATTTTTTTTCAAATTATGGTAGAATAATTAAATAGATTTGAAGGAGTATATTATATGTCATTTTGTACTATAATATTTAGAAAAAAATTATAAACGAAATCTCTATTTTATTCTCAAAGTTTTTTCCATTGATATCCCAGTCACAGCAAAATGCGAAAATGGTTTTTGCTTCCTTAAAACTTAATTTTTTTTTCATTCGATAACCCTGCAAATAAATTTGATTGGCATTTATTCTACACCATGATTTCATAACATCATATTTTTGCAAGACTATTGTACGACATTTAATTAGTATTTGAAAACACATATGCTGGAATAAGCTAGAATTTACATGAATGTTGATAAAATTTTAGGACCTAAAATTTATTTAATGCCTGTGTTTGGCATTATACTACCCAAATACAATTTCAATTTCGTAGTCTAAACTACGAAAATTTTTAATATATTTGAATATATCTAGAAATGCATTATAATTTAATTTTTCACAACTAAATGAAACTACGTGATGTAGTATTATCTCTTTTTTATTTAAATTCTTTGCCACGACCTAGGTTTCGTTGTATGACAACATCTTCAGGTGGGCAATTTGTAAAGATACTTACAAACTGCTTTTTTTTTGAAGAAATTGTTAAAAAATCGATCATAAATTTTTAATCAACAACAGTTAGTAAACAAAATGTAAATCTTAATAAAACTTACCAATAACAAAGAGATTTTCAATGTGGTAAAAAGAAATTGACGTAATCATTTCCCAGAAATTATTACATTGTTTACACTTATATAGGGGTGCATATTGAAAACGTTTCATAATTAACTAAAACAAGAAAGATATGAGTAAATTGACGAGAATGAGAGGGACTAGGGACAGGGACTTTTGCTTACTGCTACCGGTTTCTCTTTTGGAGAAGACACTTGAAAGAGAATACTAGTAGAGCAATAAAAATATAAAATATAAAGTGCGGCTCGAATCCATGGTACGGTTCTTATTCAGACGACAATTTTTTTACGGTTTGTAATATCTAAATTAAATACGATAGTATAAAAATGTGTTTAGAACTAGTTAAATAAGCAAATTAATTTTTTTGGTTTTGCAAAATCATACATTTATATTTTAAAACGAATAGGGAAACTACATTGTCTATAAAATCTATTTCTGAGTGTTCTATTATCTATACACACTTAATATTTTGCAATTAATTTTTTTCTATGTATTTGGAAATAATATTTTCTTATATTGAATAAATGTTTCATATACACCTAGCTAGCTAGTTATGTTCTAGATAATTATTGTAAATTTAAAAACTTCAAAATAGAAGGAAAATATCCGTAATGGTAACGGATATTAGTAGTGAATTCTTATGTAAAAGATTAATATTATACAAAGTCAATAAACCATTCTGGTGAAAAATTTGTTATGTTCAATTGATACGTATTGACCGTATTTATAGCAAAGAGAACCTTTGGCTTTGTAATATCTTTTTAGTTTGACATTTTGTGGCAATTCGGACTTCGACAGAAAAAAAATTTGTTAGATCACGCATTGAATGATTGAAATTAAAATATCTGTTCCGCGGAAAATTATTCATAATTTTATTCCTAACAATAGAATTCAAATAAAGTAAATTCAGCCAGAAGAATGATTATTTGCTTAGATAAGTATGATTGCAGATAACTTTTCAGTAGTAGTTACTAAATAAACTTTATCCCGATAATTTTAATAAAACAAGAAGTATGCCTAAAGACATCCTTCCTTTCATAAAATTTATATGGGATATGAATCTCTATAAAATATTCTGCAATATCATATATCAGTTATTATACTATCATTTATTTTACTGGAGAAATGTCTTCTCTAATCACTCGGTGTATAATAAACAAAGTACATAAATGAGACATGCATTCATAATACAAATATAATTAAAATCCATATAAATGGAGATTTTTTAGAAAAGGAGAAATGAATTTTGCATATGGGATAATTATAAATAGAAGCAATACGTTACTCCTAAAATCGCCCACTAATATTGAATATCCATTATGAATATTAAGGGGAAGGGGAAGGGGAAGGGGAAGGGGAAGGGGAAGGGGAAGGGGAAGGGGAAGGGGAAGGGGAAGGGGAAGGGGAAGGGGAAGGGGAAGGGGAAGGGGAAGGGGAAGGGGAAGGGGAAGGGGAAGGGGAAGGGGAAGGGGAAGGGGAAGGGGAAGGGGAAGGGGAAGGGGAAGGGGAAGGGGAAGGGGAAGGGGAAGGGGAAGGGGAAGGGGAAGGGGAAGGGGAAGGGGAAGGGGAAGGGGAAGTACACCGAGCATCGCTCGGTCATTTGGTACTATATATGTATATATATATATATATATATATATATATAAATATACATATATATATATATATATATATATATATATATATATATATATATAAATATACATATATATATATATATATATATATATATATATATATATATATATATACATATATATATATATATATATATATATATATATAACGAACTACTACTTGAAGTACAAATATATTTATATATTTATACTTGAAGTAGTAGTTCGTTTTAAGGAAAAATTATTACGTTAATGATTTAAATGGTAATTGAAATATTGGACCAAAAATCAGATATTTTGTGTGAATTACTTTTTAAACGAATAAATAAGTGGGAATAATAGAAACCAGCAAAATTTTCTCTGGAACAGGCATAAAGTATATATAACAAGTAAAAACTTTTAAGTAAATTATATATTGTAAACATTGTCCATAGTTTTGAATCTTTAGTATTTTTTTTTCAATCACACGTAACAAATTATATAAATTTTAGAGAAACAATTGCAATATTAAAAAATACGCTTTTTTTGTCCTACTCCGGCACAATTCGATATTATTTTAATTGATATCAAGTGCAATGGTATAAATGTACAATAAAAGAAAAAAATCGGAAGCAGTCATGAGGACTGTTTACAGAAATTAAAACTGTATTTTGAAATTTCAAACTGATTGTAATATTAAAAATACCATAAAATTATTAAGACTTTTTGAAATTAAAAACTCTTAATAATTTTTTAATTAGTATTTCATTATTTGTTGTCGGCCTAATGTTTTATATGAATATATATATATATATATATATATATATATATATATATATATTTATATATATATATATATATATATATATATATATATGTATATATATATATATATATATATATTTGCTTCGAATATACAATGTTGATACTTAACCTTAATCATATTATTTTATCTTACTAATTAAATTACTTCTAATATTTTAAGATTACTAATTTCTTTTAAAGAAACCACAATCAATGAATCTAAATTACAACAAATGGTCTTCAGTTTACAACAAAATAATTTTAATTCTCTTCATATCTACGTTTATTTATTTATTTATAACATATTACCTTTTTCTTTCTTAATTACCGTAACGTTTATGGTTCATTTTAAAAAGGATATAATAACCGTATTCACTTCACTCCAAAAATTACAAATAGTACTTATGATTCTAAGACTTCCCCGCATTTTTGAAAACCGCCACTTTGATATTTGTATATTTTTTTTCTTTTATAACTCATGTTGTGAAGTTTGCAGTACCCAATTACTTCTTAATTTTATAAAATCAATTTCTCATATTGAAAAAAGAAAAAGAATGAAAAAAATAAAAATGCATTTATATCAGACACAAAGTCTTTAAATATTTTATTTTTCGGTTCCAATAAATTTATGAAAATTTATTATGTAATTTTTACATTATTTTATTACTTTTTTACCCTTAAAAATCGCAGAACTTTAGAAACAAGTAGAGTTCATTGGGAGTTTGGTAAGCTGGCATATTACGGAATGTAAACTTTGTCCAATAAATCGTTAGTCAAGTTGCGAGTTACTGAGACACCACGTAAACTGGCAACAATGCTAAAGCAAAGGATAATATTATTTAAGCTAAGGGATATTTCCGCATTACACTTGGCGTTTGAATATTAATGAATTTCTTGTTGTAACGCATTTCTGACTATTTACTACATATTTTTAATTCAATACTGACCTAATTCAAATACGTATGAACGTCAAAGTATTAAAGAAAAAAAAAATATTCACGAAATTTATTAAGCATATATTTTTAATTGAGACTGTTAAAAACGTTGGACTGCGTTTGACAAAATGTAAGTATATGGTTAAAATTTTACCGTGAAAATATATTTAAAGAGATTCCAAGTACGAAATACCTTGCGGAGGTAATCACGCTCAAATTATTTCTATCGAAGTAATTACAAACTTTAATAAACCGACAAAAATAGATACAGCGCCGTCATTTTACTTTCATTTTGAAGAAAAATTATAAGTCGTTATGTGCCATAAAAACTGCGCGCATTCAAAGTGTACCCATGATTTTGGTCTTAATATTCAAAACGTATCCGGTTCATAACTTAAAAACTGAATGTCCAATTCAACTAAAGTTATTATAGTTTTGAAGAAGAGATCAATATACACAGACGTATAGAGCATAAAGAGGAAGAAAATGAAAATGTCAAACCTAAATAAACAGATGACGTAATATGTGTATGACATTAAAACATGTGGCTTGCGTATTGACGTGTTCAAATATAATAGAATTGAGTTGCATTGAGAGTTAGTTGCACGTCATTTTATTCTTCTGGTAGTTTTTCATTACAAATCATTCATTTTCTAGACCAATCGAAATTGTTTTAGTTTATTTAATTTGCCTTTTTAAACAATGTATACCTTCTACAAGTGTTATTTGCGAATAATTAATAATTATTATTTACTTATATATTAAACGGCAGTATGAAAATAATTTTAAGTGACTTACCTGCGAGAGAAAAATAAAATAAAACGAAATATTCTAAAGGGTTTCGAACAAGAAGCAAAAAGCATTAGATTCAGAAAAGAATATTATATATTCATTTAACTGGGTCGTGGTGCGAACGTCTCGTGCTTGATTTAATATAAGAGCTGATATCATCACCTTATATTTTATATAGTTTTAAATTATATCCCATATTTTTACTAATTCATTATCATAAAGTTTAATTCATTCTCTCATTAATTATCATAAAGTTTAATTCATAATTTCATTAATTATCATAAAGTTTTCTCTTAATTTATTAGTTTTCTAAAATACTCAAATGTGTAAATAATAAGATTGATCTATAAATATAATAAAATTGTAACTGAGCCGTGCCTCTATATTGAACACTTGACAAAACTGTACAAAGACGAAATTTATCATTTTTAAAATTTTTGTCTGTCTGTCTTTCTGGTATCACAACACACAAAAACCACTGGACGGATTTTGATGGAATTTGGTATGGTGATAACTGACTATCCTGACCAATACATAGAATACTTTTTATTTTGGGAAAATGTCTCATTCCCAAGCAAAAATACAAAATGTGGTTCGTGCAAAAACCACTCCGAATCTAGATATTTTGGCTTATCTATACTTATCGATACATATTTGTGAATATAAAAAATTACATAATGAGATAACAAATAAATATAAACACCCATAATTAAACAAAAATTTAAAAAATAAAGTAAAACGGCTCAATAATATTTAATTAAGTTCAGTCTAAAAAATTACCACCAGATGTCATCACAGGGTTTTTGAAAAACGTAATTTTCCTCTATCACTGAATGAATTTAGACCTTTTTTATATTGCACCGTGCGAAATTACACAATACAATGCAATATAATTCACATCATATCCAAGCTATCTAAATATTTTCCGGCTTAAATAAAATTTACAAGGTTTGTACTATTATTTTACTTTTCTACAATAGATGACGCAAGTAGGGATTTAAAATGAACAACACAACATAAATACGACTCCCAATAACGCGCTTTAGTAGTTTTGATTAAATCATATATTTTTTATATCTACTCGGCGATATATAACGCTAAATGTTTTCTACTATTTAACGCGATATGTTTTCTTTAATTGTTCGTTGGATGCTCTTCAACGACAGATGTCTAATTCAGCTGATAAATAAAAACAACTTTTTTTGATTATTGATGAATTGCGGATGCAGTTACTTGTATTTCTCATCGATTTGATGGAATGAATTATTTGACAGATATTTTGAGTGGAAATAGAGGTTATTTAGACTATTATTTTCCCATTTAAAAACTGGTGTGTTCTTATATGTATAATTTAACATAAAATAAAATATAAAACGGAATGTTTATTCTATAGCTTGATAAGACATTATTTTTTCGCGACCAGACGTTGGTTTTATTGACTAAATATCTACATGAAATATTAAAAAAAAAAAAATATATATATATATTATATATATACATATATATATATATATATATATGTACATATATGTTTTTAAGTGCAACATGTCACAATCATAACTACAATCATACTGTTAATATTAGCAAGTCGGTGACGCGGAACCATAAGATTTTCCCTTACCAAAAACCGCTCAACGTGTCTAAAAAGTTTTCATTTTAAAAATAAACAGACTTAAATTACTATTCTAATGAACTGATATAAACAATAAAATTACATTATAATTAATTCATAAAAAATAGGCCAAAGCGGGGCACACAAACATACGAACTCGTTTGATCAAAATTTCAGTTGGAAATAAATTATTTTAGATTCCAAATTTAGTAGGATATATTTTTAAATCTCCTTTACCGATTGAAACAAAAATCATATTTTAGTCAAGTGCTCTTCCTGCTGTTACTTCGCACGTAGATCCAGCATCGAATATAATCGAATCGGTTGTTTTCCAATCGCAAACTCAGATCAATAGGAATATGATGTAAGCACGAAGGTATTTTTTATTAATGTGCTAATGTTTTCTGGTGCTAGAGTTATTTCAGACCCACATTTTCAACCTTAGATATTCAAGGCCTTGAACTTGATGTAAAAATCTACCTTCTTTTTTATCGCCAAACCTGCTTCCTTCTTTTGTTAATATTTTTTTATTGTTTAAGCTAATAAATTGTAAAATTAATTAAACTATTTCATTCGAAAGGGGTCGTTTATTAAAAAAATACGTTTTTTATATTTATCGTTCAGTGCTTACTGTTATTCGAATCAATTTGTTATAAATTCTGGTACCGGATAATATGCCCCTAATATTATTTTTTAAATAATTTTTTACCCTTATTTTATTTTTTATTCATTATAATTTATTCGTATTATCTGCAATTTATTTAAAAAATAATTGAAATAGGGATCTTTAAATAAATCAATTAGCATAGGATTTATGTACATTCCACCTGACTTAAAAATCTTCTTGAATTTTAATGCATTTTTAATTCTTTTTGTTTTTGTAATGGGAATGCCGTTGCGTTATTACATTATTGAACCCACTTGGTTATGATGTTCCTTTTACTTGTTGTAATAGGAGATGATAAAAATCTTCAGATACCCAATCGATGATTAGCGCAGGATCTTTACTCACTAAAATATCACCTTAATCACGATCGACTTAAAATGTATGGACTAGCACCTTTTATTACATTGTTTTTATTATGATATGAGTAGAGCACTTACCTTAGAATAGGGTTCTTGTCGAGTTCTAAACGGTCAATTCATTAGGCTTAGTTCCCTTAAGATATCGTTTCATATCCGCCAAATTTAGGACCCTTCGGTCTCGGAATTTTTTTGATTGTGCAACCAAATGACGTATCTGCTTGAACACACTATGATCACTTCTGAAACTTATTCAGTATGTAGGTCACGGTATAGGTCACTGATACAACTGTAGAATTTTTCGCAGCATTTTATTTTGGAAAGTTTGCATTTGCTGAATACTTTTTCCTACTACATCCCCAAATTAGCCCGCCGTAAGTCTAGATTGGTTTCAAGGTATGATTATAGATTCGTATTTTTATTCTCAATTGAAAGTTCTGAATTTCGTCCCAATAACCAATGAAGTTGTAATTATTTAATTTCAATATTTTTTTAACATATTTTTCCATTTTAATTTTACATCTAAATTCATTCCCAGATAGTTAACCATACTAACTAAATTTACTTCTTTTAGTTATTATTGTTAATAACTAAAAGAATTAAATTTATTTCATTCAATGAAAAGTTATATTGGTTAAGTGAAACCGAGTCGGTTTCACTTAGCATGATGCGCAATCTATGTGTCCATTTACTTACTTTATTTGTTACTCTTTGCAATTTCTTTGTGCACAAGTGTGTTTGGCTAAACGTTTTAGTAATAGCTGTATCATTAGCAAATGGTACTGTCATTGCTTCTTCGTTAATTATCAAATCTCATCTGTAAAGAAACTTATAATGTAAAATAGTCATTTCGTAGATACATATTGCGTAAAAAGGAATGCATTTAAATGCCAATTAATTATTTATATTATAACACGATTCGGTACACTAAGAATACGACCGCTATATCCTCAGTCCATGGGTGTGACTCGTATTTTTATTTTTTCCATTTGGAGAAAAGTAAGTAATGGCAGGGAATGGGTTGAATCCAGAGTAAATAATTAATTATAAATTTTAATGTCGAAAATCTAATGTGAAAAAGTTTAATGTGGAAAGTTACTAAAATTTCACTGGCACTTTTGGCAAATATTTTTTTTTAAATAAAAAACAACACCTTTAAATCGAGTTTTCATTTTTTGGAAGATTTAACTCAAGATGAGTAAAAGTTAATAAATCCAGTATAAATATTTTATCATCATTTTTCGTTTTAATCTTCGTTTAAAGGAAAATGAGAGTTATAAAGGAATAAAACAATGAAAAATGAGCAAAAACATCCAGTTTAGTCTTGAGGATCTCCCTTTGTCACTTGAATAAAATCAAAGTTTTTTCTATACAAATTTTATTTTGCGGATTTGCGTGCGTACTCTATCGAACAAGTCGCCGAGATTTATTCCCGAACGGTTATTATTGCAACACTTTTTTATAAATAGTAATGTTAAGTGACTTACCGTGTTCTCCAGAGACACGCGAGTAATACATTTGATCCTTCCCTCATCTATTCCCATATTTTAATACTGCGTAACAATAGAATTATAAGTAACTCTATATATTTTTTTTATTATACGCAGTATTAATAAAAAAAATATATAGAGTTTTACCTGACAGATACGAATATTAAACTATTTTTCGGAACAAGACGAAAACAAATAAGTTAATTCGAATTATAAAATAAGTTTACACCAGGTTTTATTAGAATGTGTGAAGCCGTTAATCCTTGATTGAATAAGAATCATCTAACATCCAAATTTTCGTCTTTATAAGATTTCTGGAATAATATTCAATGGTCTGCCGTATCTCTTAAGGATTATAAAACAAATTCTAACGTTCATGCAATGACTTCCATAATATAGCTGTTTAAGCAAAGAAGGAATATTTATAAAATTATGAATATGTCTGGGAAAGAGAACAATACGTAGGTTTACTGAATTTCGAATCAGGCCATGTATAAATAATATCTTAAACTATCACCGAGGCAAAGTTTATTTGTTCCTATTGAAATATTAAGAAAATGCAAACAATTATAACAGTAAATTAAAATGATCAATTTTAATACAGGTAAAGTAACAAAATATTCGGATTGCAATTTTCTTTCAGGCTCAATCGTCATTTTTCTATATAAATGTTTTTTTCTAATTTCTCTTTCATTTTACGTTCATCAGCTAACGATGGTTGAATTTTATTTTGTTATTACCTCATTTAAGAAAGGGTATTGCAGATTCGCAGCACAAAGTTTACTCATGACACCTTTTTCCTACTTTATCCCATTTATTTTGAGATGAAAAAATAAGGAATAATATTTTCTTCACATGACTAAATTCTCTCTTTAATAATACTCAATATATTCTTTATTTTAAAATAAACGTCTGCCAAATGTGCACTCATTATATAATAATTGTATCGATCATTTATCTTGTTTTCTATATTTAATATCTGTCATTGTATTATTTTCTCAACTCCATAAAATTCCACGTAGGTAACAAAATATATCTGAATATTTATTCACTGAATCTGAGGGTAATAATATACGTAAACTTTTTGATTGAAAGCTTGGACAATTTCCGCAACGCATTTTCGATACAAAAGGCACCCTTTCAATTTGTAGTTATGTATATTCGTATGCAAATTTCTGTGATCCAATTTTATTTTCGTTACTTTACGAAGAGAGTTTGTAATTTTATTGGATCTAGGTGATATAGGAAAAATCTGGGTGTTGTTGAAATTTACTGATTCATCACTCACGCCAATATTATTATTATTTTGAAAGAGAATACATCAGTATATATATACAATAAAACTACGGAAAACACATTTCTTTCTTACACATAAAAGGAGAAAAAAATAAGAAGCTTTATAAAAACGAACTGCATGTCATTACCACGACAGCTTTAAAAGAAATTTATGATTTTCTTTCCTTAATCTTGGGATTAACAAAGATAATGAAAAAAATCCTCCATGTTTAGTGTAAATCTGTATTTGAACGCCTTCCTCGAATCATATCACTTTGAATGTGTTAGCAGCTGCGACCGTGACAAATAATCTTGTCGTCAAATAGACATTTCCAGTTTATAAAAAGTGGAAAAGACCGCAGATAGGATTTCCTTGACTTAAGGAAAAAATGGTTTTCTCATCGAATTTAGAGGTAAAGAAATTTGTATATATTTAGATGACATCTCATTCTATTGTCATAGAATACGAATGTTATTTAGAATTTATGCAATGAGAAAACTGAAGGATTATTTTGGTTGAACTATGCATACGTGAGGCATACTATATTTCGTTATTCCGATAGTATCCACAGACATTGGCGTAGCTAATAGAATAGATTCCAAATTTGACAAAAAATATTTAAATTGATACTAAAATTTAATTTCACGGACTGCAAATTCTGCTATGTCTAAGAAAATTAATTTACGAAATAAGGGAAATTGAACATACAACTAATGGTATGCACTATCATATGCACTATTATTTTCACCAACTCCATATCTTTCCCAAGTAATAGATTACATTATTATAAAAACTTACATATATTAATTCAAAAAATTCGTCAATAAACTCTTGCACATGGGCTTCTTTATCTAAGTTTTTTTCATCACGTAAAGCATTACTTAACAACTTAGGTAGGAACAAATCTGTCGTCGCGAGATCTGGTGCCTAAAAGGGACGTGAAACAATATCATAACCCAGTTTCGATTATTTTTAACTAGTAAATCTCGTAATATGCAAGCGGGAATAATCATGCAGAAACAAAATTTTCGTGTTGACGACGTTTCTAATGGAATTCAAATACCAAATTTCAAATTGCACTGTTGTAACAATAGTTATTCTTAAATATATGACTTCTAGTACTTCGTATAATATATGATTTCATGAATATCGCATTTATTTTTTGTGGTTTAATTCTTTGGGATAAGTTTATCAATTCCTTTTGAACCAACCACTGGTGTCTATGTATATGATTTACACGCATAATGTACTTCTAATGATAAGATGGTTTCACAAACTAAAAATATGCCGATAAGATATAATTTGTTTACAAAGGTCTATTACATAAGAACTTCTAAATTGTGTAGCTAAAGCCTGCTTTGAAAATTTAGGATTTTATTCAATTAGTGGTTTTAGTTTTATCGTATCAAAATGAACCAATGCCAAACCTGAGCAGATCCCTTAAGATACGATAGTCACTTCGGTGCCGCTGGCACTAACTCATCTTGCAACAGTTCCAACGACAGCAGCGAGAGCTATAGTAGTAAGGCATGTTTTTTTCGGTGTTATCTCGTCAATAATTAAACTACAAATGATACGGCATATCCTATGTGACTCGACCGTGGGATGTTTTCCGAATTGGAAATTTACAACAAGCGTTATTTGCAGTGACAATAAGACATGAAATCAATAAATAATTTTCAATGTACTTATCAGTTCAGTGTGTTTAAAGTGAACATTTTATAGCAAAGCATAATAAAAAATATGCAAATATTGTAATTTTTCAAGCTCAATTTCTTCAAATTTTGTCACTAAAAAGAAAATATTAAATTTACAATGTTTCGTTTTAGGGGCGCACTAATATTATACATTGCACATACAAGTTGTGTGTAATTTACAATACAAATTAAAACTTTTATTTTCTGGTGATTTAACTGATGAAAGATGCAACAATTATACATTCACAATAAAAATAAATGCATAAACATTTCTGAACCATTTTATTATTACACGCCACCTTAACAGGTTTCAAATAATATTTTTGCGGTTATTTCTTGAGTACGTATTGTCCTTTCATCTAATTGCTTCAACAATTATCAGTGGAGTGGAACAAATTAAATGTGGAGCATATGGCTGTTTATTTTACTTATTTCTAATTTTTCTTAATCATGAATATTTGCACACAACATCATTGTATGACTAACAAATCAAAGTTTATAATCTATAATCATACTCACAATTAACTGAAACTACGCGATGTAGTATTATTTCTACTTTCTTTAAGTTCTTTACCACGATTAGCAAAGATCTAATAGTCTTTGCTAATAGCCCACCTGAAGAGGTTGTAATATAATGAAACCTAGGTCGTGGTAAAGAACTTAAAGAAAGTAGAAATAATACTACATCACGTAGTTTCATTGAATTGTACTAACGCCAAATATATTCAATATTATACAAAACGTCTGAAAAAAAAAACAAAACGATTAAGTTGAGAAATAATGAAACAAACATAAAGACATGTTAATTGTACAAAGCGGTAATTCTCTATCTCTTAAACGGGGAAGAAATATTAAAAAAATTCATGGTGTAATAAATTTAATTTTGCATTTCGCTTCATACCTTTTAAATTTTTTTTCAATTGCTGATTTCCAATAATTAATCTTAAATTCTAAATGTCAATGAATATTAGATATGAAAGAACAATTTAGAAGTTCACTTCAAATTAGAGTAATTCATGTAAATTTAGCTTCAGGAAGAAGACGTTTCATAATTTTTTTCCCAGACATTTTACATAATATACTCTGATTCTGTCGAGTCAAATCGTAAGATAAGAATTTGAGTTTCTTTTTGTTATTGTGTAGGTTTTTCTGTATATTAAATTGTTTGTCATTTTCCTATTAAGTTGATCCCTCGTTGCTAAGGGTTGTAACTCGCTTTTGGTAACATCTTTTATCTTATAATGTTGCATCATAATTTTCTATTTTCAGAACTGTTTAGGGCCTCACGCAACGGAGTACCGAGCGTCTCAGATATGTTTGGTCCAACGAATGTGGCTGCATCTCTGAAGACTCTATCCTACAGTTAAGTCATTAATAATGATTATCTCAATACTGACAGCAGGTTTACATGCAATATTCGAATAATTTCCGGACACAGGTGATGAATAACCGTGTTTTGATTCCGAACATTTTCAAAATCGAATCTTTGTTTTGTGTTGGATTCGTGAGATATTATTTACCTATCTCCAGCAGAATAATTTAAAGGCTCAAATTTTTTTGAGATCGAACATCTTCAGCGTTCATGTCTCAGCGTCGTACAGATTAAACTATACAAGATTCAAAATTTAAAATTGTACTAATTTTGTCCAAATTTATTATGCCGATTTAAGGCTTAAACATTTTTTTCGGTGTGCTCTAAATAATGCGTAAGATACCGATTATTTAATACAAAGTAGCTCGTAAATCCTGTTTTAAATATAATTGGAAAAACATATATTCACATTAAGATAATATTTGGAAATTTTTGGGGAAATATTGAAGCCGTAACATAATGGTCACACTCCAGTGATACACGTTATTTTTTTTTCTCTTTCTTAAAATGGTTTGCAATTTCAAAATTGAGATATATTTTGTATGATATATTTTGTACGATTTCCGTATACTATTTCTTTTGAGAGCAGTGGAGCAAATATTTAACGGCATTGAAAATCAGTGACATCACACAAAATTCAAATACGGATAGCTACGTTGACTGTGGCCACACTGACGAAATCGTTTGTCGACAGGAATGTTTAAAATATTCTAAAATAGAACTAGAAGCTATATTCATAATTTATCACTATATGGTATAAAACCAAGAAGAATGAAAAAAACAACTTTCCGCTCTCGGAAATTGTTTTTTCTCTTCAGTTATGTTAGAATTTCTAAAAGTATGCCCTAAAAAAGGAAGACAATTTTTTTTTCCATATACTGGAAAGTTACTGACAGATTGCGCGCATTCAATAGTGAAAGAAAGAGACAAAAGAATGAAACACAAAACAAAGCAGGCGTTAAGGCCGCTGTTAAGTTGTTTGTGAATTAAAGTTATGTAGATCATGCTATTTAATTACATACATCTATATATGTATATACATAGGAGCTACAAATTATCCATTATCCGATTGAGAATTAATCGAATATCAAAACTGCCAATTATCATTTTGTTTACTTAAAATTATGTCTTTAAAAAACATCTAAAAACCGAGAGATGGAAGAATTTGTTAGAAGTACCTCTGCTGGGTACGATATTCCTGAAATCATTTATATGTAAAATGTATGTATGTGTTTTTACTACATCCTCGCCCTTGAGGGCAAATTTGGACACTTCTAAGTTTTATTATGAGAAAAAAGAACAAAAAAATTAATTTTAAAACCTATACTGCTATACAAATTACTATACTTCAAAATTTGTTTGGATTGTCGTAATAAGGACTAAAATGGAAACAATAATAAAGAACCTGTCACGCACGAGCAGAACTCACATTACGAGGATTCCGTACAAATTCAGGCATTTATAAAGAATTAATGGTAAATAATATTCCTATTAAACTATTTACAAAATTTTAATTTTTAGAACGAAAATATAATTCCTTCTATATCTTACAAAGGCACATATTTAAAAAAAAGAAATTATATAATTTAACTAAAGATTAACGATTTCCTCCTTTACTTCTGTTGTGATATCTTACTTCTTGCTAAATTTCATGATTCTAGGTCAACATAAAATACTCCATTGGTTTTAATTTATTCCCGGGTGTCAAAATACGCGGTATTAATGGATGTATTTCTAGATTTTTCCTGATGGCATTGGCTTAGAAGCTTGATTTGTTTGCAGAACTCCAAGGAACTATAGACCTAGAATTTGATATTAATTTCAACTTGATACCTCTACGCCTTCTTGGAAAAAAAGGTCTCTGCAGAACGACAGACGTGCAACGATGTGATCCATTAAGGATTACTTTTTTCTCCTTTGAGCTACGAAACTAATTAGGGTTTCATAATCACTGCCAATCGGTCCGCCTGGAAAAATTCCGTAAAGTAATTTATAATCAAGGTCTACAAAACAAATAAGATCAACAAGTGAAATAGCCGAAGAGCAACAAGAGGAAAAAATATTAGGTACTATTTAAAAGAAATGACCGGTGCAAAAAGCATGCGAAATTAACAGAATTTTTATTATCTACGACACATTTCTACCATCCACCATTTTTATGTTGTTTTCCTCATATAGTTTTCCTAATCGACCCTTTTATCGCGGTCGATTAACAAAACTGTAATAAGTGATTCTTGTCTCGTCGCCACGAGAGTAATATCAAATAATGCAAGACATTCAACTACCTTTTGGTATTTTAAATATATTTTTTGCAAAATAATTTGTAAATGGTTGTGATAGTTTTGATAATAAATTTTTATTCGGACCACTTGTAACACCGCTATATATAGAAATACTTTTTAGCGGCTTAATGTAAAACCTTTTAATTGTTACATAATACGAAGTTGGTTGAATAAGCATTAAATGGTAACCGTGATATAATTAGTGCAAATAACACCTTGTCTCCTTCTGATGAAATTTTTTTCCGACTTTAGTCCAGATAGCTTGTTATATGTTACTTTAATTCTAATATATCAAGCTGTGTTTTCACAATTATACACTACTCATTTACTTTAAGCAATTTACACATTTACTTTGGCCAATTAAGTATTTCGTTCTTCTTTGCGTTTCCAATTATTCCTTTTGGTTAAATTTTTAAATTTGCTGTCTGCAATTAACAATTATTAATTTGAAATAAATTGGTTTTTAGCACCTTAGTTTGAAATCTATCATTTAAAATATACAATTGATTTTATTAATGATGAAATACGTATAGTTAATTTCACATTTTTTACATGAAATTATTGCGAATGAGATAATGCTAGTTAAAATAATTTTATAGGGAAAAATAACATAAAATTTGATCATTTGACCTAATCCTTGTGTAGAAAATAAATAAAAGAGACAAAGTCAAGTTATAGTTTATATTGCTTTTTTAATTTTCATAATTCCAAAAGTTATGTGGCTGTTTCGGAATAATAAAAAATAAAAAGTAACAGAATAATGTAAACTTTGAGGTGACATTGAAGTTATAAACTTATTAGAAAAATGTTTGATAATGAAAAGAGGTTCATTTGATAATTTTTAAATATATAGACACATTATATATATGTGTGTGTGTGTATATATATATATATATATATATATATATACAATTTTCTTTAAGTACCCCATAAGTCCGAAAAGCCCTTCGCTACTGTTTAGCGATAAATATGCTGTGTCAGGCGAATTTATTTATCAGCTAACTGCGTCAGGCCTTTATCGATAAACTTTCGGTACGAGTAAATATTGTGCAACGGGTTGCCTCCCTGTCTTCAAAGTTTTGGCGACTCCGTGCTATGAAGATACTGGGCGCAATTTAGTGCTTATTAATGTGTCATTTTTGTTTGCAAAGTTCTGAGCACTTATATTCAGTCAACACTTTCCACAGCTGGTATATTTTGTACGATTTCCGTATACTATTTCTTTATTAGTATTATGTTATCGAAGTATAGTAAGTAAATTTCAATATATAACATAAAGTATGCTTGAAACTTGGAGAGTTAGAAATATACGGGCGTGGACGATACATATCTAATTATTATTCTTTTGAGTTCTTGAGTTCTAATGCATGTGATCATGTATTATCACTTCAACAAGTATTTCGATTTGATGAAAACCTATATATATATAACGGATTTTTCTGTCGATTTGCAGAAAATCCTAATTTTGCTATAAAATATTTAGAACCGGTTTAGTAAATTGTGCAACACCATTGTATTAAATTGAACTTTTTTCGAAGAGATGAACAAACGTTGAGAAAAAAGCCAATATACTCTGACCTACTGGAACATAGTATGAGATAATGTACATCAATTGCGATCTGCCTTTCTAAGTTTGCTTTCATGTTTTATCTGACTTCATGCGAAAATATTGAAATTTCCGTACAGATTTTGTTATCATGATCATCTTGAAAGTTTTAGTTATATCTTTCATAGAGTTTATTACTATTTTTTATGTATACTCTTTATGTATAATCTTTTTTATATTTTCGCTGCAATATAAAATAATGTTTTAAATTTACAAAATAATTCTAAATAAAATGTCTAGTTTTTTGCTTAATATTTTCATAAATAAAATATTCTCATAGATTGTTAAGTAGTTCATAACATACATCAAAAGTTAAGATGAATACGTATAAAGTTGGTTCTAATATGTTACTCAGTAAAATAAGTTATGATTATTCTTCTTCTGCGTTAAATTGTTAAAAGAGATTATTTTATAGAAAATGATTTATTCAAGTTGGTTGAGTTTTCCTTTCAGGTCACAGTCCAAATATGAAAGAAAATACATCAATTACCTTTTCACGATATGATCGTTGATTAATGACAGTTATTACTAATTTATTTAGAATTCTCAACTGCAAATCAATAAATCTAAGAGAGCATGTTGTGAATTTATTGGCGATAGCAAGAATTAGTATTAAAATTACAGTAATAAAAAACCAAAATTGTACATTATAATAAAAATATGATGATAAGGCGAGGAAAAGTCACGGATGTTTAAATTAAATTAGTTTCATAACTCAATTTCCTAAACATATTGTTTTATACCCTCTTTTAATCAATTATGCTGACTTGATTTTACTGTAAATACCGTCTTTGATTCATTAACAGTAAACATTGTCATTAAGTCAGTTGGTAGTTGCAAGTCATGAAATATAAGGAATTTATAATTAACGGAAATTGATTAAGAATCAGAACAATGGCGTATATTTAACAAACTATTTGAAAAGTTGCAGTAAGGCTTTATGGAAATATGGGACATAAAAACATTTGGTATTTTCACTAGTTTCGGTATTTGCATTTTTGTGGGAGTATATGCATTTTTGTCAAAGAAGTATAGGTATTCAATCATTCATTTGGCCAAAACTTAAATTATTTTGCTCCGCCACTTTTTACCATATCATCCATCCTTACCCATCTTTCTAAGTTATTGTCCCTGATGATTCCTAAGGCACTCCAGTCGACGAGGTTTTATTTTTATGTACAAAAGGTACAGAAGAGAATTATTCATACTGTTTCGATGCAGGCAGATCTGGATTCAGTTATGGCCGGTAGTAATCTTAAGGACAAAACAGCCACTTCA
Source organism: Druceiella hillmani (assembly GCA_039881145.1). Lineage (NCBI taxonomy): Eukaryota > Metazoa > Arthropoda > Insecta > Lepidoptera > Hepialidae > Druceiella > Druceiella hillmani. Next base: position 33,990,768 of record JAYKKI010000018.1, on the reverse strand, counting down.
TTTACATCTGTCTGGCAATGTATATAGGACAATGCCAATGTATATTGGGACAATCATTCTCTTTCACAAAAGTTAAAGCAAGTTTGGTGGATTATTATAGATTTATATTTCCGTTTTTACAAATATTACTGTTAATTATTAAAAAGACGAGTTTGCATTTTCCCGGTTTTTCTTTGTATCTCAAATACTATTAATGTAATAGTAAAAGAACGTGTTTTTTTAGTTAATATGTCATTATGAAAAAAATTGGAAAAAGTACGTATTCTTTTGATGGGTTTTATAAATTAAAGGAATTAATATGACCAAGAATTTATTTTCTATTTACAGAATCATGTAACTATAAATATGAAAGAAATGCCATTACAATGAAAAAATAACAGGGAAAAAACAAAACACAAAAGCTGGATACTAACATACTTTATTCTCATTTCAGTAGATCACTTGAATAGCTTTTCATACAAAAATGGGAAGCAAAGTGATCTCGTGCTGATCCATCTCAATTGTTCTCGCGGAAATGTTAGTAGCATTGTATGTACACCACATGTTCTATGTTCTTTTCCCTTCTTATACACATTAATATATTTACTGATTTCCCCGAGGATAACAATTTCTTTGTTTGAACAAGATAAATGGATGTGCGTATAATGAATCCGACCGTTTATACATACCTCAATGATAATATACCCATTATGTTATTACTGTTAAACAGTGAGTCGGTAGTTGTTCTTTTTGTTTACTCCTTAACATGAGAGGCTATCGATATATTTAATTATCAATTTGTCAATGAAAGTCACCTGGGCGAAATACGGAAAATATTCGTAACACGGACGGGATTGTTTTTGCAGTAAATGGGAAATAACGTGTAAACACATATGTTGATATAGTTATTGAACTACTTCCATTCAAATAATTTTGTTGATAGCCATCTCATAACGAAAGTTGGTCAAAGCAGCCCTAGCGTTACAGGACTAAAATAACATTTTAAAAAAATATGTTATATTTAGAATATAAAAAAAGTAAACAATTCTATGATTGGCATTATACGTCAAGCAGACATATTATATTTAATGAATGCATTTAATTTAATGCACTATCTACAGTGCTTAACTGGTCGCATTCCAAAGAGAAAAGCTTTGGAAATCTCGAAATACATAATAAAGGACATTGCTCGTGCGAACAACAGGGCACAGTTATTAGTTAATGAAAAACAACTATGTTGATTCACCACAACTTATTGCTTGAACCATTGAGTGGTTACAACATTACACGATAATTTCATACGGTTAGTGATCTTCCAGTATTTGCCTAATTTTGAGCATTTCGTAGTACCAAGAGTTCTGTGTTTCTTATCGCCATATGATAAAGAGTTGTTGAATAGCAGATAAATTATTCAAACCCCAATACACAGGTTCATTTTTTTTATCAAATTTTGTATTTTCCTTGTGTGAACCTATATAAATTGTTCACAAAAGGGGAAGTTTTTCACAATATCTAAATTGTTAACTATTTTATCCCTTCATATTTAAATTGATTGTGAATGAACTATCTCTGGATGAAGGATGTCAAAAGATCAGGCTGCTTATATTAAGGAATGGTTTTAACTTTGATTTTTTTGGCATTTGATGTATTCGAAATACTTCATCTTTATTCACAAACGTTGTAATATATTTTATGACTATTTACTTCTTAATTTTAATTCACCATTAAATTAAATTACTTGATGTAGTATCATTTCTACTTTATTTCAATTTTTAACCACGACCTAGGTTTCGTTGTATGACAACATCTTTAGGTGGACAATTTGTAAAGATTGACACTCACAAACTTCCAAAAGCGTTTAAATATTATATAAAATAATAGCCGAAGTGGGGTTTGTGCGGGTTTTCCCACTGTTTACGTTTGTGAGTTTATGAAAGGGGAGCGGTGTAGTTTTTATTATATTTTCGAAAGTTATACAATATGTAAATATATCGGTGACGATAATAAATTGATGTTATTCTACGAGGTTATACAATTTGAATTGTTCAGGTGTACGAAAGAAATTAAATGGATTTTATTCTCAGTAATACATTTATACAATGGCAAGGGCACATGATGGTTGGAACAAGGTTATACAACTAATTATACATATGTTCAATTTTTGTTTTTCTTTTATGGCGTGTCTCATTAGATGTGTAGCTGGGCTGAAATAATATGAAGTGTACTGCAGTATCAAAGTTGTCTAACTATATTATGTCTAGAAGATATTAAGTATGGGTGATGACATTTTATAAATTTGTTCATTTAATATATTAACCTTAGTATCTCTTTTATGTCTATTTATTTTTAAAGTATCTGGGATATTAAGTTTATTGTCTTTTGTATTTACTTGTAATATACAGGGAGCATTGTTGATACGAAGGTAATGATTATTTTCAATAAGGTGTTTTGCAAAGTGTAATGTGTCTGATTTGTTATTTAGCCAGCTAGAAATGTATTCTTTGTATTTAAGTTTATAGATACCACTCTTCTTATATTTATCTGTTTCTTCTTTTTAAAAATGAGGGGTTCACCCGAGTTATTTAAAATTCTATAGGAAAATGTGATATTATTTACATTTTTATTATTAGTTAAAAGTTTTCCTAGTTACACATCTAATGAGACACGCCATTAGTGGTTCGTTACCTATATATGGGATGGATGTATAATCATTTTATTATTACTTGGCACAACCGGAAATACTTCTTGGATTAGTATTTTTCGTGATTTATTTCGATACAGTTTTGTAACAATTGATGGTTTATAATTATTATATATTGCGATTTATTTTATAGTTTTTATTTCTTTACGTAAATTAGGTTTTTCTAATGGGATGGTTAAAGCTCTGTGAATCGTCGAATGGAAGGCTGCTAATGAGTTGATTGATGGGATGACTATTTATTTTATGCAGTGTTAAATTAACTGACACTAACTTGGTATCCAGGTGAACAGATTTACTACGATAGTACCCAGTGTTAACGTATAACAATTAGTTTTTGACAACTATATCTAAGCATAGTTGTACAATAATTTAATAACAGATTTTAATTACAATTTAAAGTTTGCGTACATTAGCGAATTATGCGTTGGAGACAATTGTGTGGTGGTATATTCGACTTGCAGTATGGTACTCTTTAATTACCAAACAATTAACAATATTTGGGAAACGGACTATAAATGATTTATATTTAATTTTGACGTTTTTTTTTATTTAGCATACCCAAGGTCTTCATTTATAAACGGCAGGAAATGTGGACCGTAATATGTACTACTTTAAAAATGTCATGTATAAATGGAATGTTTTAAAAATTTAGAAGTTTTCGTATTAAAAATGCAAACGTGCAGTAAGAAATGTCGCCTGTAGTAGACTAATATTGAATTACAACTTACAGAAACCGCCTGGCACTTGCGTTCGTTTTGGACATGATAATAATGAGAAAATAATATAAAATTTCAGAAATGTATTGTACTGATTTCCTCTCGTAAAGTGTTATTATAACTAATCATTAATGGTGAATATATATATATATAGTTTTCATTGAAACTGTATATCAAAAAATACTGCACAACTTACTTTTGGCAATGTTAAGGACCTATTCTTTATTTTTGTATCTTCTATGCGTACTGCAAAATACGTTATTCTTCAATTTTAAATGTATTACATTGAACAAATATTTATATGAACTAACCGCGAAGACCGTTCGCGGAATAGTTTCGTAGCGAACAAATTTTCTGTGACGAATCGCCCGTCGACATCTTGAAAGTTTCAGGCGACTCCCTTACCTTGAGATTCTTATCGGGATTAAGTTCAAAATATCATATTAATTTTCATTAAGTTTCCCTAGAAACATGTATTCGGTGCAAAATTATAAGAGGAAATTTGAAGTTAAATTATGCTATTTTTGATAAGCACCGTACTGTACGTATTTGGTTACATGCTATTAAATGAAACTTGAAAGTTATAGTTTTGTTTCAATAATATCTTAATTTAACTCACTTGTATATTACGCCGATGTCTATACAGATTCTTTTCTGTTACAAATTCATCTTTGAATACGTTTAAAATGACACACTAAATAAGGGTCATATATATTTATATGATAATTAAAAACAAATACCTCCTACAATTCAGATAAGCAATTAGGTATACTTTATTTTGGGTAAAAGTTAAATGCTATATATTTTATTTAGTGTATTGGAAGTATTGCAAATAGAAAACTAGTTTTGAATTTATACGGTAAAATTAAAAAAAATAACCCAATCACATACGAGTAAACTGTGAGGATAGCGTACATATTTTGGGTCCTTATGAGCATTTAAGAGAATAATATTTAACATTTTTTTAACATAAACATAATATCTACAAGGCATAAAATATGGCGTATATAAAGAAAAACATAAAATCGAGGATAGTTGCTAAAATTTTCCTCTAATCGTCCTTTTAGAATTTACCAATCCGGTCTTTTCCATGATTTTTAATTCAATGATTTCGGAAGTAGGTATGCCTATTAGGTAGTTAAGCCTGGTAGGCTTATTTTGAAATACATTTTTAAATAAGTATTTTAAAATTATGAAAATATAAAAAAATTTAATATTCCTCGTGACACATCCTTTTTAGTGGAACGCAAATGACATAAACAATCATAAAAATGTTTGATTAATTATCTACTTCCCAATTCCAATATGAATATTTTGGAAAAAATAGCTGGTGCAAAATATACAGGTTAATGTATATTTTGTACCAGCTATATATATATATATATATATATATATATATATATATATATATATATATATATATATATATATATATATATATATATATATTAATGAATCAAGTTTCCACATCGTATATTATCTGAGAATTTAGGCTGGGACAAGCATACAAGAATAATCTATTTTTCCTTTTGAACCCTAAAAATTTTCGATTTTGCATGCATTGTATATCCGGTTTTAACTTTCAAAGTTTTGTTGGTTGCCTATCATCGTATTGATACTATTAGTAATATTAATTATAATGAATTGGACTTAAGTTTCACCTAAAGGAATTGGACACTTACCGTTCCTATATACGTGATAACTTATTAATAAATTTTCCTGCATTTTTGAAAGACTTAAAATATAAGAAGCTATCTATAATTTTCATAGAATTTAATATACAGATTCTGCCAAGATTTGGATATAAATTGCTGGACTCGAAGCACAGAGTGCTAAAACATCCAAGCACCCAGCACCAAGTCGTATCATTTTTTCAGAATAAATATAGAACAATATAGGTATTGACCAATTTTAGTTTTAGTATTTGGTTATAAAGAAAGATGAATATTTTCAGAATACGAGTTATGAAATAGTGGCTACACAATTTGTTAATTATTAATTTGTAATTTGCACGTTACCTAATATTATGGTTTCGTTACGTTAAGACCTTTCACAAAGCAGATGAAGTCCAATTCCAACATTGAATTCAACCTTTTTACAGCACCCTTGTTTTGTCAGATATCAAAGACGAGTAAAGGAGATACGAATTTCCTGTTTCTCGTGAGATTTTTCCGCCCCCTTGATGACATTTTTGTTATATTTACAGATATGAACTTGATTACCTTTGCTATTAGCCCACCTGAAGATGTAATACAAAGAAAGCTAGGTCGTGGTAAAGAACTTAAAGAAAGTAGAAATAATGCTACTTCATGTAGTTTCATTTAATTGTGATATATGAACTTCAAACAAATGAAGACCGTGAAATGAATTGCTAGTTCAGGTCAGATATCGTGATATAAATAACAGATATTCAGACAGTGTCAAAGTACCTCCCAGTTATATGTCAAGGTGACACTGAACTTTCTAGATAGAAATTGCTGTTCCATGAAACTGCTATGTCTAACTTTCAGCAGCAGCTTTCATATCATAGGATAATGTAAGCGCTCCAGAAATAAATTTAACTCATTAATGGCATTTATTATTCACAACAGAGCTGTCTATAATTTTTTGCGCCCTATATGTCAAAAAGTTAAAAAAAAGGAATTGTATGATCCTTTCAGGATATAACATTGCTTCCTGATAATCAATCTTTGGTTAATGATTAAAATATAATGTAGAGGATGACGAAGAGCGGGTTGGGCTTTCGTTAATAATTGGGGAAATCTATCGGATTTGAGGTTTGTCAATCGAATTTGACCGAATGAGGTTCAAAATAAATCCTAATTAACCTTCACAAATTAATGATTAGTGTCGCTCTGTACTTCGTTTACTTTCGTCTTTAATGTTCATATGTAGGCATCATTATTCAGACATAACTGGATGTATAACATAAATCCTTTAAAGAGTAAACCAAGACAACAATACCGTCCTAATATGATGCATCCTTTTTAATTACGAAAATATTTGTCTTTCAGATGTTATCGCATTCAGTGATAGTTTATATTTAAAATATTTGTATTTGAAATACTAGGTAAAATATAAACTCACTTTTAAAACGAAATACATGCAAATCAAGAAAAGACATAAGACTAAAAACGTCTCGCGGCATCAAGTATCAAGTAAGTTTAGACCTACTTACATATATTTATTTATTTGGCGCCACGTAAAAATATGAGGCGTTATTCGAAGCCACAATAAATTTCAAATTTATCTAATTTTAGCAACTATTTACTAAACTTAGGTTAAGTTTATTTGTTACCAGTTAAAATAGTCTAATAAATTAGAAAGAATGAGGCGGGATATGTCAAGAAATGTTGATGAAAGTAACATTTGGTATTGATAAAGAGAACGGCAATAAAGTTATATGTGAAGTAAAGTTGGATAACGAGATTTTATAATATTTAAAATAGTTTGTTAATTTCTGATGAGTGAAATTACAAGTTAATGCTTTTAAAAGTTTTGAAATGTAGTAGAAAGTATATATAATGGCGCACTATATTTATACATTATACAAAACAAAAATTGGTTAAGTAATAGGAATATCATGTGATTGAAATTAATTCGTCATGGAACATTTGCCGAGAATTTTTATTACTAAATTAAAATTAAAGACATTTGACATGCATATTATTTCGGTTATAACCTAATTGTGAAGATAAAAAACAAGTATATGACTGTTCAAAATGTGAAATATCCCTTCAATTTTATAATCTAATTTTATTAGAAAAATTTTGAACTAGTAAAATGTTAACACATTTCTATTTTATTTTTCACAATTCCAAACTTCTTATTCCTGAACATTGTATAATTTTCTATGAGTTCTTTCTTAATGTACATGCTATCAATCACTTGAAAAAAATTAAAGCACTCGGAATGTATTGTCGATTATTAAAATACTTACCAAAAAAAATCAGAAACGTTTTACACTACCTTGATTTCTTATCACTATCCATATAAATAGATAAATTATTTGTTGAATTAAACATATTGTAACAATTTTTACACCTGTCTAATTTGTTTATGATACTAAGTTCTATATATAGTTAATTGAAAGAAAATATTCATAAAGTAATGAATTCACTTGTTGTATGTATGTACATGTTAAAATTTACAATAAGTCTTTAATAAATTAATCAGTTATAAAATTCTTTCTATAGTTGTAGCTTCAAAATAATCTTATGGCTTGCTCACACTACCTTTACATGGATAATTCATGTCATAAAAAGATAGAAAATATTACACAAATTGGAAAATAAATTATGAAAGCGTCATTTACAATACCGAAAAATATAAAAGTTGTTAAAAGTATGCAAGGAATTGGTAGATGTAGAAAAACTCTTATTGCATCTCAGAGAACTCTAATCTTCCATACTGAACTTTCCAAGATAAAACATATTAAATAGAAATGAGGCAAATTGTATTAATTTTCAACCCTCGCGTCATCTTTTGCATGGTTTGAGAAGCTGCCATTTTGAATAAAACTATCTGCATGTGATATTTTTCTAGGTTCAAAAATCGGAAAGAAACGTAGGTATAAACATATTACGAAGTGGCTCATGTGAAAGCGCTTAACTGCGGCATCCAGATTGTTACTTTCTGCATAGGAGGATTAATCCAGGGCTGTAACTAAAGAGAACATAAAAAGTTATCATTACAAAGAAATGATAAGTATGGTGGCAAAATACGACAGACGCAGTTGGTAATCAGAATCAGTTAGAGACTAAATAATGGACTCGACCAGTGAATCAGTTTTGATTTGTTATTTTATTTGTAAAATATTTCTGGAACAAAGAAATTTTAAAAAATGTAATAGATATTAGAGAATAATAAAAATTAAATGAAATCTCTCGTTTCGACGACTCTACTCGTAAAAACGTGAATATAACGAATCTTTCCAGGGGTTTCTGATTCTAAAGCATTGTTGCGAATTGCTAGACCAATAGAACTGACCAAGTGTAAACTGAATTTGAGCCATTATTATGACATAACTCTGTTTTCCTTCACAGACATGAAAATATTCTGAATATCTGTGACATCGAAGCATATATAAAGTCCGTAGCAGTTTTGTGTTATGAGCGTGTAACCTTTGTGTTTACACTAATATTTTGATCATGTCAATGAAGTAACTAAAGTAAATAGTTCAATGTTTCATATAATGTACAACGCGTTCTTAAAATTGTTAATATGTATAAAATTTAAATTCAAGCAACGTTGCTTGGATTTAAATTTTATTTAGAATATAACGAGTAAAACAGAACTAGTGTGTTCGCAAACCGTGGGACCTACGGCGCTCCAGCAAGGATTCCGTCCTCTCTTCATGTTGCTTCTATTGGACGAGTCGCTTAATAATAATTTATTTTGAGCAGAATGATATTCACGATTAGTTTAATTTCATTGATAAAAAGTATATCAAATATCAATCAAGCAAAGACGGAGCTATTCTATGGTTATATTAATTTTTGGTGTTCCCTACCTCAAAAAAAGGAAAAAGGCACCCTTATAGGATTATTTTTTTGTTCGTCTGTCTGTCTATCAAGATATATATATATATATATATATATATTTATATATATATATATGTATATATATATATATACATATATATATATATATATATATATATATATATATATATATAGTATTTTCTATAAGTATTTTGTTTTCTCTCTCGTATAATGACAATGATACAATTTACATCACTGGAAAAACTGTACAATTTACAATAGTGAAAACTATAAAGATATTACTTATACAAAAGATATTATTTTGTTGTGAGCACTCTGTTTAAGTTACTGCTTTCCTTATATTTACCAAGATAATTTAAGATCAAATACAAAAGTTGTGTCTTTAACATTACTTAATGAAGCATTGTAATTATTTTGCTTCAACATGAAAGAAGTTGCACAATTTTTTTATAAATGTCCGTTACGTTTCTCGCGCATATATAACTCTCCGTTATTCTACAAAATAAGATAATTTAAAAAAGAATTACGGATGTGAAGTAAACGTATTAGATAAAGATATTTTAAATAGATAAATGTTTTAAAAGAAGCAACGGTCGTGCTATCATTTTCATTAAATGCCAAGCATAGTGTAATGATGGTATTTCTCGCATTGAAATGTTTGTATTGTCTATATTTTGGTACGCAAGAGTGGCATTAACAGATTTTAAGTCGCGAGTGCAGTTTAGCACCAATGAAAATTTTGGACACTTTTTTGCTACGAATTTAACGGATGGACACTGAAAACAACGTATTTGAAATTGTTTGATTAAATAATTTGAAAAATATTGCTTGCGATTATTGATTATAAAAAAAAACGATTTCAAAAATTTCTCACCTGAATAATTGTGTTATTTGGTTTACGCAGCAATCGTGCGCGCTTGCGTGCGTTCGTGCATACGTGCGTGAGTGCGTGCGAGCGTGCGTGCGTGAGTGCTATTATGATTGTTCTGATTTTACGCATCTTCCGATAATTCTCCGACTTGATCCACGTTATTCTATTTATTTAACGGCTAGCGTTTACTTAAAGTAAACGTTAGATATTTGCTTCATTCACAATTTTTATTTGTCAGTCATATTTTTCTATGCCGCCGGATATTAGCTTAGTCGGCAAAACCGCAGGATGCTCATGTTCACAAGGGGAAAGTAATGACATTATCTGTTCAGAGTGAGATATTTAGTCAATAAAGTTGCATAACCACAAAAGTTTTAAAATGCTACATTACTTGTACTTACGCTGGACGATACGTATCATTATCGTCCAGCGTAAGTTCATTAATGACTGTCGATATTTAAAGACATCTATGATTTTTAATGTACCGTATCGAAACTGAAAACAGAGCACTCATTGAACCACTCGTTATATGTTCGTCTGTGACGTATTATGTTATCAAATACCATGCTACATAGGATTGAATTTTGATGTACTTGTAACTATGCTAAGAAATGTCACAAACATAGACGTAAAATGAAAAATATGAATAATACATTATAAAGGTAAATTTGTATGGAACAAATGAGTCACTAGATTTTTCATTGCTTTCTATCCTGTCATAGTATTATATCGAAGCGATAAGTGATAGAGTGAACCTTACAATTACAGTACACAACTTGTATAGCGCGAGTTCGAATAGCACTTGACCACTTTTTTAATACTTTTTTTAAGATCCTGTATTTTATACCTATTCCAAAGGACAGCAGAAGCAGCACTTAAATTTACGTTTCTAATGAAATTAAATATCTATTTAAATTTTCGTTTTAATTTTACGTCTATATTGATGCAAATACTTCGCATAACTCTTCTGCTCAAATAAATTCAATCTTCTTGCTGAGAGAGATTCTATCCACCTTCAGTGGCCATCGGTTAGTTTTTTGAATGCTTACATGCTTGTGTAAATTAGTATCTTCCAGTAAACTTATTTAACTAATATATCACGCAGTTACAGTAGGAAAAAGTAAATAGTCAATGGAGTTTCCTTGCGTCATCCATACGTTTAAAGTTCAAATCATTCCAAAGTAGAAAATAAGATTATTTTGTCTTATTTTCTCGTAGCGACGTAATAACCTATTTCATTTTAAAAAATTAAAATGGCGTTGGTAATGTTTAAATTTGTGATATAAAAAAAATACATGTTTTATAATTATTATATGTAAAATGGATACTATATCGTTAAAAAGTTCCAAAATGGATAATAAGATAGTCATTAATTTTATGACGATAAGTGAGAAACGATAAATAATGATTAGCAGAAAAAGGAAATCGACCTGCGCATTTATAGCTTAAGATGTAAAATCAGGCTTAAACAATTATTGAAATACTAACAGAAAATAATAAGCGCTACTCAGTCAATACCTACGCTAGTGGCGCACAAGTCTAGATAACTTATCGCGCACAAGTCCATAGGGCAATATGGTGGCGACAGATTGCAGTGGAAGGGTACGTCAATGAGTGAGTAACCAAAATGGGCACACACGTGATAGCACATGTAGTGACCGTTGCAAATGTACGACTTTAAGTGCTCTTTTAATTATAGAATTGTGGATCCTTTAACATTCTAACTCCACGAAATATTATAATTATTTCGGTTTTACGTTAACGGGATTTTCAATTTGCTTTTGTGAATTTAGATAGTTATGACTACGTAGGTAGCTAAGGTAAAAAGTAAAAATATAGCTTAGTCAAAGAAAACTAAAGACGAGTTTTATGACTAAAAACTACTAGAGGAATTGAATAACTAAAGTAGTCTATAGATATTTATTATATATTTACTTTTAGTTTCATGACATTGCTTTGATATAATATCTACGTGTCTTCGCTACAAAAAGGGTTGAAATAAAATGATATAAATAATTAAAAACCTTTAAAGCACGACTGCGTGAAACAATTGAAGTGGAAAGTAAAAAGGCAAAAAGTTATAGGAAACAGGTCATCAAGAATCCTAGCAATAGATTGCAAAATTTTCAACCATGACATTTTTTAGGATTGTCAAATAAATATCCTGTAATTCCTTGCTTTTTACATTTCAGTTAATTTTTTACGCAGTTTAATTTTTTTAAATATTAATTTTTGACATGAAACATTTTAACATCAAGGGCTGCGACATCTGCAAAATAACTTAAATAAAAATTTTACCCACTTTTGAAGACGAAGTTCAGTGATTATAATCTACATATTATTATATCTATTTTATATTCGCACGACTTCATTCCTTAACTAGTTTTTTATGTAATAAAAACGGATTTATGTGGTTTAGGTGGAAAAAAAGTCATATATTCTTTTTAAATATTAGAATCGAGAAAAGTAAAATGAAGTGTTGATTTTTATATTATCTTTAATTTACATTTGCTTTGTACGAAATTTATCTTTATAAATGTAAATATACATAATAATGCAATACAGCTACAGTAAGTCAAACAATAACTGATAAATTAAACTTTTTTTAAGAGTTTGTTAGAAAATTAAATTATTTTATTTAATTTTATAAAATTTGGATCCTTAATAATTAATTCGATACAAGTCAAAGGTGTCACGCAGCGTTTAGTGTTCTCTATAAATCCTTTAATGTAGTACTGAGCTGGGAAGGGATTATTAAGATGCCAAGTTATAATGAAAAGTAAAAATGTAAGTATTTAAAAACAACTTGACGACGATTTACATAAAAAAAGGAATAAATTTTTCAAAAGACCAGATGATACCGATTTGTTTCTCTCACCGGCCCAACTACTGAAGCTAATACAATAAACCTCGCAGTGAACCATTTCTATTTTTTCGTTTGTAACTTAAAAGGGGAAAAAACCAGAGTCTACCCTTTCAAAACTATTAATAAATATTTCAAAATCAATATACTTATTTCGACGAAATGTATTTTTTATGGAATATATGTATTTATACTGTATGAAACACAGAGTTTTTCACCCAAAATGCGATCGATGCATGGCATTAACGAAAAGACATTGCCAGATTATCAAAAGGTTTAATGGATTATAAAAGCGTACTATTTTTATTTCGCCCAAAACCTTTAGGTGAACTTATGGCTAAAATCAGAACGGTCAAATGTTAAAGTTATGCAAGGGTATCGATATTTAAAACAGAAATTAAATTTTCATCAGAAGGGAATATTTATTTATTGGCTTTTTAAAATATCTTTTTGATAACCTCTCCTGCTCAAACACAAACTTTTAATAAAGCGTCATGAAATATTTTGACTTTATTAAAGAGGTTAGGTCTAAAATAAATTATTGACCTAATTGTATTTTTAATATCAATGAGTTTGGTTTTATAACAGTGCACAGCAAAAGCTATGAAATACTTTTTAGCAGTTGGGTGCTATCACCTCAGCAGAGTGAAGTGTATTAAGTATCGTCTTGAAAAGTAATCTCATCGTCTTATGGAAATTATACCCACCTCCCCCCTTTTTATTTTTCCTGGAAAAAGAATGAAGGTGGAACTATACGATAGGGTACTGCGGGTGCAGGTCTTGCTTGTATTTTTTCGGGCTGGATGCAATTATATATTTGAAATATTCAGATGTTGGTATATTTGGTTGTCCCAAATTTATTACTTTTATATGTCTAATAACTGATTTTTAAATTTAGTATTAACATAACAGTCTCTTATAGCATTTTTTATTTAAACGCTCCTACTGTTTTCGGGTTCAATGTCTCTTTTCAGTATCGTAATCTTGCTGTTGTAATAGAACCATTATAAAGTTTTTTGATATTTATAATCATATAAGATATCACCACATCAAAGTCTAAGCTTTTACTTTATTCAATATTTTGATACCAGTGTAATAATTTTCACTATTAGAGAATCAAATTTAATTTAATAAAATGCAGGTAAATTAGCGCAAAAAAAGCGAAGAAAATTGAAAACTATCAACAACTGGAATAGAATAGATAACGCGATTGCAATTAAAACACTCTCGTTGTGGTCAACACCTCGACTTGTTAAATTAGTTCTCCACATGCAACTGGTCCATAATCATTAAGAGAACGACACAGCGTTTGCTCAGCTATCGACATCCAAACAAACGCGTTCCCACAGATGGTGTTAACGAGATAATGATTGCGAACGGCTCTTTAGTAATTAATTAATTTATAAACATTAATCTAAATGGAACTTAATGCTAATCCCCGATTACAAGAGCAATTTAATGTACAAATTGACCTCTACTTTTTTCCACTTATGCAAAATATGCAGATATTGTGAAAAACCGTATACTTTTATACTTCTATAACTTTCTTGTTATTTAGATAATATTGGTTTTCCCTTTTTTTATTTACCATCTAATATTTAACTTCCTTCTCGAAAGTATTTCAATATCTTTGTGAAAACCATGATGTAATTTGTTATACAAAGGCAAATGTTAGAGCTTCACTATATAATAAAACAATTAGTCTATATTCATTTTATTTATTCATTAAGTGCTGTGTTGTTACTCATATCTGCAATAAATGGAACAAATATCACTAAAAATGGTCAAATAACTGTTGCTATTTTAGACTGTTAGGATCAAACAAACTTTCGTAAAAGCAAACTTTCATATAATATAATGGTCAAAAAAATACCCACGATTTTTACAAAGAGTTTGAATTAAAAATTTAATCTTGATGACAAAAGTAACCGCATGTAATGTTTCAATCTTAAGTTTCGTCTTCTCGCGATATTATTGCTAAGGATATCAAATGTAGTTTAAAAGGGTACAACTACAAAAGAAAAGGTTGTATAAATATTTTAACTGCCCGATATCATCGGTATACTTAAACCAAGTATAATTTGTTAGATAAAACATACATATCAGACAGTTATGACTGGTAGCTAAAATCGAACCAATCACTCAGATTGATTTTTTTTAAATAATTTGAAAATTTAAAAGAGAACAATTTGTATTATGCCTGCGAAAAGCTAGGTCGTTCTAATAAACCATTGTCCTTTATCCATGTGATATTACATTTTCTTTCTCGGATTCTTTTAAATATTTAATATATTTGACGTTAATTATGTAGAAATTCATTATTCACAATTAAATGAAACTACGTTATGTAGTATTATTTCTACTTTCTTTAAGTTCTTTACCACGACATAGGTTTTGTTGTATTACAACATCTTCAGATGGGCTATTAGCAAATATCTTTGTTAATAGCCCACCTGAAGATGTTGTAAAACAACGAAACCTAGCTCGTGGTAAAGAGTTTAAAGAAAGTAGAAATAAGACATCACGTAGTTTCATTTAATTGCGGATTCTTTTAGTTATTAATGCAGATGTTGAGATAAGTTTTTTAAATTGTTTGTATTAAGTGAAAAATTGAAAGGTAATGCCTAATAATTGACCATCAATTACGTAATTACAAGTAGTAGAATAAAATTACTGGAGATCGATAAGAGATGTAACGGAATTTTGTTTTCAAATATTCGACTACAATTTTAAATTTCCTGAATTAATCTGGAAAATAATCATCATTATCAGTTCCTGTCGCTCCGGTCGGAGCATAGGGCAGACGTAAAATTTCTCCATTTTGTGCGGTCAGCGGCCAGTTGCTTAACCTCTCTCCAGGTCTTTCCAGCTGTCTTTACTTCTTCCTGAAAATAATGCTTCAAGAAAATTAATATCTGGAAGCACACATTTTTATTTCGTGTAGTCCTTACTTGTTAGTTTTCCACATACTTTAGATTAGCTTGAATATTGAGCCATTCGTGTCAATTAAACACAAAGGGAATTAATAACTTTTACTGTTGAAGGTTAGTAGTCCATCCTGACTTCTTACGGATACGATTAAGTTTTATGAGTTTTTTTTCATAAATACTTGTTATTTCATGAATATTACCATCGGTTTTATTTTAATTAACAAAAATTATCTGTACAATAAATACAACGTGTGTCGAGAACGATTTTCAAATTCACAAAAAGCATAAAATGTGATTTTTTTATAGTTAGTTATATTTTTCGTGAAATTTGAAGAACATCTCTAAACCTAATGTTTATTGTTTTTCTTCGGTCTATTAAAGTACTATTTACTTTAATATCCCGATACGATACGAAAACTTGCAGTATAATGTTGCTCAGGAAAAACATTCTTGGACCTAATCTCGACGCAACTAAAATTTTGGTTTTACCATTTCTCAGTAAATTTGTACGCATAAATATATACTAAAATATAATTGAAGCCACTACAGTCTACTAAAATCGTACAGATTTTAGTAGACTCTAGTGGCTTCTTTTATAAATATACACAACTGAAGTACCATAATAATCAAATCATTTGTATGCTAATTTTGACGAATTTAGGCAAAAACATGTTACACAAAGTAATCAGAACGCATATATTTATGTGTATGTGGGCGCGTGTGTGTTTACACATATATATTTAAATAAACATACACACATACGCACATGCACATTGCCACACACACACATATGTGTATATATATGTATATATATATATATATATATATATATATATATATATATATATATATATATATATATATATATATTCTATGACGATCTGGGATAATATTGGGAGAATTGTATAAAAGTTTTTGCATGAATCCTTAAAAAACAAAATAAACAAAACTTCCCTGCTTACAAAATTAATCGAATTTTGTATGAAGTTTAATTGATTCACTCAGGAGAGGTGATAATAATTTAAAATATATAATATGGAGATCTAAAACCAAATACAATAAGTATTTGGTTTTGGATGTGATATTAGCTTTTAACATCCTGTAAATAAGACAAAATTTATCAAAGGATGGATTGAATTTAATGCAATAGAACATCCCTGTTATGCTTCAGCGAAGAGGCGGCGGCATAAATTAGGCTGTTGTATTGATGGAAATTTAATGTCCAGGACGGCAGAGATGATCTAATGCTTTTGTAATGGCTGTTTCCCCCAACGTTTAACGTCAGTGTTTCAAAGAATTGCATTTTAATCTGCAGAATTACTGTCGCTTCACGTAATATGACGTAACATCATTTGAGTGCGTTTCACAAATTTAATCACACATTATAAGGGAAAAATAAAATGTAACTTATACAGTCACGATATAAGAAAAGAAAAAAATATAAAGATATATAAAAAAGAAAAAAAATACATGATTGTTTTTTTTTACATATGTAATTATCACATATATTTGTTTACATTGCCCGCGAATGTACATATGCTTAAAGGAAGCTTTTTTTAATACAACTCCGATTACTTCAGAGTATCTTCAAAGTAAAATATTTCCATAGATGGCCACACAACATTTTTTTAGCCATAACGCCCAAGTAAAATTGGTAACCTTCTTTAACAGGCTATGTAATTTTGAAATGCAGTAATAAAAAAAGGGAGAGGAATTTAAATATTCATTACCATTAATTTTTTCTAGCGCATAAAATACTCGTACGAATATTGAAACTTGCTATGTGTTACTTGGAAAAACTGTAAGTTTTAGTTACTTAAAAATAAACCAGATGTTAAATTTATAACTATTTTATTGTTTTCCTACGTAGATGGGTAACAATCGATTCACTTTCTCATCGATTGCAGTCATTGTCTAAAAATTAATTCTTTTGCAGGTGTTTTTCTGCAACATTTATTGTTATTGTTGTTGTTGTTGTCATGTCCACATAAGATGAAGAATATCTCATATGGAAAAATGGTTGTCAGAGCCTCGAAAGGTTGGACTTCTTCCAGTCCCGCTTCGATGAGCGGCCGGGAATTGAACCCTAGTCCTCGCGGTGTGCGGTCATGCGCTCAACCCAACACACCACGGAGACAACCACTCTGCAACATTTGGGAAAGCAATTTTAACTTTGTTTGGTGCCACAAAAATATCACAATTTGTAGAAATAAGTGAAAAGAGCAGTATGCGAGTTGGAGATTATATAATAAAGGAAAACTTTCTAACAAAAAGTATATAAAGATTCATATTAATATGGAGCAATTTCTGTCATTTTTATTAAACTAAAAAATATTGAAATGACGTGCTCTTTCGAAGAGAAATTGTGCCTGTTTTTCCAAAAAACGAAATACATTTTTTATTTACTTTCATCGCTCTGGGGATCGTCCCTTTATTTCAGGATAGTGACAGCATGTCCAGATCCGGTCGGTTGTTATAAAAATAAACAAAGCATTTTAATAATCATTATTAAATTGTTAATGTTATTTGGTTATTTGGGAATATCGATTACTCTGATGTAGTTTTGTCTCGCCAAATTGTTAGATTTCCATTAACTGAGAGATTTTAAGATGAACAAACATTAGCATATTTTGTGCTAATAATGTTTTTACTTATAAACAGATATTTTATCTCCGTCCATCATTTTTTATTTGTACACTGCTTTTGAAGAATATCTTTGTTGAATATTACTACTGAGTTAGAAACGCCTATATATATGGTTTCAAATTAGGAGTAAAAGGACTTCACCGAAAAATATTTCTTGAAGTCTATGCTAACTTTCTTGCTGACTTATACTACACCGAAGTCATAAAAAAAGTATAGCACTAAAACCGCCCCGTCTTTAAACAATTTTCCCGCAAACTTTAGAAAATTACGTGACAGATGAAGACATTGTAATTTGGAAAGAATATAACAATTAAAATATTCCATTTTCAAAATAATAATTTAAATTAATAATGGATTAAGAACGTGTAGCCACTTCCAAGTATTTTATTATTGTCTGTGTGAAGTAACTCTCCGTGACACCGTTTGAAGACAAAAGTTTCAAATAATTTAAGAGATCCAGAGTTTGATAATGCATGTTTAACTTAGTACGTATTGATTGGAGCTTTTATATCGTTATTAACGTTAGCAGAAGTTTTCAATAAAAATTTCACATTTGTTCTTAAAATTCTTTCCGGTACTTTTGGTCCGCTTAACTTGTCATTAACTCATGTTGTAATTTAAAATATAAACAACATATTTGGGTTAATAACATGTCTTTCTATGTCAGAAAATCAGGTTTGAAAACAAAAAAATCTTTCTTCGTGAAAGAGTCTTTCTTCGTGTAAATAATGCATATTTAGAGAGTCGAATTCCTGGAAATATAGTTTCTGAAAGAAGACCTACAAATGTTGATGAGCGTCATATACTGACTGATCTGGAAAAAACTCCTTCTACTAGTGTTCGACGGATTTCTCGACGTACTGCTGTTGCAGGAACTTGAGTACACCGCATTTTAACAAGAAATATTTTATATCCGTACCATGTACAACGAGCACAAGCACTGCTACCAGCTGACTATCAACGACGAATAGATTTCTGTCGGAAGATGCTGCGTCGATGCAGGCAAGATCCTTTTTTTTCAATTCACCCTTATGGAGAAATGAATCATGTTTTAGAAAATAGGCGTATTTAAACCGCATAATTTATACCGATGGCCGTCAAGGATCCCCGCATACTACAAGCAAGATAAATTTCAACATTAAATCGTCGAGTCGACTTGTGGGCTGTAATCCTGGTTGGCAAAATTATCGGTCCATTTGAACTCCCCCCGAGGCCTAATTTACTTCATTATCCACGTACCTGGAAATCTGTAGGCTGAAACACCATAAGATGTACGTTACAGGACGTGCCTATAGCATGATGATGCACCGACCCACGTTTTGCGACAAGTAAATAAATACTCAAATGTAACTAACCCAAATCGATGGATAGGACGTGGCGGTACAATTGCATGGCCATCACGTTCGCCAGACCTTAATCCATTAAACTATTTTACTACTAACGATAATGAACAGCAATGAAGACAAAAATTACACCATATGTGAAATGAAAATACAACAAAAGGGCCTTACGAAGTTTAAGAAGAAATTTTGTAAGAAGCTTATTATGTATAAGAGCTAGGGGGAGATATTTTGAGCATTTACTCTAGTAGAAAAACATAATTAATTCCATATGATCATAAATATTACATGTGTTTTTTACCATGACCGAAAAATTATTAATGATATGGGTTTAGAAATAAAAAACATGTTATGAAATTACTTAGTACCAGAAAATTATACTTTTTTGGAATCTCTATGAATTGGAGATGTTTGTTAAAAAAGTAATATTGTTCAAAAATCACTTTTCATGTTTCGTAATTACAAAAAATGCACATGTTTCAGCGTTTAATTTTTATGATGCTAATAATAATTATAATTAGGAAGACGAATATTCTCTTATAGATTTTGGACAAAAAAAACAGAAATAGTATTAATACTTACTAAAGCATTTTTTTTTAAATGATGTCTCTAAAACTACTGAGTCTAGGATAATAGAATCTATTGTTTAGTATGTATAATAATCTTCTCTATCACAGACATTTCGTTGGTTCACTCCTGGGTAACGGGCTTCCTGTATATATATATATATATATATATATATATATATATATATATACATATATATATATATGTATACATACATATGTACATATATATATATATATATGTATACATACATATGTACATATATATATATATATATATATATATATATATATATATATATATATATATATATAAACACATCATATGGGTGTAACTATTTATTACCCTCCACATGCGTCAAATATGTGATTTTTTTTCAGACGGAATATATTTTTTCCTTTTTGTTATTAAATGCATTTGACTTGCGAAATTATCAGTTTTACTGTCTGGGTGCTGGGTATAGCACCACCAAAATCATATAATGAACTAATAAATGGGGTGGCTGAGATATATGATAATTTTCATTTGCCGATAACTTTTCATTTTAATTCTAGTTTGCGATATTTTCACTTTTTTTATTTACTAAAATTAAATAGTAAAAAGGAAATAAAAAATTAATTAATAAATTCTGAACTTAAAATAATTTTTGCGTTTAATGTTTATTACGAAGGAAGATTCGTGCAATGAACAAGCTGTTAATATTATGTTTATAAATACAAAACAATTTGCAATGATTTAAAGTAAGAACTTAAAGTTAAATTTAATTTACTTCTTTAAATCTGTCCATTACTTGTTATGAGTACAAAATTGGATTAGAATGTTAATGGTACTCTCGGCCGTATTTCTCTAGTTCCCTATATACATTTTTGAACCGCATGTTTATTCAGATTTGAAAATAGGACATGGGACATAAAAATAATGACTACAAAAAGTGTAATTTAACATTACGTATACGTGAAAGAAATTTTAGAACTAGTGCACAGAACAATCGTTATCATCTTCTTAAACATGAGAATAAATGTTATTTTTTTTCTCATATACGTCCCTATACCAACCATGAATATGCGATTACGATGAAACTTTGATGAGTTATCGTGCGCACGTCTGTGAAGGTTGAATAAGTACAACTATTTTATAACATATAGCGCGCCAATTCGTAGATAGTATATGGGCAGTTCCTGTGTTATCAATATATGAGTACGCTTGATAGAATTTAATTGAAAAACTAAAAATAAGTTGTACCCAAAAGCACTTAAATAAACAGAATTAATTCACAAAAACTTCCTTTCTTTGAATGGCATTGCAACCTGCCGGGTCCTCAAATTTAATATATAGCATTAAATTGAAGATCACGCAAAACAAGTTGCCGGCAGCAGATAGTGTTTTATAAAAATTTAAATTAGTTGGTCTTCATTAACGGAACCAAAATATATATTATAAAAAAAGTTATGTCACTTATTTCAATAAACACTTAACTACTATTTTCATTGTTCATTAGAATCCAAAACATAGAGCTAACTATTATGCCACAAGATTTATTAAATTATTAGGAAGAAGCTATATTTCATAAAATTTTCATATTCATCATTAACGTTGTACAATGTCAGTACGACTATATAATAACACATTGACATCTCTGCCCACATGCTGCTTTTTCGGGTTGATGAAAATTAAAATAATATATTGTCTACTTATTCGCTTTAGGCTTTAGTCATTTTAATAATTACGTACAAAATAATAATAGTTTAGACCTTTTTATTTAGAGGCATTAAATGATAATCATCCCTTGCAGGAAAATTGTTTATTGTGCTTACATGTTAAAGGAAGTTATCATATAGCTTTCTATATTACCGTAAAGAAAAAATTAAACTCGATATATTTCTTATATTTCGTATAAACACAATAATTGAATTTGAAAATATAATTAGATAAAATCTACTTCAAAAGAACAGAACTATTCATGTAAATCAGTTTAGGGATCCTTTATTCAATTATACCTACAATAAGTGTTATTTAAAATATAATTAAAACATTTTTTAGTTGAGAATCGATCATTTGGTAGTTTCATTTTGTAACTATCCTGCAAAGGTATAAAACCTCTTTTTTTATTAAATCATCATCCACGAGTTTTTGTTTGGAAGCTTACTTAATGTTATCTATTGTTACATTTTATGCGATAACATGACTTTTATTACACCATTCCCAAATGGCACTGATAACTTTTAGAACCAAAGTTTAATGAACAGAACTCTCGTCTCTGACAATACTTCAACTATATACATTATTCAATTATGTTTGTTATTGGTCTCCCTGGAAACAATTCCATTCATTTATCGTCCGCAGCACGTTACTTGAAGTCCATTACAATTAATGGAAGTCCCCAATGACGTGAGACGGCAGGCCATTTCAGCGAATTATAACGTACAATTCTTTAAATAACTCAAATCGTAAAGCGGGGATTTTTGTGTCATAATATAATTTGGTTAGAAATTATAACTGCACCGTTTTATTACACAATAAAAAATATTAGGTTAATTTGGGAATGACAGTTGTGAGGACAGGCTTTTCTTACGTGACATAAAAAATTAATATGGGCAACAGGGGGACGTAAGTAATTAAAATTTAATTAAATTTATTCTCTTAAAATATTATTATTAAACATCAGTAGTTTCGAAGAACGCGTTAATTTTAGGAACGTATTTTATAAAATTAGTATGACAGAAAAAGCGTGCAGATTATACTAATGCATGTTCTTGTCTATCTTATATCGAGAGACAAGGCATTTAAATTATGTATGACATAAAATTTTCACAGCTAATGGCCGTCGGAATGAATGACTTTTGAGTGATAAAATGTCGAAAAGTATATGTATGCACACATGAAAGAAGCGCCGTTTCTTAAAATCTTCAAGCTGCCACTGGTGACGATTTTAGGAAACGGCACTTCTCACATGCGTGCTTATGTGCGAGGGCATGCCAATGTTTTTGTTCGTATTTGCTACTAGATTTAGTCCCTAAGTCGATTTTAATTAAAATTGGTATTTGGAAGAATATCGCAATTATTCCCAGATTAATTTGCCTTGACTTCGGCACTTGCCAAAATCATCTTCTTCCCAACTTCCCATATTATTATTAATTGCAGGATTGAAATTACAGCGTGACGCATTTTCCCTAAACAAAGGTAATGAGAGTGGACCTAATTCAAAACTTTAAGTAAATTAAGAAAATCTATACCTCAACAATTGGACTTGCAATTATAAGTTTTTTATAAACCGAATAATATTTGTATTTGACTAGGATGTTAAACTAAAGCTTTAAAAATAATTAACTGACATCAGACAACCAGTGAACAAGAAATGAGTAAAAAACTATAAAATAATGAAAAATATGAGTATCAAGTTGGAACTTTTGCAATATAATATTGTTTTTGTACGTACAAATTTGAAAATAATGCCACTCTTGAAGATTTTAGGAAACGGCGCTTCTTGCTTTTTCTTTCTCTCGCGCACATGTATATATTTACACATAATAATATCGATAGTCAGTCATCAGACCCTGACCATTTCTTTTCAAAAGAAAAAAATTGTAAGTATCGGTTACTGCGACAACTGTCGATTACGAGCGTACTTACATTTTTGACGAAAAAGGTCTATTTTAATTTTATTATAGATTTGACGATAGGTTGACGCAATATGAAAAAAAATATTTATTTTTGATATATTCAGTAAGCAGGATTTTGAGTTCACCAGTCATTCCGCGGTTGATGAACGGATGCTCCAGATGATCTTCACTCGCATTTAATTTGACAAGGTAAAGAAATAATCTAATTAAAATATTTAATTCATGGTATCTATTACTTAAAATGTTGCATTTGACAGTTTGAATTACGTAATAAACAATGTATATATATATATATATATATATATATATATATATATATATATATATATATATATATATATATATATACAATATTATAATACAATATTGACAAAATTAAAATGTTTGTATTAATTACTCCGTTTTGGTCTTTTATGTAAATGGTTATAAATGTTATAATTTTAAAGTTCACCGCCGTAATTATTTCATTGTTATATAGATAATTAAATTTATCATCTCTCGGTCGTATTTATAATAGTTCCGATTTCATCCCATTTATTCGATTATTTGATGTATTTCACTTACTCGTTATGGTAAATTATTTTAGTAAGTTAACTCTTAAGAAGACTTTGTTTTATACATATAAACTTATACTCGCGGTTTAGTTCATGTGGTAGTAATTAAAAACTTATAGGAGGAATTAAAACATCCAGCACCATCTAGAATGATTATAGGAAATTAAACTCTAAGCCTTTATTTACATGCCTTTGTAATGCAAATGTCAATCGAAACAAAAATATTTCCTTCTAAATTAAGGAATAACGGGGTGATTCTATTGCTACTTTATATTGCTGTGTAGCGTTTCAAAAATCTCGCCTGTCCCTAATTTCGTTGTGATATTGCTTTGTTAATTTTTTAGTTTTAAATAAGAATTTTAACATAATAATATATATTCTATATAATTTTTCAATACCTCAGTTATCCTCTCGCAAAAATCATGTCTAATTCTTGCTCCATGTTGACGTGAACAAGGACCAACAAACATACTTTGCTTTATATTATTTAGGGCGATAAAATTATAAAATTGGCCATTGAAGATCTAAAGGTCTGCATATTGAAGATATTTAGAAAACAAATTTTGATGGTAATATAACAAAATTAATAGCAAACAAAATTATTGCTTTAGGAATTTGTCTGTAAACCTGTTTATTTGTTCACGCCCGACCCAAGCACAACTAAAAAATTTCGATGAAATTTTTACGAAGTAACATAACAGCTTTGTTTTATCGCAATCGTCCAACTAAAAGGAAGATATGGCAATTTGATGTTTCAATACAAATTATATTTATTTAAGAAAGTTTATTTCTATAATCCTATTATAGATAATATTACGTGTATTAAACTTATAATTAACTTAATAATAGTTTTAAAACATGGAGAAGCCAGTTAGAAAATAACTCTTTGGGCGTTTCGTTTTATTCGTAGACTTCAAAGATTCGTGACACTTTCAACTATATGTATGAACAAGTAATACCTGTGAAACCTACAAGGTTTATCATTTAAGGCTAATTACTAAAGTGTAATGATATTTTCTAACATTTGATATATGTTATTGTATTATTTTAAAGATAGTCGGGACGTGGCAGTATGACTACAACAAACGTCGTATTTGCCGCCGGATAATATCGGTTTGTCATGGTTCATTAAAAGCACAAAGTTGTATTCTAAGATATGCCAGTTTATAAGAGATTAGCCCTAAAATGGAGCCTTAATAATCACATTCGTCATTGGTTCTTAATTAACTAATTTATATTAAATAGATCTTAAGTTATTTATTTCTAAGCCACTAGTATTTTGGTAAAGACTGAAGAAGTTTTTTTTTTAAATTGAAAGAATTTTAATTCTTATTCAATTAAAAATTAAATACTCTCATTTTTAATTTGCAAAGTTGAACAGAAGTCCGAATGCCGCACTCTTTTTATACCCTACAAGATATATACTAAGAACTCCTGTAACACTCCCGTGTGTGTGTGCCTGTGGGTGTGCGTGCGCGTGCGCGTCGACAAGTGCGCGCGCACGCGTTCGCGTTCGCATGCATGTGTGCACGTGCATGTGCGTATGTACACACACATATATTTGCATACACGCTATAGATATATTTCACCGTAATATATATTATGGTCTAAACATACCTGTATACCATGATGAAAAGTATATAAAATGTAATGATTAAGTATGCCTTTATTTCGTAATTTATTTAGCAATGTGAAACTTTCACTAGTACTTCCCTGAAAATACATTTAATTTATCTTTTAAACTAGAATATATTTAGCTTATATAATGAATTTTACTGATATCCGTTGGACACTTTAAGCCTGCAAAAACATACAACCAAAGGAACAAAAATCATTTCACAAAAAAAACAAAAAAAAACCTGTGTTGTTTACATTCGTTTATTATTTTGTGTAGCTTCCTTCTTTTAAACTTCTTTCCTTATTTTTAAAACCATATCAGTTGAGAATATCTTTCTGCAATGAAATCTTATACTTATTCCAAAAGAAATAAAATTTCACTTCTCCATTAATTTACCTAATTGAAATTTTTGTTTCTTGCGTAGGATTCTATTTTAAAATTAAATCAGCCCATTACTTTTCAAATTAAAAAACCTTCATTAGACCGTCACTGTTAGTTCATCTGTTAGTGACTTCTAGTTTCTGAATGAAATAAGAGAGAGGCTTGTAATTTTTACCCAATTGATATTTTCTAGAATCAAAATTAGAAACGGTATGCAAAATATGAATATATAGTATGGCTAGAAGCTATTGGGGATTTTAACTAATTCTCTCCATTGGTATTTGGAAAATCAGTAAAATGATCCCTTTGGGCTCTTTGGATACAAATATTAATTTTTTACACTAAAAATGATAATGTAATGAGCCAAATTTGTTACTATATTATTAAGAAGACCAATTTGTTACTAGTTTGTATAAGAAACGCCTTCACCTACAAAGCTGTTAATCGGGACTAATATTTTTCAAATACCTTAATACCTAATTATATAATAATAAAAAAGTACTGAGTAATGAAGCCGAAGAACTTCTGAGTACTTTGGTTTCATTACTTAATTTCATGATTCTGATTGGTATATTACGCAATGCATTTATATCGTAGTTTTATGATTCTGAAAGGTATATCACGCAATGTATTTATATGGTAAAAATAATATTGATATTTATAAATGGTTCAATGGAAACGGTACGTAAACTGTCAAATATTTGTATGTACCTAGATATCTTCGGAAATTTAGGTCAATTCATGCGTTTGGTTCACGTTCCTCGTACTTGATTGGTTATTTTAAGTTCTGTACAAACACAATAATGACGTTAGACCAAAATATTTTATTTATAATTTTTTAACAAACTTCCTCCTTCACAGTGTTGTTAAATCTAAAACAACTTCAACTTTAACATAATTATGGAAACTAAATAACGTAATATCACCAAGAGCAAAGAATATATATTTCTGTCCGCAATCTAAATGTGTCCACGGGAGGTGGACCAATACGTGGCGATCGTATTGGCTGTCAATTTTAAATGAAGCATGAGCTTACCTGATGCTTTTACATCTAATCAATATGTCAGTAGTAACGTATGTGTGACTTCTAGTTAAGATCTTTTTATAGATTATTTAAATTGTTTTTATGAGTGATTGTAAAATAACTTAGAATATTATTGTAACTTTCAATTATAAATAAAATATATTTGAAAGATAAGGTTTTTCAAGCAAATCAAAAATTTGAAGTGGCACAGTAATTTGAATAAATGTAGAGGCATATTTATCTGATATTGTACTAGTATTCTAAATACACGTAAAATTCTCAATGAGATTATATAACCCTTAAACTATGCGTAGCTCGTGATTACATAATACATTTTACAATCAAAGTAGTACAGCTAATGGAGATATAGCCGGACTTCGTTTTCAAGACTATGTCCTTACACTTAGTTTCTTTCATTTCACATAAACTCAACTTTAAGATGTCACTAAAATACATACGATTTATATTAAACCCATTTCACGTCTTTTGCGGTTGAAAACATAATCTAATTTCCAATTCACTAATCTAAGCTGTAATAATTTTAATAAATATTTAATCTAAATCATATTAAAATCGAAATTCCAATTACTAAAACTTATTGTAGAGTGAATATTAAATTAGAGTTATTAAGTTAGAGAATAGAGCGAATTTAGTTTCCCTGGAGATGTAAACTACTAAGTAATATACGATACCGACTACTATTCTTTCACGTCGCTTAGGAAATTAGTTTACTTTATTTCTTAATTATCATTTGCCGCAAGATGTCTATAGATTAACTTAGGCTTTTTTTATATATTACACGTATGTATTACTTCTGCATATCATATTTTATGAATATACTATAATAAACATTCTTTAAAAAAGATGTTGTAAAAATCATTAATGAAATATTGCATTTAAATGTGATCTATATTCTCTTTTTAACTTCTAGATGGGGTTCTTCGAAAGACGATAACTCTTCGAAATAATCTAAATTCATCAAATCAAAAGACACTTACCTAAAAATTAAATAAAAAACCAAAATCTGAGTTTTAATAACTTACTTTTTAGGGCACTTCAATATTACTACTTATATAACATACTTCATTGTCACCATATACAGACATGTACTCCTGTATTTTTAACTTATATAGTATAATTCGATATCTGTAAAGATGTTAATAAAGTTTTGCCATTTAGGATTTATTGAAACATTAGGGGAACTTTTTGCCTAATATATAATTTTATAAAAAAATATACACATTTTATCGCCAACGGGTAATATATAAAAGAAGATACTATGAAATTATTGTAATCAAATTCTGTAATTACTCGTACGATATCGACGACTAGTATATATAAATTGTGCCTTCTATGAAATTCTTGATTTAACTATTAATAAAATCAAGGAAACACTAAATATTTCGTACAAAAATTATAAAACAAGAATTTAGAATAATCTAAAATCAACTAAATTACTAAATTACTCTCAATTTAGGAACAAACTCTAACTTATTATTAGTATATTCCAAAATTTCCATTACAGAAATAATCTAAGGAATGTCTACAATTGAAAGAACAATGTTCCATCGATCAACTAAAGCTTACCTGTAGCACTAACAATGTCTTACTCCACCTTTACAAGAGGCGTACTCAAATATTAAATAGTTAAAAACATCACTTAAAATCATCTCAGAAATATTTAATTAAAACAGCATTTTTTAATTAAAACTTGTATGCACGTTTGTATTTTTTTTAAAACTAAAGTTAACCAAAGTACTTGGTCTTCATCGCCATACATTTTACTCATCTTGTCATCGTCATTGACGGTGTAACTTGTATCTGGTGTGACAAGGAAAGTTAGTATGGAGGTTGAATTCTTGGTGAATAATTGTCAGAAAATAATAGATAATTATCTAAAGCATTGTTTCAAACACAAAAACTTTTTTTTAACTATGGCCATTAATTAATTTGCAATAATATTAAGTTGAAAGTTTTCAATGAGTTTACGTTGCCAGTGATGGCATTTGGAAGCGACACGAGCCTAATAGTCAATAATTTCCAACTACTCAGTGAACTATAAACAGGGCTACACTCGAGGATCTCTACGAAATATAATCCGTAATGAGGAGATCTGTAGGAAACTTAGGTTAACCACATAGCTCATCGGTTCAGCGGGTTAAAGTGGCGATGGGCTGGCCATACAACGCACAGAACTGGGGATTGTTGAGGAAGAAAAATTCTCGGATGGTGATTACGTACCGGAAGACGCAGAGTGGGACGGTTCCTTGCTAATTGAACAGATCACCTTGTATAAGTCACAAGAAATCTTTGGATGCCAGCGGCAAGGGACGGATCATTGTGGCAATCTAATGTTTAACTTAAATTAATACGGAAAAACAATATATGAAGTTGATAAAAGCAGACAAAGAACCCATTTAAATTATGAAAACTGGAATAACATCAATCTTCTTTCTCCAGAAAGATTGAATATAAATGTTGCAACATACACATTCAATGACAATCAATAAAATATACATGTCAGTTCAAGTCAGAGATGCCTTGTTCGAGTATTTCTCGTGTCAATTTATGCCGTTATGGGAAGTTTAACTCTCGCAAAACTACACTTAAATTTTATTTCTTATTTTATAATATACAAACAATCTGAAAAAGCTTTCAATACTTAGACGGCAGCGGGCTGGTAGGTAAATGTGTTTTAGAAGAAACTTCTTTACAAAAGCTTTATCGAAAGTCGTTGAACTAACTCCATGGTAGAAACGGAGCATAAAAAATATTTTAACTCCATTAATGTTAATGGAAATCTGGTTGGAGTAAATAGCGTAAAGATTCTATTTTCAATTAAGTGGCTGTGCTTGTGTACTCGACCTATTTTCTTAAAAATCGTTTTCCTTTAACGGGTATTATGGTAAGAAATTCAATTTTTCTGGCTGCCTTTTCATTGATTGGGAATTAATTTCTTGTACAGAAATATACCTACATAAATTAAATATATTCTTATTGCTTTACTTTCGTAATAATAGTAAATTTTTTGGTAAATGAATAAAAATTAAAATAGGGGTATTTGACAAGATATCGCCATCTTTGTCTCTAACTAAACAATCGTTGTGGTTAACAATACAGCTCATGATGAAATATTTAGTTAAATAATATAAAAGAACTTTCGGATGGGTAAGGAATTATATAGAATAAGTTATTATTAGTTACAAAAATCAAAAATTTAAAGAATGATAACAAATAAACTATTTCTTGCGAATGTACCAATTTAAGGTTATTCATTATAACATCCTTTAAGGAGATTTTAATATGGCTCAACTAAAATACCTTGCCTCAAACTCTTGCTTAAAATTTCAAAAACGACTTGTCATGGTTTTCATATAATAATTGTTATAATACCAATTCGCTCAAGATGTATGGAAATCATTCAAATAATATCTTATACTACGTGACGCTTTTAAACATTAAACTTTGTTTACATCTTCAAAGTTCGTCTGAAAAAAAACTTCGTTCTCCTTCTATCTAGTCCTTGTATTTTTCATTCCGATAAAGTAATAATTTATTTCTAATAATTAAAATTCTTTATTCTTTATTTCTTATAAATAAATTAAATATTTATTTCTAATTCTTCCTGGAATTATACATTTTCTTGGAATGTGCCGCCAAGAGATATATAGTAGATATATTAGTTTGTAACGACAAAGGTTTAATGATTAACATTTCAAATAATATTTCGATTATTGTATGATTCAATGAAACTGTAGTTAATTTTCTTCAGATTTTTCATACGGACTACTAGTATTTTGCAACTCTTATACAACTGGGCACAATTTGGACCAAAAATCTATTATTTTTTTCCATTAGATTACTCCTTTTCACTTTAAGTAAACCTTCCATTGGTTACATTTATTGCTTTACTAGCTGTCATCCGCAACTTTGTGTCCATGAAAATTTGTTTATGACCAAATTTGATTTCCGTGTGTCGAAGTTTGATATTATTTGAATATACAACCGAAAAATATACGTACGTGTAGTAAAAGTACAAAGATTATAAGGTATTAAGACGATATCCAAGTAAACATATTTTGAGATGTACATAACTCCTTCCCTTCCTGCTTCAACGCGCGCCAGTAACATCGCTTGCGTGTACATGACTCCGTTAGGGTAAACCTGCCTAGTGTGAAATTTCATAGAATATTATCTTACGTTAAAATTCGAAAGTAAAACTGACATTTCGTCAATCTATAATCACTTTAAAGCCTTTAATATTATTTTTACACAAAGAAGGGAAACGTACAATTTATGCGATGCTGTGTGTTATGCAATGATCAAGTTTGATCATTTTAAAAGAAATCAGCTCTTGATTAAATTAATATTAAATTCAAACGTTAAGATCGCCTGTATTACCATTAAAATTACTGTGTATAAAATATATATAATACACATGGATTGGATTATATCTCAATTGGATAGGAAAAATGTTTTTGTAACTGTTACTTAACCCATCCTTTTTTTCATTTATCAATGTCTTCCGTTACACGAGTGAACGTATTCAAAATATTTCCACTGGATTTCGTCAAAAGCCTATTCTTTCAACATAATAAACCTACTAGTTCAATATTGAACTTAAGTGAAAGTATGTGGGCAATTTTATTCTGTTAGCATTTGCCACTCGTTTGAAACTATGGATATGTTTGTTTATTTTCTTCTAAACTAGTAGCATAGACTTAATACATAGTATTCATAGTATATCAAGTCTATGGTTATTAATATATTTATTAGTATGATATGTTTTTTTAGTTACGTGTAAACAATTGCAGGTTAAGAGTTAAGTATTAACAAATTTGTTCAATCCTTAATGATTTTTTTTATTAAATTGTAATTGTCGCATAACCTTTATATTATTTGTCAGTCTTTAAATTAACAGACTTTAAAATCTATCTAGTGTATTGTATGACACAAAGATCAAACACTTAACAAAAATTATTTTTTGGCTGCAAAAACGCATATATGCACGCATGCGCATCTATGCGTGAAGATGTGCAAGTGCACGTGGTTTATTTAGGGCTACCAACTGCCCCGATTAAATCGGAATGTCCCTGTTTCTTACTGCCATGTCCCACATCTCGTTGAGGAATAGGAGGGACTCACCTTGTTCTGGTATTCACAATATTATTATTGTCCACGTTATCAAACTTTACATTCATGTGATGTTCCAACCCACATAGAGTTTCAGAGACCTGTTATAGTATTTATTCAATCATATATTTTATTTAAAACTGATTGGCTCGCATATTCGGGTTAAGTAAGTAAATTGTTGATGAATAATTACGTAATTTTAAATGTTATGCTTAAATTTACAAGAAAAATTTACCTTCACTTCGGCACCAAAACAAGTATTCAAAATTACACTTCCAGATAAAACAACATTGTCGGTATCTTGTACGTCAGAATATTTACATGAACCGAGGCAAAAATGAATCCGTGTCCGCATTCTGTTTCAATGCCTTTAAGTGAATTTCAGAATAACCCTATTGCGCAAATCTCGACTTTTTGATTTCGAGTTGATTTCTCTAATATATATATATATATATATGTGTGTGTGTGTATGTATATATACATATATATATATATATATATATATATATATATATATATATATATATATATATATATTGAGGTGTTACAAAATTTATGTAAAATCTGCAAGGTAGGTAATTTCTTACTCAATCAGTAGAAGGAGGAAAGAAGAAGGAGAAGGAGGTTTTTCTAAGCAAGGGCCTTTTTCTTTTTCGTGGAAGAGCGTTTCTTGCACGAAAAAGAAGTTCATAATTATTGTTGAAGCTAAGCCTACCATACTTACGGCACCGCTATGTAACATAGTTTTATACTGATAAACACATTTTTTGGGAAATGGTTTTTTGTTTATTCATTAACGAATTAACTTGTACCTAATTTTCTCGCTCAATATTATCTGAACTAGAGGTAATATGACGTTATTAATTAATTAATTGCTAATGAAGTTTTAACTACGACAGAGGTTTTGGCTGTATTATTCATATGAAAATAAAAGTTATATATTATTAAGTAAATTAATCAAGGTTAAAAAGAAATCGAATAAACCATAGTTCTCATATTTAAACAAATGTTAATATGTTAAATTACGTGGATAATGTAGATTTAAAAAAGTTATGTATACATATATATATATATATATATATATGTATATATATATATACATATATTTGTCTTTGTTGAAAGATTTAAAAGAATGAAATAGTCCTGCCACTTAAATTTTCCTTCGTTTTCACGAAGGGCAATTCATCAGTATCGACTCACACTTGTAAATTTCTGGCACCGTTTTAAAATATGAATTTTATTTAGTTGTATTTTTTTATGACGCGATATCCTTATTATTAAAGTGCGAAGGTTCTCTTTTGTGGACATAAATACGATCTAGTACAAATATCAGTAGAACTCGCGCCTAGAGGGTTTTTTGTCATTATATTATATTACCGTAATTCTTATTAAAAAACACTTCACAAGTTTAAAAAAAAAACAAATTATTAAGTTGTTACGAAAAATATCTCGTAGAAATATAAATTAACGATATTCGGACTTTTTTTTTACTTGTGCCATGAGACCTTTTTGTTTTTGTGTCTAATTTCATTAGTGTAGGTTTTTATGAGTGAGTCGGTATTAAACGACTTTTATTGTTAACACCATTGGAATATTTGTTACGGTGCTTAAGTGGGGTAAATTGTCTTGGAAATTTAAGAATATTACATAAAGTTACATAATAATTCATCAATATTTTACTTTATAACTCGGGTTCAAAATCCAATTAGCTTTAGTCTTAATATAAAACTTATATATCCATATAAACTCTAAAAAACTTAAAACAAACAATGATTTGGAAATTTTGTAATATAAACTATACGTACTCGTTAACGGGCACAGTTTCAAAAATTGACTCGTTATTGGAAATATTCGTTAAGATATAATATTAAGTCGTTAATACACAAGTTTTTGTTCTACATACCGGCATTATAAATTAGTGTATACAAATTTGACATTGGAAGTTTGGTCGATTAGACAGGCGTGCATATACAAATGCACAACGTATACCGTCACAACTTTCTGCAACTCACTTAAATTTTACATCAGAGGTGAAGGTTCAAAATATTAAAAGGAAAGTAGATAATTTTCACCTAAAAATGCGTACTACTAAAGTAAAAAACGTTGCTCCTTTTCACAAAATTTCCTTACTGGAATTATACGTAAAAAAATCGCTTATTTAATAAAATCAAAAAGAGATAAAGTCAGAACACATTTTCAATTACATATTTAATTACCAAATACAGTCGCTTATAAATGGATGTTGTCTCGTATTAATAGCAAGCAAAATAATATATTGTACACGAGTAAATTTATTAAATGACTTCTGGCCTCACCGCCGGGTACTGACATCCTTTCCGGAAGTACCTTCAAGGTTGAATGAGCTTGAAAAACTACTTCTTCATACTTATGATACTGATTCCAGGAATTTCCTGGCATATTAGGTGCCTCTATATAATAATGGAAGAAATTTGATCAGTGCGATGCATAATTTCTGTTTACTGCATAATTGGAATAAGTAAATATTGGTTTGCGAAGAAAATCGGTTTTCAAAATTGCATGGCTTTATATTTGATTTCAAAGATTTATGTGTTTCAAAAAGTCATTGTTATGACCTTTGGCACTTAATATTAGTCAGTTTTAGCTACAAGTATAGAAACAACTTACGCGTAATTTTGTTTACGGCTGTTAGTTCAGAATCAATTTTAAAGCGGTATTTGAAAAAAGTAGGAAACGATCATCCAACAAAATGAGTAATATATATCGTGTTTAAATTTATCCTTTTTATAAAAAAGTGAGTTATATTTCCCAAATATATTCATCAAAACCAAAATTACGTTTCTCACGAACCCAATAATATTTTTAAACCGATGAAATCATCAAATATTTGTTTCGTGTATTATTAGATAAGAAAAACGACATGTCCATGTTAACTTATAAATAATATGTACAATTTCATAACTTTTGCTACCATAGGGATAAAAAATTATTTCAAAATTAAATTGTTTACCTTTATCACATCATTACTTTATGACTACTTTTTGCCCGCAGTTTCACTTCCGCTGAAATTGAGCTATTAAACATTCATGGTAGAATAACTCTCTCTTCCTTTACCCAAAGTTGACACTGTGTTCTCCATTTATTGCACTTCTTGCTTTCCCGCACGCCAGGACCTACATACATGATTTATACATAAAAACTTTCCAGGATAAACTATCGATGATCAAATTAGGTTTAAGTTTTCAAAACTGTATGAAACTACTTGATGTAGTATTATTTCTATTTTATTTAAATTCTTTACCACGACCTAGGTTTCGTTGTATGACAACATCTTCATACAACGAAATGGGTGGGCAATTTGTAAAAATTATCGATATTTGAACCTTTACAAATTGCCCAACTGAAGATATTGTTATATAACAAAGCCTAGGTCGCGGTAAAGAATTTAAATAAAGTAGAAATAGTACTGAATCGCGTAGTCTCATTTAGTTTTGAAAACTTAAATTATAATGAATTTCTGCACAATTAATCCCAAATATATACAAAAAATTAAGTCATAAGCGGAAAAGAAAAAAGGCAGAAATGTATATAGATGAGATCAATTTTAGTGGCGATATTTACCTGATACTATACGTCGTCAAAAAGTTTTGTGGTTTTACATCAGATATTGTCTTTTGATGACCTACTAGTGACCATATTGAACTGGAATACCCACCTGAAGTGTCAGCACAATATTAATATTATTTGTGTAAAACAAACAAAATAGAAATGAGTATCGTATACGAAAAAAACTAAACCTTCAATATGGATATTCAATATGATATCCGAATTAATCCAACAAATTGTAAAACTTGAGTATTCTGCAAAAAAAATATAATGATGACCATTTTCTAGAGTCAGTTTTGTATCTGACATAAAGTTAACCTCCTTAAATTTTACACCAAATAATAATAATAAACAGACTGCGATCCGCGAAGGCAATTAGCCGTCACGTAATTAAAAGTTTATCTAAGTGAAAAACTTAGTCTTTATGTTGTAAACACCGTTACGACGGATAAAATGTAAAAAAGAAGGATAAATGATGATAAAGAGTATTAAAGGATAACTTCCATAATATGATGAGTTTAATTATTGATGTGAGAGAAGTTTAAATTTTGAAAAGTATTTGACACGGTTATTTTGACTGTGGTGAATGAATTTTTTTGCGTTTCCTCGTCCTTGTATTAATTTATATAAAATCGTTTCAAAAAAAATATTTCTAACACCCTTATAGAATATTAACCAATTTCAGAGTTCGATACTGTGTATGTACCACGCCTTACTTTCCGTAAATAATTAATTATTTGCCAAGCCATCGAAGGCAAAACTAATAAAATGTCAATGTATTTAACTTTGCTTTTTAATTCTAGTTAAATGAGCTATTTTTGTGGTAAATCGTTCCCTATAGATGGTCAAGTATTTAAAAAAACTGCGATTTTTATTGTAATTACTTGCTCTTTAAATTTTAAGAATGAAAAAGAAGATAAAATAGTAACTTCCTTCAGAAATTGTATTATGTAAAAAAGCTTGAGACACATATTACCATCCCTTCATTTATTTATTGTAATTTTAAATTTAATTATTCAAAAACTTTATCAATTTATTTCATTCTGCCTGCCATTTAATACACAATACCTAAAGGAACATCGATCCAACCGTGTGTTCACACAACACCTCTCTTTTTTTATTATGAATTCTTTATCGATTTAATCTTTTTGATAATTTTCCGTTAGTATTTTGTACTACGCACGTCATTAACATTTTTAGTTACTGGAACTGCGGCTACGTACAATGACACATACAATTTTGAAAGGTTTTTTTTCATTTCCAATCGTCATTTTCAATCTTTGAACTATTTTCCATCGAAACATTTGTTTCGCAGAAAATTCGGTATGTTCAAAATATGTATACACAAATATTTTTATTCTGTAGGAAAACTTTGGGATGGAAAACTTATTACTCATTCTAAAGTATGTAAAATATTAATTATGTTAATAACGGTATACAAAGTGAAAATGCTTGTTTATTTATTTGTCTACTAAGACCCATTTATAAAACCACACGTTCGATTTCAGTTATATTTTTGTATCAGAAAGCCCATAATTTTAGAATGGTTATGGGCTGTACATTATCATGCTATAATGCATAGGGACGAAACACTGATGAGAAATGTAATAAACACAACTTTGTTTATAACATTACTTTGTATGAAGTTATTAAATTATATCTGTGAAAAACATGTTATTAAAATTCCTACCATAGTATTTACCTAATATAAGCGTCTCGGAGAGAGGATTTACATGCCAAATAGCGTCAAGGAACCCGACCCGTGAGTAAAATACGAGGCTTTAGAAGAATAATATAATATTCTTTAATAATTATTTACATGTTTCATGAGAAAGTTATATATCCTGTAATATAACTACACTGGGAAAAGTGGGAATGAAAACGCCTATCAAATTTGAACATTTAACCTTATATCAATACTCAACCGTTATAATATTGTTCAACTGCCGTTGTACTCAGGTTGTATTTTTAGATTTATGGTTTATTCATTCAACAAAAGGAATTGGCATTTTTTACCTTCAAATCCTTTTTTCTCGGGAGTCACAGCGGGAAAGCTCACTACCTCAGAAACAGTTATTCCATAGAATTATGAAGGGGAAAGGAGAAGGGGAACAGGCAAGTCTCAGTTACAGCTGTCTTTATGCATCATTCATTAATACCAATTTCCCACAAGGCTTGACTTGTCTTGGATGCTTGAATATTTCGTGACCGCTGTGTATGTTTGGTGTCTAATATTTCCTTGTCATATCAAAAAATTAGTTATAAAATAATGGAGAGTTTATTAGCAACTGAATTTTCAAGGTTAATTCAAATTTGCATATAAATATGTTTATTTTTTTATTTATCAGTTTTTATCCATAATACATATGGCGGAAATATTGCTACATGAGCAATTTCTTCCGGCCAACCATAACAATTAGTATTGAAAATTAGTTGGCAGACTGGAAGAGATTTTACAAAAAAAGTTTTTAGAACATTACAGATAAAAAAACAAGGAAGACAAAATTATTAGGAATGCCAACTATTGCCATGATTTGGGATGGGAAAAAAGGAAAGGAAAAGGTATGAGGAGAGGTAGGATTTTTTCACTAGATCTTTAAAAATATTTAAGGACGTGATTTTTCTGGTGTAAGGATCTAAGTGATTCCAAATTTTTGCTGCTTAGATAGTTAAGGATTATTCGTAAGTGGCAGAGGTATGTTTAGGAATAAGCATCGTAGCCCAAGGCCGCGGGTAGACAAATCTTTAAATTGGCCAGCAAATAGTTTTGAATCTAAGGATTGTTTAATACATTAAAAAGAAACATAAGTTGGCGTGTGTGAAGCATGTGAAGTTGGCGTCGATCACAGATCTTCAGCTATTTGAGTAGTGACCTGTATTCAGAAAAATGGTCGTATTGATCAAGTGGGTATTCGATTTTTGCTCTTAAATTTGTTTATTTTTTTGCATATTAAATATCATAATCTACATGAATCAATATCAATTGATTGTAATAACAAAGATTTGGAAGTATTTGATATTCTTTAATTAAATACATGACATATGTAATTAAGAACATGCAACTTTTTTTCATTGAGATATTGGCAATGATATTTCGTGTAAATAGGCATTCAATTTTCAATGAGAAAAATTGGATACCTATATATTTGGTTGTCCATAACAATTTATATGAATTTGTTCAATCCATGAAACAACAATGAAATGTAAAAGAAAATATATTTTGCTTTTCCGACAATACTTACCTCCTTTGGAAAGGAAGCGTATTTCCCAAAATGAAATTTAAATAATTTAGGAGTATAATTTTAAATCGGAAACTTCTAGTGTACGACTGGAATGTGGTGGACCTTTTGTTTTGATGTACTTAATAAGCAATTAAATAAGAAACATTTTTTGTACATATTTAATACAAACTGTCGTTAAAATATTTTTTATAGTCATACGAAAATATGACATAAATTTTACTCAAAGTGTTATTGTGAAAAATGTACTATATGTGCGCAAAATAAAAATTTCATTAAACGGAATAAACGCACGTAGGCGTTGATTTCCGTTTTGAAACGAACTCTTGTAGAGACTTCTGTGTTAATTTCACATTTAAATGTACGCTATATCGGCATTATAATATTACTCGAAATACATTAATAATTTATAAAATAAAGGCCTTTTTCTCTGTTCGGTGATAAATTTTGCTCTCGCACCCGCGATACTGACGTAAGAAAAGAGACGTTGACTTAATTCCCAATATTAAACATAAAAGTAGTCTGCTGCCTACATTAAGATGGAGCTTAAAAAGACATTATACAAAACTTTCTCAATATTTGCTATCCAGACGGTAACAGTTCCTTGTGCACCTGTGGTATTTGAGGCTTGTTTTATTGAGTAATTTACACTTGTACTTGGGTCATGTTTTTTTAAAATATTTATTAAATTAAAATTTAATTTGATGTACAGAATATTGTAGAGTGAAATTTAAAATCTATATCATTTTGAGTTGGTCTATGATTTGTTTCATGCATAAAATTATTTACTTCTTGTTCCGTTTCTTCATTGACTTTTTAACTAATCCAAAGTTAGCGTTTGTTTGCTTGTTTATTTTATGCAGTGGTCAATTAAATTATAAATAAATTACATTTAAAAATAAATTAGTACAAGTAACTAAATTATAATTAAAGAAAAACAAATTATAATGATACATTAAAAAGTTTTATAACTCATGGAGATACACTAACCCAGCCCAATTTTGATGGATTTACTATTAAACATTCAGAAGTTGCCATGACCACTCTCTCTTCTACAAACAGATCCTGATTATATATGTGACTTAAAGACTCATTACGACATGTCAAACTCGAGGGGTTTACTGTTAGCCATTGAGAAGTTTCCGTGATTAACTCCCTGCTTCGTCATAAAATTCTTCCGATTCAATCATATGACAAAAAGACTAATTGAAACCAGACAAATGAACCCAAAGTCGTTGCGCTTATCGTTAGCCATTAAGAAGTTGGTAAGGCCACTTTTGACCTCCACTATCACATATGACCAATGGTATATACTATATTGTAAAAAGAATTGCATAAGATTACAAGTTCCACGTCGATGCAATAATTAGAAGTGGATGAAAATCAACTTTATGGATTTGTTTACGTTCAGAGTTATGTACAAGTGCAATCAACAAGGATATGTTGAAAACAGAAATAGTTCCCAGGGCTGTCGATGAAATCCAGTAAGCGAGAGATTTAGTATATATAAGACAAGATTTTTTAAAGATTTTTTATAAAATTTAAATTTATTCGAAATAAAATATTAAAAACATTTTTAACAAATGAAAAACCAATCAGTATTAAAGTGCAAATAATATTCTAATACCTACATATAAATAATCACGTATTTCGCAATACGGGATACACACCAAAACACGAATAAACACGCAGTATGCTGTAATTTTGGTAAACATAATTTTAACCAATGGCATATCTACGTATTAAAAAATTAGAAACAAATGTCGATTAATAAAAGTGATAATGTAATATAGCTTCGCAATGCTATCACTAGTTACGTGAGTTTATAACAATTAGGTTGAGTATAAATTTAAAATATGCATTAATTCTAATAAAATGAACAAAAATGTGGACCTAATTAGTCTTATCCGCAAGTTATTATAAAAAACACCCATATAGAAAGACTACCCATATAGAAACCCTAAGGAAAGCACCCATATAGAAGAGAGAGCCGTATTGAAGAAGGAATAATTACGCTTTGTTTTCCGAGTAATGATATGTAATAGAGAAATATGTAATAGAGTATGTGGTTAGTTTTTATTTATATTTCATGTATCATAATTTCAAAATACAAGCTACGAGGTATGAAGTTTTGTTGACAAATCTTAAAAAATTACAGTTATAAATTTAAACTCATGTTTACGCAAATGTAACAATACTGATTCGCAAGGTTTTTAAGTAATGCTCATTATTTTCTAGGAGTGCAAATAATATAGGAAGAAATCTCAACTACATCTCGACCATTAAATGTTAGCTCACACCTCAGCTTAGCTATTAGCTCACGTCTCGCTTATTTTTTAAACCCATTTTGTCACTTCTCCAATACCAGTTTTTATTTAAACTAAATTTGCATTACATTTTTGGGAACCACTATTTTTTTATAAAGTTATTGGCTGTCGTATATTATTCACACAATTGCAAGTTTGTGTTGAAGGAACTTGATTCGCTCTCTTGAATTTTTCACGCAATTGCAAGGCCGTAAATAAACACTTTTTAAATGTATAAAAAAATAATGAGAAGTACTATGCCTCACATACAAGTCAAAATATCAAATTTAATATTATTCTTTATCATTGACCTTAAAATGAATTAATTATACAGACTTTAGTAACTTTTAATTCTAACTTCTTGATAGAATAGACGGTTACAGTAAATTTTAATTTTTTTTGCCGTTGTATATGTTGATTTTTTTATCATCAATTTTGTATACACTAAACACACATTCAATTCATAACAACAGAACAATCATTCAATTCATATTCGGCTCTATATTTTTTATTAATATTTTACAAACAGGAAGCAGAAGGTTTTTCTTTCATGTTAAAATAATTCAGATCCAATTAAAAATGAATATGTATTAAATTGTGGAAGGAAACTTATTAAATAAACGATTTTACGTAAAATATTTTGAAAATCGAAATCGGGCGTGGAAAGTTGATCGCGCCCAAATGTCGCACCAAAGAGGATCACAATTTTTATAGAAATTATTTATAATTTAAATAACTCCGCGACTCCTGGTTGTATTTTGAAGGAGAATGATGAAAGTATCAGTACTGTTTTAACATTCTTGGCGTATTTCGCCAAGAAGAAGATAGGTATAAGACCAAATGATATTAAAGAGAATATAGGCGTCAAATTCTTCAGTAAATAAATTGTTTATAATATTTATTCATTAACTAATTTAAAAACATATGGTAATTTATATTCTTTCGTTTTATTCACCTATTCTGTATTAGTTAACTGAACTTAATATAACAAAGGCATGTAACACTCCATCCCTCCCCTAAATAACAGGTGAGGAAGGTAACGGAATCCAACCATAAAATGTATATCTTTGGAATTATCATCGAGTAAGGCAAGTTGAAAATTTGATAGCAATTTCATTATAAACCGGCTTACAAAATTTCCCAATCTTCGTTGTAGAAATTGATTTTCTTTGTCACGTCAATTTTCCTCAATGGCATGTATTGTTTCGTAATTCCATTTAACTGAGAATATCAGTGTTGCGGTACGACGGTATGTCTGATGAATTGTTCAAAAACCTTCTGACGTTTTCCTTAACATAATACGTGTGAATTTATTAAGCTGCAAAATTCGCAAGTTAGTAAAATTATATCGCAGATGACATTTTCGAAATTAATTTATCCACAAATTTCTATATGCGCGTGTGTGTGTGTGAGTGTGTATGCATATGTGTGTGTGTATGTATGTGGAAGCGCGCGCTCGCGAGTGTGTGTGTGTGTGTGCGCGCACGTATGTGTGTGCGCGTGCGTGTGCGACTACGTGTGCGTGTCGTGGGCGAGTTCGTGTGGGTGTGCGTGTGTGTGTGTGTGTGTGTGTGTGTTTGTGCGTGTACATGTGCGTGTATGTGTGCTATGCGCGTGCATGTGCGTTAGCGTGTACGTGCACGTGTGCGCGTCACATATGCATGTGCGTTTGCGTGCACGTGTGCGCGTACGCGTGTTTGTGTATGTGGCTAATTCCATAAGTGGAATTATTTGTAAATCTAGTCCAAATCACTGAATTTTCGTGTAAAACAATTTTATATCACCTTGCTTCTTATTCATTCAAGATAATTTGTATAAACTGACACATATGTATCAAGAAGAGATAATTAGATTACTTCATTTCGAATTATGTCTTTAGTAAACATTTACAAAAATAACGGCAAAAATATTTACGCTTCTTTCATTATTCTTGGAAACACATCTAACAGAATTGCATGGGAATACAGGTACAACAAGTGTTATTGAAATATTAACTAGATTAATTCTAATTCGAGTAGTAAAATTAATTTGTTATGATGGTAAATCCCATGCAAGAAATGGCGAAGAGTTCACCAACTGGATCAAGTAAAGCAGTCTAGCGCAGGTACGTTCTATGCATGCCGTTGTACAGGATGTCCAGTGGCAGATTTCAATGTTTGGAAAATTGTAAAAAAAAACTACACCTCTAATACAAAGTAGGTTTATTTTAACTTTATAACAGCAAAAGCGGATTTCATTTCTTAAAAACCACGTTTTCCAAATGGCGGCCATCGAGTCTGACACACTCTTCGAGTCTAGCACGCATGTTTTCAAAAACGCGTTTGCAGAGCGGCTGGGGTATCATATTGACTTCGGCACGTATATTTTCTTTAAGTACTTGTGTCACAGTGCTCGGATTTGTTTTGTTAACAACGGATTTTAAGTATCTCCATAAGAAAAAGTTACATGGGCTTAAATTGGGTGACCTAGGTGGCCACGGTACGGTACCGTTTCGGGATATTCACATATCCTCCAATGTGAAAGTGAGCTTCGTCACTAAAGAATATGTTGCCCATCCGGATAGCAGTATGAAATCTCAACAATATCATAATTCAAAGTCAGAATCGTGTAAATCTTGAACAGTTTGAATTTTATATGAATGGAACTTGAGCTTTTTTCGCATTATTACCTGTAAAGTTGATTTCGTAGTTCCCAATATCGATGAACGTGTACGCAGTGATAAACGGGGATTTTCAACGGCAGAAACCATAACACGCTCGACATTTTCATCCGTGGCTACCAATGGTGTAGGTCCTGGCCTGGGCCTATTTAATGTTGATCCTGTAGCTCTGAACCTTGCTACCCATGACTGAATGAGGTTGATCGATGGTACATCACGTAATCGACGAATACTGTAACGTTTATTAAATCGACGGCGTGCTACAGACAGCAAAAATCCACACGAAATGTGCGCCTC
Organism: Druceiella hillmani; assembly: GCA_039881145.1. NCBI lineage: Eukaryota > Metazoa > Arthropoda > Insecta > Lepidoptera > Hepialidae > Druceiella > Druceiella hillmani. The sequence continues at coordinate 33,946,235 of JAYKKI010000018.1, read as the reverse complement.
AAGGGCAAAAGCGCGGTGCTCTCAACTCCACTATTCCATGGCTACTAAAATATCCGCACCGCACCCTCGCGCCACTCTTATGTGTTGCGTTCAGAAACTATGTTTGTTATGTTTGACGTATGAAGATGCCGTTATATTATTAACACTGAACTGTATACAATTTACTTATAAATGACAACAAAAACTTTAAGACACGTAATGTAGTTAAAAATCAAATACATGAATTAATGGATTTGCGTAGTTTGACACTGAGCAAGAAACTGAGAGAAGATAATGTAAAAAAATGAGTATTTTTTTGCACTATTTTCTCTCTATCTCTCTTTTTCACAATTCACCCCTCCCTAAAATAATAAACTACGACAAAATTTAATTCATACATGTACAGAATGAATATAAAAAATTAATGTCAGTCCAGACAAGTACAATCCGTGACCGTTTGTTAGACCGGCTACAGATTGACCGATTTGTAAGAGGTGCTCTTATAACCAGGGGATTATAAAATCACTGGAATTGAATATATTTGGCGTTAATTTTGTAGAAATTCATTATTCACAATTAAATGAAACTACGTGATGTAGTATTATTTCTACTTTCTTTAATTTCTTTACCACGACCTATCTTTGCTAATATCCCACCTGAAGATGTTGTAATACAACGAAACCTAGGTCGTATTAAAGAAATTAAAGAATGTAGAAATAATACTACATCACGTGGTTTCATTTAATTGTGAAAATCACTGGTTACAATCCCACCACGGGTCTTGAAGGAACATATGATACCGCTGTTTTCAGTACCCTGTGTGTATTGTACCAAATCTAGCATGCCACCCTTACTATCCATGACCATTTTGTGCTCACCGATGTCGCGAAGGTCAAGAAGATTTTAATATATTTTATATTAAAATCTTCCTCTTGAAGTTACCAATTATGATGACCTTAAAATGTGTCTAGTCTGATTACACGCCCTTTCAATTTTACTATATTAATTGAAATTTACCATTGTTTTTGGTTTCCAAGTTAATAAATGTATTAAACGATTGATTTTTAGAGTCATATAAAAGGACTCAGTTTCTCTTCCCTACGTAATAGATTATGCAAAAAACAACTTGAATCTTTCCGAAACGCTGTTATAAATTAGTTTACAAAAATGTTAAATTAACACCCCTAATTAACAAATTAAGTTACAAATACTAAAACTAAACTGTTTTTGATAATTTACTTTCAGTAGTTTAGGTAATGGGTGCAAGGGTATACTTTTGTGAACATTTTAAAAAAATGCGATATCTCTGGAAATAGTTTCAGAATTCTAATAGTTTATTCTTCTAATTGAAATCTTGCTATTTATTAGTTTTTTGAGATGATGAACAAGGACTTTATTTATGTAAAGCTAATAAATATAAGGGGTTATAAAGATAGATAATACAAATTTTAACCTCTCAGTACTTCTTTCTATTACTTTAAAAACGTATAATATTTCGGTATAGCTGGTTTCATAAAAATAAATATTTTTGAGATAAACTGTATAACGTAGAATGATTTCATATAATGTATTTATTCAAAATCATTGTTGACTTGAAAGGTTTAAAAACCATCCTGTTCTGTGCAAGCTGTTTCAATTTTGTTTCCGGAATTATTATGTAACGAAGAAAAAACAAATACAATTTCACATACATAATATTAGTGGTGATTAAAGTAACTATAATTTAAAAATTTCTTTACTAAATCAGAATTAACATGTAATGTAAATATGAACATTTACAAAAATAATGTTTGAACTTAATAATGGAAACTTCTTGAGCACGAGAAAATATATCGCTTGGTATTTATTTTGAAGCGTAAAATTATCGTAAATTTATCAAAGACTACGAAATTTAGAATCGTTGATCACCAGTAAACTTTAACTAATTTTCTAGGAAAACTGTTTTTTATGATTTTAATTTCAGCAGTTTAGTAGAAGTATGTCCATACTTTTGTGGACATTTTCAAAAAAATTGCAATATCTCGGGAAATAGTTTCGAAATTATTATAACTTGCTCTTCTAATTGAAACCTCTGAAATTAAAAAAAACTATTTTTGATCACCTCATTTGCTTCTCAAATATTTTTCTTCAACATATTTTTAGAACTGATTATTGAAATATATGCTGTTTGAAATATATGCTGCTTGTGTCAAAAACTTTCTGAAAAAAATGGTGTGAACATAATATCCCTAAAATTAGTTTAAATTAATTCTCGAAAATAGTTTTATGATACGTATTTATTTTTACATTTATTGTTTCACGTGGCAGACCAAATTTAAGAAAAAAATATTTAATTTGCCCTATCGAAAATTTCATATGTGTATATATATATATATATATATATATATATATATATTAATGTTAACTTTGAAACACCTGGTATAGATATTGTATTTTTATAACGGTACCACTTCAGAACAGAAGTCGAAATAATATCGAAATTAATAATACGAGCTTTATTTAATTACATATTTACGATTATGTAATAATACACAATTCCGTCGTATAACACGGGCGTCATACCTATAGAACACGTTCGCGCTGCATTGAAAGCATGCTGCTTCTGCTTCTAGAACACGTTCGCGCTGCATTGAAAGCATGCTGCTTCTGCTTCTAGAACACGTTCGCGCTGCATTGAAAGCAAGCTGCCTCTCTATTACATTAAGACACACAATTCATATCTAACATGTCTCACGTTTCATTGCATTGATATTTGAAATCTATTTAGAACAATATTTGACGTAAAGTTATTTTAATACAAATGCGGTTATGTCTTTACGTCGTAAATGTATCACAGATATTAAAGATATTCAATTTAACGATTTTGTACTCCCATTACCGAATATAGTAAGCGTTACCCATTACTGATGATAAACAAGTGAAGGACAAATAGCTGACAAAGCGGATTATCCATTATTATAAAACATAGTAACGATTTCATACATTTCTCGAAGTTTTCTGTCTTTTAAATATTGATTAGCGATTAGGTTAATCGACAATTTCTATTAGTAAACTACACTACTAATGACTTTAATATGAATTAATACATTTACATATTTTGTGTCAGATTACATAAAATAAATCTCAAAAACGCAATGCCATTTTCCTTTTTTTTTCTTCTATCCCAACCTACATTTATAAATAAAACCTAAAATCATATTCGATTAAATAAAAGGTAAATTATCCACAAATTTACTATCTAATTGTAAAAGGTCTAGCTTATAACTTGAGAGAAAGATGGTAAGCGTTTTAACAATCGCAAGGTGCGAGTACGAATGGATGAAGTATAATGATAATTTCCCTAATTAAATGATAACATGATGAAGACTTTATGGGATCTCTCGTTATGCAACGCGATGCAGTCAAGCAACACGACGTAGTCGTCATGGGAATGTATCTTATTTCTGAACATAGCACACAATAGCTGCGTAGTTAATTTTTTATCCTCTAAAACAGGCTTACAAAAATATTACTATATAACAGTTAACCTAATCTCATTTTGTGAATTATCCGATCATTACGACATATAAGGTAACTATAAAAATAACTTGTTTCGCATCAATATTTCACCCCTCTTACCTCTTTTATAAAATGTAGACCCTCAATATGTAAACAATATTTAAACAATATTTTAATATGTAAACAATATTTTCCTTTAGAATCTTACCTGATATTTACCTTTCCAGTCTTGAGTCACGACTCGTAACCTATTGTCCTTTCGTTGTTATAATTAGCTACGTTTTACTTATTATTTTTCATATAAAGAATACAATATATGCGAGACTCCCAACCATTGCCCACATATTGACTTCTTTTAAATGTGATAACTATATTAGAATATTAGTTACGTAAAAAAAAACAATATTTAAAAATTACCAATATCAACTTGTATTAATGAATAAAACACTATCAAGTGGGAAAGAGGATCCATAGGTATTTTATTAATCCATAATGCTAAAATAATAACGATTTCTGAAAATCTCTCTTCCCACAATCTGAAATAAAATATAGAGCATGGGAATAATTTTTATTAGGTATTTGTTGCCGTAAAACTAATTAAGTGGGGTCAAAATGGTCTTTTTAGCAAAATTTGTGAAAAGAAAACTGACAATTCCCTTAATTTTAGAGTAAAATTAGTAGTAGTAGTAGATAATAAACAAAAATTTAGAAAATTTATTACAAAGAATAGTTAGACCTTATTTAATGGTATAATAAAATTATTCGAAGAAAGGCAGTCAAAATGGTATTTTTATATCCGGATAAAAGAATTCAAGTTATTTCCATAATATATAAACTAAATGTTAAACATTTGCATTGAATAATGTTTAATACTCTCGCATACTAATTTGTTTTCTTTTCTTCAGCCTTTTTGCATTTAACACTTTGTAATTTTATATCTACATAAAATAATGAAAAATTAAAATAATTCTAGCCATGGAAAACTTGTCTTTTTATTCCAATTTTTTCAATAACTTTGTTGAAACATTTTCGAATGAAAAAGGACCGAAATATTTGTTTTTAAAGTCACAGTATCTTCCTTGCACCTTTGCACCCTTCACACATTATATTTAATTACTCTATCACCCTAAATTTAAATATGTTCTTTTTTTAAAAATAGATTTATTTTAAATATTCAAATTAATAAAATATTAAATCCTGTCTTGAATAGAATACACTTGCCAAACGTCGACAACAGTAAAAAAACAAGATTGCCCAGGAATTATATTTGTCGATGTTCTGTAAAAGCTTTCGTGTTGTGATTGTAAACCAGATTGCTAGTTTTAGTTGTAAATATGCTACAGCTGTAGAGTGCCTGTAACATAAAATGGAAACGTAAATATGGAAATGAGCTTCAAATTGATTTTAGTCATCAAAGCAAATGAAACTATAGACAACTTTATAGATACTTCATAATTTAACACCACTCCACACACTTAAAAGTATTATGTTAAAAAGAAATTAATTTGCGATTTTGTTCATTCCGTGCTTTCTTTTCAAGCTTTGTGAGTAATTGTTTGAGGCGATGTTTAGGATGACGTTAAATGACATTGACTTTATGTAACGTCAATACAATTTTCTAAATAGCATATTTTTAAAAGGGAGGAATGAAAGTTTTCTCGATTTTAATTTTAGAATAATTATATAAAAGAAGTTTTGCTTTTTATTTCTGTAATAGATACACACACGAAAAAAAACGGAGTCCCTGTCGGACCACTATGTTATCTACTTATCTATAAAGGCCTTTATTTCAGGAGAACTTAGAAATGTTAAGCTGAGATATAAAATTAACATCAAATATTAAGGTCTACGTATATACATATTCTATAAAACGTATAGACATATTCTATACATATTCTTATAAAAAATGGAAGCTTCTAACGCAATAAAATAAGAGGACCTCTTTCAAATATGAAATAATTTTAGTCTGCCTCATTTAACAAAATTAATGAGGGCGCTTCCTGTTATTTTGTAGTTAAGTTCAAAGGAATGTTTTGTAAGACTAGTAAAAAAAATCGAAAACCAACAATTTATAATTATATGTGGAATTATTACGCCACTACACTACTAAATTTTAGGGTATGTACTCGTGCTTGACCATCTTTGTTAATAAAACATTTATTTAATGGAAGCGGTTATTCATATCGGATCATCTATTTCTTTTACAAACGAGACAATTCGATCTTGGTTGTACATTCAATTTAAAAATTTAAATGTATTTCATGAAATGTCATGTTGAAAAACAATATCCACCTGGCGCTCAATATTTGAATGGTAGTAACCCTTTATAAAGGACATGAGACTAATAATGTTTGTTTTGCTTACAAGGAATTTGTGGCACTAATAATTACGTTGCTTTTCGAAATTAATTTTTTTAAAAATTGTTTGCTTTGAAAATTATCCTTTATCGGTAATTTTAGGATTCTAAATTCTGATACGATATTCATTTTTCTGTAACGTAACATTTTTGATAAACAATTAAAATAAAAAATAATATTTATATTACCTGGCTATTTTTACTGAAATGAAAAATTCTTCATTACTAGTGAACGTAAACAGGTTCCTAAAATATTACATTAAGCCTAATTAACTAATTAAATGTAATAAATTTGTTATATTTATAGCGCACTTTTCTAATTCCTTGGTAGCTTCTTTTCATCGATTTTCGTTTACATTCTCTAATCGCAATCTCTAATAAATGTCATCACCGCAATAATGTTAACATCCAACCTGTTTTGATATTGTATCTATATCTCAGTGGAAATTTTTCCTCTGTTCCTCATTAAAGTCCCTAAGACTCTCTGAAAAATAATCCAAGTCTGATTTCAGAAAGCAAACTTTTAAATACATACCTATTGCAACCCAATTTTCCAGCTGACATTAAATTTTCCAGCTTACATTTAATTTGCTGGCTGTATTAACAAAAAAACTATTATCCAAATTTATAAAAGAAATCCAAGCTTCCTTTTCTCCTTTGTTCACTATTGCTTCGAAGTCTTTATATTTCATTAACATGCAAATATTTGGCCTACAAAAATTCTTTTCCGCAACTTGTCCCCTGATAATAATGAAAATTTTTGACAGATATCTTTAAAACGCTTATTCCTCTTGTAATGCTTTCGTGAATGGTGTTACCATCCTCAACCAAAAGAAAATTGGACATTTTTTTTAATAAGCCAGTTTTCTCTCTGCATATTTCTTATTTCGTAATCTAAAAATATCCTTCAATCCATTTAATCGTTTGTTATACACTGCGAATCCTTATTTCAGTTCGAAGTCGCACAAAGATATGAATTTAATGTAACTTCCTTGTTGCCCAAATAATAATTTCAGCAAATTATTTTTCGATTTAAAAAGCCAAAATAATCTTTTAAAAATAGTTTCAATTTTTAGAGTATTTTTTCGTTAATAATAACAATACCCAACTATCTGTTCTTATATTATTGAACTTCAGTAATGCTTTCGCTGTGGACTTTGACATTTTGATACATAGGCTTAAATCTCTAAATATGTTGCAACCATATGTTGATTGGTTCAATTCTTATCTTCGTGACCGTAAACATGCAATCAAAATTTCTGAAAACTACTCAGAGTAGACCAGTCTCATTGCCGGAGTACCTCATGGTGGTGTTCTTTCTCCAATTTTTTTTCTATTTTCATTGATTCTGTAGTTAAACTACTGTCTTCCAACTAACATTTATTTGCTAATGATCCCCAAATATACGATAAAATGATAAAATGTCTCCATATATTGATATATTAAATGCATTCTACATTTGATCAGCCAGTGAATTAGGCAGTAGTATAGTAGGCAGGGTTTTTTGATTAACCCAATTAAATCACAATCTATTATCATCGGTAGTCAGAAACTGTTGTCAAAAATATCTGTATCTGACTTACCACAGCTATCAATTAACGGTTATATTATTCCTTTTACTTCACCCATAAGAAAACTTGGCCCACTGATTGACCAACATCTCATATGGAATTCTCGAGTAAATGATGTTACTGGTAAGATTTTCTCCGAAATACATTCTCTCAACCGGCTACAAAATTTTCCTCCACTGCTAACTAAAATACAAATTTGTCAAACTTTACTTCTGCCTATTCTCGCTTATAGGGATGTGTGCTATTCTAATCTAAATGAACATTTACGTAATAAATTAGAACAACTTCAAAACAAGGGTATTCAATACATTTTTGGTCTTAAAAAATTTGACCATATATCCGAGAATCGTTCACGTCTTAAGTGGTTAATTATTCATGATCGAAGCAACCTTCATCTTCTATATTTTGTATATAATATCCTCAACAATCCCGTTACACCTACATACTTTAAATCTAGATTCCTGTACCTGTAATCCCATGACCTCGATCTACGATCCAAAAATAAATATACCCCCCCCCTAATCCCTCAACATATAACGGAATTTTATGGCGAATCCTTCACCGCACGATCTAGTCAATTGTGGAACGAACTGACTACAAATATACAAAGTGCGCCCTCGTCTATGTTGAAAAATCGTCTGAAAATACTTTACATATCATAATTTGGAAGATCCTAATCTCTTCAATTATAACCCAACTTTACGGATTACCTACAAGAAAAAATATTGGAGCAAACTTTCTAGAATAAGTGGTAAAGTTTATTTTAATAATAAGAAACTTTATCTAGAGGTTATCCTATTATCCAATATTATCCAGCTCATAGTAATGAAATATAAAGTCTTGTTTTTGTTATTTTGATAACTTGTATATATACCCAATAATTTGGTATATCGTTAGCTATTCATAAACTAAAGTAAACGTTTGATAACTGGAACATTATTTATAATAAAATTTAGTGAGTCTTTTTCTTATTTAAAGTAATGAATGCTTTAAGATTATTAGAATGAAATGGAATTTTCAAATTTTGGTTTGCACTAACGGTTTATGCTTACTATTTGTGCTTATATATAATAAGAAACTCATTTCTCTTAAGTAGAGTTGAGAGACGTTAAACAAATGGGTAAGTTTGATCGATTGTAAATATAATCACTTTTGTAAAAATAAAATCAGCCGGAAGCTAATAGTAATAATATGACTATTGAAACCCTCGCAAAAATGGAAAACAGACAGAAACACGTTCAAGGGTATTTAATTTTTTAATCGTACAGAAATTTTGAGGGTTAGATATATTTACTTATTTTTGCGTTTACATTGTTTGTACGTGCGTTAAGTTTAAAAACTTGATACAGCTAGTAACAACAACTCTAGAAAATATAAAAGAAAATTAAGTGTCTCTTATAGTATCTAAAATTCTTTTAAACTCCCATGTACTTATCTACCCTATTTTTTGTTTTTAAAATGAAAATAACCCTATACAGCCATTTTCATCTCAAAATAATCTTAATGAAGTCAAGCGGAATATCCCATCAAAATATCTTTGTACATCATTTATGTACTATAGGCGTAAAATCTGAGTTTTTAAAACGAAAACGTCACGTACCACCACTTTTATCTGAATGTAGTCGTAACTAAGTTGAAGAAACGTCCCAAGTCATATACTTATACATCGTAAAAGTTGACTTTTTAAAATGAAAAACATACATAGTGCTATTTTCATCTCTGCACAGAGATAATTAAGTCAAACGGAACATATCATTACAAAAAGAACCATTTCTCAAATTCTTTTGCGTGAACATTTTTATCAATGGCGCAATACACTTCAAAGTTAAAATTAATAAAATATTTAAGAGATGAATTTAAATTTATTTTAGAGAGCATTACAAAAATATCAAGTTATTTTCTAGTCTCTTGAAGGACAGTTGTAATTTGTAAGGACAGTTGTAATATGTAATTTGCATTCATAGTCATAAAACCTCGTATTCTACCCAGTTTCTATGAAATATGGCATTGCCACATTTAATTTTTGCAATAACTTCAAAATAATTATTCTACTGTTTGCCGAATTTATTGGTTGCAATTAATACCTTTATTATACTAACCTTGTGAAAGGTAGAAGTATTCTCAGCCTAAGTATAATTTAATTTAAGCGTTTTTCATTAGCAACATGGTTTTAATATAACCAAATTTTTACATTTGTAACTTTGATTGTACCCAAGATAAAAAATGTAATGGCCCTACATCATTATTCCAATTTCAGATCTTTAGCTACTTCTAGCCTTGGATTATATTCAGAATTTCTTCTCACTCACGTCTTAGTAGAAATGTGTTTCGAATATACAATAGACTTAATTGTGATACCAAAAAATTAATTGGCAATTTACGTTGTAAAAAATTAAACAAAAAATAATTCCTATTCAATAAGTTGCTTATATTTGTTAATATACCAACTGTGGGAAAATCAAAATATATTATGAATATATACAATTAATTAAGGGATATTTTCATTCCAGTAAAAATATAACTGAAAAAACTTTTGATAATCAAGTGTCCTGCTACTGTACCATAGATGACGTCCTACATACAGAAAGATTTCCCGATTCCACTGTATTTGGATACATATTTGTATAAGGTATACAGTATGGGCTAAGCAACGCGTATATGAAGATACCATAGTCTCAAGAAGAAATAGTATGTAGACATGCTTAATTCAATCCGATACCAACATCATCGTAACTACGGAACCGTTGAAGATATCACAATGAAACTAAAAAACTACCTTGATTCCAGCGTTACTGTCTGTAACAATTGTCTGTCAATTTAGTTACTAAACTCAATCTAGTATTAATCTTATTAAAATTAGATTGGTTTTAGTAATCGAATATGCAAACGGGAAAATCATTTAAAAGCTAAAAATTAGAAAATCGCAAAATATTATTTAAATTTTATTTATCTATGCTGGTCATAATTAGTTTTATCACATTTTCTTTTTTGAATTTTTTTTTGTTTTTTTTTCTTTATGGCAACATTTAATCCCTCATAAATTATAATGATTTCGTAGTACCCTTGTAAATTGTAATGATTTCGATCTATATTATTTTCATGCTCTCTTACGGCCTTCTATGCAACTTTTTGTATTATACGATTTACTGGAAGGATTACTTATGAGAAAATAAACTTACTTTCTGCAAGTATATTAAATCATTAATAAACAAAATATGGACCTCGTCGTTATTTATTATAAGTCGATTCGTAATATTACCCATACTACCGCTTATTGCTCTATATGAATATTCCATCTATGTGAATATTCCAATTGAAATTCTAATTTGTTTTATTCAACTAAACAGCTTTATTATTCTAGCTCAATATCTGTTTATTTTGAATGATGAATCAAGAATGTTTATACACGAAAATCTAAGAATATTTCTGTAGAAATAACATTTTAACTGTTGCTTTTTTTATTTTCCGAATGTGAAATTATCATCCGTTGTTTATTTAATTAAGGAAAGCTGAGAGAATGTATGTATACCTGTATTCCCTGCGGATGACACAAACGGATTATAAATTTATTTACGATATTGCTCATTTTGTTGCTTCGTCTATTTCAACCTTCGGAGTGTTTGGGTGTTTGAACTTACTAATAAATGGGGTTTATAAAAGTATTTTCATTACGAAGAAAATTGAAAACGTTTAACGTTTTTCATGGAAAATATTACAGACAGATATTTATTGTCGAATAACATATGTATAGAATGTATATTATGAACACTATTTGACGCTACGTTATTGCCATTGCCAAGATAACTATCTGATTTGATTATGAGAAGCTGATAATTCATCATTTTGCGTATCTGTACTAGAAAAATATTTACACTTATGCACATAGCGGTTCAGAAGTGACTCACCGACACCATATTGAAGTCAATACACTATTAACTCCAGATAATACTTAATTTTGTGTGTAAGGAAACTAGGTATTTGCAAGGAGTAGTGTAGTAAGTGCAAAGGCAATTCAGCTTTATTTTGTGAACGTGAGTATACAATTAAGTAAGTATACAAACATACGTGTGTTTACTGAGTGAAACAATTAATTAATTTAATATTTCGCGACAAAAGAGGGTACTCAATATTAAGTTATGTGACTCAGACTCCACCTGCATGATTCAGCGGATTTGTTGCGTAGTTGAGGCTCGAAAGCCATATATATGTACAAACTCACTATTTCCTTTATAACGTTATGTGTATATATATATATATATATATACATATATATATATATATATATATATATATATATATATAATGGTGTGTGTGTGTGTGTGTGTTCGACTATGCGGCACACCACGGGTGTGCGGCACACACCACATATATAAATAAATACAAAAATAAAAATAAATAAGTTTCACCGTTTAAGCAATACTTTCCCAATGCTCTTATTACATATTTTATTACTTGTCTGCCCACATTAATTATGACATTATGTTATATAACATATAATTTGGCTAAAGGTATTAGTTAAAAAATGCTTGCTTTATTAGAAAGCTAATAAAGCAAGCATTTTTTAAATACATCATGCTATTTAAAAAATTGCGTGTCTAAATATTTAGCACATTTAAATTACATTGTTATATTTAAATTATTTTTCTTAATGAGTCCTATATTGTTATTGCATTTTGTTTATAATTAGGTATCTGACTAATTTTTTTTTATTTCATTAATCATAATTTCAAGGTACAAGCTGATGAAGAGTGAATTTTTTTTTAATATTCTTAAAAATTTACCGAGTTTTAAAAGTTTCAATTTAATCTTTAGACAAGGACGGGAATACTGTATTGTGAGGTCATACTTAATATTGCACATTATATTCTACAAAAGGAAAAGAAACAGGAATATGCTCAACCCTATCCGTATCTTCAAATTTAGAAGCCTATAACTGGCCTATTTTTCAATCAATTTTTGAATTTTTTTCAAGACTGGTTTTTAATTAACTTATATTTTACAATATTGTACGAAAAATATAAAAATTTAGAATGAGTCAACTACCGTATTAATACAATATTTGAACACTTCAAAGGAAGAAAATTTTCCAAGCATTCCAAATTTTTTTTTCTAAATATAGTAATACATCAATATTATGGTTACGCATGTATCCAGTACACGTTTCAAATTTTAAACCTTTTTAAACTTCATCAACATTGTCTCTTCCCAAAGTAGCGTCTGCCTATTTTTCGTCTTTATTTTGAGCAAAAGAAATAACTTGTGTAAGGGTAGACCATTGTATCTACCATTCTTAGATTCACCGACAAATTAATACAATCTTTATTTTAATGTCATATGTATTATGCCTTCATTATTTTTGGGAAACTTACAAATTATTTGCTAAATATATATATATATATATATATATATATATATATATATATATATATATATATATATATATATATTTGTATTGATTTACATAGTCAGTGAGCATTAAGTGAATAACATAACTCAGTCATTCGATTACCAAACTAATGAAAAGAAAATATATTATTACTACAAATAGGCCGATAGAGCCATGATGCAGTAAAGGAAATGCATTTCTAACCGCAACGGAAACATATTGCGTGGTGTGAGCGAACATGGAAGGGTAAAGGAAATGCATTTCTAACCGCAACGGGAACATGTTGCGGAGTGTTTCCAAATGTGGGAGGGGAGCATTTGCTATAAATTTGAAAGGTGGGTTTACTTATCGCTTTTACATCGATTTTGAATATCAATTGTGACATATTTAAATCGTTCAATGTTGGTGACTTTTGTATTATTTATCTGTCAATTAAAATATGCACTAGAAATAATGACATATAATGTCATTATTGCTATATTTTGAGAAGATTTTTGGAATTGCATAAATTCCTGTATTCTAATAAAAGAGTATGAAAGCTCGTACTTGTCATTAATACAAATGTCAAGTATAACTTTTACAGGAACTTGAAAAAGACTCGCGAGCCATTTAAAAATAAATTCAAAGACAAACTTCAACTTCCAGGTCTACCAAATTTAACTAAAAAACTAGAGGCACCCATATCACATTAACGCGTACGAATACGTTTGCCGGTTCTTTACTCAACACAGGTATTATTATATAGAGAAATGTTTGGAAGACACAGAAACAAAACTTTTTTCCGCAATATTCTTTGGAGCCACTGGAAGTTCACAAAATTCGAGCTGTTTAATAGGCATGAAAGTCATTGTTACTGCATCACAAATCCTCATTTGCAATAACAATTCTACTTCCATTATAAATTTTTGGTCAATATGTGAGGTGGAATAATAAAAGAAGACCCTCTCGTGCTCCCAACGAATTTCAATGGCGGCGATGTTGCTAAGTTTGTTGAAAGATTTACCTGAATACTGGAAGATATATTATTGATTCTGATGCCCGGTATGCTACTTCAACAGGATGGCGTGTTATGTCAGTATATCAGGCAGTGCTCGCGGTATATATGCTGATATTTACATAAGTGGATCTGTTGGGGCAGTTCAATAACATTGCCAGTTCGGTTGCCGGCCTTAACCCCATCTAGAATCAAATTTAAATAAATAAACAGATAATCGATGTAAGAGTAGCAAAATTAAAAGTGTAACTTAAAAGGAAAATTGTTATGGTAAGCCGCACATTTCTGGAGCGCCAATTCACTTTTCAATGATTGAAAAAAAAATATTACCATCAAAGCAATTTTACTAAAAGTGAATTCCAAAATTTATTTTGTAATGACAAAATAAGATTACACCAATTAAACTTGCTTATATACTCTCCATATGCCCACTTCCTTCAATATGTCCACTAACTAAATCAACGTGCCCACTTTAATTACTAAAATTACTGCTTACAATTTACGTCGTAGATATATATATATATTTATTATGTAAGGCTATACATGACTGACACTAATAAAAACTATTTCCGGAAATAACGTACGTTTTAAGGTAACGCAAATTAATAAGTAATAATTACAAATTCATATGTTCGTTTGTGAATCGGTCCTTGAGTCCATTTGTAATAGTATCTTAATTGTCTCCACTTTTTGATGCAAATAAATAAAAAAGTCGAGAGAGTAAAGTATTATTAGAGATGGACTCCCGGACGGATCAACAGGCGGACATATGAATTTGTAATTATTACTTATTTATTTGCTTTACCTTAAAATTTACGTTATTGCCGGAAATAGTTGAATTTTTCCCGATTGCCCACCTGAAAATGTAATACAATGAAACCTAGGTCGTGATAAAGGACTTAAAGAAATTAGAAATAATATATCACGTCACGTAGTTCCATCACGTAGTTCCATTTAATTGTGAATAATAAATTTCTACAAAATTATCTCCCAATATATTCAATATGCATGAAATTTGATAAGTAGATACTAACGACGTCTCTATATATAATAATATATAGCACTGCTACAAAATAAATTTTTTTTCGCGCCCTCCATCGAAGAGTTTCTCGACAGATCTTTCAAAATTAAATTGAGTAAATTTTCAGTTAACACTTTTTGCGTTTAATTCCTGTTTTCCAATATTTATCTTCAAGATATGCAAAATATCCCTAACCACCCTACTCTCCCCCATTTTCACTATTCTTCATTAAAAATTTCAGTAGTTCTCTTATAATTCAGTACAGTAGATAACTCGTAGTATAATTTGGTTACTATTTATACAATTTCGAGTTAATTTACCATTTATTATTTGTTTTAATATAAAGTTGCTCAAATTACCAATATAATTATTATTAACACCAATACCTTAGTAATTGTTTTGGGGAACTACCGCAATATTCATTTTATTTTCTTTGTGAAAAGAAAATTTACTACGAATGTCACGAACTTACGGTGACTTCAATATAAATAATATATCTTTTATTAAAATCAGAACAGACGTTTACGGTGTTTAATTAATGAACATATATTCAAATATATCAATATACATGCATGCGTGCGTACATACACACAAATGTATATATGCGTATATATAAATAACATCCCCTCTTTCGGTTTCGCCGTAGTCAGTGCTTCAAGCCTGTATATGCCTGTACATGTTATATATTTACCTAATAGTATTCAAGTTACTTCCTGCTAATATTCTAGTTGCTATATCTATTCAATATGTATTTACTTACCTTCCTACCTGCGTGCTAATATTTACTCATTACAAGTATTTATTTATACCTGTTCTTAATTACTTATCTAAATGTCTACTAATATCTCAGTTGAGGGTATACAAGCACATACAAAAGTATAACACTTTTGTATGTGCTCGTATACCCTACTTACTTTCTACCTGTTTATTTTGTAATCTTCTTGCTGACATCGAGGTGTCATGTCATGACTCCTCATCTCCAGCTCTTTCATTATATCTTGATTTTGCGCAAGGGCAAAGTTATGCCTCCTTTAGCCATGTCAAGATAGCACAAACTTCCTTATTATATTATCCTTAGACATAAATCATCCAAATTGAACCAGGGTACCTGTGCTTTTCATTGTTGACGAATCTTTAGTAAAATTTTAGTAATTTTTTATGTTACTAGGACCATTGAAAAAAATAGAATCATTCAAATTGGTTGACTAATACCAAAAATATGAGTTAAAATACACAAAACAGGCCATTACAGTATCAGGATTGGGTGTTAGAATCCGGAGCAAAATGAAAGAGTCTCTGCTGTAGACCTATATTACTAAATTAAAACCGCAGATCCTCAAGTCTTACAATTTAAGCATGTAGTAACTCCCACAGCATCAAAATTAAGGAGTTTGAACCCGAAGTTTAGCGAGGAAGTTGGTGCTCGTGACGTATTATCATACATACCCATGTAATACTTATAGATTTATTTGTTTTGTTACTTTCTTGCTTTGACGAGACAAGTCAAAAGAGTCCAAACTCGATACGTTTACTTCTCTTTACTGAAAAGTTCCTAAGATCACATGTTGGCTCCATCAATGTTTTTTTAATTTTGCTAAAGATGAAATTTATATCACCCTTGGTCGCATTTGGTTAAAATATTATTAGACCTATATTACCCAAAAACGATCACGGTGCATGTGTGTTCCGGTGTTGAAAAATTCTGTGATACATTTTTAATTTCGATGATGAGATTCTAAGGACAAACAAAAAGAATATTTCTAATGAAAAATAACCATCCAGATTGATTGGGAATTCCGGAGACACGCGCTAACATACAAAAACAATGGGATTGAGAATTTTATCCGTTTTTGACGTGGATTAAATTGATTCTCGCTCTCGTCTATATACGGCACTTAAGGTTAGGGTAAACAAATTTTTGAGAAAACTTCGTAATTTTTTTAAAATAATATTCCATAATATATATGATATCGTGAAAGAAATATTTAGAGCACTTAATCAAAAAGAATATTTCTAATGAAAAATAACTATCCAGATTGATTGGGAATTCCGGAGACACGCGCTAACACATACAAAAAACAATGGGATTGAGAATTTCATCCGTTTTTGACGTCGATTAAATTGGTTCTCGCTCTCCTCTATATACGGCACTTAAGGTTAGAGAAAACAAATTTTTGAGAAAACTTAATAATTGTTTTAAAATAATATTCCATAATATATATGATATTGTGAAAGAAATATTTAGAGCACTTAATCAAAACTTCGGTATAAATATTTTTCAATGTTAACTATTGCAATATGTGCGGTTAATATGTTAAGCACTATGCCAAATTTAAAGTCTTTACATAAAACTTTTTAAGGGTTTTACTTTTTTCCATTTGAGGTACCAAATATTAACTCGGATGAAATAACATATACGAAGATAAGTGTAGAAATAACATATACGAAGATAAGTGTAGGAATACAAAGGGTAGGAATGCTGTCTCCCACCCTACTGGAGGTAGAAAAACGTAAAACTATAGCACTGAAAACCTAATAAGTTTAGAGTACTTTGATTGTATCGGTGCAGATGTACGGAAGTAATATATTACAAGTATGGAAAATATGACGGTTTTTATGTCAAATGCAAACTGGATTAATATTAGTTATTCAAATCGAAAAAAAAAATTTTAAATAACACTTTAACAATTTACCTAAAAATATTTCAAATATGTTTCATAGTCACGGTTAATTTAACGGATCACTATCGTTTAATTTAATGTATTTCTCAAAATTTTACGCCAAATTTACAATTAGTCCGTTAGCTTTGAGAAAACTGAGACGAAACAGGCAAGAGGAATCATCCTAAAATTAAGATAAATAAAAAAAACAAAGCAGTTGATATCAATAGCATACATGTAGCATAAATGTAGTAAAATATGGACATTGGAATTGAGTACAACTCAAACACAGTTATAATTAAAGTGTAGGTGTGTAAATATTGCACGAAAAAAATCACTTTTGGTGTACTGATTCATAATAAACTCAAAATCGTATAAAGATAAACTTAGAGTTTAAATTATTTCTTGGTCATTTATACTTATATAATTTGACATATTAGGCGGTAATAAAAGGTCAATATCAACCGACAAACAATTAACAGGTTAAGCAAAACTGCAAGCGCCATGGAAAAGTTTTACTAATGGCTGACCAAATTTAGAAGAAAAAAATTATAAACAAATTTAAGTACGTCCATAAATACACGATATTCCGCAAAAATAAAATTTTATCTACAAAATGCATAAAATAGAAATTGATACAAATTTATGAGACTTTATCATTTACATTAAATTTTGTTCATAATGCTTTTACTTCTATATAATTAAATACGAGAATAGTAGCGGGTAAACGCTTGTGTATGTATAGAGACTATGCTAAAATTTAGATTAATTATTGTACTCGAACACCGTTCATATGTGGATTTCCTTAAAGTGAGTAGCTTGTTCACCAAAGCTAGAATATCAACGGCACCTGCGTCTGATGTTTTGAAAGAGATGAATAGCGGCAGGCAATATAATTAATGAACCTTTAATGAGAGCAACGGGAATAACCGGACTAATAATAAACAAACGCATGCAGTAGCGCTTAATAATTCTCTAATTCAGATGTTATAAGTAAAAGTTAATCTTTAATTTTAAGTAAAAGAAAACAGAATATTTCCACTGACTATTACCTTTCAAATGAAAGGAAATATGTCTAATATTATTTCTAAAAGATACATGAGGTGATTGTAATTCAAAGAGATATTCCAGGTTTATGGAAAACTGATGTTTATATAACGCTAATTTTTATTGTCAAGTAATGGTCAAAGTTTTGTTATATAAACCTTTTTAGCTTGACGAACTAATGTTAGTACAATCTAAATTTAGAATTGTTGTCCAAGCAAAATCAAAAACATAAGTATGTATTACTTCGAACGTCGTTAGGTTAAAGAAATATAACATCATAAAATTAATCGAAGACAACGTTTAAACACTGAAAGAGGTGTAACTTTTTGAAACCATATGGAAAATGAATGGTACCATGTTTGTTATTAGGATCCGAATCTTTTGAACTAAGCAAAACTAATATTTGAATAGAACGTAAAAATAGGATAATTTATAGTAACTTGTATTAAAAAATTTTGTTGTATTCTCTGAAATAAAAAAATCGAACTGATATACAGATTTTAAAGGGAGTTATAAAATAATCTTCAGACAGATAGTACCACATTATTAAAATCAATCAGAGGTAAAAAAAAGTGAAAAGATTTTGAAGATCCAAAAAGAGTCTATTTTACTGACAATGTGACAATCAATAATATTAATGCGATTATCTTATTATTTGATCCATTTTTTTAATAAAAAAATAAGTATATATTTGACATTGGATGTGCTATTTAGTGAAAGATACGTTAATCTGTAATTAAGTTGTCCGTCAATTAAGTTATGCTGAATTTTTACAGTAGTGTTAATCTTATTTAAAATTGAATGATTATTAAAAAGAATTTGCAAAAGATAAATTCGATGTCATATCGCAACCGTAAGAAAATTATGTTGCAATTATCAAAAATGTGAGAAGACAGAAATATACCGCGCAATAACAAAATTAATCCAGTTTAAACTTTGGTACACTCCATATTTTCCTACGGTTCTCAAACTTTGATCATAAAAGCCGCAGATAAAAAATTAATTGATTCCTTTGAGGTGCTGGGAACGCATACCATTGATGTCTAAACCATCCCAGAACATTAAATTCATTCATTACATTAATAGATTCATTTATTAATTCAGAACATCAATAAGCATTTTTTATGAATTATTTGCCATATATATTTTCCTATTCAAATTTGTCAGTCAAAACAACTTTATTAACGAAAACAATAATAATGAATAGTAAGGTATAAAGGAATACATCCTAACACCTTCAGTTTTAAAATTACAAGTTCATTCTTTCATATTGTTTACGTAATAAATGTTTATATCACAGGATCCTTGCCACGGACAGGAAATTTGTTTATTGGGTGCTTTTTAATATTTTGCCTTCTGAAGAACTAGTTTACACTTGACGTACACAGTTGTAGGATTAATTCATTCTTTTTAATCTCTTCGAGAAATTAAATCTTCAGTCAGTGAAAAGTTTGAACTAACGAACGATAAAATAAAGACTATGTACTGTAATATAAAAATCTAATTTACCTGTGTGTTAAAACTATATTGACAAATTTTTAACACCGTATAGAAACTAGTGATTCGAGTATGAGAAGAGAAATATACTAATTTATGATGAAACAAAAAAAAATGGTGGATATATTTTATGCACACATTAAAAAATCTAATGTTGCAGTCAGCGTCACTAGCTTCCTCCTCTGCCTATTTTAAATAAAAAAAACTTGCAACTCGATTTTAACCCATTTCTGGGCTTAAAAGTTTGCACGCGTGTCAAATAGAATGACAAAACAATGGTTTGATAAAAATGGCATATTGCTGCAGTTAGAGTCATTACCTCTTCATGTACCTATTATATATAAAAAAACTTGCAACTCGATTTTAACCCATTTCTGGGCTTAAAAGTTTGCACGTGTGTCAAATAAAATGACAACACGACAGTTTGATAGCGACGACATAATTCTACAGTTAGCATCATTACTTCTTTTGTACCCATTATATTTCAAAAATTTGCAATTCGATTTTAACCCACTTCTAGACTTGAAAGTTTGCGCGCGTGTGAAATAAAATGACAACACAATAGTTTGATAACAATAAGTGCTGCAGTTAGCGTCATTACCTCTTTATATACCTATTCTATATCAAAAACTTGTAACTCCATTTTAATTTATTTCTAGACATCGTATTACTTGCATGTGTTACCTTGAAATTTACACACAATTCCTTATAATCTCATAGGGACTAAATTTCACCTACATTAAATAAGTTTACTATTTTTTAATTTTTAAATTTAAAAAATAAAAAATATGGTAATTAAAAAACATAAAAAACCCGTTTTTTCCAACAAATTATACAGTAAAAATAATTTATAATTTATGTATACAAAAAATTTAAAATCATGGGGCGGTCAACCCAATAAGTATTAAATTTTTGATAACCTTTACAAGTTGTCAAGTTGGAGGGTGGACAAAATACTTGTATGTAAATATTTATAAAAAGCACACAAATTGTTCAGTTTTACTATATATATATATATATATATATATATGTGTGTGTGTGTGTGTGTGTGTGTGTGTGTGTGTTTGTGTGTATTTAAATATAGATATATATATATATATACATATATAAATATATACATATAGTATAAATATAGGTCATTAGAAATTACTTTATATTTTTGAATTCATTATAATAAAACCAAGTTCCTGTAGATTTATGAACTATTAAGGTTTTATTTTGAGAAAACGACATACTGCTATTTCCTATTACTTGTGAGATGTGTAGTTCGCAAATCACACAACAAAAAATACATATAAGGATAAAAACTCGCATCATTTTTTCATCGATTCCCTCTAGGTAAATGATGAAGTGAAGAAAAACTTAAATAAATACAATTGTTAAGGATATTTATATCTATGAATGACGAAAAGTATCGACTACTAATATCATAAAAGAAAAAGTTCTCTGGCCATTAATATTATTAACGATATCTAAGTTTTCTTGCCTCGAAAGTTCACAGGCCAGACGCCCGTGGGACCTGTCGTTAGCACTTAATGATAAATACGATGTATCAGGGGAATTTGTAAATGTGCTGGTTATGAAAGCTCGTTACGGACTAAGCTTTGGTACAAGTCGATATATTTCGTACCTTCATCATCGATATCATAGTGCTGTGTATCTTCCGGGGTAAGATGGATGATTATGTATAAAACTGATTAGTTATTCGTAATACTAAATATTATAAAAAGAGATCGAGTAGAAAAAATGATGATAGTAAAAAAACTAAAACGTATGATAAAAAGGAAAGGTGACATGTGTTTGGAATTTTACGATGATCTTTATTAAGATTCCACCATATAATTTTTTTCATAATTTTGAAATAATTATAATAAATCGAAGTATTAATTTTATTCCTTTATTCCCCATGGCTTTTCATTCAATGATTAAAGCAATATTTGTTTAAAATTTACTATTTCAACAACTCTACTATAATTAATGGTAATATTAAACATAACGCTTGATCTCATTTTATTTATTTATGTACCAATTTTGTTTGTATTGTTTGTATGTATGTTTTCGCATACTAGATTTGACTTATTTTAAAATAAAATGTTTTATGGTATAGTTTAACTAATTATAAATTATTACTTTCTAAAGTGGCTGATATCATTTGCCGTTAATTTACACAATTTAAATTTATTTTGTATATTGTAAATTTATATGATGAATTTTACACATTGTAAATTCATTTCCATCGGTTGATAAATTTTAAGCTATGCAGACACATAAAAGCATTTTGGTTTCTGTTTTAAATTGTAATTTTGGTTTTAAACGTGTAATTGTAACGTGAAAAAACTTGAAGAGTTTCCACATTTTAATCATTATGTAGAATAACCTTTTAACGCTTCTGCTATTTTACTTTCAACTCCCAAACAAATTACGGCAAATAATGTTTTAATATCAGAATACTTCGGACTTCACAAAAAAGTGACGAGTGAGAAAATATTCTCCTTGAATGCACTGCATTTTCCCATGCACTACACTTTTTACACTTTTCGCTTTTCGATTAGCAATTGCTTCGTCCGCTGTTAATATAATTACGTAACAAAAAATTTATACACACAGAACCTGCTATTTTACTTTCAACTCCCAAACAAATTACGGCAAATAATGTTTTAATATCAGAATACTTCGGACTTCACAAAAAAGTGACGAGTGAGAAAATATTCTCCTTGAATGCCCTGCATTTTCCCATGCACTACACTTTTTACACTTTTCGCTTTTCGATTAGCAATTGCTTCGTCCGCTGTTAATATAATTAAGTAACAAAAAATTTAAACACACAGAACATTTTAAAGTGGAATTGAGCAAATGTTTTAGTAATATCGCAAAGGTTTCTGCGAGCAAGAAATTTTATTTCTTTGTACTTGCTAAGGACAAACGATAGAATATACCGATGATTTTATAACTAAAGACTGAGTTTACTAATTAAAAATAAAAATTAAATAAATTTGTTAACTTAGGTGGCTGGTTTATAAGGTGCTAACCTAACATAGCATACTGAACATTGCTGTTATGCAATACCAAAAAGTATGTATTTTGATTAATGAGTTACATAATGATTGCTAGATTAATAAAAAAAATCAATAAAATAAAATTTGGTCAACTTCTTAAGTTGATTCGTATGATTTGCAGTCTTACTTTTAACGGAGCGAAGAGCCGACCTACATAATTTATTTCCCTCTATTGGTGCAAATTTCACTCCATATATAATATCGAACAACGTCATTTAATGCATTTTTAATATCCCTTATACCGAATTTTTAAGGAAACAATTGGTATGGAATGTATATAATTATGGATGGATAACACGATCTAAAATTTTAATATTTCATTGATTTTTTTTCTTTTTGCTAGATAACAAATGAAAAATTGAAACTGTTGAGATTGCATAAACAAATGTTTAATGTATAGAAATTGATTTAATAATTTGTATTTCACTAATTATGGAGGATTTTCTCCGTAACTGGAGTAAATTTGTAACGTAACACGATGAAAATGGATATTTCTTAAAATACGTGAACCTTTTCTTTCAGTGCAAGTATAAGAATTAAAATTTAGCTATATTTTCTACTAGATTTTAATTTCTTTTAATGTGCGGAGTAATTAATTATTATTTTATAATACGAACCTAAAACAATTTCCGGCTACTTATAACTTGAAGTTAATGACTGATAAAGGCATGAATATCAAAATTGGAAGAAAGCCTTAAATAAAAGCCATAGGCTACAAACTCCTTTTGATAAACATATGCAAAAGATAAAATGACTATGGAAGGAAGGAAAAGAAAAAGTACGAGGCAGGGGATTATGACTTTAAAGTGCAAAAATCAAATGTTGCGAAGAAATACCTTAAAATCAGAAGTTCAGATTATTGTTGAATTATTATTGCGCTGGTCGTACCGCATGGGTGATTTATGAAATATTCGTTAATGAAGAATCCGGACACATAGCCATTGCTACTATTGATATCATCGAACAGAGAAAAAGAAGCGTGATGATGGAGTTACTGTTTATATACCCTCCACCATAGACTCTATTGATTATTAGGATGAGGCGACATTACCGTAGACTGGAAAATTCAACACTTCTCAATAATTGGACCATTCCTGTTATGTGAAAAATGTCTATGCTAGTTACACTGTGGGATTTTTCCTGAGTTTATCTACATCAGTTCTATTTTTCCGTAACTAGTCTTTCACGTTCCAATTTTTTTACATGTCACAGAATACCTGTTGATATACTTATAACACAAGGATGTGCAAGCAATTTTATCTAAATTAAGCTTTACACATTATATATATATATATATATATATATATATATATATATATATATATATATATGTGTGTGTGTGTGTGTGTGTGTGTGTGTGTGTGTGTGTGTGTGTGTGTGCGCACACGTGCGCGCGTACGTGTGTGTGTGTATTATACATCTGAATTCTTTTTTTATTCAAAGCTTTGTTGCTTATATCACTTCCTGCCGTGAGATGAGACTCCATAAACATGTATGATTGGATTTAAAATAACAAAATCAAATAATTAATATTGTTATTTTATTATATTAATTATTTAAAAATTTAAATAAAGAGTTATGTAGTATACATTTTACAAAGGTAAACTGTTAATATTACTCTAGTACATACTGACTTTAATCACTCAGATATTATTAATTTTGTCACAATTAAATTTACTCTGACATTCCAATTCCTTCTTTCATTGATATAAAGTTTGTTTTAGATAATGATTTTGTAAGTTTGTCCCCGTACTGATTATACTCACATAATTCAACTGTGCAGTGTTTTCATGAAGTTTTCCATTACAACTTTTTATTTAATGCCTATATGTTTGCACCCTTTTTGGATTCATCGTTTTTATCACACTAATAGCACTTTCGTTATCTATATTTAAACAGAGAGTCTTTTGATAAAACTCAATAAGGTCACACAATAACAGCTTCAAACATTAGCAGCACAGGTTGCTGTAAAACCCGCTTCTGTAGTAGAAAAGGCTACAGTCCGCTGTCGACAGAGCATCAGGCTTCAGTGTCATTGTTATAGTCTGTATCGCTCTGGCCTATAATGTCTATAGTGTCTGCATTACACAGGTAATATAGACCAAATCTCTTGATTTTTTAGGTATTTTAGCATCTTCATTTTCATTTCAGTGCGATTCATTGTAACAATGCTGATATCTGCTAAGTCGGCTTACTAAAAATACGATGTCCAGTCTACTTAAAGTTGCCGACTTACTGTAGGGAAAAATTTTTCATCGTAGTCAATGCCATTGGTTTGTGCATATACTTTTGCATAGAGTCGTCACTATATAGGCATGTATAAATGTAAATACAATGAATACACTTAGGTTTATTAGGGTCTCTAACGTCTGTTAAAAAATGAAATCATTTTAATATGGAATTAACATGAGTTCGTGACCTTCTGCGTAACATAGGACACCATAGGCATTAAAAATAAACAAATAATTTTTTTTTAAAAAATGAGCTCTCAGTATATGTGAAAGAAATGAAACTTCTTTGGGGTAAAAGGGTAGAGAGAGAGGAAGAAAGAAACAAAAATTTTCTAAAAAAGTTATATTATTTTTAAAAATTAAGAGTTGTATTTAAAGACAAGATATTAGTTATGTTTCTTAATTAATTCTTCAATATTAACAGTATTTCCTGGCAATATTTGTGCAGATAAATTGGACGTTATAGCGTTATGGTAACTAAAACACAAAATATACATTCTTGAGTCTATACTTTCCAGTATGCTGTAAAAACAGCATCCGGATCCAAGTTTGGTTGTTGCCATTTAAGAATGATTATTCATATTAAATAATGGTGTCGAATCGCAAACTAAGAAATATCAGGGAAAAAATCTTGTGGCTTTCTCCTTGAAACCGATAGAACTCCATCTAGAGCAGTATAGACAATCTCTGATATAGTCTCAAATGTAACTAAACGATTATTTTGATCATAATTTATATGATTTTGATCTGTTGTAATCAAGAGTCTTCCAATAAGACATCTAGACTCTCAAAGGCATCTAGTTCCAGGTTTGGTTATTGCCATCTTAGAATCATTATTCATATTAAATAATGGTGTTGAATCGCACTTCCTTGACTGTATTCAAGTAACTGGTGGTCTGAAAAAAGGAATAAATTGACAAAATTATTACAGTTTCCTTTTTACATTTTTACACATAACATACAAAAAATTTAATAGTAGCAGTAAACGCCTTTTTTGTTTGTCTTTGCATATGCGTACACTCCTTGCCTTTTTCTATTACGGTCGTCTCGGCCGTTAGCTAAATATCCTTTTCGGTCCTTCTTGCAATAGATTTGTCATATTCATACGTTACAAAACAAAAAACTGCATGAAAATGTCGTATTAAATACTTTATATTCAATTTGTCCTTGATATTTCACTCACATCGTGCCCGAAGAATTTTCAACCAAAAAATGAACCGACTTTAAATAATCACCGAATAAAAAGCACACTAAAGGTGTAAAATAATTAAAACGTGAATACTTAATTGGAACTTTCATGGTTCAATATTGTTTCCAAATATAAATAAATTTGCAATATACGTATAATAAGTACTTATTACAAAAAGTAGAATTTCAAGAATCGAATAAATGTTGAAATTAATAACTAGAGAAAAGCTTCCACAACAGATTTAAAAGTGATAATTTAACGCGATAGTGATAAAATTAAGACCAATGAGACTATTTTGCTTCAATAGTGTTAACAATTTTGTTCTATAACAATGATGGAAATAATCTAATCCAAAGTTCATTTAACATCAAATTTAGGTAACTTTCGCCGTATTAGAATAAATTATTAATTTTTCTCTGGAATGAAACTCTGAAAATATGCCATCACAAACCGATGTAGTATTTTTTTACTAACAACATCAATATTTATTTACGGCTTTTCAAACATATTGTTCCAGTGAAAAGATCATGTTTTTCATTTGCCTTTTTGTAGGTGTGTTAGTTTATATGATATTAAACACTGAAAAACAGCACAAATTTTGATATTTGAGGTGTCGTCAGTATTGTCATTGTTTTCCCAATAACACTGGATACCTGACATTACTGAAATTCTGTGGCGAATACTAGTAGTAATTTGTGCTGACTAGCTTTTTGTTATTAGCAAATATTTTGTGAGGACAAAGAAAATTTTGACCTTAAGAAATTTTCCCGTTATTATATTTACTTTTTCAAAGTTGGCTAAAAGAGATACACTTACGAATAAATATTTATTTGTAAAATAGTTTTTTACTTTAGTTTATGAAATAATTTTGTGCAATAAATTATTTACATAATAATTTCATTGTAATTATTTACCTAATAATTTCATAGACGATGATTTTTGTCGTAATTTATATGATTTTGATCTGTTGTGATCAAGGGTCTTCCAATAAGGCTATTTTGATCTAAGGTAATCAATATAGTTTTCCAAAAATGACAAAACACTGTTATAAAATATTGAATTAAAACGGTAGAAAAATATTGCGATATACCAAATTTGTTTACAATTGTTTAATCAGTGCACTTCAATGAGAACATGCAAACAAAAATTTATTATTTCAGTGTTCACACAGGTTTTAAAGTTTATCGTGTTACGAGTATGTATAATTAAAATGAAATCTCTTCATGAATTCCCCATATTTATCGCCAAGCTCTTCACACCATATCAGAGATGACGGCGCCGGATTTTTTTGCGAATGTGCTTATATAATTAAATTGTCGATAATATGTAGTACTATAGTCAATTTGTCGGTGATATTTAGTTGATGACAAGCCCTTACAGTCAGTATGGTCTTTAATTGAAAAGTTTTTTACGAATTTACAATATTGACCGAATACTCTGGCAGCGGTTCAGCAACATACGATACCAGAGATGATGGCTAACCTACGAATTCATAGTACATCACAATTACTTCATAATAAGCTCCCATGGTCGACATAAAAACACTACAGACACACTACCAGATAAATTGCCACCCTTTGAACTTTTGAATTTTAAAAGTTGGAGGACAAAAAACGGAATCCAAAATTATACAGAAAGTAATAAAATCTGAAAAAAAAACAGAGTTTTTTCTTTTCAGATTTTATTGCTTTTTATTTTGGCTATGTAAATATTTTTGTTATATAATATTTCTGTTATTTATGTATACAATGTAAAGCAAAATTTTATCCCAATTGTGAAAAAGACCGGTGGAATTAAATTAATTCCAATCAATTTTTAGTAAGTTTCTCACCATAAAATGTGCTTATGTTATTCCACTTCACATATTTTCTCATCAATCCCAAAATTATTTTTTCCTTACTTATTTTCAAATAAAATTTCAAATAATTCCGTCTTGTGTTTTTATTTTATTGACATAGTATTACACAAAAAATTCTGTTAAGTACGAGCAGACTTGGTATTATGAGGATTCCGTTCATATATAAATAACTAAGAGTACATAACATTTCTATTACAAAATTTAAACATTTCGATCATATTTTTGGTAACATAAATTTATTGCTGGTATTTTTTTACAAGTATAAAAATATAATGAACCTCTGAAAACTGTATGGTTTATGATTAACGCAGTAAAAACAGATTTTTTTGCTTAAATATTCAGCAATATGTTACATAAAATTGTAAAGCAAATAATTTTTGAATCGTTATAATTTGCTTTTTCTAACTATTCATGAATTTGAAAAAAAATCGATTGCTTCATTTGACCCCATGGCAAGTGTCATAAAATTTTTTCAAAACTGTGATTGAATAACTAGAGGGTCTCCATGCCTCTGGTTTCCCAACTATAAGCTTGAATTGACATTTTGCACGTCACTTTGTAGCCTAATATTTGCAAACGGGCTATGATAATTACAGATCAATGTTTACTATAATTAATTTGGTTTATAAGTATTAAAAAGAAATAAATTTATTAAACACGGCTAGTTTGATTAATATTTGATAATTACAATTTCATTCAACATGTCAATTTTTTTATTATTAAATGAAAACTGGTGTAAAACAGTCTTAAAATATAATTTACTATAAGCTAAATTGAAGGTTTTACTTGAGTGAAATTAATAATCTGCTAATTTTAAATAAGGTTCATTGTTATATAATCATGTATACTTTTATTAACCCTCTTTGCTTGCCATCTATTATGATTTACCCTCACAAAGTTCGTTAATTAATAAATAAGCTCTTACGGAATGTGTTTGACAGCTCTTTAATATCCTATCAAATTAAATTGAAACGTCAAACTTTGCGATAAAGCTTTCTGAAAACTATCATACAGTTATTTGCAATTCATATCATGCTATCATCATTAACGCAAAATGGTAAAGAAAACCTAAATTTAATTTCGAAAGACCTGTCCGATGATACACTTGATGGGTTGTGTGAAAAAGATTTTCTACTCCTACTTTATATATTTTGAAAAGAAAAATGAAATTTCACTCACGCATGTCTAAAGCTGTAGAAGCTTAACAAATAGATATACGAACAAGACGAAATTACAAAGGTTTCTCATTTTATTCCGAAACGCCAAAAATTTTAATTAAGTTAAATTTATTAAGTTTAAAATTAATGTAGGCATATTTTTAGAATAAACTTAAATTTCTGTTGTTTTAATATTTCTACTCTCTTTAAAATTATTACGTCCGTAACAATGTCTTCTGCGATTTATTTATTTAGAAACTCGTGTTACGGAAAGCTGAAACATAGCTAGAAATTACTGGGGTGTCTACTGATTGATTAATGTCTCACTAGGTGTGCTTGAGTAAATAACGTTAGTCGTTAAATAATTTAAAGCTTACATTTGTCAAATCTATTGCTTACGTCTATTTTGAACATCTGTACTATTGAAATTTACTTGAAAATTTTCTCAAGAAAATTTTCTATTAGGACGATTGTAAAATAAACTTTAATTAAAACGATCTTAAATTAATTTTAATCAGACTGAATCTAAAATAGGTATGCGTAAAGTCTATTTAGAAAAAATTTAAAATAATTTCTAAAATAAATAAGATTTAGCTCTGAAAATATTCACAATTAAATGAAACTACGTGATGTAGGATTATTTCTACTTTCTTTAATTTCTTTACCACGACCTAGGTTTCGTTGTATTATAACATCTTCAGGTCGGATATTGGCAAAGATATTAATTTAGATCTTTGCTAATATCCCACCTGAAGATGTTATAATACAACGAAACCTAGGTCGTGGTAAAGAAATTAAAGAAAGTAGAAATAATCCTACATCACGTAGTTTCATTTAATTGTGAATAATGAATTTCTACAAAATTAACGCTAAATATATTCAATCTCTGAAAATATATTGAGAATTTCTGAGCGTCGGTCAAGACTAGGATACGTAGAAATTTGTAATTATTATTTTCATAACTTGTATATTTATATAAATTTCTCAATAACTCTCATATCTCACCACATGGCGATATACTTGATTTAAGAAACCAGAGTCTTCTTCCAATATCTTAAAATAGAACAAAATTGAATTGCTGATATTTTAATTGCCATGAAACAAAACCATTGTGATTCAAATGTATCATGTTTTAGTACATAATTGGTAATGTTTTACTTTTTGAATTATTCGTAGCTATATTTCTATTTTTTCGGCTACCTTTGGTTGAAGGAAATCGTACTTGAAGCGAAAAATACACCTCTCATGTACTTATTAATTGTACTTATTAATAGATATTCATGTTTACAAAGTAAGTTTTTATAAAAAAAATTAAGAAATAACACAAGGTATCTGTGAGAAACTGTACAGGAAAGAAAAATCAAACTGAATGGGTAATTGCGGTCAGTTTTCTCGTCTCTGATTTTCATGACTTAACTACAGTAACAACAATAGAAAAAATGTCTCTAATATATAAATTCAGAGAGTTCTATATGAACACGTACATCGGTAATCGTAAAATCCTCAAAAGCTTGTGATTGACTTTAAAATCGTAATCAAAATTAAAATCTACAATTTTGAATTGATCACGAAAAAATTGACATTTGAGTTACAAGCCTTCTAAATGTATGTTCCCCAAGATTTCGGAGCCGCTGGAAGAGTTATATGCATAACTATACCTTTCACTTTTTATCTCGGCAGATTAATTTTCCTTGTGTGTAATTCTTTTGTTTGTTTGCGATGAAACAAAAAGTTAATTCATTTGAAAGATTAATAATTACTGAAAATTGCTTTCTTAACCTTAATCAATTTTGTCATAAAAAGTTATTTTCCAAATATCTATCAACGGTTTCCCAAAAAATATTAAATCGATTTCTTTATAATTTTGTATATTTGTGTTTAGATTACATATTAATCGTAATATTTACTGAGAGTATCAAAACAAGAAGTAACGCAGTGTCCTTAATTATTTTTTTTTATTTGGTCGTATTTGAGTAAACAGATTTATTTATCGGATTTTGATTTCCTTTAATAAACCTATTTCTTGGAGTAGGCATATTTTGAAAATGGAGGTTACATAAGCGTTTTTTGAATAGTGTTTTAAAAACCTAGGTTTTAATCTCTGTAATCCGTTTTTTGGCTTTAATTCTTCAATTAATAAAAATATGTAGTTATTTCTTGTTTATGACAAACAACTTCATCTAAAATGCATCTGGTTTTCCCAATGTTCATATGATATGCATTGGAGTTATCACAAACTGAGCCCAGCAATGTCGCAGAAGAGTATTCGCACAGCTCGCCAGGGTTCCATTAGCGAAGGCAACCATGCAATCCAGTAGCGAAACAAATATCGTGTGAGCAGGATTAAACATAGTACATTTTTCCTCGCTCAAACAGCATACAAAATTGTTATTAAGATATAATTATTTAGATTTTAATTATTTTATTTTAACTTTCAACGTTTCCAAAGTGCTCAAATCTTATTTGTCTAACCTGTCTTTTAAGGAGTACAGGAAATCTTGAAGTGAAATTAGATGTATGGATATACTGTTTTTTTCTTAAAATTAATTGTGGTTTGTACTTGTTCACAAAATTCTACGTGATGAATATCTAAGAGATTAAACCAGAAAATCAGATTTTGTTTTCAATTCGGGAACCTTTCTTTTAATTTTTTGCTTAGAACCTATCGTTATTGATACTCTATATATTATTAAGCCATATTAATAGAGTGATGATGGAGAGGACTTATGCGGGTGAAGTTAGAATAAATTATTCATATGAATTTGGCATAAAGTAGGTACGGGGGTGGGGGCAAGCACGAGTGTACTTCGCACTACGATGGTTCCGTACACGTTTAGGAATTTATTAATGGTACATAATGTTCCTAGTAAACTAACATTAATTTTGAATTTTTATTTTTTAAAACAGAAATATTTTGCTTATTGTATCTTTCAGGAGGGCATATTCAAAAATAATAATTGTTTATGTGATATAAATACAAATTAACGATTTTTTCCCTTATTTATAGTGTAAGACCTCGCTTCTTGTCAAACTTAATGATTCTAGATCAACGGGAACTAACATATATGTTTGGATATATTTGCGATTGTCAAAATATGCGGCATGAATGACCATATTTTTAGGGTTTTTTTATTGCGTTGGCTTGGAGCTTGATTTTTTTACAGCTCAAATGACCGTAGACCCAAGTAATTGATATTAATCTTAATTTGATACCTCCACGCGTTCCTGTGAAAAAGGTCTTGACAAAGGTCAAGCTATGGAATAGATTGGATCTTATCATTAGAAATGCACTGTCAAATTAAAAATCACCCAGGTGCACCTGGCTAGAGGCATCAAGGATTCAGTATCTCGTTTGAAGTTAAATTATTTATTATATGTCATCACTAATATGAAATTCCTGTGTCTCGCTTTTTGAAAAAAAATCATGTCATTAATAAAAAAAATATTTAAATAAATTGAAGTCCTGACTATCGAATTCTCGTAAAGCAAAATGCACGCATGAGAAAGCAATAACACTTAGGACGAAGAAAAAGAAAGAATCTGTGCTATAACTTCGCACAAAAAATTCAATCTGCAGATTCCATAAATTATTTTTGAACAAAAACACGAAGCGGAGTGAACTCAGATCGCGTCGGCTTCTTCAAAGAATCATCTCAGGAGATATTTCATGAGATAAAACATCGTACATTGCCCTTTTTTATCTCTTAAACTGTTCGCTTGGAACGCACGAGGCGCGCCTAATACGTTGAAAGAGTATTGTATTTGTAAACGTGTCTTGCTTGTGTATTTAGGTTTATTGTAAGTTGTACTTTTGTAAGATTCATTTGATATAAAAGGACATACACTTAGTAAATATATTTTTTTTCACCGACAACATAGGCGATTTTTCCGAATATTTTCTTTATGAAAAATTACCTTTCTGACAAGCGATTTTAATGCAGTCTTTTCATGGGGTTGTCGAGGCATTATTTATTTTTTATATTATTTATTTTGAAAATATGATATTTCAGAATTACAGAATATTTTTGTTATTATTTAAGGCGTGAAGCAAAATATGTTTAGGATAATTTATGTAAAGGAATTTACAACAAAGCACATATTTGTTTTAAAATAAAAGATATTTAAGAAAAAATAAATAGTTAATATATGTTGTAATTTAAAAATAATATCGTTATTATAACTTTTATGAAAAATATTTTTAAAATTAGCAAAATTGTAAGATTGTTAAGATATTATTCGCTTACAAGGTAAATATGCAAACATTAACAGTTATATTCCCTCTTTTAAACTTGATTTTTTTATCACTAAAAACATTTCTATTCAGCTCAATTTATCTATATCTATGTTTACAATCTGGCACACCGCTGTCCAAGTATTCTAACTTTTATGTTTTGGATTACTGCGGAACATTTTATATATTTTGGAATACAAATAAAAAATACAAATGTACAAAATGGTTCATAAATAAATTTTCATATTATTCATCGCATATATTTTCATAAAAAAATTGTAATAGAAAAAAATTATCCGTAAACTTTTATTTTATTTCCATTGAAAGATATAAAACACAAACAAATAAATTATAAAAACAAAATAAATCATTCTCGACAGATCTACTGGTCACCGTTAAGGAGATCCTTTGTCAACCTTCAGTTCCTGTTATCAGATCCTTACTCCGTCTACTACTAGTATTTTTTTTTCTCTCTTTAATAAGGGGTGTCTTAAGAAATAGAAATAATCTTTTTGCTTCATATTAACTGAAATATTTGCCTTTATCATGCACATAGGTCTAAAATTGCAGAAAATACGACGGTGTGGCAGATGGACAGGTATACCCGTGCGGGCGTGACAAAATCATGGGAGTTCCCAGATCCATTGCATCGATCCGTCGATCCATCGAATCTTGAAAAACCTCCTCCAAGCAAAACGTACAGATAAACAAACATTTTCATCCTGGCTCAGTGAGTATTTTATTTCTGAATAGCGGAATTTAAAATGTTGCTGTTCAGTACTTTCATGTACTTTTTATTTTTTCCACATTCTTTTATTGATTTCATCGAGTATGACGTGAAATTAAATTGTAAATAATTGAAAAACTATTCAAAATTGAAAGCACTTAACGCAAATCCGATTACCAATAAGATTGTTGTAAAGAAATATCGGTGGCGTAAATTTTCCAGTATTTGGAAAATTGAAAATTATTAAAAGCCGTATTTTTAGTCACAGCCGCAATAGTTTCAAAGCATTTACGGTTTATTTACTTAGTGTTTTGGAGAAGTGATTATAGTGATTGAATTTTGAGATTTTACCTTAATTTTGAGATATACCTCCTTCTTCAAGATCAACTTTTAAGATTGCAGCCACGTTGCGTTTTTTTAAAGAAATTTACGAACTTCACCTATCGTCTTAATTCACCACTTTGTTTTTTTAATGCTATTATTTGGCGATAGTTGAAAGAAGCTTAACTTATTTATCAACCTGACGCTATATGAGAAAAAATATTTGAAAACAAATATAAAATAAAAAAAGGTAAAATTTGTTTTAAAAAATTTCAATGAGAACTGTGCTGACGCTGCACTGAAACATGTACATTAACCTTTTAAATGGGTGTTTGGAATTTTTGGAAGGAAAATTCTGAGAAGCATGTTGGGAACAATATTTAGTATCCAGATAAATGAACAAGGCCAAGAAGATCAAATCTTGGACTCTATGGACAATAGAAAGAACTTGATGTAAAGTAAATATATTGAAATACAATGATTAGAATGAACTGGATATCTAATTAAAATGAATCAAAGTAGACACTCCAAAAAACATTTTTTTTTCAGTTTGACTTGCTCCGGACCTAGATGTAGATGCAGACAGAGATGGATTAACAAAAATAATAGAACATTCTTGAAATAAAAACAAATGACAAAAGACAGAAATGACAGTTTTGGACAAATCTACAGATATTTTTATCGAAACATCAATAGTCTTTAGAAATAGAATGTAGAATTGGATAATTAGTCTCAGAGGAATGATTTCTTTTTTCACGTCCGAGTATCACAAACATCGGTGCGATACTGGCATGAAACTTTATTCTTCCTCTTTAAAAGGAAATTAAAATGGCGGCGCAATGTATATTTTTAGCCGAATTGTTGGACTTACAAAACCTTCTTCGAGTGGAACTGTCTCTCATTTGGGCGCAATTGCCTCCCCGTTAATTTAAAAAGTTTTTAAGTCAAAACTGGAAGACTGCCACCGAGAACAAATTATTCTGGACGAAGTTCCTTGAGAAGGCTAGGACTACATCCAGGGCCGTACCATTAGAGAAAAATATTCGTTAATATTTATAATTTTAAGTGTAAGAAAGCGGAATGTAATATTACATTTTTTTGTAGATATTCATTTTATTTGCATTCTTTTATCATACCTATGCAAACCTGTATAATTTGTTTACCGTTTAACATTTCCTTTTCTATTATCGGTAAGTTAAAATTACATTTGAAATATCTGTTGTATTATTAAAAATACATTCTAATAAGCTACGCGCCTGGGATTTATATGGTTTCCTATATAGGATACAAGACTAATATAATTTTACCATGTATCTTGTATATTATTTCTGTACATTCTTCGCACATACACATACGAGCTTTTTCCGCGGTTTCGCCCGGGTGGACGTCAGAAAACTATATAGTTTTCTATAAATATTCCATGGGAATGTACATAAGTATAAAATAAAATGTAGGTGTTCTTTATACTGATCCAGGTCATGTCTACATGTCGTTCGTCGGCCTAATTATCAACATTTCTGAAATAAAAAGCACCCTATTTTCATCTCTGGGACATCTGCCTTTACACGTCTGCCCGCGTTCGAGTCGTGCACGTGCGACGGCACGTGATGTTGCCTCTCCTGCCCCTCCACTCCCGCTCCAGGCGTCACCCGTGCCGCCGGCTCATGGCAGCGTATCACTGGCGTGTTTTAGCGCTCCGCTCAATTCATATCGTGATAACTTTTAAACTATTCGTCCATATTATTTAGGGCAAAAGACAAACTGTATCTACTTTAAATATCAAAAGCGATAAACGTATTTATTTTGGTAAGAATTATTTCAATACTATGAAATGCGCATTGGAAAAAAAGAATTCAAATTAATAGTCTTTATGCCTGATTATTTTGATTGTAATGGCTTCCACATAAAAGGTAGATATATATTGTTGCGGACTTTCAGTTAGAACTATTTAATTGTAGTATCTGTGTTATTCTGATATATAATCTATATTCCCGTAAAGTGTCATCAAAATACGTTCAGGAGTTTGTGTATGAAAGAACAACATAGATCCATCCATACATGCTCACAAACTTTCGCGTATATAATGGTAGTAGGAGACATGTGCATATATATATATATATATATATATATATATATATATATATATATATATATATATAATCATACATATAAAATTTAGTAATCGGAGGTGTTTGAAAATTTCCATCATTCTAGAACAAATTACAACACTCATCATTAAAAAAGTTTGTTTAAATGTAAACAATCGAGTACCAATAAAAATCTATAGATTGTATGATAAAAATATATTTTACGTGATATTTGATTTAATTATGCTATTAATTCATGAATAGATCTCAACTAAATTATACCTTTTTTCTCCGAATTCTTTTTTCTAATAATATAAAAACATGAATATACGTCTCTTTGCATAGAAGTTTACGTTTCGCAACATTTCATTACAAGTGTGACAGAGACTTTGATGAAATTGAGACAACTAATTTGGAATACATATCTACTTATAATAAAACCCAAGGAACCGTATGGTGTGCGTAATCTATAGCCAGTGCTCGGTTGGTATTTTAATTATTTTTCTAATCTTATGTAATAGACGATTACATAAGTGTATTATGCTAATATAATTTTTGGACCAAAGTTCTTTATACCACGTTACATGCTTGACGAATGAGTGGTAACTCGAAAAAAGTGTAAGATTTCAACCGTTATCTTTGCTGCAGTATAAAAGTGTAAGATTTCAGCAGACCCTTTTCTACAATGTAATCGTTTGCGTATGCCAAATTATTTTTCTGCTGGCTTTCTATCGTAAGCCAATACATTTCCAATTCGGTACGTATTTATTAGTATCATAAATTAAAAATCATTACTTTATCATTTATTAAGTATTTGAAATTAATTAATTACAATAAATTGTCCACATATTCATTTATTTTCAATAATAATTAACATTTTTTCTAATTGCTTTTGTTCATTTAAGTTTTTAAATTACTTAAATTTAATTTTAAAATTAATATTAAACTTCATTTATTTATTTTTATAAAAAAATTAGAGAATAAAATAATAATCATAAATGATAATAATATTAATAATATAATAATTATTATTATTTCACAGATGAGTGGTCCACCACTTTATTTTTTTACTGGTTTTCCATTGTAAGGAAAGCATCTGCCACACCGTTTTTATGTATGCATATTTGTATTAAATTGAATGCTTTCAATTTAAAATTTTTAGGTTATTACATTTAATTTTAAAATTAACTTGAATTTAATTTAATTACTTTTAAATTTAATGTAAATAATTAAAAAAAACTATTTTTAACTTAAATTTTGGGGTCATTTTTTATTTGCATCTACAAAAGTTTACAAATATACTAAATGATACAAAAATTAAGTGATGCAAAACTATTCACTTATTTTGCAAGTTTTGTTTAATTAAAATATGTGTTTCGGATCGCTTCATTGCCTTTTTTGTTTTTCATATCTTACAAACACTATTTTATCATGCTGAAATATTTTTATTCCTGTAAATAGTATATATTTATTAAATACAGCGAAAAAAATGTCTCACGACGCCTCTCGTTCTTGTTATAAACATTTTTCGGTTTATATCGGCAAACTTGACATCGTCCTTAATATTGCCACTGATACTATTTCACTTCGCAATTATTTCTAAAATGCTGGTATTTTATTTAATACATTTCTACTGTACGTATCTTTCTCATGCACCTTTCATTACCGACGAAAGTATTGGGTTAGCGTTCAGAATTGGTACATGAAATTTACGAAGGAAGAATATTTTTAATGGAAATATTACATCGCAGTTTGTGGACATTGGAGCAGTGGACGAGTATGAATTGGAGTAGTGGGCAAGCACGTGTTATTACATCAGAATCTGTGGACAGTGAAGCAGCGGATAAGTACATATTACATCGGCGTCTGTGGACAACGGAGTAGTGGACAAATGCAAATTACATCGGAGTCTGTGAACATCGGAGTAGTGGAAAAGTACAGTTTACACCGTAGTTTGTGTATATGTATATTCATTTGCACTTGCAAATTTTTTTAATTTATGAAAGAAACATTCGATTAACTACGGACTTTTGTATTAGATACTGGTCAGCGGAATAAAATATGCGATGAATTTTCGTGTTCAGAAATCGGTTCTGCCTTGAGTTATGCCACCAACAAATTTAACTTATGTCCTATAAAAACTAAAAAAAAACTGTTTGCGACTGGAATTGGAACTGGACAAATTGTAAGCTGTTTCACATAGAACATTTGTTTTTATTGGGAAACGTAACTATTGTTTGTAACTATCGCTATTAATTCTTTCTGGAAGTAAAGTCAAAGAACTGAGTTTTTTCTTTTTGACTTTCATATACCAAAAAATTACTGGCAGGTCACACGCGTAAAGCAGAGAAAAAATATTGCCTCCTTACGATCGTTACTTTGGGTATATTGCTTGACAGCTTGACAGCTCAGCTTATAGTGATTATGTTTTAATAATATACTAGTATAATTAATCACAAATGTTTTAATAACATACTATTATAATTAATCATAATTTTTATAATATACTATTAAAATTAATCATAAATGACCGGTATGTGTATTATTGATAAATGATGGAGCTGAAACAAATTCTTCATATTTCCGGTATGCTGATATCATTAATGGTATTTATACATTGTTCGCTTTAATTTCAGTATCTGATAAGTTCTCAATGCGCCTCGCTACTGTGTAACGATGAATATGAGGTATCGGTCGAATTTATGAGCTAACTACGTGAGGCCTTTGTCGATAAACTTTTGGTACGAGTAAAAATTTTACAACGAATCGCCTGACCCACGTTCAAGTTATCGGGCGACTTCGTAACTTGACACTTTTTGCAATTTAGTGCGAATTACTGTGCTGATTTTGTTTATAAAACATTATAAACAAAATCAGCACAGTAATTCGCACTAAATTGCAAAAAGTGTCAAGTTACGGAGTCGCCCGATAACTTGAACGTGGGCCAGGCGATTCGTTGTAAAATTTTTACTCGTACCAAAAGTTCATTAAACACAAGTTCTTAAAACATTAAGAACTTGTGTTTAATGAACAGTTTCCATAGTTGATTGGTTTTCTTATTATCTATACACGATTTCTTTATTGGTATCAAGTTTATAAAGTAATCACAATTCAATCCATAAGGTAAAATATGCTTGAACCTTACAGATCGAGAAATATGTGGTTGTGAATGGTAGTTACTTAAATTTTTTTGATTGTATTTCAGCTCCAATACATGTCTTTGTAGGTATATAGAATGGAAATCTGCTGGTTTGTAGTTCTAACAAATAACATTTATCATTTTGCTATAAAATATTTAGAACCGGTACGCCCAAAACCAATATATAAAACTGAAGTTTCCCTCGTGAGTAAAAAACATGTCGTAGAATAACAAACATATATAGAAGACGGTATAGTGTCACCCAACGATCTTCTATTCCAAACGAGGTTGCCATGTTTTTTAGCTTTTTGTAAAAATATTAAATTATTTATACAAATTTACCCTACCATTAAAACCTTAAAATTGCTATTTCTTGCGAATACATAATTTTTCGGAAATTTACATATTTGTGTCTACTTTTATTTATACATTTTCCTAATATTATTTTTCTACGGAAAGTTTTTATATATCAAGTTATTTAGTATAGAATTACGGTATGAAATTTTCAATATTACTCTAAATAAAATAATATTTTTAGTTACTTACATTTTCATAGATACCGTTTCATCTTTGCAGCTTCTTAATTAATTCGTAACTTAGAAAAATATTCAATAAAATATACTTACGAAATTTTCAATATTACGCTAAATAAAATAATATTTTTAGTTACTAATATTTTCATAGACACCGACACCGTTTATCTTTGCAGCTTCTTAAGTACTTCGTAACTTAGAAAAATATTCAATAAAATATACTTTATTCAATTTTCAATATAACTCTAAATAAAATAATATTTTTAGTTACTAATATTTTCACAGGCATCGTTTTATCTTTGCAGCTTCTTAAGTACTTCGTAACTTAAACGAATATTCAACAAAATATACGACATTTCAGAAGTTGTTTCTTATATACTGCAGAGCAGCACGAGTACAAGTTTTAATTATAATTATCCTTGTGTGAAATTATTAAAAACGAATATTTTATGTAAAATGATTTTGGCCTTGGTATATTGGATTGATTACATATGCATCAATTACATACACAAAGAAATAAACATTTTGTTCATTTAAGGTTAAATTTGAATATGGCACAATATTAAGTTTTTTTTCAATATATGTTTGTATTTATTACTATTATCATTATTATTTACGACCCATATTATTTATTTATTCAGAAAAATATCTATAAATTTAGAATGCTAAAACTGCATATGCTGGACTTAGAGGCTAGAACAAGAATGCAACAAGTTTTAAAATTTTGTGTAGTAATAAACTTATTAATATTTTTATTCAATTGTACATTTTGATGGCCTACTAAAATATCGAAAAAGGTTTATATATTTGAATTAAAATAGTTTTATAATTATAAATCGCCAAAATATATTATTTTGTAGTATTATTATTTTTTTCATTATCATACAACCTTGTCCACCTTTCTACCCAACCCGTAGTAGTTAGTGAGGTAGTCGGCTTATATATATATATATATATATATATATATATATATATATATATATATATATATATATATATATATATATGTATATATATATATATGTGTGTGTGTGTGTGTGTGCGTGCGAACGCACACACACACACACACACACGTATTTTGAGATTATTCTCCTTCAAATATCCGAAACTGAGATTCATGGATTATTCTATCTCATGAAACTGAGATTCATGGATTATTTTATCATGAAATATGACTTACATCAATACAATAGTTTTGAGTAATGGAAGCCACCTTCTATGTTATTTTAAGAAATTAAGGACTATTATGGGTAAATAAAACCTACAAAGTGTGCATCGAAACATGCCTCAATTAGGGTTCCGTAATTGTAAGTATACCTTGAATTTTTTGATGCAGGTTAGAAAAAATAATTTTAAATAAAATGTTAACCAAATGGTTGTGTCTCCAATGTTGTTAGACTTTTAAAGTTCATGCCTGGAAAATGGTGAAATTGTATATTGTACATCCGTTCGAAGCTTAACATTTCCCAAATAATGTTTAATATGAAAAAAAGAAACCTCAGTATTAATTTGTAAAACTTACCCAATGATACTACTTTCAGTCAGGAGCTCGAAGGTCTTAAACTTTATAAACTGGAAACATCTTGACAAAAACTTATAGCTAACTAGAAAATACATCAACTTTACCTTGATAGAGTAATAAATTATAATAACCTGCATATTCCTCACTCAAAAGTATGTAACAATTTTAGGAGGGCCAAATTAAATAAGAATTCGAAAAAAATATACGGGTTATGATTTGAAAGGGCCTCGTTTCAAAAATTTTATTAGGCTGTCGTCGGAGGAAGCTGAATTTGAATCGAATTGTTGAAAAAAAGAATCAAATATTAAACCGCGTGATTCTACCACGTGGTTTAATATTTGAATATTTTTATTTTTAACTTCTGAAAAGTCTTTTTCTGTATCTTTTTCTATCGGAACCACGTCGTTGGCTATTTGAATATCTTTTTTCAACTTCTGAGAAGTTTCAGTATCAGAACTGTAGGTTTCAGTATTGGACCTGTTTGCATTCAGTTCTTGAAATGCTTTGTGATTAATTTTTGTCTTCATTACAATCAATAATTTTTCTAATTACCTTATTGGATCTGCATGAACTACTGCTCGATGAGTATGACAAATTCTCTGGCTTATATTCTTTATCGTCGTCAGGTGCCGCAGAAAAATCATCATCCGAAGAATTTTCACCCGAACGATGAATATAGCTAGCTAACGGCTTAC
Organism: Druceiella hillmani; assembly: GCA_039881145.1. Lineage (NCBI taxonomy): Eukaryota > Metazoa > Arthropoda > Insecta > Lepidoptera > Hepialidae > Druceiella > Druceiella hillmani. The sequence continues at coordinate 33,903,480 of JAYKKI010000018.1, read as the reverse complement.
AATTAAAGTCGTAGTCGCATAAGGAGTAATTCTTTTCGTTGGGCTTCTTATTTGTTATGATTTTAGTTTATTGAAATTTTGGACCATCAGTTTACGTACATATTTCGTCAATAATTTTTTAAAATTTCATTGTTCTAGGGTTTACCAGTGGCCTTATGCTGTAACGAAAAATTCACTTTTAAGGTTGTTACAATCAGAATTTTAATATTTGTATTATTATAAGGGTCTCAATTTTTTTCAATTTTAGGTAATAAATTTTAAAAAGACATAATGAAATAAACGCATGAAAATATGCAAAGGTTTTAATATTAACGATAACCTATATGTTGTCTCTACTTGATTGTATTAGATAATACAAAAAAACTAATTGTTTTAAGAAGTCATTATTAGTGATGAATCATGATGATGAAGTAGTTTCATTACGAACGAGGTACGGAACCCTCGTTGCTAGAGCCAAACTCTCAATTGGTCGGGTATTCTTTATATCATCAGTAATATTAACGAAATAGGAAAGGAACGAATTATCATAGTTAATGTCCACATAAGAAAGCAGTTTGGGAAAAGTATGGCTTCTTCTGCGTGTTCCATAAATTAGCGAAATTAATATGGTTATAAATTTGTACCCTATTTATAGAAACATATAATTGTAAATGTACGTAAAATGAAATAAAAATGAGAAAATAAGACGGAGAAAACAAAAAGAAAACGGCGATGTACTTAGACTAAGATATTTTATTCTTACATTCAAACCAGTGGAGTACTTGAGTATCTTTCGTACAAAAATACGAAGCAAAATGATTTCGTGCTGATCGTCTCTTTTGTTCTCGCGGAACGTGTATCAGTATTGTATGTATAATATACCGTTACTTTTTCTTACACACTGTAATGTTTTTACTGATCTACTTGTGGATAACAATTTCTTTATTTGAACACGCGCGTATAACGAATACAACAGTTTATACATGCTTTAATGGTAACACAGCCATTATGGTGTTATTACTAAACAATGTGTTCGAAGATGTTTTTATTTATACGCTCAAGAGAGAAAGAGAGAGAGAGAGAGAGAGAAAGAGACTAAAGCTGGCCAAGATATTTAATTAATTATTTGTCCTGGAGGGCAAAATGTTGTCTTAACAATGAAAGGATTATGAATATATTTGGCGTTAATTTTGTAGAAATTCATTGTTCACAATTAAATGAAACTACGTGATGTAATATTATTTCTACTTTCTTTAAATTCTTTACCACGACCTAGATTTCGTTGTATTACAACATCTTCAGGTGGGCTCTTAGCAGAGATCTTTGCTAATTTCGAGTCGATTCTCTCTCCTTTGGACATAAACTCGACCAGAAGGACCGGACGGGGCGAAAACCGAGTACCGGTCTTTTCGCGACCAATAAAAATGTTTGAACATATTTTTCTCAGAGCAGGCAATGTTCCTATTTTTTATGATTATCTGCAAAAATATTGGGCTCATATATTAAATAAAAATATATGTTTCACACTAGCGCCACGTACGAAGAACGACATTCGCAAAGTCGTATCGTTAATTTTTTTATTTCATAATAAATATATGAGATTATAACGCCATAGGCACTAGTTTTATATGGATTTAGAAATTGTAAAAAGTTAGATTATTATTTGAGGTTATTTGTTAAGACTTTTCATAAAGCCAACGAGGTTCCAAGCCCAATATTGTAATCCACCTTTTCCACCGCTCTCATTTGTTTTGGCTGATGTCACAAGCGAGTGCAAAAGTTACGAATTTCCTCTTGGCCGCAAGGATTTTCCGCCCCTTGATAATATTATTTACATCTATGCAAATGAACTTCATACATAAATATATATACAAATTCAGACCGTGAGCTGAATTACTTGTTGAGATCAGATATTGTGATAGGAAAACATAATGCACAATTGGAATAGGTATACAAATTGTGTCTTGTTAGATACACCTTTAATTTTTTATAGCGACTACTCTATAGTATATATATATATGAATTTCAGCGGAAGCTTTCATACCATATGACAATAGCTGATGTAATTCGATTCATTAATGCCTTTACGATTTTTAGAAAAGGTTTTCATAATTTCTCGCACTACATGTTTCGAAACGTAATGAAATATTCAAACGTAATGATTCTTATGACGCTCTCAGAGGATATTATAGCTTTTTTGATCATTAGTTTTTAGTTGATTAAAAAAATCTCCTTGCTATAGAGACTATAAAGAAGATACGATCGAGCTTTCATAAATTATTGGACGACTTATCGGATTTGTGGTTCATTAATGGAGCAGAATTAGTATGATTTCTCAAAACGAAAAAGGGAACATTTATAATATCATCCACGTGTCTATTTGTCTGTCGCATGTGTTTCTCTCAGAAACGGTTTGAGACAGAAACTTGAAATTTGACATAGTTATGAAACATGTAATAACCTGAACTTAACTCAATTGGTAACACTCAAAAATAAACATTAGACAATTTTATTTCTTAAAGATAATTTTAACTAGTATATTTTAGGAAACATACCATAGAATATGCAAATAATCCCTACCTTACTTCGGTAATTATAAAACATAGGGTTTTTGAAAAATTACAGCGATTGTCTTAGATCTTATAATTTATGAAATATGCATCATTATGAAAATATAATAACGAAATAGACAACGTTTTTATATTGTAAATAATTAATGTTTATAAATAGTTTCATAGAAATACTGTACAGCCTCAAACGTTTATAAGTACCTAAATGTGTACTGAATCCTTTTAGCGAGAGTTCTACTCGATTTTATTGAAGTTTATATACGAAATTTTTTTATGGAAATAAAAATGAAGAAAAAATGTTACAGATACGAGAGAAGAATAAAATCTAATTGAAGTCTGTCACTTTGACGATTTTAAAAACGATAATTTAGAATGTCTTCCCGGAGCTTGTATTTAGTTGATTTTGTTTGCTGTTAGACAAAAAAAACGAAACACGTGCAAGTTAAACTTGAACAATCAGTGTTATATTTCATCGCGTATTGCGTTGAGGTAAACGTGAAACCCGCACTAATTGAGTGTTATGGGCGTGTGTCCTTTGGGCCAACAGTGTGTGCCTAAATCGTGATACTGTAGTATTGTAATAATTTAATAAATAAAGAAAATTTTAAAGAATATTTACTATATTTTGTCATCAGTAGAAATATTTCACGTTATTAAATAATTACTTATTTCTACTACGAGAGACAACAATGAAAGCCTTTTAAAAAACACGAATTAAACCAACTAGAAAGTTCGTAATTTATTTTTTTTTATATTGTCTCCGTTGCATCTGTGCATGGTTTCATCTGACGGAACCACTAAGAGAAGCTATCAGTATGCGCTTTCTTGCAGACCGATTTCAAAAGCTTCGAAGAGTCTGTCACCGCTCTTTTAGCATCCAGTTATCGCAGTCCTCGAAAATATAATTTTTATGTAGAATTTTCTATGTGCGCTTTTGTTCTTGGGAATAAAAAAAATAGGACGATGACCCTGGACTTATTCAAAAATGTTCTCTTCTATCTTCTTTCCTGGCTGAAAGTGGAAAGGAATTATTGTAAGGAAGGAGGATTCTGTCAAGCATTCTATGAAATAACAGACAAATAATTACTGGGGTGCCAACCTGCGATAACTGTTCTTTTATTTGTCACGTAAATATATTTCACTCGCAAAAATTGTAGAAAATATCTCAAAACAATAGTTTCTTGGTTAATTTTAGGTAAATTTCTAGTAACGCCGTTCTCTTTCATAATTATGACTTTAGCGGTTTCAGAGATATGGTGGGAATAACCTATTTTGGTCGACATTTCCAATTATTTTTCCGAATGTTTCTTTTTCATTCTTGTTAATATTAAAGTTTTAGTACTAATGTGGTAATTATTGATATATCAACGAATTATTAGGCTTCATAATAGTGTTTAGTTTCCATGTTAAACTCTTTCTGAGAAAATTAGCTGTGATATAAAGTTTCCATTTTTTTCCTTTTAGGGTATGGATTGCTAAAAGTGCGTCAAGTAATGCAATGCTTACAATTTTCGTACAATAAAGACTTTGTCACCAATAATCCTGGTATTTTTCAGATTTTGAGACCAATAAATGGATTTTGAGATTCAGAAATGAGGTTACCTTAAAAACCAAATTGTGTGTTTGTGCACTCGAATTTTTATAGTCTTCCATTTAGTATTCAAATAGTATGCTAACCTAAATAAAATATTTATCGAGTCTATTACTCCTGAAAATATTCGCATAGAATTTAAATTTTTGGACGTCTGTCATTGAATCATTACTTTGTAGAAAAGATACCTTATAAATTTCAACTTTTCATGTAAAAACGTCTTCGAGAACAATTTCTGAGAGAAATACATCAAGGTGATTATATAGATATTCCGCGTTTGGGAGTCCGTATCTTTTAAGAAAAAAAAGATAACATCTGTATATAACCACTCATGTGTCTGACTGTTTCCCCGTTTGGCACAGTCGTTTTTCTATAAACAATTTAATATAAAACTTAGAATATGATATAACGATAAAATATATTAACCAGTTTGCGTGTGTGTGTAATTATTTTCTTCGTATACATTTAAGAAGAGAATCTCGTCTTGTATTTGCACTGTCTTATAGTTAAACTAGATATTTATATAATTATAATTTTTCTCTCCTAAAAGAACGCAATAATAAGTTGAGAATATTTTCAAATTGTTTCAGTTTTAGTATAATTAATTTATATAGAAAAATCATTAGTATGAAACACGTTTTCGAATAGTAAAAACAAAATGAAACCAAAATAATTTTTCATGAAATATATTCCTTTCTCCTAATGACTATGAATGATATTTTCAATAGCTGAATTTTTTAGTGAAACATCTTCATATAAATTTTTTTAAACATGGGGAAGGAGAAAAAAAGAAAATTTTATCTTTATTTCAAAATTGTTGCTTTCACTAAATTATTTTAATTTCTGTTTCACTATTGCTCTGTAAACGTAACTCCGATTTCAATCGCTTCCCTCGCGCCCAGTGAGCGTTTCGTTTCCAGTGAGCGTTTCGTTTTTTAGAACGTTTGTTTTTGTATAAATGTATTATGTATCGCCACTTCCAGTTGTTAAGTTTAATATAATAACTTGGAGTCTGCGTTGAAATCGTGCCGTACCTGGCGCGCCGCCGTTGTAATGAAGTGAAACGGGAAGCGGAGATTTTGTATATTATTAGAGTTAGTATTTCGTACCTGTATTTACTTCATTCACTTCTTTACTTCATATAGTAAATTCTCACGCAAAATTCCAATAGATAAATTTTAGACCATTTATTTATAAACTATGCACTATCAAGATTCAGCTCTATTTAGATATATTTACTATATTGTTTTTATTACTGTTAGGAATTAACACCGATTTTTTTACAATTTATTTAAACTTTCGTTTTTTTTCATTGAGCCATTTAATACAAAAATTAAACAATTTTCATTATAGTTCATATTATATCAATCTTTTACTTTTTATGCCATAATCGCTTACAATGATATAAATTAATTTTAGAAACAAAAGTAAATATAACTGAAATCATCACAAAACATGTAACTTGTTGGCGCCTAAGGTTCGTTTTGCACTTTAGTGTAATTTTAAAAGTGAAATATTTGTGGAGGTTTCACGGTTTTTAAGACTCAAAAAAAAGTAAAACAAGAATGTTTTTGTAAGAATTATATTACATATATCTTTAATATATCCTAGCATCATATATTTCAGGGTTCAAAAACGGAAAGTTAAAGAAAAACTAAAGCCATAGCGAAATTTGTATTATTTTTTAAATATTCATCCATTGTGTATATTCAAATATACAATACAGCAGCTTTGTCAAGTGGATATATCTTATCAAATATTATTTCCGTTTGGACGATCATAATTTGTTGCTTGCCATATTTGCCGCGTGCACGACGACAACGCTTAATAGCACTCGAGCGTTTACAACTTGGCCAGTTTTGTGAATCTTAAGCAGGACGAAATTGTTTAGAGAAATAATTAAATACGTTAACTTGAATATTATGGTATCGAAATATTCCTTTGCTTAATATAATTAGTCAAATAAGAAGTATTTCAGAAATGAATATAATATATACATAACAGAATAATAAAATGTTTTTGGCAGATAATATTGGTTTGGTTGTTGAAAAGAAGATTTTTCAAATATTTTTTAATTCCATATATATATATATATATATATATATATATATATATATATATATATATATATCGTGGATATCGTTTAAACTAAATAATTTTTTGTCTTTAGTATGTCTTCCGAGATATGAGTAATTCCATATGAAGTAATCTAATTGATAAGCATAGATTTTCGTAACTGATGTTTATATGACATATTCAGTTTTTCAAGCAAAAAAAATTATTTCAAAGTGATGAAAAAATTATGACATTCCAGCGAACTGCCCAATTCTCTCTGCCACACAAATTCAGTCACGTATTTGCCCTACAAAATAAATAAAACATTAAGTTAGGTATAATAGTTACAATCAATCCCCCTTTTTCTTCCTTTCACTTGAAAGAAACTTACAACAAACAACGTTTTGATTAAATATAAATGCTGCTCAAAATATCGGCGAATACACCCAAAAATTGTCTGAAATAATTTCACGGAGTTTTCTTGCAAAATAAAACTTCATTACGAAATTGTAATTTGTGTGGTAATATTTTTAAAATCCTTGTTTTTTTAAATATGTCGTAATCGGCGCCTATAACATCATTACATCTTTTAGTGCAAGTTTTCTTTCAAATAAACAGTAAAAATTAGTTTTGTCTAGAAGGCAAATGGAATATTATTTTTATAATCGTGCTATTTGAAAATATAATCCGTTCTTCACTACATTACAAGAGTTAATACTAATGCATCAGAATTACTTTGCAACTCTTCGAATAAAATTTTAACAATAAACGTCTGCGACATCGCAAGACACCAATTGCTTTACGCCATTAGTGTACAAAATTTATATTAATTTTTGTAATATTATATAATAAGCAATAATGGATAAGTCTCACCGGCTTTGGTTACGAGGAAGGGAAACATAACATTCTTGTCGTTTGTCCTATGTACGAATTACATCCCAGAACAATACACGCCATTACAAAATAAAACAGACATTAACATATAACAACGCTACTACACCTTTTTTTGAAACCAAAATTTTCATTGACTAAATATTTTTTGTTTTCTTTTATTATGACGTCAAAGTAAATTATTTTCTATACGAATTAAGGAAGTAGAAGTGAGCATTCTACAACTTTTTTCGCAGTAAAATTTAAGTATAATTGTTTGGAGTAAATACTCTTAATTGGGGTCTTTAGCGATTTCGTGAAGAATGAGTTACAAAAAGCCGATTTTTGTGAAATAAATATAAATGAAACCAATAAAAAGTAATCAATGTCTAATATAGGGGAACATTTGATCTATTTTTCCATATCAAACTTGTTATAATATATGTTCCCAAAGTTTCAAGTATGCTTGGAAAAATTGGACGTCTTTCGTCAAAAATGTGAACACGTTCTAAAAACGTTGGAAATTGCTTACTTTTGTAACTGAGTCCAATCTGATTAAACCTCTCATTTTTATAAAATATTATATATCTTTACCTACATTCTCTATATTTGATAAGTAGTTGTGTTTCTTTTGTTAATAGGTAAATCGTTATAGAGGTTAGAATTAGATTTCACGATCGCCCGATATTGTTATAATACAAGGACGCTCCTGTCGTAACGCTATAATTAATTATCGTTAAAAATCGAGTATATTGGCGCTTTGCTACTAGTAACCCTATTTATTAACAGTATTATTTTTTAAAACCTACATTATTTAAATTTATGTTAAAAATAAACAAATGACTATATCCTGGTTTTTTTAAATTACGCGTACAAGACCAAAGATAAAAATGATAAAACGAACATTACAGATTTTTGAAGTTCAAGGTAGGAACTAAATATAATGTAAGTTCCATATTTTTATCTCGTATCCAACACATTATTATTACAACCCAACCGTGCATTTTTTCAAAATTTTGAAAGTTAAAACGTATATTTTTTATTAAGAATAGACTAAAGGAGTAAATTGTTCGTTTACTTTTTCTATCATATTGAACAGTTTAGACATTAGAGCCAGTTAAAAATGACAAAAAATCAGTAAAATACACATATTTTCAGCACTCTTGTATTTTTCAAGAGTATTAATTATGAGAATTTAGTAATTTTGTACAAAAAATAACTTCATCTAAAATGATTAAAGTATGAATATGACGTTTTTGTAATTCGGGTCACCGAGAATTGGCGCATGCATAAATGAAATGACGATGGATTTTCTTCCTTGGGACCTTGATGAAGTTTCTCACTAAATATGGAATTACTCATATCTCGGAAGACATACTAAAGACAAGAAATTACTTAGGTTAAATGATATCCACGATATATATATATATGTATATATATATATATATATATATATATATATATATATATCGTGGATATCGTTTAAACTAAATAATTTCTTGTCTTTAGTATGTCTTCCGAGATATGAGTATACTTAAATTTTAAAAGAAGTTGTAGAATGCTCACTTCCACTTCCTTAATTCGTATAGAAAATAATTCACTTTGACGTCATAATAAAAGAGAACAAAAAATATTTAGTCAATGAAAATTTAGTTTCAAAAAAAGGTGTAGTAGCGTTGTTATATGTTAATGTCTGTTTTATTTTGTAATGGCGTGTATTGTTCTGGGATGTAATTCGTACATAGGACAAACGACAAGAATGTTATGTTTCCCTTCCTCGTAACCAAAGCCGGTGAGACTTATCCATTATTGCTTATTATATAATATTACAAAAATTAATATAAATTTTGTACACTAATGGCGTAAAGCAATTGGTGTCTTGCGATGTCGCAGACGTTTATTGTTAAAATTTTATTCGAAGAGTTGCAAAGTAATTCTGATGCATTAGTATTAACTCTTGTAATGTAGTGAAGAACGGATTATATTTTCAAATAGCACGATTATAAAAATAATATTCCATTTGCCTTCTAGACAAAACTAATTTTTACTGTTTATTTGAAAGAAAACTTGCACTAAAAGATGTAATGATGTTATAGGCGCCGATTACGACATATTTAAAAAAACAAAGATTTTAAAAATATTAGCACACAAATTACAGTTTCGTGATGAAGTTTTATTTTGCTAGAAAACTCCGTGAAATTATTTTAGACAATTTTTGGGTGTATTCGCCGATATTTTGAGCAGCATTTATATTTAATCAAAACGTTGTTTGTTGTAAGTTTCTTCCAAGTGAAAGGAAGAAAAAGAGGGATTGATTGTAATTATTATACCTAACTTAATGTTTTATTTATTTTGTAGGGCAAATACGTGACTGAATTTGTGTGGCAGAGAGAATTGGGCAGTTCGCTGGAATGTCATAATTTTTTCACCACTTTGAAATAATTTTTTTTGCTTGAAAAACTGAATATTTCATATAAACATCAGTTACGAACGTGTAATTTCAACACAGCACATGCATTCATGAATTTTATTAAAGTTAAAGGAAGACTTAGACTTAGAGGCAGCTTCTTTGGGGTCTGGTGTGGTGAAAAGCGACGAAGGCGAAGAGCTGGGGAAGTCCAAACTTGTAAGGAAGATTCATGAACTATACAAGAAGATTCAGCAGCTTAGATGGAAGTTAAGACGATTGCGAAAACCCATAGGGCATAGTAATTTAGAAAGTATATACATTAATAAAATAAAATAAATGTTAAAATTTGTCTTATCAAAAAATTCATATATTTCATTTGAACATGAATAGCAAAATTATCTTCAAAAACAAACAGCAGTCTCCCCTCCATACAATTCTGAAATGAAAGAAATTTGTTTGAACTTCTATTATAATTCTCCGAAACACCATAAAAATTTGGCTGCAATTTTGAAACTGACTTGAACCCGAAATGTATATCTTGGGGCACTAAGTTCTCTATTAGAGCAGGTATAAATACATTTATTATAGATGAATTAAGCAAACAATTTTATAGTAATAATTAAGATTATGAGTTGTTCAGGTTAATTTTTGATGAAATAAATATTAAGGAGAAATTTAGTTATAATAAGATTTTAGGATTTTAAGATAATATGAGAAAAGAATAATGAGAAGAAATACCCCTTCCACGTTTATATTAGTATGTGTGATAACAGGATTAAAATTAAAATTTAAGCGGGTTGTAGGCCATTGGTTGAGGTGGTGTAGGTAATAATTTAGATATGTGTAATGAAGTAAAGGAAAGTGTAGAGAATATTTTACATGCAAGATTAATAGATAAGGCTATATAATTTGTAATCAGGGTCCTAAAAACCAAGGATTGTTCAAAATATTATTTCTTGATGTAAATAGGTCGTATTTTGTATATAATAATGTAAATATTTTTCTTTAGGGGTCTTTCCTCCCTCAGAAATTTAAATAGATTTAAAGTAAGCGAATGAAACTTATGTAACTTTTAATAAGTTCAGCCTCTCTTGTTAAAAATATTCTTTAGATCTTAATATTATCTACTGTTATTTATCTCCCAAATTAGTAATTAACTCGTCTGAACAAAAATTTTTGTAATTTTTCAGACTTTTCTAACAGCTTTAGGAAACATCAGCAGCAATGAGGTCCGCATCTAACCAGCCTCCTAGATAGAACAGAGTTCTCATCAGTTCAACACGTGGTTAATTTAAAATTTTAAATAGAGTTATTGGCGTTGGAAATTATTGATGAATATAGTTGTTGCAACTACAATTGGTTATTCTCTTAATTAGTTGTCCCTAAAGTGTTTTAACTATAGTAGAAAATCAGAAATATTAAAATTTGATTACGTCATTCAATACTAAACCATTGATATATTTCATCAATCGGAACCGAATTTTTTGTAAATTTGTTAATACATTATAAAGTCCTTGTGTGATGAGTAAAATATTTCCGGCATCCGTTACACTTGAAACTGTCAAGTGGTCAAATCATATAATTTTCAACTCAGATCTATTTCATATCATTTTTATTACATATAAATATATATATATATATATATATATATATATATATATATATACAGTGTGGCACAACTTCCGGAAAAAAAACTATTCTAAATAATTCATTTTACATTGATAGAAAAATTACTGAATATTAATATTGATGCACGCTCAAAGCTAATATTTTGTGTTACGTGATTTTTTAATACAATGTAAATTTAAAATATTAGACGATTGGGAACAAAATCATTTTTTTGGCTGCGCCGGCTCCTGCTAGCCCTCCACACAAAAAATTCTGACTATGCCAATGTCTATATCTAGTATTATTGTATTATGTGTTTCGCTAAATTTTAATCAAATTCCTTCACCTAATCACTTCCTATTCCTTTTCATTCCCGATGGAAGATACCCACCACCTTCCCGTGGTTTCCGTTGAGTAATAACAATGATATATTGCATTTTGAAATATAACACATTAAAGAATATCACGCGTTATTGACTAATTTAATTAAGAATAAATATTTGTCATTTACGAAATATTTTTGTTATGGTTTTAATAAATTAATTTACGAATAAAAATTACGTTTTTCTTTATTAATGCTGTCTATGAGCAATAGAGAGTAAGATATTACGCCACCTATGGGAATTAATAATAATTACACGTCTGTTGTCAAGAAGAGTGAGGCAAGGAGAGAGAGGGGAGTTACTTTGACAGCATTTGGGAAGGTACGAAAAAGTGACTCTTTTTTATATGGGTTAGTACTCTATTCTGTGGGCTAATCATTATGCGCCGAGATGCGCTCGTGATCGGACCGATCACGGTCATATAATATAAAAATTATATTATGCCAAGCCACATCACTAAATCATTTATTTATTATCAATAATTCTAAGAAGCCTAATAAAATTATATATATATATATAAAAATATACGATATATTAAACCCTTGAACAGTATTTATGACTATGATAAACAAACTGCTTAATCTAATCGAGGGAAAGTCCGTAGGTAGATGAGCCTAATAGAGAAAGCTAGTGAATATTGAATCGGAACATAAGTTGAGCATAGAAATTTCAAAAAGTTTCATTGATCAGATATTCTGTATATTGATATTTTATATCGTTACAGATACTATACACTTTCTAGTATCAACTCTGGAGCAAATTGGTTCTTTAGGAAAGTTGATCATTGAATTTTTTCGCGTGAGATATATAGTGTACATGAATAATTTCCATTTATTTACATGTGCCCCGTGCGAAATTTGGGTGTTCCATTTACATATTTACGAGTAAAGACCCACCTACAGTTAGATATAAGAGTTTGATCTAAACGTCTATTGAATCCTGTATACTTTAAGAGTTTCGGAATAAATTGAATAATACTAGCTGCACTGGATAGGGAGACGGAACTAGAGTAATATTGTTTTTAGTTTCGCAAAAATAAAATGAGAATAGTTATTAGCCTATTGTTTTTTGAAGCAGTTTCTACTAAAATAATGTTATTTTTTATTAGTCAGAAGCAAGAATGAATCCATTATATTTTTTCAGTTTTCTTATCCATAGCCAAAAATATACAGTAACAGACTTGCATTCACAGTTATAACGCAAATACCATGTAGTTTTTCCAACATTTTGGTGTAGGTTTATTGACATTTCATTAATTTGTATGTATTTGGTATACACAGGTACATAAGTAAGCTGACAGGTAAGAATCTGAAAATTATGCGAGATATTATTCAAGGAGTGAAAATGAAGGAGAGTATTTATAGTAGGGGGGGCCGCCCTCTAGGTTCCGTTCGGTATTCGTTTGTTGACAATAATTTCGCGTCCCATTTGCATTTGAAGTTGGAACTGAACGTTGGTTAGTTCTAAACATGGATTTATACGCAATTGAATAAGAATTTGGAAGAAATCTATCTCATAATGGCAACTGGTTATAACCACCGATATTCTGATTGTGGTATATACGAGTACGCACTCATGGTGCAGTATTAAATTTAGACTGGTCGTGTGAATGGATGTATTTAGGTCTTTAACTGTAATAATATGTGAATTAATTCAAACAGTTCTTTAGTTCGATTAGACGAAAAAGTTTCGGTCTAAAGGAGATATTTACATAAAAGAATTTGTATTATTAATATACTTTTCACTACGGATTAGAATAGAAATATTTCTTAATATTAGTCTAGAATTTACAAAATATTTTACTTAAATATCAAGTAAAATTTAGTAATATGTGCGATGGTAAACTAAGTTTGGAATAAAATAGTTTTCTCAGCAAAATAATTTTCTCGATTTTTACAAATATAAAGTTTTCGAACAATTTTCCCACTACATTTTATTCTCCAAATATCATTGATGGTATATATAATATAGCACGGCCCCCCCGCAGATAATATAGCACGGCCCTTTACAACTTTTTGGAATATTGCCAAATTAGTCTGCTTGAATTTTATGTTAGAATTTGTGCTTAAAATTACCGATGTCTGTTGCTTTAACGTAAATTTGTCATAGGAAATTGTCAATTATTCCAATATCAAAAGTTTCTAAAAAATTGTTTCGTAAGGTTTTGTTAAGTTTTTTATATAATTTGCTATTTCAACTTAGTGTTGTTCCGTATTTTAATCGGGAATCGCTATCTATCCCAAGGGATTTGGCCAGAGTGCTTGGTTGTATATGAAACCGCTGTCATTTGATCTTCGCAATCCACAGAGAAAACTAGACCCTTGTTTGAATTAATTGTTTTTAATGAATGTTAGCTAATGGCAACAATCATTACCATTGGCTTAATGTGCTTTCCGAAGCAACAGGGGAGCTCACAAAGGTATTATTAAGAAGTGTGGTTGGTAATTAACCATCTAATCACCGATCGGTTCATATGTTGTTCAACTTCATTGATCGAGTAAAATCAAGGAATAAAATTCTATATTCTATATAATTAGTAAATAAATGTATGTACATAAAATTCTTTGCGCCTTCTTTGCGCCTGGCTTGTTTACTTATGGGTGAAAATGGTGATTTTTATTTTAAATCATCAGTTTTGCCAGTATAATGATGACTTTTATTTCGTTTTACTTTACTTTCCACATTAGATGTTTGTCGTTTGTCTAACACAGCTGCTATGAACGATTTTTTTACAATACGATATAACGATATAAATTTAAAATCGTCTATTTAAATGTTTTCGAGATGTAATATTAAAATAATTTTGTTTTATTTTATGCAGAACATTAAAAATAAAAAATTCCGTAAAAATTACAATGACGTGATATTATGAGCATCTGGAATTATTTTCTAAATTAAACTGTTTGTATCAAGTTTTTCGTAAGTAAGGAAATCCTGTGTGAGAAATATTTGAAATGAATGCAGCCTCTGAACTTTTTGACGTTCATTCTTTTTCAAAGTTCATGTCAATGAAGATCAGCTTAAAAAAGGAAATTATATAACTATTCGTAATTTCATTAATATTATGCAATATACATATTTCAATTCACATTCAATAACAAATTATAAACCTGCGCGAGGTAGCCAGGTATGTGAATGTTCTTAGGTATATTAAAAATAAATGTTCGACATAAATACAACATATGTAGTCATTTTCGAATTATATAAATTATCGAATGGGGCGGTAACGAGATATGCAAATGTATTATTATTAATTATCAAATGAGGCGGTAGCGGAAATTTATGAATGTAATGAATTAACTATTTAACAATATAACAAAATAGAGCATATGTAGTAATTTTCGAGCTATATGAATTATCAATCAAATGTAAAACTATTTAAGAATATTCCATCATCTTCAATGAAAATATTTTTCTATAAATTCTCAGTCAGAAACCAATTTTACCAAACTTAATTTTCATGTAATTATATAAAAAAAACGATGTAAAATTAACTTAAGTCCTGATTTGAAGCTGACGTCCCGATAAATATGGATGTTAGAGAAAATCTCTTAAACGTTTAAAAACAGAGCTCTTATTGTGTTTAAAAAAGACACAGGTCAAGATTTTATTTGTTCTAAGGACATGAATCATACTACTCTCAAGGTACTTCACATAATTTGGGCCAGTATGAACCATTACAATTGCAGTTATGTTTTGGGGTAAATATTTATAGAACTCAAAATGGAGATAATTATTTTCAAAAATTTATTAAACTCAGGTGTCTACAAGTTACTTAATAAATGTCAAATTACCTAGAATATCAAAAGCGTCTTTATTCCGTTTACTATATTTTGTTCTGAATAATAAGCAAGGCCAGCAAAATATTTTATTTAAAATGTTAGCTATCAATAATAATCTTAAAAATTACTATGAATGTGCCGTACACTAGAATTATTAGAAACTTATAGTTTTAAAATTAGCTTTTATCTATCATTCTCAATTATGCTATTTTTTTATTAAAAGATAAATTGAAAAATCCTACCTTAATCGCATAATAAACAGAGCAATATTCGATAATCGCCATTGTTTGTTTACTTTCACGACGAAAACGTACGTCCAAATAAAAAAGTAATAAACACTTAATTTTAATGCACGAGAAAAACCGGTAACAGAGTAAATATTCCACTGATAAAATATAATGTTTACTTAGAAGACAGAAAATTAATAAAATTATTCATAGTTACTCTGAACGATATGATTAGAAAAATGACACCAAACACCCGACACCGACCGACAATTGTATTATACTACAAATATAATTTTTTCACCACGTCGATATATTTGGCTTACCACGTGCTTTACATACGTTAAAACATGGTGAATATTTGAATAATTAAAATATTTCTGATAATTGCTACAATTTTTCAATAACTATTGCGTGGACTTCTAAAACGCTAATTTATCATAATAATAGTTTCAGTAGTCAAAGAAGTAGGAAAAAAGTACATATTTTTTGGATACTTTTCCAGTGTATCTCTGAATGTGTGGTACCTAAAATTATAAAAAAAATATTTTTCCGGGTCTTATTTTTAGCCCTTTTAAGCGATATATTTGGCATTATAATGACACAATGGTGTTTTGTTTTTATGTGTAATAAACACGGGTTGTTCAGTCTGGATATAGGCGAGGTGACCTTCATAATTCAGCTTACCTCAAGACTGAACTGATGGCCTGAAGTGTGGTAATCAATTTTAATTTCGTATGGACCATTTTTGAGTCCTGAAGTTATTGTAATTTGATACAATATAGGAATGAAGTTTGTATATTTTATCTAAAATTCCGCGTACCGTAACGTTCGCCTCGTGCACGCGATCCGCAACTAAGATTTTGAAGTGCGGACTACGTTTCTTCGGACTTGTTAAATATATTTTAATTTTTCTAAATATATGATATATGTTAAATGTTCATGACAAGCTACGTGTACTTGCTTATAAGGCACTGTGCGTCACTTATTAAAATAAATAAGCTTATATCACTAGTCAAAAAATATGATTTACTATAGTATCAAATGCCTTGATATCTCTTATACATTCTTTGTTGTAAGCACTCTCTGTAAATTATCGCTTCATCTATAGTCATATCGTCCTATTTGTGCAATAATTTAAGTTCAGAAAAGGAGGTTTTACAATGTGCAGCATGAGGGCAGGATAACAATGTGGCAATGGGGCAATATGAGACAGTTTGATAATTGTATATTCAAAACAGCCTACCTCACTTTCTCATTTATTTCATTAGGAACAATCGCCAGCGTTTGTCTGTTTCTCTATTTCCAGACTTAATGCTTGACGCAGAAGCTTGTAATATAACATAGTACTAAAACATATTAACCCTCACGTATTTCCATAACCAACAATCAAAAATGTTTAAACAGAAATTTCAGGGAGGAGGGGGTGGATAAAATTTACCCAATTTGTTTAATTCCAAATATGTCGTCGGATATCATTGAAAAGGGCTAATAATAAGGCCCAGAAATATATTTTTTCATAATTTTGGGTATCATAACTTCAGACATATACTGAAAAAGTAAGGAAATAATAAGTACTTTACTCCGATTTTCGAAAATACTTAACTCATCATTATGATAAAACGGGGATTTTAGAAGGTCATGCAACAGTTATAGAAAAATTGTAGCAATTATGGATAAAATATCACCATGGTTTTCCGCCTGCAAAACACGTAGTAGGCAATGTGTCGACATGGTCAAAAATTAATATTTGTAAATAATGTGATGAAATGCTACGTAATATTTAATGTTTATTAGGGCCTCAATGTCATATCATATATGTCATATCTCAATATCATATCTACAAAGAAAATTATGGACGAAGGTCAACTGTAATGTCACTGTTGGGAATCATTAGCTGATCTTAATGATCCTTAAACAAATTCCTCAATAGTTTTTAAAGCTCTATTTTCCTGAGGATAGTCGGACTATGTACCCAATTGAATACTTCTAGTTAAATATTGTAACGAACAACTTTCCTACCAGTGCTAGTTATTAGCCTCTGTCCGGTATTTTCAGATATTGATTATGATAATCTTCCCTTACTATATTATAAACCCCACTTTGTGATGGCCACTTTAAAAAATGTTTAAAGTTAGCGTATATTTTGGAAAACAAAAAATAAATGTCATGCTAGATTAATTGTTTTAGAAATTCTTTACTGAAAACTATATATTAATGTCTATCTCTTATATACTAATATTCTCGTACAATATAAAAATTATATTATGCCAAGCTAATACAAGTCACTAAATCACTTATTTATTGTGAAGACTTCTAAGAGTCCTAACAAATGGCGGCAGATCCATGATCTTAAAAAATATAGCTCGTGAACATTGAATTTGTACATAAGTTGAGCATAGAAATTTCAATAACTTTCCTCGGTCACATAGTATCCTATATCGGTTTAGACACGAATACATTTTATAATATCAATTCAAAAATAAAAAAAAAGTATGAACTTTGAATTTTTTGCGTGGAATATATTTTCATATATTTACAAGTACCACGGGCGAAATCTGATTATTGTATTTACATTTTTACGAGCACAGACCCACTTACGGTTTGATCTAAACATATATCGAAACGCTTAGATTTTACGGGTTTCAGAATAAATTGAATAATACAAGCTGCACTATATTGGTAGGTTGCGCGAGGGTAATATGGAAAGTTTTTAGGTTCGCAAAAATTTAATGAGGTTAGTTATTGTTAGATTATAATCCAAAGCAATTTCCATTTAAATGGTACAATTTTTTATTAGTTGGAAACATTGAGCGTATACAATCTTTTTGAATTTTCATACTCACAACTGCTTGGAAAGTAAAGAGTCCTGGACAGATCTGCGGTTGTAAAACAAACGCCTCGAAGTTTTCCTTAATTTTCCTTAAATCGCATATCGATATATTTAAAGAAAAGAAATTATTACGCACGTGAATTGAATATGTGAACACGTAAGTGAACTGGCTGGCAAAATTCTGGAAGCATTGACATTGCAATACGAGGAATGAAGGGGTTGGGCGAGAATACGCGGTGGGGCCTTTAGGTTCTTATAGATTCCCTTCGGTATGTGTACCTTGACGACAACTTTGCGCCTCATTTGCATTTGACTTTGGAACTGAACGCTCATTAGTTTTAAATAAATTTTTCTATACCATTGCATAAGAATTTTACTGAAGCTATGTGTTAGAGGAACTGGATGTAAGGATCAAATATCTGATCAAAGTATGTACGTATTAATGGCGTATTATTCAATTTGTCTGGACTGGTCTTGTGAACAAGGGTTTTACCTCTAAATTTAGTAATGAATGTGAATTAATCAATGAAGTTTTTTTGGTTGACAATTTTGTTCCACATTATTTGTTTAAAATTCTGAATTTTAATGCTCTTATATAAAGGATACATATTACACCTTGTTATCAATTAACATTTCTATAATGGATAAATTTCATTAATATTTTTAAAAACTTGATGTGCAAATATTCGATAAAAAATTGGGGATGTATGCGATGGTAACATAAGTTTGGAACAGTTACGACAAAATAATTATCACTATTTTTGGAAATTACGACGTTTTTCAACAAGTTTTCAAACCTATTCTATTTCCCGAGTACCGTTAATTATACAAGCGGATAATACACGATGACTACTTTACGAATTTTTGGGACATTTTTCAACAAGTGAAATTATTTTTATGTTATAACTTGTGTTTATGGTTAGAAATGTTTGATGTGGAAGACGCAGGTATAAACCGGATCGTTGGCGTGGCGACCCGTTACTAAGGTCACTAAGTTATATATATATATATATATATATATATATAGTCTATATGTAGTAGAGTGTACGATATGGCGACGTGTCGCCATGCGCAACCGACTACGCGACCCCCTTCTCACTCAGTTCGACGCTGTTGTTTATACTACGGTACACGTAACCAGTGCTTCATTATTTTTGTATTAATTGTAAATAAATGTTTATTAAATAACGTCACCATTTTCTGTAAGAAATTCGTAATACTTTATTTTTTCAGTATGCTATATTTAGTTCCTGTAATAATCTGGTCTTTTATGCATATTACTCTTACGAACACGATGTTTCACGTCTTCCAGGCGTCCCGTGACGGCTCACTTTTTTTTAAATTTACAATAGAACAGTCAGTTAAACTAAAGCTATATTCGGTTTTCAAAAATCTATATATTTACAATTTTACTGAAATTGAAATGTTTTTAGAGAGTGTTTCTATTGCGAATAACAAAATCCAAAAATTTACGTAATATGAAATTAATTATGGCTGGTTAATTTTTCTTTTAATGACTTATCTAATTTTTTTTTTAATGTGATTTCCGAACCATGGAAGAGCTCATAAAGATATTACTAAAATGCGTGATTGGTGATCAATCATCCACTCACCGACCGGTGCACGCATTGCTTAACCTCATTGATCGAGTGAAATTAACGGGTACAACTCGATTATGAGCTTCCTCAGTTTTTGTGATAATAAAATAAAATTTTGGTATGTCCAATAGTAAATAAATGTATGTACATAAAATTAAAACCGTATTACAAATTCAAACATGTTTTATTTAGCTTTCATATATCTCGACAAAGCCTAGTCTTGTAACGTCTGTTCAATTCTTCTTGTCTTTGCGCCTGGTTTGTTTACTTCTGGGTGAAAATGGTGATTTTTATTTTCTGTCAGGAGTTTTGCCAGTACAATGATAAATTTTATTTTATTTTACTTTAATTTCCAATTTAGATGTTGATCGTTTGTGTAATTAATTTACTTTCCACTATTTTTTTTATCGAGTATTATATAGATTTATAATCGTATATTTATGATATAGATTTAAAAGTGCTTTTAAGACTTTCAATTTTTTAATTTTATACGATAAACGATCAATTAAAAATTTAGTTTTCCCGTAAAATTTTAAAATGAAGGATACCTAGGAGTGTCTGTTATTTTTTCTAAATTAGGCTATTTATATTATATTTTTGTAATTTATTAGAAAGTATTGTATAAAAAAAATTTAATGAATATGGCCTGTAACCTTTCAAACGTTCATTTTCATAAGCAAAGTAATGTTACTAGAACATGAGCTAAAAAAGGATATTTAACAATTTTTTTTTATTTCATCCCATAATATGCGATATATTTCAATTCACATTCATTAATAAATTATTAGCATTAGCAAGGTAGAGAGATATGAGAATGTATTTGGTAACGAATAGGTTTATCATAAATAAATGTTCAACATGAATAGGACAATGGAGTCAATGTCGAGTTATATCGATTATCAAATGCGAGGCAGAGATATATTTACATGTAACATTTAGGTGTATTAAGAAGAAATGTTTAATATCAGTAGAACATATTAAGTTATTATCGTGCTTTGTAAATTATCAAATAGAGCGATTTTCTAATAGCTTTTTTAATAGCAATTTATGTGTAATATTTTGTTTTCGAAAATCAAAAAGACATCCTACTTCTGAACTAGTAAAGTTAGTTTTATTTATGTAGTTTCTTATGTACACAATTTTGATAAATAACTTAAATAATTTTGATAATTCTATTCAAATTAGTTAAATTATTTTAATTAGATTCTTAGCAAGAATTTTTGTATATGATGGTAATATAAATTAATAAGTAAATATGCTTTGAAATAAAATATAATTACAAGTTAAAATTTAATTTCAATCTCACAAGTAAACAATTTTTTTTTATAATAAGTTTCTACTACATTCCGATAAAACAATGTGGGAACGCGAGCGATACTAAACGGCTACGATTCGATACAAGAAGTAGACGTTTGTTCGAACGTTGCGCGAAGACGGAATGGCACAAAATACTCTTGACGATATGCAAATCCATATTACTTTGAAAATTTATATAAAAAAATAATTTGAAGCGTGTTCACATGTTATAGTTTTGCAATGCTTATTCTAATCGTTGTCTTATTGGTACTATACAAAAATATTATTAGATAAAAAAACATGTACAGCGTCTCGCGCGCGGAAGTCGCTTCGCTGACGTTCTCGCTTTAATCGGGCAAGGATTACGTACATGATCCTTTATTTTGAGCTGTAACAAAATATTTTTGTAGATTCTGAGTCGGAAACCAGTATTATCAAACTTCATTTCTATGTAATTATATAAACAAAACACGATGTAAAATTATTTACTTAAAATTTAAAAGAACGCATAGAATGAAAATTGGTGTGAAAAAATTAGAAGGGAAATAAAAATTAAACGAAATAGGTTAAGTACTTTTTTATGTCTATTTGAGTCTATTGTTTTGAAACTGACATTCTAAATAATATGAATATTAGAGAATATCTTTTATATTTACAGGGATATTTTTAGAAACTCTGAGACAGAGCTCTTCATTATGTTAAAAAAAACGTACATCATCCGGCATGTTGCTTTGCGCGACTTTGTTCCACTACTATTGGGTGAAAATTGTTGTAACTATTTCATCTATTTCTCAGTTTCGGGTCAAGAGTTTATCAGTTCTGAGAACGTCAGTCATGCCACTATCATAGTACTTTTCATAACTTTGGCCTGTATGAACTATTAAAACTGCAGTTAAGTTGAGCGTTTTGGGGTAAATGTTCAGAAAGCTCCAAGCAGAAATGCCCTAAAGTGTTTTCAATAATATATATTATTGACGTTGGAGAAAATAACTTATTTACCGAATACATAACTTCCTTAATTTCTAGTTTTTTCACCATTTTTACTTATATGATAGTCCATTTAACGACTACCACCTTCTTTGGAAATGGTTTTTTTATTACTTTTTCAAATTCACAATTTCTATTTCCACGTGCAAGTATATTTTTTTGCAAGGATCACTCTTGCTTTCCATATTGGGTAATATTCTTTATATATCTATCAAGAAAGATTACCCAGGAGCATCTTGGTGTTAAGTAGTCAGATTTTGAAAAGACTGTGTAAAATTGGATCGTTGTTACTGTAAAAAACGGCAACAACAATTCAGCACAATAAACAAGAGATTACTCAGACAACGCTATATTAAATTTAAAAAAGTCGTATTTCTTCTGACCTTTAAAAAGTATGCACTTTCATATTTTGTAATATGTCAAAAGTACAGATCTATTTATAGATAAAATATTAAGGCACATATAAAATTGTGTAACAAGTTATGTCGTTACTAATATTATTGTCAAACCTGTTAAGATGAAACTACATATACTGTAATAAATAGATACAGAATGCTATTTAAAAACGAATCTTAAGTATATTTAATTGGCTAGTGTCGAAAGTTTTCCGTTTTTTCGGAAGAACGTTTTCCATTCCTTCATAAGTTAATATCAAAAGAGTATCTAAGTTTTTTGTTGAAAGTCCGTATTTCAAAAGATCAAAGGGCGAGTCGTTAGCTCGTAATGATAAATGTTTTGTGATAGGAGGCTTATTTATGTATCGTCCCTAAAATCTCATTAACGATCAAGTTTTGGAACAACAAGTCAATGTGTGAATTAATTAATGAATCTCCCGGTCCCATCTCTGCGTAACCCCGAACAGAAGGTTGATTATGATGGGTACTAATGAATTTTTCATATTATTATTTATGAAGAAAATAAAAAATCAAATGAAATTGATAGATTTATATATATATATATATATATATATATATATATATATATATATATATATATCATATATATTAATACGCTAAGGTTAAGATGTTACTCTCCCTTTTTAGAAAAAACCTCACAACTAATCCACATAAATTATATATCATTTTATAGATAATTGCTTGCTCTACCGGCATCCACAACTAAAAAATTTATTATTGCTATTGTTTTTGCAAATTAATTAATTATTAAAATTATATACACAAAACAGCAATGCTGCCATCTAACGGCTCAACGTCAATATGATTGACGGTCGGTAAAATTTTTGTTTAATTTCAAATCCACTCACGTATAAATAAAGTGGCGCTTTAGCTCAATGCTTTTGATACTTGCGCCTCTATATGTCAATTTTAGTAAAATATTTTTTTGATCTGTCATCTGAGCTTCATAATGGAATAAATAATGCAAATACTTCGCACGGGTCACGCTAGTATATATTATTTCTTCAATTTTAGTGTCTAATAGCAAAACAAAGGAACATTTATAATTTTGCCGTCGGTCTATTCATCTTTATGGCATAGTAATTTTATTTGTTGACCACCAGTGCTAGTAGCAGATATTTGGCATGATTATACCTATTTATAACGCTTATAAAACTAAAATAAAGTTTCTCGGAAAAAGTTCGTTATGGTACGTCCCCAACCTTTAAAGTGGTGCATTTTTTGTATACCTTCTTGTGAAGGGTAGTGAATAAGGTTTGTCATGAATATGCTTCCTTACAAGGATCTCTTTTCGAATTATTTAGCTTTAAAGTTGTAATTTTAGTTAGAGTCACATTTCCCCACCCCTTCTATTTAAACATGTATTACAAAATTAAAAGGAAAATCATCACAGTTAGGTAGCTTCTGCTAGTTTACGAGTAATAGTCGACCAACTTGTTGTATATTAGATTGGCAATTTAAAAACCTGCCACTTATTTCAACCGATTTTTGGAATATTATAGAAGATTCTAGAATATTTCTTTTAGAATGTATGAAGAGTGCATTATCCGAACTTCTGTTCAGTTTAATTACATTAAATTAAAAATTGAAGTATTTCGATGTGAATTTAGAGGACGTTTTATTCATGAATATCTCTAATTATCCACATAAAGAACGATAGGTGAAGGTATGCCCTTTTACGACATAACCAAGCACTTGTTCCATACATTCAAAGAAGACAATTTTGACAGCAACCTCCTACAATTGATTTAGAAAATTTAAATGCTTTATTAAAACAGTTCCCAGATTAAGTTTGCGTTGTTTGGCAGAGCTATTTTCTTGCTCTTATTCTGCAATGGGAAAACAACTTCATGCTTTGAAAAAGGAATGGAAATATTCGGTTTGGCTACCACATGAGCTAATCCCCTTTCAACTTCAGAGGAGAGCTATTGTGTGCTTGGAGCTACTGAGTTCCCATCGTAGCAACGAGAGGCTCATGGGTAAAAATGGGTGGCTCAGGTTAATTTTTAGGGTAAACGCTATTGGTTGGGAGGTGGAGAAAAAGGTATACTTAGACCAAAATATAATATTGGATAAAAGACTATGGAGTGCATGCTGGCATATAAATGGAGTTATTCATTGAGTTATCATTGGAAACTCTTTCAAGTTAACAGAACAATTATAACTAAAATTTATTGTGAACTATTGAGGAAACTTCAAACGCGTGCAAAACTACTTTCATTTAGATGGAGTATCCTTCTCACTGTCTAATAAATTACGTGAGAGAAAATTTAAAGATACCTTTAAGTGCATTGTGAGTTGGGTGTAAATGGAGTTATTTATTGAGTTAATCATTAGAAACTCTTTCAAGCTAACAGTACAATTACATATAAAATTTATTGTGAACAACTGAGCAGGGTCGCCGCTAAACTTCCTTCAAATTCAAGTAATGTTTATTTTTTACATCGCAATGCTCGACCCCACGCAACAAAAGTAACGCTTGAAAAAAAAAGCCTCACTAAAAACGAACTTCACCAGTTTTGCACCCAAAGACCCAAAGATTTCTACAAGGATGGAACTTTAGTTCTGCCTACACGTTCGCGAAAATTGTTAGATACCGATGGCGCTTATGTTAACAATGGATTTTATTGACTACATATAAATAGTTGAAAAGTTTGTATACAGAGATGGGCTTATAAGTTGCCAACCTGATACTAAAAGTAGTTGTATCTATAAAATATTTACATAGATTCCATACACGTGACTTAAATCAACTGCAAAAATAAGTTTGTATTTTATATTTTACTCTTAATGTTTATTTAGTATGTCTGTGAGAAATATACCGGGTGACATATTTATACATTGCCATGGTTGTAAATTATATTATTGAAATGTGCCCCATGTTTTACCATCGTAAAAATATAATTAGCCATGTGTTTCTGTTGTGAAAAATAAATTTTTTATAAAGTCAAAAAAACCTTTTGGAAACTTTTTTTGTTACTTATAATTTATTATTTTTTGTACAATTTTGTTCTCTAATTACATTAGTGACTGTATAATTCAAATAAGAATTACTGCCATTTTACTAGGTTACTTATGAATTTAATAAAGAAACACGCAAGTGCAAAATTTCGGAAATAATACGAGAAATCGTAGCCAATGGGAGAAGGCGTCGGCGAGAATGTGCTGAACGGCGACCGCCCTGGTAGTCTCCGTTCGGTATGCGTACGTTGATGAAAACTTCGCCCTTCATTCATATTTGAAGTTGGAATTGAATGCTCTTTAGTTTTATATATGCATTTATATATCGCCGAATAAGAATTTGGCTCAAGTTATCTGTTAGCGAAACTGGATGCAACGACCAATAATCTAATCAAATTATGTACGTACTTATAGTGTATTATTCAATTTGCTTAGACTGGTCTAGTGAATATTTCAAGTTCTATCACGAAATGTATATTTAGAGTTCTGTCCAAACTGTAATAATAGTTGTAATTTAATCAATATATTTTTTTTCTGTTGATTTATTTTGGTCCATATTATTTGGGATTATGCACATTGTTACCAATTAAAATTATTACAATGGATAAATTTCGTCAATATTTGTCAAGTAATCATTATTCAATTATCAAGTGGAAAATTGGTTCAGCAAAATTAATATTCACGATTTTTGAAAACCAAAAGGTTTTTTAACAATTTTTCCACAAATTTTATGAAAACTGAAACTTCAGCTTCGGGCAACAAAACGTCTATACATTTTCGACTTCACTCAATTTGAATCGCTTTCAGTGAATTTTTGAATGGTGAATCACAAAAAGAAGAGCAATTCAAATATTTCCGTTAGGTTAAATTATTTTCTGTTAAACCAAAATTGGTGCGAAATTTTGTTCGTCTTAGGACGTAGTCAGATATTGCATTATGAAAAGCTTATAAAAATTATTTTCAAACCTTTTGTAAAGTTTTTGATGTTATATGTTATTTCGACTTAGCATTAACCCGTATTTCATTAATTAGCCATTATCTGACCCAAGAGATTTAGCCAGTTGTCTGTTTATTTACGAAGCGACTGTCATATGACCTTCGCAACGAATAGGGAAAACCAGACTTTTCGTTGGCTAGGTTTTTTATAACGACAACATCCGAATCAACTTGCCGTGCTTTCAGAAGTAAGAAAGAGCTCGTAAAAATATTATGTGTGTGAAAAGATGTGTGATTAGTGATCGATTATCCGTATACCGGCCGGTGCGTGCGTTGCTCGATTTCATTGATCACATAATATCAACGACTACAAATCGACTATTAGTCTCCCGTTTTCTTGATATATTATAATATAGCACATATAAATCTATATATATAAAACAAAGTCGTCTTAGTTACACCATTTATAACTCAAGAACAGCTAGACCAATTTTTTCTATTTTTATGTTTTTAATTTTTCTTCCTCGGGAAAAGGATAATAAGTGTTAAAACATTGGAAAAGTTCACGAAAAAAAATTTATGAAGAAAATTCATTTATATTAATTTTCCTATATATTTTGTATGTAACGGCTTTTTTGATGATATATAGAGAATGGATAGACTGATTTTTTTTTTCATTGAGAATTTATATGATTATTATATATTTATTGAATATTTTTTTATCTCGGCTTCGAGAAGTTTCCTCGCGCATTGAAAAAGTAAAAAAATCAGAAATAATTTAGTTGTGTATAAAACGTAGTATGTGATAAATGACAGAAAAAAAATAAAAAAGTATGTTATAAATGACAGACGCGAACGAAAATCATAATTGGTTTTTAATAATTCTTATTCAGTTTTCGACCGTTATTTCATTTGAATTCGATTAAATTAGTGCTCTTTAAACGATTTTTTCGGAAATTCATTAGCGAAGAGTGACTTCAAATAGTTAAGTTTTATGAAGATGTTCACTTTGTGAGGTTATGATATTTGTGATTGTGCGGGCATCGATAATTGTTTCATTATGTAATTTACGTGACTAATTTTTGTGTGGTTAATTTTAAGGTATTATTTATAATGCAAACAGTCTAATCTTTCACAACGAAACCATAATTCACTGCACTAACTTTTTATTGTAATGTCAAGAAGTTTTTCCCTTTGACTTTTGTGTAACCTTCACTACAAAACTTAAGAAAACAAGTAAAATATGAACGATTTAACGAATAAATTTCTTACTATTTCCAATACATGCGTATTTTGGTTTGGATTGTAATTATGTATGGTTCCATTCATTAGCATCGTGCTCTATATCATCTATAATTTGTGAAAATACATCACGTATAAACTATACGTACTAATTTATCTTTAAATCTCTATTCGTTCACATTTTTCTCTTTGTGTTATCGTTAATAATGTAAATGATTGGTATTTACTTCATTAACATTATTTGAGTGCGCAGCCGGAAAATAGTTTATTCGGCAAAACGCAGAAAGCTCACGTCCGTAGGGGGAAAACTCAATGTCATTTCGTGTTCATAGTAAGATCTTTTGTAAATAAAGTTGTATAAGCACAGAAGCCTGAAATATTTTCTTAGTTGAATGAAACATTTACAGTTTATTAATGTCAGTCGTTATTTAAAAACTTCTAAGATTTATGACATTCCATACCAAAACTGAATAAACTAAACCCTCGTGGTATAAATTCGGTGTTTTATGAAATAGTGTGACATATGCATAATTGAATTTTGAAATATTCGTACCTAAAAATTATTGAAAAATAGATCTAAAGTAAAAAAAACATGAAGTTAATACCTTTTATACACCTGCATCTCCGGTACATTTGAAGTAGAATATAAGATTATTTGAAACCCTGGGATTGATATTTTAAACGGAAAAATCGATTTTCCGTAATTTTCATTTTCAGAAAAAGTTACATATTTACAGGTAACGTTACCGAGGATGATATATATATATATATATATATATATATATAGCGAGGGGAAACAATACTTTTTCTGGGCCCTTTTCTCGTTTGTATTCGCATTTGTGACTCTGATATTTCAAAACAAAGATAGCATTAAATTTCTTTGCAGGATGCCCTAAATAAATGGATAATTTGTTTAATATATTTGAACTTAGAACTGAGATAGAATTACAACCTGATTTTTAGTAATTATGTTTGTATTTGAAACGTGTCATCTTTCAGAACGTTTCTGTGTTTTAGTATTATTAATGTATTATAAATTTAATTTTCGAAACAATAGTAATGTCGAAATATACTTTGTGAAATAATTGCTATTCGAACTTGTCAATTTCGAAGATTTCGCTTATTAAAATTTCTTTGACTGACCAAAATTGGTTTAAAATAGCTACTCGAAGAGAAGGCAATGATATCTGTATTACTTTTTGTCAGTCAGTTATGCAATCTATATTCTTACAAAATCTTGAATTAAATAACGATAAAATAGTACCACGCTATTTTTGCAGGTCGTTATGTCACCCCATCATTTTGCGGGTGCCTCATTTATATAGGATAGGGTAAATAAACATCTCCTGAGATTTCCTTCCTTGCTATCATTGAGACGTAAGTAACTCACATAATATATACCCTACGATTCTATCCTGTAGTAAATATAATTGTTTACTACAGAATTTGTAATTTTGATACTTGAGTTGTTTTATAAGAAAAATTCACATATCAGTGAAAAAGTATTTCGTCTAACCAAATTACACCATCCTATTTTCATACTGTTTCACAGCATCCTCAAAACCGTGCTGTCACCACCATCTTATACATACTATTTCCACTTTTATGTTGCGAAACTTTTAAGTAAATAGATTTATTTCGGGTCCATTATCACTGATCCCGTAAATCAAGCAAATTTATATTTTTTTGTCAAATTACATATAAGTGTAACTGCATCAAATTCCCTCACAAGAATATGAAGCAATGAACGTGACTTATGTCAATATAAACTACATCCGTATCGAACAAGAACAAATTTTCTCAGAAATTTCAGTGAGCGTATTAATTTTCCGCCCAAAATACTTTTCGATCGTTAGTCAGGGCGGCGGAGCTCTCCGTATTTCAACTCAATTTCTAAACTTCCGACTTTATCGCACGTTTGCCAAGTTAAAATTAACATTCTTTGCGACAGAACTTTATTAATAGCTGAGATATTTTAAATATTTTTTATAATCCAAAACAATTTTATTATATCGTGTAATATTCTCATTATTCGTATACATCATAGCGATGACACAGCTATTTTTGGTATCTTCGTGCCCACAATAAGCGAGTGAACTTCTTTAATGAGACCTGTGTTATTCATATTAAATTGAGTATCAACTGTTAACACAAAAAAGACCCAAGCAAAATTGTTATTTTATTGTTAAATAAAATGAGTTTGGCATTATAATTAAAACAATTTAAATGTATTGATTGAACTAAAACATAACTTGTGTAAAATGTGTCTTCAAATAGACGTATAAAACATGTCTAACTTAAAATAGAAATAAAACAAACCTACAAAACAGTATAATAAAATATTTATTACAGAACGTTTTTCAGACTTTTTCTATTTCAAAGATGTATGGTATCAAAAATTAAGAAAAATGAAAGTTATACTTCAAATTATTCTTAAAATAGAATTAGACCTCAATAAGGAATCAATAGTATTTTATATTGCAATCATTATGTGATCGATGAAAGGATAAATACGACGATAGTTAAAATAAAGAAAAAGTAAAAAATAATTTAATGGAAAATTTGATTATCGTTTTTCCTGAAAAAAATATTTTCAAAAGTGACAAAGCATTCATTTGTCGCTGAGAAAAGTTTTTAAATATTGGAATACTTACGTATTCAGCTGAAGACACAGCTTTGCCAACTTTCACACTAGTGATAATAATATAGAAGTGAAGTAAGAGAGACAAAACAAGACACAATATCACATTACGCGATTAAATAAGCTAAAATGAAAAAAAATGCATTAAACATTATGAATTACTTTCATACAATATTTTATTGATGCAGAGAAACCAATATTGCATTTTTGAATTGCGAAATTAAACATTTCAATGACGTTATTTAAATTAATAATCTCGATATTCCGGTATGAAAAATACATCCAGTACAAACTATTGCACTGCACGCAGCAAGTACAAACTACATATTTTTCTGTACCTCCACGCGCTTAGGATTATGAACTATGCAAATTCAACCTGCACTTGACCACCAACACTACTAATACCTTTTCACTTTGCGGCTTATAAAAGGGAGACAATTGTCAGTTAACCAATTTATGAAAAATCAACCAGTCAAGTTACAAATCTAAGGTGGCGTACTTTGTTTGAAGTAAAATTATTTTTTAAAGTTATGAACAATTTGGACTCCCAGTGTAATGAATATTTAAAACTTTTTAATATGATTAAATAGGGTAAAAATCTCATAAATTATGACATCTAGAATAATCGCTAGAGTTTTCCAATAAACTTTATGTAGGCTGCCAAAATATTTTCCATTCAGTAATGAGTAGGGAGTGAATTGAAAAGAATATCGTTCAAACTTTTCTGTGTTTAAAATTCATTTAATCGATGAAAATATGTTGAGAAAGTTATCAATTGAATTCCTTCTACTTCTAGTAGCTTTTCCGACGTTTTGCTCTAAAGAAAAAAAGTAATGACCCTTGACTTCAAAATGATTTTTTCTTAAATATCTATTAAATTCATGCATCAAATAAGAAGCTGCATAACGGATTGACATAAACAGCGTTCATTTAAAAAGTACATGAAAAATAAAAAAAAGTCCATTTCCTTTATCAAGAAGGCACATTATTATTACATATTTCTGAATACAACATTACTCCATCAGTGATATATTTATCTTCACGTATTTTTCATGCAACTTCGACAAATTTCCTTCCTGAAATACTTTTCTCAGTAAATTATTTTCCCAACGAGATTTATATTATCAAAATATAATTTTATTTCCTCTAATGAAATATAATAATGTCCTTTCATAAAATAGATATTTTGGTAGTTAGAATAGAAATAAAAATTCACGATAGAAAATGGAAAAAGAATTTATATTTTTGTCGGCCCGCATGAACGATTTCATCCAAAGAGTGTTTTATTGGTTAGATAATGTTATGAATGAATGACTATCTGATATTTGGGTATGGTTATTAGTAAATTCAAACATATTCTTGAGATTATAAGTATATAACGTTTACCAAAAACTAGAAAAAAAGTGACTGACGAAAACGGTCTTCGCCTTAAAGAAATAAATATAATTAAAAAAAACAGATATTTTTTGGAATACAAACAATCGAATAACTCAGTGATTTATAAAAAGTGAAGAGTAAAAAGTTAAATAAAATTCACCACAATTCAAACTAAAAAAACTGCTTCAATAAATATTAGATATATAATATTAATTAATAATATATATTAGATTTTTAATATTAAAAGTATTGTTATTGAGAAATAAAAATAATAATAAAAATTCTGTCAAATACGGCTAGAACTCACGCTACGAAGGTTCTAAATACATTTAGGTACTTTTTTATATTTATTTGTTTATATTTCTATTAAAATATTTACAAATATTAATTCCACACAACTTAGTTTTATTGCCTACTACATGTTTATAGGCGTAAAACATGGTGCGTATTTAAAAAATGACAGAATCTAGGAAAATTTATATAAATTATACCCCAGATAATAAATAAATTAAAAGAAAAATTTAAGATGTTTACTTACCCGTTCTTTAATTTTAATATTAATATTTTGAGAAGTTAGCATAATATTTAGGTTAATAAGATATATTTCAGTAATAGAATATATTTCAATTTAAAGTTTCTATATCGCATGGTTTCTGAGAAAATCGGCTGTGAACATAGATTAATGTAAATATATTCCCTACTATATATTTCACAGACGTAAGTATATGGTACCTATTTCAAAAATTATAACATTTCAAATTATCCATATAATTTTCCCATAACTTTTGTGCATACTTCTAAAAGCTTATTTTTTTATAATTTTAGGTAGAATAGTTTCGGAAATAAGGGGTGATATTTTTTTTCATATTTTACAACGTCTTTGAAGATATATCTAAAATTATTATTAACCTAAAATTAGGAAAACATATTTTTCACTCTTAAAACTAGTCATTTTAAAAGATATTCCATACTTTGTACGGAATCAAACCTTTTTTTGCTGTTACTTAATTTGCCTACCCAAAAATTCTAAGTCAATAATTTTGAATTTTATATGTGTTAAATTTCAAGTTTCTACATCAAGCAGTATCTGGAAAAAAACGGGTGTGACAGTCGGACTAACAGAAATGATTATAAAATAAAGATAATAATTAATGTCGATTGCTTTATAAATGTCAATTAAATGAAACTACGTGATGTAGTATTGTTTCTACTTTCTTTAAGTTCTTTACCACGACCTAGGTGTCTAATCTTTGCTAATAGCCCACCTGAAGATGTTGTAATACAACGAAACCTAGGCAGTGGTGAACTCAAAGGAAGAAGAAGAAACAATACTACATCACGTAGTTTCATTTAATTGTGAATTTTATACTTAATTATGAGATAATAATAAATCATAGAAACAAGTAACGTCGCACAAACATTGAATAACGTCGATGAAGTAATTATGACATTATATTAAAGGCAACTGAACAATTTGTGGACAATATTAATAAAGTTATTATTTATAAAAGTAATTTCCCACTAGTTTTGTTATTTGATAAATTTAAATAAAATGAATCACAATTGTCCTAGCAGTTTTAATTACTTCTGCTAAACTTTAAAAGTCATATTTCGTTAATGGTGAAAAATGTCAACTTACGTTAAATTGTATATTGGATGAAATATTTTAATACATATCAAATATAATTATGAATTACAAAGAAAATATTTTATGCAAAATTATAAATTGGAGGAAAACGAAGAACTTGAACCTTGTAACTGCAAGGAATCGAATAATAATATGGTGTAAAACGACGGCGGGCCAATTTGATAAGTAATATCCAAAGGAGAATATCAACACTGGAAGATGAAAGTTACATGCATCATAAAAATTAAACAAGAAAGAATGTAAAGAAAGTTGTGTAAGTGTGCGACAACGACACAATTAATTAAAACAGATAGTATATAGGTGTGAGATAAACAATAATGGATGTGAAGTTAGAAATAGGGCCTTAGTATGAATTTGAAGGAAAATTCAATATGGCAATATCATAAAGATGTCTTCAACTTCCCAATGTTAATAATGAATATTTTAACGGTATAGAAACATAGCACGTGAAATCAACAATAGTAATGAAAAATCGATTACTCCGCTTGGAGCAAATAGAGAAATAATATTGAAAGTAACTAAAAGAAAATTAATGATTTCCGGGGAATTTCGCGGTAACTTATCACTACACACATATATATATATATATATATATATATATATATATATATATATATATATATATATGTGTATGTGTGTGTGTGTGCGCGTATGTATATATATATATATATATATAAAATAAAAATACGGTTGCCGCAAAATTAAATTTTGGTGCATGTAAAATTAATAATATTTGTCAGTAAAATATCAATAAAGGTAAAAAGTCATTGTGTGGATTTATAGTGCCTACAACTGCATTTATTACAACACATTCACTAATAAACGATTTTGTAGATATGAAAATATTTTTCATATACGGTTTATGACATTTTTATTTCTGAATCGAACTCTACAATTATTAGGAAACATGTCAAAAAGACACTGTTTAAAATTGTCTGTAACGTAGACGGAAATATATGATAATGATTTTTCTTTGTTAGGGTCCAAGATTAAAATGATATAAAAATTATGTGTGACGAAAAGCTGCGACAATATACTATATCCTGAACGGATGGTTTTATTCATAGATTTCCGTTTAGTATAAGTTCGGGGTTTATAAAATACATTTAAAAAAGGTTAACACTTAAAAAATGCTAATGAAAATTATATTTACCAGTGTAAAGTTTTAATTACGAGAAATAAAACCATAAATTTTATAAATTACAGAATATATATCTAAGTGTTATTATTAACAACGGCATCTATTTTCGCACTCAAACATTCCATAATTATTACCGCGAAAAATCAAATAAATAGGGGAAGTGCCTGTAAATAGATTTAGTATATCGAATATTGTCGATTATATCTAATCGCACAGAGTTTCCCTTTCGACGTCATGAATAGAAAAATAAATTGGAGGCATGATTCGGAAATCCATTCAAAATGCCTGGAGTAAGTTGGCTAACGACAACCAAAGCCGGCCATATTGGCTAACTGCAGGAAATTGTCTTGGGCGGAAAATGAACATTTATCCTAAATCAACACAAAAATTGTTTATATCGATATGAATTATTATTTTTACCTCGCTTTCATATGTAAAAGTTGGCGTTGGACTTATTTAGGCATAACTGATCTGATGGAATATAGGAATTGTTGTTAAAATCAATAGAAATTAACTGAACTAACAAAAGTGAAATTAACATTATGCACAAAATAAGAAAAGAAAATGCAATTTCGACCTAATGTAGAAATTTCCATGTAAATATTTGCAATGGTTAGCTATTGAGATTAATATGCTTTATCACTATGCCAATAGTGGCATGTCAAATTCCACAACCGACTAGGACACATAGAGTATTAAAAGTATTAGGTACATATTTATTATTTATTTACGTGTTAACGTAAGAACAGCCTAAAACAGTGTAAGCCTCCCACAATGCTTTCAAGTGTTCTCTTCCTCTCACTAGTGTGGGCCAGCTATTTGTACTATGTTGTCACTTAATTGTTTTGACGGCCTGCCTCGTCTTCGTTTTTTATAGATAGGGATACAGTTTGTTGCAATTTGTGAACATCTTCCGACTGTAGCTCTTCATATGTGACTTATCCATTAACATTTCAATTTCAGTGGGTACTTTATCATGTCTTTTGCTTAGTTTCTTTATGATCATGTGTATTATTAACTTGATCTTTTAGTTTGTTATTTAGGTAGTTTCTTTCTATTCATTTTTGGCAAGACCATATTTTGCTAAAATTAGCCTTGGTTATTGATTAGGTTTGGCATGCATTGGTTAAGCACAGTATCAAATATATTTGGTTAGCTTTTGTTTTAAGATTTGTCGGTATGGCGTTTTTAAATATTTTCTTCATAGACTAGTACATATTTATACCACGCGCTATATATTCTTCAATCTATCTCCTTGCCCATTGCGGGTTCGAAAGATATAAGTTATCTAAGGTAGATATAGTTATCTGTATATTTCAAAGCGTTTTTTTTCACAGGCGCCAGAAAAAGAAAATTAAAACGATTTCTAGTAAATGATTTGAAATATTATAATGGAACTCGTTTGTCGTTTTTGAGCCAAAATAAGGGGGCGGGGAAAAACATTAAATTTTCACAGATGTTCTTGTAGTGTGGGTCAAATTACTACTTAAAAATATCTCCACAATGACCTACTACATCTTATACATGTAAGTCGAAATAATTTTTTAAGTTTTTTACGTATTCTGGTACGTAGAAATGTGTGCATTTTTTAATTTCAATTTTTTTGAAAAAAATTTTTAATAATATTGTTGCGATCATCGAAATAAAAATACGAGTTATTTATCAAAGAAAACACGTTCAATGGACGTTATTTTATTTCTGTTTATTACTGGAAATGGACGTTATTTTATTTGTACTTTTTAACAGTGCAAACTGTCACCAAGTCATGAAACTGCAAATATTAATATTGCAGTTTCATGACTTGGTAACAGTTTACTAGAAACTGCAACTATTAATTTTGGTCACATATAAATTATAAAATTAAAACCGGCCAAGGGCATTTCGGCACTCGCGTGAAGTAAGGTTCCGTATTTTTTTATATCTTTTAAAATTCACAATTAAATTCAAAATCAACAGTACAATATTGCCAATGTAGCTAAATGTTTGCTAACAGCCCACCTGAATATGTTGTAATACAACGAAACCTAGGTCGTGGTAAAGAACTTAAAGAAAGTAGAAATAATACTACATCACGTAGTTTCATTTAATTAGTAATAATGAATTTATACAAAATTAACGCCAAATATATTCAATAATTGAAAACAGACGATTGGGCTATATTGGCAATATTGTACCGTCCACTCCGAATTAAATTTCGGAACAATATACAAAACATTTGGTTCTTCTAAAATGGTTAATGCAAAAAATGAAAATAGTTATAACTGAAATCTTTTTGCAGTCATTTTTCCCAATTTTTTAAAACTATGGTTGATAAATCGGACGTGTCATTGCACGTCACTTTAAAGTTTAATATTTGCCAGCAGGGTTTAAATATTAGAAACGTTAAAAGAAACCTTACTTTCATTTTAAATGATTTATTCAAGTTGAATTTATTCTAGTCGACGGAACACCAAACATCATGGTTTGTTCCCATCTAAATATTTTTTTTTATAATTTTTCTACATGTTAATTGAGATTTCTGTACGAAACATGTATTTGCTACATTTCCTGTATAGCTGTAACAGACGGACAGACGGACATGAGGAAATTGTATTTATTTCACGACAGACCCATTAATACTGAGGCCAAATAAAATTTATAATAAAATTATTATTAAACCGTAACAATTTCAATCGCGGTTTTTTTTACAAACTCATCTCATGAAAATTTCAAACAGAAATTACTGTATTGTCTGCTTATTGATCAACGTCTCACTAGACATGTTCAAGTAAATAATATCAGTCGTTGTTAAATATTCTAAGATAAGATAAAAAGTAGATATAAGCCGTGGCGTCCTACGGCTTATATCATCTTTCCATATATGTGTTATTTATATCTATTCAAAAATATGTTCAAGAAATTAGATCGATGCTTAAATAAATTTTAATTAGGACGAATCTGAAATTCGTAAATTCTAATTAGACCTATTCTAAAATAAGGTCTGAAACAAATATTCATTACATTTCGTAACTTTTAAAAATTATGTAACTTTCTCAATAAATGTTTAATTCGTAATTTTTTTACCACAGCGTCTTAAATCGAATTTAAAATATCACAGAATTCTTACAGTATCCCAAAAAGTAATGAAATTTGACCGGGAATATTTTAATTTCTACGAAAAAAGTAAGTGTGATTCACTTACTTTTTTCATCATCATGATTCATCTTTATTTAAGTGTACAACGTGTTAAGTGTTATATTTCCTTTGCTTACTTTGTTGAATAGTTTATAATTATGTCTATATTTTGATTGGCTGATCTTTATTGGAAGAAATTACATTCATGGCAAGAATTTCACCTTTCATGTCCTTAGGTGAAAAATCGCATAGGAAAATACGAGTATTCCGAACGGATAATTTAAGTCAGTTTTTTTGTCACTTAGTTTCAAGATCTAACACTTAATTGCAGTAAGAAAAACAGAAAAAATACTTCTAATGCATAAATATGAAGGGTTATATGCGGAACTATAGCATAATTACTCAGATGATGACGTAATCTTGAAAGTATATTCTACGATTTAACCACACAATAATTGGTAGATCCATTTCTTTCTAAATATACGCTGCCAAAAGTTTTCAGAGCCGCTGGACGCGATCAAAAGGCAGCTGTACGTGCTAAAACTGTCCCTTTTTATCTTCGTAGATGAATTCTATTCACGTTTAATTTTATGTTAGCATATATCTGATTTAGTAAATAAGAAATTAATTAAATAAAATTAAATTATAGCATCTCTTAAAACTCATTTCCAAAGTTCATTGGTTTTTTTTTCAATATTTTTAAATATCTATAAATAATTGTTATTTTTAAATATCTAACGACAGCTGTTAAACTGATTGTTTTTATTGTACACTTTAAAATGCATAAATATTTTCGAGTATTAAATAGTTATTATCTGCTTTAAACATTTTTAACAACAAGAACTCTGCCAAGAACTTGCGTAAAGTTGGTTTGTTCCGTAGTTGTCTATATTTGTTGAAGTCGTTGAAGTTCATTGAAATAATTTGTAATATATATTTTTTTATATTTTTCAATCTCATAATTATAAAATGATATTGAACGAGATACATTACATGTCACTTTAAAGCTTAATATTTAAAAAGGAATTTAAAAATTAGAAATTTTAAATTAAATCTCAATTTAATTTTAACAGACTCATCCTTTGATATGAAAAATAAATCGCTCTCACTTTACCTAGATGTGTTCTCATACATACGCAAATATATATATATATATATATATATATATATATATATATATGCATATATATATATATATATATATTTTGTAACGTTTTTATTGACAACTCCATATGAAGCATTTATTTAAAATTTTTTATGCACATTGGTCTAAAAGTGTACAAATTGTGATGCTGTGGCTGAGGACGCATAAACGGATGTGACGAAATAGCAAGGTTCCTTTTTCATTT
The DNA here is from genome assembly GCA_039881145.1 of Druceiella hillmani. Lineage (NCBI taxonomy): Eukaryota > Metazoa > Arthropoda > Insecta > Lepidoptera > Hepialidae > Druceiella > Druceiella hillmani. The sequence goes on along the minus strand of JAYKKI010000018.1, from coordinate 33,864,469 downwards.
TGAAATCCTAAAATTGAGCGATTTTGACCATCAGAATAAAACATGTAGTTACAATCAAATTCGGTCTAGAACCAATCAAAATTCGATCAAAATTTGGTTGAAAACCAATGAAAGTAACCAGAATTTAATCAAATCAGACTTTTTGAAAAGTGAGTTCACACCGCAAAAGACTTGTGAAGAAGAGGTCGTATATAAACATCCCGAAACATTCTCAATTGTATCTCCAAACGTATTTTCAATGATACGCTGTTTAATGTGGACTGACAGAAAGAAAATTTTGTCGTGATTACGTCGTTTTTAAGTGAAAAATTTCTCAATTTTAGGATTTCCAAATGATAAAGAAACCTTGCAATGTTTTGACGTCAATTGGTCCGTCCGTTTATCAACGATTATACAATTTTAGATTTATATTCATGATTTTTTTTGGGCAGATGCTTTATATAGAAATATCAGTTAATACGTAACAAAACAAAGAAAAAGGCATGTTATGTGTAATAGGGTGTATGTAAAGCAGGAGCGATATTTTTTTAATATCAATTTATAAGCCTATTAAAATAAAATTGAAAGTTTATTTAAAATGTTTAATTTTAAATTTTATTATGTGGAATATTAAGACTTGAAACGAAAGGCAATGCACCTTGCTTGCTATGATTTATAATCTATTGAAAAATGCAAAAATTCTGGATGAAAATTTTCAAATAAAATTATTTTGATGAACTTGCGTCAACGACTGCAGCAGCTATAGACAACTACGCAGGTACTTGACTGAGTTCTTCTTAATAAAATTTTATGAGGCGGTAAATAATTATTTGTTCTAAGACAATATTTTATGTTCCACGATAATATCTTTAAGAAATGTGAAAAATTAAAAACAATCGGTTTAACAGCTGTTGTTAGAAATTTGAAAAATAGTGTATTGAGAAAATCTGATTAAACTATAAAGACGAGATTTAAAATATTCCATAGCCCATTTTTGAATTAATTAATTTTTTATTTCCTAAATAAAGCATATATTAAAAAAAATTAAATACCACGAAAATTTATCTATGCATATAAAAAGCTGCCTTTTAATCGCTTTCAACGGCTCTTCTCTGAATAAACTGTTAGCAGCGCATATTTAGATGGAATATGACTCTACCAAGTAATGTGTGGTTAACTTATAAAGCATTGAAGATATTTTTGAGATATTATCATTATCTACGTACTTTTGCTAAAATTAGGCACAAAACTTATCATGTATTAGAGGTATTTGTTCTATTTTTCTTACTGCAATTAGGTATTAAATCTTTAAACTAAGAGATGAGAAATCTGAGTACCCTTTTGGTATAACCGTACTTTTCTATTCCATTTTTTACAGGTACGCTTTGTAATATATAAATTTTATTTCTAGAAATTTAGTTTTCAAACACCGAAACCTAAGGACATGAAAGATGGAATTTATACTACGAATGCAATATTTTACAATATAGAGTAGCCAATAAAAGTATAAATGTAATTATGAACCTTTCAACAGTCAACAATGATTACCATTGTAAATACGACATTGTAAACTAAAGACTTCGTATGCTTAAATCAAGATGACTGAATCACATTGACTATGTCCCGTTAAAATTAAAATATTCTCAATCAAATTCAGTCTGCTTTAAGATTACATAGGAATACTGTAGTCTTCTTAATTAAATTTAAGATACTTTTGTTAAAAAAGTTATAGAATAAAAGAGTTATAGAATAAGTTACATAAATATAAAAATTATGAAATATTTATTTATTTCAGAACATATTTTAATATATTTGTATTAGAATGTAAATTAAAGTTCATTTCAAAATTATTCTATTGTTTCGAGCAGATTTTCGAATAGATTTAAATAGCATATACACACAAAATAGTCATAAGCCTTAGCGTTGCGCAATATACCCGTTAAAATATTTAATAATAACGGACGTCCACAATTCAATGAAACTACGTGATGTAATATTATTTCTACTTTCTTTAAGTTCTTTACCATGACCCAGGTTTCGTTGTATTACAATATCTTCAGGTGGGCTATTAGCAAAGATCTTTGCCCCTTGTAAAAGTACCCTATGATAGTAAGTACCTTATGTATATATATATATATATATATATATATATATATATATATTTCGATTTATTTGCGAGTGTCAAAATATGCGATATACATGGCCGTATACTTTATTGTTTTGATTTAGAAGCTTGATTTTTTTATTGCTCTAAGGGACCCAAGTATTTTTCTACAGCTCCGGATTAGGTATGTCCTTATACCTAGAACTAAGTATTAAATATTAATTTCAACTAGATACCTCTACGCGTTCTTGAGAACAAGTGTTTTGACAAGCAGAAAGATGGTCAACGGAATGATCTTATAAGGATTCCTTTTTTCCTTTTGAAGTACAGATATCTAAAATAGGAAACCCTTATAAGATCACATATGCGTATATCTGTTTTAGTAGGTTTTCTTACAAAACTTTTCACGTAGAGACTTGAAATTAGACTTATCCTTATAGGCATTGTGATAAAGGATATTAATCAGCATTCACTTCAGTAGCTAACCTCAACAGCAAATATTTATATGGAAATTTCTGCATTAGGATGAAATTGCGTTTTCTTTTTTTTATTTGATGCACTTTGTTAATTTTAATTTTATTTTTGAATTGTATTACCTGAGTAACATACCCTTTGGGTTTTATCAACAATTTTCGTATTCCATCACATCATTTATACGAGGTAAAAAAAGTAATTCATGTCGATATAAACAATTTCCCCTTTAACTTAAAATAAATTACCTCGTGTATTTTAGTGAGTATATTCATTTTCCGCCCAAGACAATTTCCAGCAATTTGCCAATGTGAGCGGCTTCCCTTTCCGTTAGCCGAGCTTACTCCAGAAAATTCGAGTGGATTTCCGAATCATGCTTCAAATTTATTCTCGTGTTTATGACGTTGAGAGAGAAACTCCGCGATTAAACGTTATCAATATTACCTGACTTATATCAATACACTATATGCATTTAAAAGATCTTCCTCTATTTCTTAGTTTTTTCACGGTACACTTATGAAATTTTTTTCAGTATGAAAAGAGATGCCATTACTAATAACACTTATATATTGTGCGATTTATAAAATTTATATTTTTTTATGGTAATTAATACTTTACACATCGATAAATATAATTAGCATTAAACGATGTCAAGCTTTTTTTTCGTGTATTTTATAAGCTCCGGATTTATATTAAATAGAATTAGATGGATAGAACGGCCCATTAAGAATATAGTCCCATCGAAGCTTCTCCTCACAGGCAAAATGTATATCATTACTAGATAGTCTCGTTACTATATCGTTCGTTAATGAATGTGCTGTAATAAATGCGGTTATAGGCAACATGAATTCCCACCATAACCTTTTTACCCTTAATAATTATATTATTTGGGTAAATATTACCTATTTTAATGCACAGAACCGATCTCACTTAACTGTAACCGTATTTTTTCTATAGATGACCATAAACTGAGCCGGTTTCCAAGCAATATCGTGCTTTTGTCTCTGTTATTGCGAGACTTATCTAAAACGTTCCAGAGTGTAAAAAGTGTGAAAGTATCTGTTTCAAATAATACTTCCAAATTGTTATAAGCACAATATTTCAGTTGAGAGGAAACTTTCTGAACATATTTTTTTGAATTTCAAACAAGGAGAACTTTTAACGAAATCGTTTTCCTTTTGTTTCCTACAAATTTCTATTGATACCATACTAAAACACGTTATCGTAAATATACACTTCACATTTACTTTATTTTAATGAATCCAACTATTCAATATAACTTTATTCCATTTTTGGGTTTTTTTACTTCAAAATGAAAAATATAAACCTTAGTTACCTTAGGACAGGCTGACGCGTAAGTAATCTCACTTACATGTCCGCCTGCCCATCTGTTGCCATAGTTTTCTTTTGGAAAATGCTTGACGTGAAAATTGACATAGAAGCACAGCACATTAATCCGTATATATCTCAATAGCTAACACTTGAAACTATTTATATAGAAGTTTATGGGAGCATATTAAATACTATATTTTTTTAAAATTTCTCTTATACTGTGGCCTCGTTTGAAAGGGTTAGTGTCTTAAGGGTTAATAAAGGTTTTTTTCCTTATTTTAGGTAGTACATCTTCAGATACATACTGAAAAATATGCCAGAACATATGTTTTCTGAAAATGACTGAAAAATATGCGTTAAGCTTCTACAGCTAAAATTATGAAAAAAAATATTTTAGATGATTCCAGATGTAATGATTTAATACATTTTTGCCCTACTTAATTATATTAGGTATTATTAAATATTTATTGTGCAAGTGTTACACACTTCAAAAGTCCAAATGAACCATGACTTTTGACAAATAAAGTAAATTCATTTCAAAAGAGGTATGTCCCCCCTCCCCCCGATGAGCGAGACTAGCACTTGACCGGTTTATTCTCTTATTAATTGGTCAATTGATATTCGTCTTCTTTTTTGTAGCTCAAGAGATGAAAATGTCTTGATAGTATTGGTGGTCAGGTTGAGTTTGCATAATAAGTGTCCCGTAGCAGTCCCGAACCATAATAATCCGTACCAGTTGCGTGCAAGTTTTCATACCGGAATATCAAGATTTTTACATTAAAAGGTATTGTTAAAATTTTTAATTTTGGAATTAAAAAATGTAATATAATTGAAAAAATGTTACATGAGAATAATTTAGAAATAATTTACATTGCATTCTTCTTCGTTTTGTTTATTAATTGCGTAATGTGATCGTATTACGCAACATTACGTACTGTGCCATATGTTGTCTCTTGTGTTCCAATTTTCTTTATGTACTTATGATTATTTGAAATCTGAGAGAGCTATCTCTTCAGCTGAATACATAGCCGACAATTCCAAAAGTGAATGGTCGCCTATGTATTTATCAGCGTAGAAACTTTGAGTGTTTTGTCACTTTTGAAAATATATATTTAGGAATCAAACATAAATTTTATGTGTCCTAAAATCTAAGTACCTTGAAGCATATTAATTGTGCAACATGTCTCATCCCGCCTAATTTAACGTTATAAAATTCAAGTACCCCCATGCGATGATGCGACCACATACAAAGCAATAATTTACAGAAGTTGTTAATGCCAAAGAGTTCGTGGCGAGTTCCTGGTCTGATTACATAAGCTATACTTTTTTTTAATATATTTGGCGTTCATTTTGTAGAGTTTTATTATTCACAATTAAATGAAACTACGTGATGTAGTATTATTTCTACTTTCTTTAAGTTCTTTACCACGACCTAGGTTTCGTTGTATTACATCTTCAGGTGGGCTATTAGCAAAGATCAATCTTTGCTAATAGCCCTCCTGAATATGTTGTAATACAACGAAACCTGGGTCATGGTAAATAACTTAAAGAGAAGTAGAATTAATACTACATCACGTAGTTTAATCTGTACTTTTTTTTAATTGCGTGTAGAAATGGAAATTTTTGATTGAAATTACATTTTTATCAATCTGTTAGCCACTGAATGCTCAATCACTTTGCCTGATAAATACTTAATAGTTTATAAGCGATAGGCAGCCGCATGCATATGCGTATGCACCAACTACGTTGCCGCAAAGAGGATTTAAACAAGAATATATATTTTACTTTGCATAAAGAGTATACTTTTTTGTTGTAATTTAAACTAACTTGTAGTTTCAGGATATTGGATCCTACTCGTTGAGTTGTATGATTTGTTAATTCGCTATTGTGCGGAACACAAGAAAGACAGCGCCGAGTGACACTTAGAGTGAACCTAATAATGAACTTTTCCGTTTCAATTTATTACAGAGTATTTATGTAAATAAGCTAATGAAATGGAAGTAAGTCTTCTATATTTCATACCATCATTATTATAGAAAATGTTACGCAGCAAAGTAATAAATTATAAATTTAAAATTTTCATCAAAGAATTCGAAATCTTTTCGAATTAAGATCTAATATATCAACCTGCCAAGTAAGAACAGAAGTGATATGAAGTGACCTCTCCTGACCTCCTGTGAGCCTCGTGGGTGAAATGGCCTCCTCTGACCCTCGTGGGTTTCTTATATATTTACGGACAGGAAGGTCTTCCATTAAACTGTTTACAAATATTAATTTTTCACAAAGTAAATATATTGCTTATTACATGTTGCACAGGCGTAACGACATTGTGCATATTCAAATCATATTATTTCTCTTCATTTAAATATATAAATATATTACCTGTTTAATCATTCACAGACATAATAAATATATACTTTAAAACACAAAACTATTTTTGCAGTTCATTGAAGTCAGTTTAAAGAAGTTTCCAAAAACTTTCTATGGATCCACCTACATGTTGTAAGTTAGTCGGCTATTACTCGTATAATATGATAATTTTCCTTTTAATTTCTTTATACATAATAATATAGTAAATTATTTTTCCGCTTTCCAAAATATCCGTTTAATTGGTAGGGGGCGGGGATACGTAACTCTAACTACGAGTAACATGTTAGTACTGGATTTTAGTACTAGATCTTATTTCATAATTTTATTTGTAAATATTTATAAATATATATATATATATATATATATATATACACACATATATATATATATATATATATATATATATATATATAAAATATGTTCCAATAGTTTTATCTATTTCAAAAGCAGTACTATACATAATATAATAATATCCCGTTCATAATCACCTGTGTTCATAACGATCCGTCCGTTCTTTGTTATGCAGCAAATTGTGAAGTTAACGATGGGAGCGTGAGATTCATTGTTGTATATTAACTTGTTGTATCAAAAGTCGGTCGTTAATGAGCTTTCGGAGTCGATACATACAAAGCCCCTAACAAAAAACATTTATCATTGCGAGTTAACGACACATACTTGAAGTTTTAAATTATGGACATTCGATAAAAACCTTAGATGCTTTTAATCATATTAACTTTTAACGAACCGCAGGACTTTTTCTCTTTCGGTATCGTTGTGTACTTTTGATACTCGCACTGATATACATTTTAGATTCACGTTAAAAGGGTATTCTATAGCTATCTATAGCAATATATTGTTTTTCATCTTGATAGGTTTTGCAATAGTATTGCGACGATCTACACATATATGTATTTTAACATCCGCGTTATTATTATTATTTCATGTATTAAAAATTAAAAAGTGCATATTTTTTAGAAGTCAGAATATATTTTGAAATTCTCTTCTTGATATTTACTAACACAGCCTTTTTACTTAATTCTTATTAACGATTAAATGAAACTACATGATGTAATATTATATCTACTTTATTTAAATTATTAACCACGACCGGTATCGTTGTATGACAACATCTTCAGGTGGACAATTTGATTGCCCCACCAATCTCAACCAATTTTGCTTAATTTTTATTTAAGCCCTAATTTTTTTCGCACAACTTTTTATTACATATTAATTATTAAATCTTAAGTAAATAATTTTACAACGCGTTTTGTTTACACAATTATATTAAAATTAAGTTTGGTAATACAGGTCTCTGACTCAGAATCTAGAGAAAATATTTTCTTATAACTAATACAGTTCAAATTAAAAGATCACGTAAACATACACGCCAAAAGCGAAAGCGTCAGCGAAACGACTTTCGCATGTAAGGTACTGTACGTGAATTTTACGAAGTGATAGTGTTTACTATATAACAATCGATAAGGTGACCATTATATCCGATACTACAAAGTGTAAATTCTGAACGTAAGGATGCGTAAAATAAGTTTTTGCGATAAATTCTCAAAGTACGATAGAGACTCCATTACTCTATTTACATTAAGGACTACTTTTTTAATACACATATTCATTACATTCACATAACCCACTACTTTTTGATGTATTGAAAAAAATGATGATACGAAATATGTGGCACAATATGAGTGAAATTAAAACATGTTATTCGGTTTCCTTTTTTAAACTTATCTTTCAATGAGATGAATTTTGAAAGAAAATTGAATTGAATGAAATCATTTAATTTTTTTTAAACAGAATTCCCTTACAAATTAAAAAAAACTTAAAACAAATAGGTTAATTTAAAAAATAAATCCAGATGTTCGTAACATCCCGTTATTTTCAATAAACTAATTTTTAATTGATAGCTTGCTGTATAACCGTGTCAATATCAAAATTGAAACAAAACTACGAAAAACATTATTTACACGATTTCGGTAACGGAATAACTGATAATTTCCAAAGACCAAATAAATTTCGCACCAATTTTTGTTTAACAAAAAACAGGCTACATAAAAATTCTCAAAAATGATTTATATTAAGAACATTTTGAAAATGTATAGACGTTCGACAACGGAATATAACTTTAGCTTAAACGATCAGTCAATTTAAAATTTTACGTTGTTTGCAATTTTGAATTTCATATTTTGAACTTTATATATTTCACATTAAAACAACCGACACCTGTAATTGTAAGTAAAAATTCTAACATAAAATTCAACTAGAATAATTTAAAAATATTCCAAAAAGTCGTAAAGGGATGCCATATTATTTACGGGCACCGTCAATCATTTTCAGAGAATAAAATACATTAGAAAATTTATTGCGATCATATTAATAAAAATCGAGAAAACTTGGTTTACATATTCCCAATTTTTAACAACGTCGTACATATTCCCAATTTTTTGCATGATATTTAAGTAAAAGTTTTTTATAAACTTTGACGAATATTTATAAATGGTTCTTTTTTAGTAATTCTAGTCTGTAGCAATGTGTATATTTCTGATATAAAATAATTAAAATGAGCGATTTAATAATTCTCACGAATTTTTAATTTTTTATTCAAAATTCCATGAATTCTGTTATGCAAATATTATTTAGTCGAATTGAACTGAAAACTATGAATTAATTTACACATTATTACAATCAGAGACGGAACCCGAAAAAAAACATATACACATGATCGATTTTTATTTTAATATTGCACCATGAGTACGTTCACACCTTGATCAGAAAACCAGTGCCAAAAGATTAAGCCAAATTATTATTCAATTGTATATAAATTCATATTTAGAGCTAATGAGCGTTCAGTTCCATCTTAGAATGCAAATAGGTCGCTAATTTGTTATTAACTTGCGCATACCGGAAGAAGTCTACCAGAGCGAAAGCCCTACAGTACATTCTCGCCTACCCTTTTCCCCATCGAACTGCAATGTCTTGCATTATTTCCACCTTGCCCGCCAGTTCACTCGTGTGTTCATATATTCATGTGCCTGTGTATTTTTTTCGCACAAATACTTACGTATATAATGAAAATATAAATAAATATTTTGACTCAAAACATTTTTTAAAAACGTTTTAAATTGAACCTTTGACAGCAATTTGCCAGTGGTAAAAGCAGCTTACAAATCGATATTTATTGTTGAGGTTATCGTAAACGGCAATTACTTTTATCAAATACGTCAATTCTTATTTATTTTCTCATATCGATGAAGGGCATCTATGCCTAACAACTTGACTTATTTTATTGAGTACAAACGCACTTTTATGTAAATAATATTGGTTTTTATATAATTTTTTAAATTTTTCATTCATTTTCATCATTTTAATAAATATGTATTACATTTATTTTTAAAATATATTTTATATTTATTTTTATATTACGCAAAGGAATATTTAGATAGCATAATATTCAAGTTAATATATCTTGAATATATTTGGCGTTAATTTTGTAGAAATTCATTATTCACAATTAAATGAAACTACGTGATGTAGTATTATTTCTATCTTTTAATTCTTTACCACGACCTAGGTTTCATTGTATTACAACATCTTCAGGTGGGATATTAGCAAAGATAAGAAATTAAAGAAAGTAGAAATAATACTACAACACGTAGTTTCATTTAATTGTGAATAATATATCTCGTTTTTTTCCCGAACAATTTTCTACTGCTTAAGATTCACTAAGCTGGCAAAATTGTAAAGCTTGGTTGCCATCAAGGTTTGTCGGCGTGTACGCGGCAAATGTGAAAATCAACAAATTATTGTTGCCATAATGAAAACGAATATTTTGTTAAGAAATATCTTCTTGAGAAAGTTGCTATTTTTTGTATTTAAATATAAACAATGAATGAATTTGTAATAAAAATTACAAATCTAACTATGGCTATACTTTTTCCATAATTTTCCAATTTTGAATGTCTACATCTGATTGAGATATAAAAGAGTATTATTTATTAAAGAGTTGTAATAAAATCTCCACAGAAAAAGTATTGTTTTCCTTTTTAAGCCTTAAAACCCTAAATTGTCCATAAACATTTCACTTTCAAAGTTATCCTAATCCTTAGATGCTAAACATACTACCCATGTGCAAGTTGAATATTTCCTGATGATTTTAGTAACATTTACACTCGTAGAACTTGGTCAATAAAAAATAGTTTTCTTAAACTGAGTCCAGTACTCACCCATTTTAATGCATACGCATTATCATAAATAGATATTTACAAATTTCTGAAGTTGAAATACAGAACACGTTTAATAAGTGGATTAAATATTTTAATAGAAATTATTGCCGAGTAAACCGGAGTCGTTTTGGTTCTCCTTTCACGGTGTCACTCTCAAGTATCAATTTATAACGTGAAATTAGAAGCCTATAACAGTCGCAAATTTATTTATTGCACGTTTTGGTACGTGAGAACTTGATTCCTTTTTTATATAGACAGGCTCATATTCAACTTGCTTGGGCAATAGCAGCTGAACTGCAACGATCGTAATCTTTTTTTAGTATATGTGTAATTCCATCTAGGCGTGGGTACTAGGTAAGTGAGTGAATCAAAAGAATAAATAGTGTACATTGATTCACTGCGCTAAAAGACTTGCATAAAATCTGATTGATTGATTGATTCGATTTTTAGGTTTAAGGATATTTCGGTTTAATGATAATGGCTTGCAACTAGTTGCGACTTGCATTGCTTTGAATCAATAGCTCATTGACTTGCTCGGTATTCACTTTATTATAATGGTTATTTACTCTTTGCAAAGCATTCATTTTTTTGTATCTCGTGCGTTTCTATTTATTTTATTAAAAAATAAAATAAAAAGAGTCCATCGCTTTCTTTTTCGCAATGATTTGTGTGGAGTGAAAAGTAACATTTATCAAACCCACTTAAATATTTTTTTTATGAACAAGTGTTAAAACCAAATTATAACGAATAATCGAGGAACACATTTTTAAGTGAAGAATATGATTCTACCACTGTTTGTATTTGATCGTCTATATTTTGTTATCGCAATTGTTTTTAAATATTTTTTTTTACAAATATGTCGGATATCAAAATTCTGTGGAATAATATTAATTAGTTGCACATTTTGCTGCCGGTGGTCATTCTGTATGTTTGAATTCTTTTGCTTTAATTGTTTTCGAGATGCAAGGGTTATTTGATTCTTAATGAAATAATTTGCAGCCCGTCGTGATCGACACAGTTATACTGCTTCATTAGAGTCATTAAGTTGAATCGATTGTTTTTACTTATTCAGATTTAGTGTCATTTCAGTTAAGTGAATCAAGACTAAATATATAGAACTTTCAACTCTCGTATATTTTTAGCATTCTTTATGCATTTATAGCTCACTTGGTCTAGGAAAATCTATGATAAGTATAAGAAGGCTATGGGTGAGAAAAAAACTCGTGTTGAGATTAGACATATTTCTTTTTAATAAAGAGCATTAATAATGCTTTTTATTAAAAAGAAATATGTAAAAAGAAGAATTTCTTCTGCTGGAAATGCAACGATGGATAAATTTAAATAAACAAGATATATGTACATGAGGTGAGAGTGTCGTTCACATGTTATTGAATTCTCTGATAAAATTTTATGTATTTTTTTATATTAGGTTTGTGTAATTCATCGCTGTGATTATACTGTAACATACGCGATGGATAATTTACGTGTGTGTTTTATCCTACGGTCTATTTATCTGATTACTGCAATTTTTTTTTTGAACTTTGAGGATAGGGAAATTTAAACTTCATGTCGGTTGACTAGTGTCATTAAATTAAAAATACCTTGCAATTAGAGAAACTAAACAGCACTAACACGATTTCCTGTCCGTTTTTAATACTGAAAACGTTAAGTGTAAAATACTAATATTATTAAAATTTTTATCGGCATTTTATTTAGAAAAAACGTAGTGGGTTGAAGTTTCTGATCACATTAAAACAAAGGAGTAAAAAAGTAGGCTTTTATTTATCTGAATACTATTGTATACAAGGAGTAATATGCTACTTATCACAGAAATATTTACTTCTGAAATAGCATTTAAAACACTTTCCGAAAATGTTCAAATATCCAGTTGTAATAGTATTAATTTATACAGTAAGTTATAGATATTGAATACCCACTTGAGTATAAAACCTATTCGATTTGACTTGCATAAAACCATTATTTCTGAATGATTTTTCAACAAAATTATTTGATAATCAACTCAAAATCATACGAAGAAATACTCAATGACTGAAGGCTGATTCTGAGCCCTGAATGGCAAAGCCTCTGAAATATGAGTTATGTTTGAGAGCAATAATGAATAGAAATTAAAATATTTTGGGTGAAAACAATTTTGAAATTAGCAAAAATTTATTCTTTTTCTCCTTCTCCACATTGATTAGGGCGAATAGAATACAATAACGCAAATTATTTTCTAAACTGTGATAAAAAAGAACATAAATATTTTTTTTTTATTTTACAACCACTCTGTGTGGTAATTGTACAAAACTTTTATTTGTTACCTAAATAAAACACAGTTATTTGGAAAATAAACTGAAAACTCACAACTTATTCGTGCTATAGTTTTATTGTTCGGAAAGCGCAAAATCAAATGTAATTTAAAGGAAAAGGCAGCAATTTGGCGAATTTCCTCTAAAAAGAAATAATACTACTGAAGCCATAATATATCATTAATTTTCAAACTTTTCACTGTATCTCCATCAGAGCTTGAAAAATGGGTCGTCCCAAAGTTTGATCTATATACGAGTACATAATGAACCAACTCCCGCCCAAAGCTTTGTTCTCGAAAACATCTTACTATGAGGGATATAATTGATTGTAGAGTTTGAAAAATTTAACTACAGCAATTTATTGTCAAATAAGGTGATATATGCAAAAAGTTGACGTATGGTAGAAGTGGTGGCAATTAATACAGACATGACCCAAATTTGTAGTTTGTATCTGTGTGTTTGTACGTGTGTATGTGTATGTGTGCTTCAAAGCAAGTTGGTTTATCGCGTGGATCAGTAAATGTCTTTATGTCGTTGATTTATAAGACTGTATTTATATTTAATATTTGAAAAGAAGAATTCTTGCACTCATGACGGAAAAAGTCACGTACTCATGAAGAAGAATTAAAGGAATTAATGGAATGGAAAATTTATGTATTTACACAAAGACAATAGTTTAAATAACGTTAGAGTTCTGTTACCTTATGAAATTTGCTGTGATGGAACCAAAAACCAGAAGATATTGTCCCTCTTTTCGTTCCGTCACATTCCACACATTTGAAAAAGCGAATCTAGATGGCTGATAGAATTCAGAATGAACATGTGATATGGAATGGATACGTGACAAAGTTAACAAATGTGTCTGACAGAATGAACATGTGGTGAAAAAAAGGAGTTAGTCGTGTTGTCATTACTTTACTTAGACTAACAATTACTCGCTGAACTATATTTAGTGTAATGAAAGAATTAAAGTGAATTAATTTCTTACACATCGGCGTGTTATTTTTGAACCAAATTCAGTATCACGCAATAGATTTGTAATTATCGAATGTAATGTGAAAATATGATTAGATACTCCCTGGCAGAAACTTGTTACGAGTGTTATACAAAACATGAATCGATAAAAGTAGGCTTCGAATTTGGATGTCGCAGATTGTTTAAATCAAAACATTTTCAGGCACACCTGCGCACTTTTTCTTAGCAGTAAAGGAAAGTCGGGCGTCATGCTCGGGCTGGTGACGCTAAATCGGGCAAACTCGGCTGCATTGGCAAAGTGAACTACTTTTTTTAGGCACACCATGCTCATTTATTGATTAATATTTCATTTGAGTATAAATTAATATAATACGAGTATCTTATTGTTTATAATCAGTATAATATTGGAAACGTGTACAGTTAGAGTTTAATATTTTATTTCAAGAGAATTCAATTTAATACTTCTATGTTATTGTATTTTAAAATAATAATATTGTTTTGTTTCTGATTCGATGAACTAACTATCATCATATAACATCTATGTAATCATTATAATATACATAATTTAAAAACAGAAGTTTTCACTTCTATTGTATAGTCAAAAGCACACATCAGAAAAAGTCTTTCTAAATAAATGCAATCAGAATTGTGAAAGAAAAGCTCTCCTTTGTCATCAGTTTGCATCGGTAATTGTAAAAAAAATATTCATTTCTCAACATATCGTAACGGGTCGCCTCAAAAGCTTTAAATAACTTAATTATTATAGTTTATATGTACACAATTAAGTTATTTGGTTAAGGTGTTTGATACGACTTTTTTTGTGGACGTAGTCGTCCGTTTTATTTTCATTAAATGAACTTTCTGCATACAAAAATTATTCAGACAAATATATTAATAATTTATTGAAAAATCAAACTGAAATATTTAATTACCCTTTATCAACGTTAATACACACTCACGCAACAAAAAGTTTGGTCTCGAAATAAAGTGTAAGAATAAAATAAGTCTTAAAATACTTAATTATACATAAATAATCTATTTTTCAGCATAATAACTGTTTCCATACTCCAAGCTCAAGAAATTTTAACAAATTGTTATAAGCAAACGTATTTTAACATTCAATAATCACAAGATATTTATAAAAGACCTTAACTTTATAATTTACTTATCAAAATAAAAAGATTTAAGAAAATTATTAATGAATATTTCCTTAGAAACTAATAACCGGAAACGAGCCAGTTCTTATGCAATCGCTCGGACTTGGTCGTTTCCCCTTTGTAATCAGGGGAGGACCACTTTTCGCAATTGCGAGGTAACCAGGCAAAAAAACTGGCAAAACTGGCAGCGCATCCGCTGAATAGGTTCTGTAGACTTTGGTCAACGCCAGTAGCGGCACGCGCTGCGATCTCAACACCACTCGTCTAATATGTTGGACCCCGATACACCACGGAGCCCAAACCGAAAGCGCATAGGCTCATATACCCGGGTACATTACCGTACACATCAGCTCGAGGGCAGAGTTATTATGCCCCCAGCCGGCACCAGCAAGCCGGGCCATGGCGTGGAAGACCACCCAAGCCCTCTCACCTGTGACAAAAAGCTCCGCTGCGCGTCAAGGACCACATCCAAGTAGGTCACCTGATCCCACACGCCGATCCTAGCACCAGCCATCACCACGACTCCCTCGCTAGCCTGCCCTTGAAGAGGACAGCTTTTGTGGGGCAAAGCTGAGCTTGTTATTAATACTCTAGTCATGTAACCTGACGAGGGAGTCCGCCGCCCGCTTCTCTAGGGGCAGTCCCTAGTTAACATTTTCCTAACAAAGGTGTTTCCATTCTGCAAAAAGATAACTCGATTACGGAAGTAGTTTATAATGATCTGGCGGAGGCCCGCTAACACTTCCCGAGACTCCAACGCAGACATGATGGCCGGCCACAAGGAATTATCTAATGCTCCGAAGATGTCCAAAAAAACTCCAAGAACGTATTTATTTGGGCACGAATCCACCCAAGACAAAGCAGCTGAAATGGCGTCCAATGTCTCCACTCCGGAGCGGAATCTACTTTGGAAGGAGCGTAATGGGCCGTAAATCTTTACACCACTGGACGATTTCCCATTACCCTTCGGTATGACTTTAACACTCCCCACTTTCCATACCTCGGGAAAATGGCCCTCGCAAAGACAACGCTTGAAAATCGCAACTATCTCACGCACCGCAATGTTCTAAACAACCTTAATTATCCTATTGTCGATTTCATCCATGTCTGGGGCTTTCTTTGAGTCGAAATTTTCCACGATGACCTCTAACTCAGAGTGTCGCAACTTCGGATAAGAGCTGCTGTGAGTCGGCAGCTAACAATCGTTACTTTTGTTGGACAAGATCAACTAAATGCATACAAGTACCTCAACATTTGGGCGTCGCCAACTAAATGTCTCCCGTCTCAAACTTATATATATATATATATATATATATATATATATATATATATATATATATATATATATTTACACACATATTCATATACCCATTTAAATATACATCAACATATACATACATTTACAATCATACATATACACAGATATACACATGCATGCATACACATACATGTATACACCCTTATATATAAACCCACAAATGACATGGAATAGAGGAAAGTAATAGTATATGGGAGGGAAAAAATAAAATTATTTATTATAGGACATAGTGAAAAAGTGAAAGCGTTTGACGAAGGTGAACTTTAATTTTATTTGGTGGAAAGTTTTGAAGTCGCTATAAAGAGTACTGAAGCAAGCTGAAGATGCGATGACTAACGTCGTTGAACTAGTCTCGCCAATTGGGATTTTGATCGTTCAACAAGAAAAGCTGGGAAAGAAGTTTGTGACTTCTGAAAATGGTAGCCTGTGATTTGAAAGGATTAATTAACAGATCAATTTTTTAGTCCACTGATTGCAGATTCAAGTTACTAATTGAAGCTAGGATTGAACCAGGGGCCTAAGGCAGACAAAGTTGAAAATAATCTACATACCTGTGACAACTACTCCTAAAATGTTTAACAGTACTATTAATGAATATGGAAAACAGTGCCACAACCTTCTGTCGCTAGTACAAAACTAAATCGATCTGTCTCGATGTAAGATCTTGACCTTGAAAATAATCGGTCTACTAATTGATCAACATCTCGCTTAGCTTCCTCCAGTAATTGATATTAGTCGTAGGTTATTTAAATTCAAAATATTTTCCTCGAAACTACTCCCTAAATATTCACTCAGTTTTAAAATGACATTACTCTCCGTCAAACCTTGCTTCTTAAACTTTCCTTAACAAATTTGTGCGAATTAGGTATAAAATGTATCTTAGGTCTATAACGGTTTGACAAAAATAGAATAAAAAATGTGGATGTAGAAAAATAATGTTTTACGAAAACTGGTTTAAAAATTAACAGTTTCGTTGAGATGCATTGGACACAAAGAATTAAAACTACTTATAGGTAAATGTAACATTATTAATAAGCAATTGCACTGGAGTTTGATTAGATATTAGTGCAGTGTATTAAACGTTTCTTAGTATCATAAAAATAAAATTAAATTAGAAGAATTTACGAAGAACTCTATGAATGAAGAAAGAAAGCCAAGTCTATGAAATTATTATCGCCCCATATATTCCATCACATCATATTTTTCAATATCAGTCTATATATATGCCACTGGGTATAATTTGTTTTTGTACTTATACGATACGAATGTAATGGGAAAATACACTACCAAACGTTTAAGATTATCTTTTAAAACAGATAAAAAAATAGCAAGCTTGCGAGTTTTAAGGTCGCCGAGAAAATGAAGGAAAAGTCACGCAACGAGATGACTTACATCCCTCGAAGGGTAAAAATGAAAAGCTGACTACGACAAAATCGTTTAAGGAAAGCCATTATCCATATATGTAGGTTTACATATTATATTATTTATTACGAAAAATATCGTACCTTGTCGACATATTGATATTGATATTGATAGTTTTATATTTATTCTTATTAATATTTATTTATAAAGTATTTGTAATTTTTATACCTTTACATAAAAAAATTAGATACATACATAAATTAAACATTTATTTTTATTTAAGATACTATTAGTATATAGGTTAGAAAGATCATTCAAATCCAGTTTACAATGAAAGAGAAAGTTTAAAGCTGACAATTCTCTTCCAATATGGTCTTCATCACATAGCAACCACATCATCATCATATTTATTGTTTTCAGCGGCAGAAGCGTGAAATAATAATTTTAGCTACTTTCTTTAAATTTTCGTTGAAGAAACATTTTATTTTGAAATGAAAGTTATATTTTGAATTTCCTATTTTATTGGGTTTTATTTGATACTCTATATGATGGGATCGAAAAAAGTGATGAGCAATTTCGTCCACCAAAGCTGTTCTTAAAATGGTGTTCCATTTATATGTTATTTTATGTCCATGTTAGGAATATTACTAAATATAATAAATGCATAATATATTATAAATTTCAAGTCTCTCTTAGACCCCTAAGAGAGACTTGAAATTTATAATATATTTGAAAAAATAGGCTATGATACATATATAAATAGACTGACAGACCAGTCGACACTATAAATGTTCTGTTTTTTTTTCAGCTCTGACAAGGAACAATTGAAACAGGATAGGCGGCTAGAACGAAGAAGGATTGAAAAAATGGAATCATTTTGGATGACTCTTGGAAACAAGTATTGAAGATACACAAATTAATAAAAAAATACTTTGTAAATAGTAGTGGCGTGTTTAAAATTAAGAGGGATGACGATTTTTAGAATATTATATACAATAATGTGCGGAGATAAGTTTTTTTTGGAGAAGTTCTACTGTAAATTTTGCCTTTTTTAATTCATTGTTAGAAGTGTGCGTTGTAAATAAAATTACCATGTGTAGATGTATCTTTAATTTTATTGGTAAATATTCATTTTTAGGTTTTCGTATGCAAAGAGCTCGAATGTAGCCACATTTTAAATGCATTTTCAATTTTTCCATCCAGCTATTAGACTTTATTTCCTATATGTATATGCGTACAATGTACGGACTTGTCATGTAGGTTATAACCATATTAAACATTTTTAAAAATATGTTCAATGGGCGATTATACGATTTAATATGCGGTGATGGGTGGGGTCATAAAATTCGTGTTGCTACTTAGACCTATTGGGCGTTGTTGAACAGAAGAAGGAAAAGAGCTTTTTGAGCAGAGTACAAATGTGTATTAAACTTTTTTGTATTAAATAGTGACATGGGAGATACTTATAATTGCCATTTTTTTGTCTATTTTATTTTTAAGTCTATCTTAATACCCTTGGTGTACAGGTAATTCTTCTATATTGCAAATATGTTGTATATGTAAATAGTCAAAATACCAAAGTCGTGATCAAATATAATAGTGTGTAAGTAATAGTTAAGTTTTTAGGTTACGATGATCGTATATAATATTATTTTAGAAATCAAATCAAAATAAGCAAATTTTTTTACAAGCACTTTAAAAATGTATGTATAAATATTGTTTGTATGAATGTGTAACATTTCAAAAAAATATTTGTTTGCGTATATAAAACAGCGATAATGTATTTTTTTGCTGTGGAAACTAATGGCGTGCTATTTTAATTATATATAAAAATAACTAATTGATACCCATGCGTAAATAATGGAGAGAGGTTTATGTATTATTATAAACTCTACAATATTAACACCACTCATTTTGGAATATATTTAAGATAAGTTACACAAATTTGGAAATGAGAATGAATTCCTTAAAAATCTTTAGAATAAAAAATTTTACATTACCACTCTAGAAGTCGCACTTATTACTGTATTAGATTATATTTAGTGAATTAGGTTGTTATTTTAACTTACTAAATTTTAATGTTGTAAGTAATAAATCCACGAAATATATCAAAATACATCATTAAAATACCTAAGTTAATAAATAAAGTGAAGATGAAATTACATTTACTTCACTCTATTTATTTACTTACGTATTTAATGTTACGTATTATTTCACTTTATTTTTTTCTTTTTGTATTTTCTTAATTCATGTAATTTTAAAGTATTGTGAGGTTTGCTCATTAATTCTTTTACGAAAGCTTTGGCTTATTATACTGCACTTTCAGTCTGACTGTACGATTTTTCACATTGTGTATAGTCGTGCAGTCAGACAGCAAGTGCAGTAAAAATAAGCCCCCATAAATATGTTTGGTAACTTTAAATTTTAATATATTATGTTTTCGACTTCATAAAATACGAACACAAAAATGCCAGAAAATTATAGTCGTTATTAAATATGGCCAGAATGCCCCGAACGTGTATTTTTAAAATATACCAAAAATATATTTTAGGCAGCTTGAAATTTTTAGAAAACACTGTTATTTGAACAAGTTTTTTATATGATAAAGGATAATTTAAAAAATGTTATATCGCACACTTTTGTTGTTACTGTAAGTGTAATCGATAATTCGGACCTCAGAGAAATTTACGATATTAAGAGTTAACGATATTAGGAATATCTAACATTGAGTTTACGATATTAAGATATAATCTAAGCTAAGTGTCAAAGATATTAGGGATTGAAGACAGGTGGAGTTTAAAATAATATGACTCAACAATATTAAGAGCTTACGGTATTATGAGTTTCACATTCATTTCGAATTGACGTTGGAAATGCGAATATCAGAGATCAATTTGCCTCCCTCTGCACTAATTTATTTGGTCCACGATATTGTGTTTATCATTCCTCAATTTAACAGTGCTAATTTACCTTTATACAAAAATTGTTTTATGCTGAAAATTGTTTCCATAGATCGTTTGGGGCTGGGGTATGATAGCACATTTACCCTAACTTTTAAATTTTTTCTTGTCGTTTATTTATTAGTTTAACATATTTACTAATAGACAATGGCATATACAACTGTATAATTAAAAACAAATTGATTATTTTTTAAACCATTATCTACGCAATGGGTATAATATAATTGCAAGCGTTAAATGGTATAAATGGGTAAACGTTTAAAAAGATGATGTTAATTTACAATTTTATTTGATAATCCATACATGGAATTTATGTATTTAAAAAGTCAGTTAAATGTTTAATTTGATCGATTAATGAATAAACATTTTGAATAAAAGCTTGGATTTTTAGCTTTCTCCTAGTTTTGAATTTTAGTTTTTGGCCTTGGAAGTTTTATCAGAAAACTCTTATTTGCATCTATTTTTCCTTTTAAATAATTCTAACATGATATATTTTTTAAATAACAATAATAAATATGACCCGAAGAAAAATTGGGAAATTTTTCTTTTTGGAAACTTAAAAGATTTTTTTGAATATGCCGCTTTTCTAAGATGTATATTATTCAGTTAGATAAATTCTGTAAAGCCATATTTTTGTGTCTTCTTTAAATAGATGTACACGAATTCGTCCACTACTAAACCTAATATTTAAAGTGCATTACGGATTAATGTGACGAAGAGATAGTTATAAATAAGTAGTTTGCGAAAATTTTTGTTTTCCTTTACTCGCTTTATAATGTCTACAAACCTTGAATAAGTAATTGATAAGAAATCCTCTTAAACAGTATATTATATTTATAATGATATATTGTGCTTAAAAAAACAGGTGCGTACCTTTAAAACTGTTATCTAAATATCGAGTATAAATACAATTAACAGATGCATATGTTGCTACACTTCTAGCATTTCCATATCACATACACATAATAATTACGTCACTTAATAATAAATTTCCGATGTTTAATTAACAGTGGAGTTTTACGAGTGCACATTGAGAGTACTCAAGCGGTATAATTGCATAGTTAGCCTTTCTCTACTCAAGGTTCATGCATATTCCGCACACAAGAGGGTAAATTGTGAGCTTTCAACAGCAGAAAGCTCGTGACGGAAGTTGGCAATCCGCCCCGATTTGCGATTCTCTGTATGCGGTTCATTCTTAATGTAGCATTTATTTAACATTTTAAAATAGATGTTAGTTGCTTAAAAAGTAATTAAAATACATTATTTAAGTATTTATCTATATGTATCAATTTTATAGTTTAAGTGAAGTTCGGTTTTTATTTAATTGTTTTATTTATCGAACCAATGAGTACATATAGCTGACGTGAATATCATTCAAATGAAAGCAGTATACAATAAAAATATAGAGTAGTATAACTTTCTGTTAGAGCCAACAACTACGATTTACGCAAGTCTCTGCAAAAATGACAAGTTATGAAAAAGACGAAATTTATTTTTAGTCGAATGAAACGGAATAAAAAATATTATTGATATTTATTATAAATTTTATATGTTATTAAAATGTATTTAATAAATATATTAAAAATATTAAAAAATATATATAGTGGCAGATTTCGATATTTGAAAAATTGTAAAAAAAAAACTACAACTCTAATACAAAGTAGGTTTATTTTAACTTTATAACAACAAATGCGGATTTCATTTTTCAAAAACCACGTTTTCCAAATGGCGGCCATCGAGTCTGACACACACTTTGAGTCTAGCACGCATGTTTTCAAAAACGCGTTTGCAGAGCGACTGGGGTATCCTACTGACTTCGGCTCGAATATTTTCTTTAAGTTGTGTCACAGTGCTTGGATTTGTTTTGTAAACAACGGATTTTAAGTATCCCCATAAGAAAAAGTCACATAGGCTTAAATCGGGTAACCTAGGTGGCCACGGTACGGTACCGTTTCGGGATATGTTTTTTTCTGGAAATAACTGCCACACTGCATTCATGGACACATTAGCGGTGTGAGCTGTGGCCCCGTCCTGCTGGAACCATGTGTTTTGGTTGAAGGATGGTTGAAGGAAGGACTATTCTACTCTGAAAAAGTCATTTAACATTTGGGCATATCTCTCCGAATTCACAGTTACAGTTTGGCCACGTTGATTTTCAAATAAATAAGGCCCTATGATTGCAGATGCAGACATGGCACACCAGACTGTTACTTTAGGCTTATGTAAAGGCTCTTGATGCACTTGTTTTGGATTGTGGACATCCCAGTAACAAAAGTTCTGCTTATTCTCATATCCTCCCATGTGAAAGTGAGCTTCGTCACTAAAGAATATGTTGCCCATCCGGGTAGCAGTACGAAATCTCAACAACATTACCTCCGCGTAAGTTTTTCTTAATTCAAAGTCAGAATGGTGTAAATTTTGAACAATTTGAATTTTATATGGATGGAATTTGAGCTTTTTTCGCATTATTACCTCTAAAGTTGATTTCGGAATTCCCAATATCGATGAACGTGGACGCAGTGATAAACGGGGATTTTCAACGACAGAAACCATAACACGCTCGACATTTTCATCTGTGGCTACCAATGGTGCAGGTCCTGGCCTGGGCCTATTTAATGTTGATCCTGTAGCTTTAAACCTTACTACCCATGACTGAATGAGGTTGATCCATGGTCCATCACGTAATCGACGAATACTGTAACGATTATTAAATCGACGGCGTGCTACAGACAGCGAAGATTCACTCGAAATGTACGCCTCGACGGCAAAAGCGCGGTGCTCTCCACTCCACTGTTCCATCGCTACTAAAACATCCGCACAGCTTGCGCTTCTAACGACGCCCCCCGCGCCCCTCTTATGTATTGCGTTCAGAAACTATGTTTGTTCAAACTTTGAAATCTGCCACTGGACATCCTATATATAATTATATATTAAAAAAAATATTGTTATTTATTATATATTTTAGTTTATGTTTAATATATTATTGATATTTATCTCGTGTAGATGGAAAATGGCACGGAACTTAAGTACGCAGATTTAAGTACCTAATTGGAAAGACAATTTCTGTGTGTCAAATTTTCCCGTATTATGGTCTATTTGTTTTTAAAATTTTTTTCGATTTCACGTGCTTCAGTTTAATTTTTGTATTGGTTATATAAAATGAAAATTAATAACAATTTATTGAAATGTATAATAAATAACTCGCATGCTTACATAAGAGCGAATTACAAAGAAGCATCAATTGTTACTTACAAATAACTCGCAGGTACATACATATATACATACATATATATATATATATATATATATATATACATATATATATGTATATATATATATATATATATATATACATATATATATGTGTATATATATATATATATATATATATATATATATATATATATATATATACAGTTTGTTTAAGATGAGTAAAATCATATTTTAAATGCATCATCGTTATATGATGTTGGAAAATTTATAAAATGTTATATACATCTATCATAAAATGAATCCTGTCGTCGTTTCTGAAATAATTATGCAAGATGCTATAATATATAAGGTTTCTTTAACTATATCCAAATTAATAAATACAATAAAATATCAAGCTACGGACGAGAATCGTATCGTAATATCAATGCGGTACCGAGTATACAATTTTTTATCGCAGTTCAATATTTAAGGTTAGAAATGAGATTTGTATATTTCATATTATATAGCATCATTTGAACTTTAATTGATTTAAGTCAGTTTTTAAGTACAATGTTAAGCTACTTTAAGATCATAAGACATTGATGAAAAAAAATGAATTAAAAATTATTTATACATTAAGATGGTTATTTAACTTTAGAAGGCCAAATAGCTCTTTATTAATATTATATTCGTTCTTTATGTTTCTTTGTAATCAACGGTTTTAAATTCATTGGAATACCTTAACATCGAATTAACTTTGACAGCAATTGTTGAATGTCCGATATTTTTATCCATTTTCGTCGAGTAATGGCAACTAGGCAGAAAGAACTGAAATAATTAGGTTTGATAGATATTTTTAATCGAAAGAATGGACACTTTAGAAAAATAAAATGTTTGGTTTGCTTGGACAAATTGTATTTAAGTAACGGCATTATCAACCACAATTTATATTTCGAAGATGAAAATGTTATTCAAAATAAGTCAAATCAGAACAAAGTGATACATTTATATCTGATTTTTTTAAACACGTCGTATTTTATTGACGTATCAAGCGCCCTACAAATTGTCTTCAAAAGTACGAGATAATTTGTCTCACCTTCAATACAGCTATCTCTTTTATATACGTATTTTCTTGGACTATATAGCTCACATTATAGTTACTGCGTTTCCTTACTTTTGATAAATTTGTTTTGTTTATTTTAAATTGGTATAACGTACTTTTTTAATGGAGGATTTTGATTTTATGTCGAGTTTCTTATGTAGCCATCCAGACTATATAATGATATCGATATATAATCAAGATACGAACTAAATATTATCACCTGCTAAAAGCTCTGCGTTTATCAAATCTACGTAGGACCAATAAATAATTGTACCAAACGAATTATGTTTTTCGCCAAATGATACCGAAAGACGGAATGAATATCACAATTGACAACAAATATATCTAAGTGCTTAGATAGACAGAAAATTATTCAGCAATATCGTATCAACTATACAGAAATTAAAAACAGGCATGTTTTTTAAGAAAGAGTAGAAGATGCGTAAATACAAATGAACATAATTATGCATAACTAGCTTAGTTATATCTTCAGTACAGAACATAACTCTATAATAGAAATTTTATAATAATTAAAATTCAACGATTGCACACAATACATACAACATTTTATACATTTCAATGCTCGGTAACGAAACTGTTCCATCAATACTTTAAATTCAGTAATTGAATTTAAATTAGGGGCAAAAAACGCTTATTATTATAAGAATTAAGCAGCTAATTAACCTCAGTATGACAATAATTATAAGCTAGTTAAGCTCAGACAATTCGTATTTACAAGTTTTGCTACTTAACTTAGAGACTTATGCGGTTGCGGGACTTAAAGTTAATTTCTTTCAGTTTAATGTATTGTTAACATTATCTGTCTCGTACCGTTATCTTATTATCAATCAGAAATAACTTAGTAGGGGAATGTTTTTACAACTTTTGTAATAACATACTTGAATAAGTGGAATAGGAATTTTACAATTAAATGAAACTACGTGATATAGTATTATTTCTACTTTTTTAAATTTCTTTACCACGACCTAGGTTTCGTTGTATTACAACATCTTCAGGTGGGATATTAGCAAAGAAAGATTCAATCTTTGCTAATATCCCACCTGAAGATGTTGTAATACAACGAAACCTAGGTCGTGGTAAAGAAATTAAAGAAAGTAGAAATAATACTACATCACGTAGTTTCATTTAATTGTGAATAATGAATTTCTACAAAATTAACGTCAAATATATTCAATATTTGAATAGGAATTTGTAAAATGAAAAATATTTTCTATTTAGAAAAAATATTAAATAGTCCTGTCAATTAGAAATTTCGTAAAGTATTTTAAAGATTAAATGTGTAAGAATTAAGAGTTAATAACTAAACAATTGTTTTCCTCCATTTCACTCCTTTCGGTGTAAATTTACAGATTTCGGAAATTTACACCGAAATGGGTGAAATGGGGGTAAACATTTGCAATCAAATTATTAACGGTTCTTAATAATTAGGAGGGAACATTACTTATATAGTGTAGGCAGCCTTTAAAATGGGTTTTAAAAAAATGAAATGTATGAAACGTACTGCTTTAAAATTTGCGCAAAAATCTCATTTTCCTATCGCTATTTATAATTTGGGGGGAGATTTGGGAAATGTAATTTAAATACATACATAAGGTTTAAATTGGTTACCTATTTTTATAGTTTTAAAATGAAAATCGAAGCTCCTTTTCATTTTTGAAAACAAATAATAGTCGCAGGGGTCAAGTCTAGGTTGTAAGGTGGCTGTTGCAATAATTGAAAGCCGCACTTTTTAAGGGTAGCCATCGCAACATGGCTCCTGCTTACAGATATATCGTTAATGAAAAGCAGCATACCTTTCGGTAATTTCCCTCGCTTTTTCTCTTTCGCTGCCTTTATAAGCTGCTCTAGTGCACCAGTATAGTTATCTCCCTTTAGAGCAATACCTTTATCTTTGAATTCAATGAGCAGGATAATGTTTGTGTTAGCGAAAACTATCGCCATGACTTCTCCGGCAGATTGCAACACTTTGAAATGTATGGATGGGTGGGGTACTCTTGTGGGGTACTCTTTTACGCCGCTGCATGGATTCCTTCATAGCTTGTACATACATATATGCATATATATATATATATATATATATATATATATATATATATATATATATATATATATATATATATATATATATATATATACATATATATATATATATATATATATATATATATATATATATATATATATATACATATATATGTGTCTATGTAAATATATTATACCAGTTATAATTTGCAATATGGCAGCCAGTGGAAGCTATACGTTATTTTAAGGTTTCGTACATGAGAAGGAAAATCTTAAGCCTTATAAGATCACTCAAGCATCCGGTCGTTTTTTGAGAATCCCGTAATGCCGAAATTTTTAATATTATGAGGAAAAAGTTTCATTAAATACTTACATATTTTTCATTCCCTGTATAAAGTGGAGTATCGTTTGAAATTAATAGTTATAGGGGTTTCAAAAACTTTTTGCATTTTTCATAATTTTCATTAGATATATTAGAAGAAAATGCAAAAAAAATATGACACCCACCCCCTTCATTTTCGAAATAGTGAACCTAAAATTGTCAAAAGTTCATAGCAACACTATTCCCATGTTTCTAAATGTCTTAGTTTCATATGTAATCATTGTAATATTTATATCCCCACCCCTCCACCGATATTATTTAATACTTCCTGAGCTTGTAAGTCCGTTTTAAAGGTCAAATATAATAGATAAGGTAATTTCACTTCAAATAAGGTGTAGAGAAATCTTTGACGGTCGAATCATACTCACATTTGCGCGCTATTTTTTCCCTAAAATCATAGGAATTAAAAAAATGCAGAAAAGGCACTTTTGAAAATATATATGTTTTGCATGAGAATTGAAATAGACTAATTTAACTGAATATATATTTAAAGAGAGTTTAAAAGGAAAAACTAAGGATCAAATCATATAAATAATACGTCAAAATCAGGCTTACAGAATTTTCATCGCAAACAATAGTGTATTATTACATAGAAACCTAGTGAACATCGGAAAATATGGATGCTTTCTCTCAGAAAGTACTTCAGATTTTTAAGACAAAAGTCCATTAATTAATTCAGGTCAATCTATACATATACCAAATTTGGTGTACATCCGTTTAGAAGGAACAGTATTACAAAGTTACATACATCATCATAAGTGTTACAGAGTTATAATGCAAGAGATAGATTTAGACATTTTTACCTCAATTTTAAAAGATAGGTTACTATTAAATCTATTCTACTTCATCATAAACTCAAAAATCAACTTCTAAATCAAATAATTCCGCACGTCTCGTGACTAAAAGTACTTTCACTCAATTTGCTGTATTAATAATTTGATATAACGATTCTTGAATTATTATTCGAATTCCTTATTCGCACCGCACATCAAATAAAGTTCAAGTGGGAAGTTCAATGTTTACAAAATGAGAGCAAATAATAAAGAAGCACAGACAAGCACTTTTCCCAATATTAGAGAGAATTTATAAATATAAAATTCATTTCGCATAATTTTCAGTTCAATTTTACTGGGTGGTTACATTTTTAATTATGACGATAAACTTTAAAAACCAAGGTCTTAAAGAAAACATAATTATATCTTTATTCATTACTAATAACACCAGGCCATGTTTGTATATGTATTGAGAAGAATGCGTAAGATAAATAAACTTTAACTATTATCGTAGAGCTTCTGTGATTATGGCAGTATTTGTTAAAAATAATCTTGTTTTATATTTATAAATCATTGCAAAATATATTACTGTAAGCTATTTATAAAAGTAATCCACATTTTAAAGATTACTCCTTCAGTTTAATTTGTAAGTCTGCAAGTATTTAATTCTTCATTTTATTACATTATGATGACTTACGTATTCAATCTCTCGAGGAGTTTATTGTTTGCAGAACATTTTTCTTCAATTTCACCGCATGTACTGTTATGGTTTGATCCATTTGAAAGTGGTCTATCATCAAAGTAGGTCATATTTACCTCACTTTAAAGTGTTGAAACAAAATACTAAAATAATAAGGTACAGTTAAATCACTAAAACAATAAAGTACAGTTAAATCTGTGCATATTTTAATATTATCAAATACGGTTGTCTCTGCTACCATGAACGGGACGTTTATTTATAACCACTAAATTTGATTTTATTGATCATTTTCATATAAACATAAGTCGTATAGCTTGTCGAAAGCCGTTTTTAGCACTCGACTAGTAATAATTAATTAGTTGATTTTATAAAATTATAACTGATAAGCTTTCAGAGTTTTCTCTATAATTTTATTCGTGCCAATATTATTAAGTTGTCAACTAAGATACTCGCTATCTCAATTCAAAAATATAAACTTATTAAGTAACCAAACAAAAATTTCTATTTTTTCCTAAAGCATTAATTTATTGAAATGAAAATATCTTTTGGCCGAATTATGTGTTGTGACTATAATTTATGTGTCGTCAATCTAATATATACATACTACATTAAATTTCACCGAATGTTACACCTATAGCAAAATTTTAGAATTTTATTGAAAAATCTCGACGTGTTATTGGTTTTTTAATCAAGTATTTTTTCTGTTCTCGTTATTATAATATTACTCATTCAAGTTGTAACTTTGCTTCTGGGAGCTACTTCACTGTAGTGGTTATGGAAAATAAGACAATAAAAACACAGAGTAGTACGAAAGTTTTTCCTCGAATATATCAGAATGATACATAATTTATTAGAAATTATATATTTTTATTATTTATGTTTGGTTACAATATTGCAGTATATAAAAGTTAGCAGATTAAAAAAATTAACGTAATTAAATTATTGTTCCCTTTCTTCTTCACAAAAAATGTTATGTGGTTGCAATTTAACTTTTTTATCAATATTTAATGTTAAAGATAATCAGTAATTATTTTGCAATAGAACTAAGTTCCATTACAAAGAATAAAAAATGTTTCATTTTACTCATGAAATTGCGAAATATATTTTTCAAATAGCAGGTTTTACCCTATGGCAGCGATTGCTAACAAGATGTCTGCGCATACCGTCCTCATGTAATTTTGATGTCATTACCGATAGTGTAAAATACGACACGTGTATTAATAATATTTATCATATTTCAGGCGGCCGGAAAAAAAATCACAATCACATAATAATGAAATACGCGAAAATGCTGGCGGCGATCACAATCGCGTGATGAAAAATCTATGCATACACACGCTTTTGTTGGACCTTTGCCAGGTGTCGTAATAATTTCATATAGTTGACAACGATTGTCATCTTAACTGTTACATCTAGCAATTTTTCTGGGAGTAATTTATCATTTTTATTTTAAGTATTAATATTAGCCATAAATAGTGCTGTTCTATTATCACAATATATAAAAGTGCACATGGAAAACAATAGATTATTTAGACCAAAATTTACTCTGCTCAATAGTTTGGCATTATCTTTGGGATAAACTTTAAAGCATAATCCATCTATTGAGGTCGGTGTTATCTTAAGGTTTTCTAGATCATAAACGCTAATAGTAATAATAGGATTAAAAACTGCTACATGCATTACACGATCTGCATATTTATCTACTTACATCCATGCCATAATACTTCAAGGTGAAATGGGTAGCACCGACAGTGTCACGAGAAATTGTGCAAATACTGTATCATGAAAAAGCTAGTAACAGCAGGGTTTATCTTACGCTATAAACATCTAGAGCAATAACGACGAAATAGTTAATTTTATTACTTTGAGTTTAATTTTTAATTGTCTTTTAGGATAGTATAACTTAAAAAAGTTTAAATTAGTATAACATAAAAAACTAAATTTATCCTCCATTTGAATGCCATTCGTTGACATTGGGTTTTCTGCAAAATGAATGTTACATAAAACTTATTTTCTTCTTAAAGTCTATTTGTATATCTGTTTATTAATCCAACTTTTAAGTTTTTATGACTAAATTATCTTTATATTTTTTTATAAATGTTGTAACTTTCCAACTTATGTATTGGAACACATTGTGCTCCATGATTTAGGCATCAAAAGATAACATTTTTGCATTTAGTAATTCTCCAATTGAGAGTCGATTCAGTTGGCCTTTAATTGCATATTCCCCTTCGTAGCTTGGTAACATACTCATTCTATTAAAGCGTATAAAGTTTACGTCACATAATTACCCTTTAATCGCAAACAAAGTATTTCCTACTTGAAGCTAATGTAATTTTGAACCAAAAGAGATATTTTCCTCTCTATCAGGGAAACACATTAAAACGGACTTGAAGCAAATGGATAATTCCTAGTAGACTTTGATAACAAACCTCGTGTTGAAAGTCAATAGGCAAGGAAATATATTTACAAAATAGACGAATATCAAAGTAACTTTTATAGTTGTAATACAAAAAATTACAAGCTTTGTAAAAAAAATTACAAGTTTGTTTGTCGCAAGCAACACTAAGGTTTACTCATTTATTTCTCAGTCCATTTAAAAGTCCATTTGAAAATCTGAAGTTTATTTTTTCATAGTATTTAAGGGCCTAAATTTATATTAATTGACTTTTGGATTTATTTTAATCAAGGGGGATTAAATGTTTTGTTAATCGTAATTTCATCCTCAGTTGTACTCCAAGTAGATATCTGTTTCGTTGAAGGAAAAAAACCAGTACCCAGTTTTCCATTAAACATTCTTTCTATTTTTAGTGTATCTTAATAATTTGATTACAATTAAATTTCCGAACAACCAGATGACATAAATGAGCGGAATTGGGCACAGAGCCAATTTCAAATAGAATGCTGGCGTTGACAGCTGGATTTTGAGTCCATTGTGTAGTGATATTTATGATCGCAGGTTTAGGGAAATCCGTGTAATTATCCAATGCAATTTAAATGAAGTACATAGGAAGACGTAATTAAATTACCCTTTTTGGGATCATAAAACGTTAGGAAGCTTTGTTTATCGTTACACAGTAATAATGGCAAACTTGTTTTGGTTAACATCGTTGATCTGCTTTTGAGTACTTTAAATTTTTTACCTGAGTATGGTATTAAATTAAAAAAAAAAACTTTTTGGAACCGTGCTCGGTTTTCTCGGCAATAATTGAATTTTAAGTCCCTTGTTGTTGATGGAAACAAAAAGTCTAGACTTCTAACGCGAACTCTAAACATACTTTAGTTTAAAATCTATACTATTTATATTCAATAAAATTTATATTGAAATCAACTCAGTAGCCTAACCTATTTCACCTTGCTAAAAGCAAAGTTTAAGTTGGTAACTATGCCTGTGTTTTATATATTTTATAAACTGGAATTTTGCGAAAAGCAGAAAAACTTACGATTCGTAAAGTGGGAGGGAAAGGAAACAGAAAATAATCTGCAATGTAATGGTCTAATTAGATTTCCACTCACTACAGAATAGTGTCTGCGATTCCATTTCTACTACCGCGCACAGGACCGGATGTTGGAATGTTGCCTGCAAAAAAATTCACATCGTCAATACCCTAAAGCACTAAGGCGTTAGAACTTTAAACATTAAGGTGATCGACTCGAAGAGGGAAAAGCTAATATGATGCTTTGATAAGCGGGAATATCTATACAGAAAAAAGTGAGGTTTTACGTTTAACACGCACATATTGCGATTTGTTGGATCTATGATATTAATAATATTGAAATAAAAGTTTTATGATTAATTTTTTTACCTCCATTCTATTCTAAAAAATCTACCCCAAATTGAGATTCGTGTCCTATTTGGAATAGAGTATTTCTTCAAATCCATTTAAATTCAATTTTTAAAACACAGGATTTATTTAACGTTTCTAACGTTTTAAATTGATTAAAACAAAATTTAAGGAAGAAAAAATGGAACTGACTTAAATTTCAAAATATGAAGATAAATTAAAAGCCAATTTTTCGTATATGAAATCATTAAGCATAAGTGCACCCAACAGATTACACAAAATCGTCTGTAGAATCATAAAAGACAATAAAAATTAATAAAATTAAAGCCACAATTTCTTTGTCGTATTTATAATGTAGAAAAACAAATATAAGTTTTCGCCTAGTTCAAAACTAATCTGATGAAATGGGCATTGAATATAGCACTAACGATTACTGTTTTCAACCGGTGTTTCCATTGAAAGTTCACTCGAACAAATATGACAAAAATCATTAAAATCTTCCATTACAAAACCTCCATTTTGTTGCGTGAAGCTGTTTCATGAACATGTGCATGGGAGAAATTTGTAGTAATATTTGTTCTGACAGTAAAAGTTCTGGCAGTGTTCTGACAGTAATATTAGTACATTCAAATTATACACTAAGTTTCTTTGATCCCATTACCTTCACCATAACAAGATGTGATATTAAAGTATAAATAAATAATTCTATAATATTAAATTTTAACGTTAACCGCTTTAATCCATTTTTTTTTTCGGGAGTCTGTCCAAACTCCAAAACGAATGAATATCTGTGATTAGAGTAGCAAAGCCCCCTGAGCAATATTGCTCGCATTGAGTAACCGTTTAAAATTGTTATGTGAAGGAAGCAATGTACCCGTCCTGATGGACTGGAAAATTGTTAAAATATTTTTAGCATATTTTTATATATTTTTGGTATATTTTTAGTTTTATAAAGCATATGTTACAATAGGGAAGTATTACATTTCATTTCTATATGAACCATGTTATTAACCTTCAATTCAATATAATAGGAGTTGGTATGATGTTCATCGTAAAGTATTAGTATAAAATTACTTTGTAAAATAAATAACCTCATCGCAATTAACGCATCCGTTTCATGAAATTTCCTTTCTAAATAATCGCTTTGAATACAGTGAAGATTTTAGTTTATTTTATTAAAGTAATTAATATTTATTTTGAGTCAAATATGGAAGAAATAGTTTATACCCAAATATCCACTATCAATGGGATATAATATTTCGTTATCATTTTGGTTTTTAAGGTTTTTTATCGCAAAAGAAAATATTTGAGGAACATGTAAGTTTTTTTGTGATTAGTTTCCTATCTCAAATGTTTTGAAACATAAATATATACACCACATATTTAGGAAAAATACGTATTTTGTGTTTAAATTGATTACGTTTAGGATTCAAAAACAATTTGTAAATAAAATTAATCTAATAAGAATTAGAATAGAGATAGGTAAAATATTTGTTTAATCTTATATCTGACATAGTTATTAATTATGTTAACTCTCTAAAAGTAAACAAATATGTGTATGTATATACATATATATATATATATATATATATATATATATATATATATATATATATATATATATATATATATATGCATATATATATATATATATATATATATATTATTTTGTAAATAATCATATGCACCTTTTTGGTGAAGTACGTAATATTTTCTCATTTATGAAATTACTAAGTGTAATCATTTTAAAATAAGATATAATTTTTATACATTTTAAAACCTAACCAAACCTCTGTAAATATGGTAACTCTTATTTTGTCAACCTAATCCATCGGTCACAGCCCCTTAGTTTTACAATGTTAGGCCTATATGTATGAAATTTTCTAGTAGTTGTTTATTATGGACCCTAAAAGATGTAAATTGAGATTTTAGTTAATACGTGGCAAAATGTGGAAATAGTAAGGTAGTGTATAGGTAATGTATTTTCATCAAAATCATTTAAAAACTCTTTAGAAATTAAATGGAGGTTTCATTTATCATTTTCTTTTACATTTTAAACCTCATTTGTGAAATAGTGAATTTTAAATGACGTTCGATTTTATTCCTCCCCCGTCCGTAATTGTTCAACTGCTAATTTGAAAATAATCATTTCAGTAGGTGCAAATATTAAAGCAATCGTACTTTATATGTGTTCTGATCCGCTATTTTTCAAGTGTGTATTTAACATGGGTTATGGAGACCTACGTAAAAACAGATTAATACTTACTATTTGCATCTAAATTTTTTTTCGAGTATTTACTGTATTTTTTTCATATTTTGTATTCAGTAGTTGTTGATATTCCATATCTTACACCGCATTCCTTCCGTATTTCGTATTCGGTAGTTGATAAAGTATTTATTTTATATGTTGTATTCATTAGTTGGTACTATATTTTTATTCCTATTTGGTATTCGATATCAAACGAAATAAGAGAAATGTGCATATTTCTCGTTTCGTATTTTATACCAAGATAAAAATCCTGACCAAAATAGTCCGGACTTTTTATCTTGATAATCGTTAGAGCTAATCTAAGGTACGTTTTAATAACAAACACACCGTCTATCAAGAAAGTAAGGCTAATCACAGCAGTGTTTCCAAAATGTTTTTATTTCCATTTTAAAGTTAAGTATTTACCAAAAAATACTGTTGTTCTATACACTACTAGAATTATAGTTTCTACTAGTAGTAATATCAACAGATGATAAAATAGGAAAAATGCTACATGAAGCGAAATTCAATTTGATATTTAGTTATTAAAGTTGTAGTAAAACAAAATTTGGTTAAATTAACAATTACGAAAGAGATTAAATGTTAAAAATGGTAAAATTAAAAAAGAAATTGGAGCTGGCGAGACAACAACATTTTGCATTTAACTTCTTAGATGTAAATTATAGTAATATTCAAAGTAAATCGAAGTAAACTGACAACCACAATAGCAAGTTAACTAAAATTCGTAATCACTACTTTCATTTCGGGCCCCGCCCATCAATTTATTCTTAAAACCGCTTGAAATTGTGTGACGCACCACACACAACGACGACGCACACCACAGTGATTTACATTGCTCCCGGATTGCACGCTGGACTTTATATTATCAACATTTGAAATATATATATATATATATATATATATATATATTATATATAAATATATATATATATAGTATTAATGATTGGATGGGAGTCAAATAGTTCACAGCTAAGTTTCAGAGTGTATGTCCGGTTCACATTCCGACTTGTTTCAATTTTAATTATGAGCCAAGGATGTACAGGATACAAGTGTTACAGAATTATATGGCATCGAAATATTTTTTTGTATATTTATCGCAACAAATTGTCATGTTATGAACGTCAAACCAAAATTATTTTGCTGATGAAAACTCAGGCACATTAACAGACCCATCTAGTTTTTGTTGCCTCGAGTGATATCAAAGTCAAACGCTATTATAACGGGAATAATAAGAGTTCAAACAAAAGCAATTGAACTTCACATTCGGTTGATCACAAATCAATAGCGATTATTTTGGCAGTGCCACTCTACTTTCTGACGGAGAGAAAGACAGGAAACAACTATATATTTTATCATGTACATTGTGGTTATGCAGTAATAACCATGAAATAAAATTTCATTGTGTAAAAAAAAGACTAAAATGAAAAGTTTTCGACAAAAAAAATGAACAAGGTGCGTAATTAAAAGTATGAAATAATGAAAATTCGAGTATTAGGTTGGAAATTTTGCGGTTTAATATCGTTTCCAAACACAATTCAATTTACAAAATCCTGCTACGGTTAGAGATTTTTGCATCGATACAAAGTCAACGCTTCTCTATCATAAATGAGATTTTGTGAAAATGTAACACTGGTTACATCTCAATTATTGAAATTGGAACAGACGCCTGCGATGTTTAATGAACCTAAGTAGATATATGAACACACACACATAAACACACACACACACGCACACATACACACGCACACACACACACGCACACGTGTACACGTGTTCATGTGCGTGTGTGTGTGCGTGTTTGTATGTGTGTGTACGTGTGGATGTATACGCGTGTGTAATAATATAACAATATGGCGGATATTGTTACGAGTTGGTCAAACAGGAATTCGACAGTATAATCCAGCAAGGCTTACGCAGTTCAAGTAAAAGCCCCTAGTCATCACTACTCATATGATACTAAAAATGGCAACCTACGAACCAGTGATGACTACGAAAGTCTCAACGTCATCACTAAGCCGGATTGTTACCCGATACAGATACTCAGCAATACAGCAGCTATGACCATGAACTTTCAGCGATATACATGGTGACTAAACCTAGGAGGTTGTTTGAAGAGTACGAACTTATTGTTTTCACCAACCACAAACCGCTCACCTACACCCTCAACAAGCCACCATCGCCCACCGAAACGCCACACAGAATGAGACAGCTGTTTTTAATTTACAAATTCACTACCGAAGTAAGCGTCATCAGCAGGCAAGGCAACATCGTCTCCTTTACTTTCATCTGGGTAGAAACAATATCAAACGCATCGACACTCGATTCCAAATAGAACAATGTAATTGTTAGCCCAGCAAAGCAATTTATCTCTCAACCAATTTGACCTACCAAAAATCGAGTGCAAATTATATCACGAAGTGTCGAGTATATTCATTCATACATACAAGAGAGGCATTAATACGCACACTTCCAATCCGTGCATATAAGCCACCTCAGTATTCGAATAATGTTAGGACGGTGACACAGAAATTTTTTGGCCGTCAATGAACACTGAAGTAAGCAAAATGTACTACAGAATGTATACCCCGCCCAAAAACGAAATATACCGCTACACTATAAATGCCATTTTAAGTTTTCTGCCAGTGGATCGATGCCAATATATCCATATAGATATCTCGGGTCACAACCTACTAGAGAGTGCAGCGAATAATTTCTGGTCAAAATTATCGATTGAGTTACCAGACCCGGTCCGAAGCCGTACCTAAGAACAATGTTACTACCGAATCGGTAGCGCAGATATTTTACAAAAATTAGATATCAAGATTTTGATATCCTGCGACTGTAGCCAGGAACAAAGATGCCAGTTTGCGTGCCAAATGTTTGTTAACCTCACAACTGCTTGCAAAAGCCTTCCGCAGTGCAATGAACACATTGGACGTTGGCATCGTTCTATCGTAACTGCACTATGTAATGCTTAAGCAGCCAAACATCATGGGCACACGAAGTAGCTACCGCACTCCTCGCGTTATGAGCCGCATTACGTAAGAACAACGGAGTGAGCGTCGCCGATCCATCTTACAGCTATAATCTTAGACTACCAGGCCAAATACTGATTGCAGCTGCCAATAAACATCCTCGCTCAATGTACTCAAGTCATCCACACCTGCACGGCAACGCTCGGATCATCTACCTATATTCGTCCATCAAGAACTCTTGACTTTCGAATATCTATTCGTATGCAACGACATAGTCAAGAGGCACTAACAACCACCATACCTGACCTCTACAAGGTGATAAAACGAGATAGGAAAACATTCACAGTGCAACTTCTAGATTAACGATCAATCATCTTAATCGATCACACGATGCCCGCTTACACATTCAGCGAGAACGACGAACAACCATCACGGAATACTCCTCCACCACATAAAATAAAAATACAACTGCCGGACAAGTTATCTGCCGCACCATTTCTTTCAGCACTCAAGACAACGTGCTTCTGGCGTATAATTAGGCTGCCGGTTTGATGTGTTCGTGTGAGAGTACTGTAACTGTACTCATTTATCAAACAGCCATAACCTAATAATAGTAAAATACAAGACTAAAGCGGTGAAGATAATCAAACAATTAAACTCTACAGTCTCATTTAACAATTAAACACACAACAATTTCCTTTAAATACAATCAAATGATAAAAATCGAGATATTTTCTGTAAGGCGAAGTCTGCAGACATTAAACGATGGCTGCCTTCGCGTTATACAACACATCAGCCGACCGTTACGCATGAGTGGCGGAGGTATGGTACGCTATCATCCATCGCGGCGTGCGTTGGAGCTACACATTCTACGGCCGTTGACAGAAAAAGAAGACTTTTGCGAAGGCTTTCCCGGCGTACTCTGCCTCGCTCGTCGATTGTTCTGATTGATTGTGTTGTCAAACAAAAAACTAGGTTTTATGAAAAATTTTTCTCTGTCTCCTCTGTAAAACTTTGGTATCTTCCTGACACCAGTTACTTGCTCTCTAGAAATTTTTGAAAGAAAGAATTTTCTTCTAGAAATTTTCGTGCTGTTGTATTTATAATAATACTATTTAGGGGTATTTAACCAATATCAAAAATGTTATTTGTGAAATTTGTGTTCCTGTGTCTATTCTTCTTTTTGTATGTTTATGTGTTTCTTTAAACCCGTATTACGTTAATCTTTCTTAGTCAATACAGGTACAGTTTGAAGAAAAACATGGGGGTTGACTTGAAGTAATATTTCGATTTCATTTCATAGGAATTATTATTCAAATTTAAAATGGCCAGAGTTGAAATTAGAGTGGGGTGATAATTTCTCTCATCCCACAATACCGCTGCTTACGTCTGCTGCATGGGTTAAATATATATTATTATAGCAGTAAACAAACTTATTTGCTGGTGAAAAGAACCTTCGGTTTCTTAAATTCGGTCGTTATTTTCCCCGATAATATCAAATTTTCTGTATGTAAGATCCTATCACCTCGATCTTCTTACGACTTCTAGATCCTCGACCTTTTTATTTATATTTCTTTCTTGCGTTTCTTAAAAAGAAAGGGAGTACAATTTAAACATTTTTTTATATTTACTTTCACTCTTCAGCATTCTTTATAAACTGTAACCATCTTGAATAATGAAGGAGTAAATAAATGGATATTTAATAGTTATGAGGATTAGCTTCTATACATGGATGGATTTTTCTTAAAATATGTAGAGTTCCTTTGTCCGATTTTTTCAGACAATCGTCGTTATAAGTTCTCTAATTGAAAACAATCTTTAGTAAAGCTGATATATTTACCTCGATGATGTCTTGTAAACTTTATGTGGCCATTGCACAGGAGCTCATTTTTTCATAACTACATTTGTTGTTGAAGACTATGCGAATATTATGAAAATATTTGGTCATACCAAATTAACGTTATTTATCTTAAGGCTTAAGAACAGAAATGTATTTTAAGTTATATAGCTAAAGCTTTAAACGTTGCATTGTAGGGATGTTGATGACATGAAGATTTTTTTAAAATATAACTATTTATAATCATATTGGTTAGTGACTTACAAGACGTTTAAGAGCAATGTTGGCGCTTAAAAGCCATGACTTGAAACACATGTCGTTATTAGTTTATCTGACGGCGGTATTCTGCACACGATTTTCTTAAGATAACGATAACGAAAGTTCACGTCGAACAGTGGAAATATATTAAAAAAGAATAGGAACGTGTGTCATACTTAAATGAACATTAACATAAGATGATTTGAGGTAATTCCGGGTACTATTTTCAGAAAAGACAAGTTAGACTACAGCTTCACTCTAGTCGTATAGAAACACGGCCTCACTTAACGAAATTGCTTCTTTAGTAAATTGAAAACAGGGACTGTGCATCACTTCATTCAAAGTTTACGACTAAATTCAATTACCAATAAACTGACTACAATACACGTGTGTGTGCTAAAAGCCAATAACCGATAAATAAATTGTTTCTTTGCCAAGTTTACTGCTGACTAATGTTCTCATGAATAAGACATACTTGGGTCACACATACCGCGCTGCGTAATAGGTACCGTGGTCTATCATTACAGGACTTACTTCTTTTTACTTTTTATACGAGTTTGTATTGGAATGATATAAATAAGTTCAACTATAAGTATAAATGGTCATTACTGGTTGCTACTTATCAACGGTTTTAAAACCTTCATTCGTTTTAAAAATGAAGTTTGCAATTTAAAAGGAAATGTTAATTTTATGATTTTTTTATTAAAAGTTAGTTTGTTAAATTAAAATCTTAATTGTGTATGTCGATGATATTTATAAACTCTCACTATTACTGACAGTAACTATGATATATATAAAATAATATATGTGTGTGTGTACACACACACCTACACGTATTTAAGAATACACACATACACATTTATACATATATATATATATATATATATATATATATATATATATATATATACCTAACAATAACAGAAAACAAAATCCGTGTATCCACAACATTAATCACTCTCCAAAACGATCATTAAACAAAGATTCGTCCGCAAAGTGAACCTTGCTTGACCGAGTACTCTTTGCAGTTTTGACAGTTGCGTGGAATTTTGGACAATGAATGTTTCAAATTGAAATAACTCTTTCACGGAAAACAATTTATATGTTCGTCTGTAACTTCGAAATGCGGCAGAGAGAGGAAGGGTCGAAAGGATGATTAGTCGCTTTGTTTAGTATGACCGTATGAACCTTTTCAATGAGTGTTGGTAGATGGGCAACGGTTTTGTATTTGTAGCAAACTAAAAATAAAACTTTTGATACTGTGGCTTCATGTTTATCTCATTAGTATAAAATGTAAACATCGCTAACAAATATTTAATTATAGAATACAGTCAGTCAATGTTCCTTTTTTTATCCATTTCCATTTTCGCGGTTTTAGTATTCGTAACAAAATCTCGTTATTCACAGATTTAAAATTTTCATGTAGTAAATTTATTATGCAAAGAAAGTCATAAATAATTGTCAAGCTATTTCGAAATCCTTGTATTGTAACATAATAAAATAGAATGTTTTTCTTAAATATTTCGCAGGTACCGCGCGCCGTCCTCTATTTGATTTATGTCACCATGCATTTCGCGCTATTTTCTTTTCGAAGCGAAAAATTTTATTTTACCAAAAGTTGGTAAAATAAGGGAGTTCTCTTAACACAAAATTTGCCATAATTTGCAAAAATGGATAAAAAAAATAATAATTCGAATGTCTAAAAAAACGTATCATCACTTAATTCTAATGAAAAACAGTTTTATTTATTAAGAAACTAGAAGTCGTAACTTTGTTAATAATAAAAAGATAACTACCTTAACTATGTGGATTAAATATCATAAATAGAGAAGATTCCTTTTAACTCGTGTAATAACACTGGGGTAAAGAAAGTACCTCTACGTAAATATTACTCGATTTAAAGGTGATTTAACCCATTCTGAATTCTATTGAATTCATACTCTCATGTATCTTTAGATACATGAGAACTTCATTAAATACTTTAGTTATTTGGATTTGAGATAAAATGATCACTTCACAACATAAAGATAGAAATTGTAACAGGACATGTGAAACTTTAAAATCGGTACTAACTTTTAAATAGTGATAACGCGTATTAACCTCCTTAATACTTGAATAGGTAACACTCAAAATATTTTTATAGAAATTTGAGAGAAAATTGTTTTATCACATGGGAAAGTGCGATTTAAGTTCCTGAGTGATTACACAACAGAAACTGTTTTGCTTAAAAACTTTCCGAACTAATAAACATCTGTAAAAGTATAATACTTAAAATTTTCCTGAAAAAAAAATTTATGAAATAAAGAAAATTGAGTACCTACTTTAGTTACCTCTTTCAAAATGTCAATATACTATAATATTTTTATTTTTAGAATATGTTTTTTTAATTGATCGCTCAATTTAAATGGATGGAAGTTGGTATTCTATGAAATCTATATATTCTTTGGCTCCTTTATATTATTTTGAACAATCCAAATTATTTAACACACTTTAGAAGCATATTTGGTGACTTTTTTGATTACAGTCTAGGGCTCTGAAAATTTGCTCAGACACCTTTTTCCCAAACAAATGACCAGTCTTCATGAGAAGTTCTTGTCTGTTGCAAATGCAAAACTTTAGAATTAACTAGATCCTGATATCAGGTACTGGATCCCCATAAACATTTCAAAGACTACCCTGTAAAAGTTACAAACAAATTATTTGTGCATAATAAATATAAGAGATATCAAAAATATTGTCTTTGAAATTTTTGTATGTTTCTCTATTCGTTGCTCTGTTTGTTCGTGTATTTGTTTGAACAAGCATTACGTAAAAATTACTCACTCAGTACGTGTGGATTTCAGGGAAAAACATAGGGGTTGACTTGAAGTAATATTTCGTTTTATTTCATCGGATTCTGTGTGCTAAATCAAAAGATAGGCGAATTTAATATTGCCAAAGCGAAGTTGAAGTGGTCTGGAGGGGCGGAGGGCGGGAGGTAGTAGGTACTTGAGTAAACAAACTTGAATGCGAGCAGACTCATTCGGATCGATTTTGATTTCGGACGTTTTCCACACATAAAACTTTTCGATGTTATCTGGATTCCTCTGTTTCCCCATTACTTCTCCATTATGTTAAACATTTAAATGTGTAAGATTTCATGTCGATTTTTGGAATTAAATTATTTTGGTGGGTTTAATATTGAAGCAACGTAAGAAGAAGTTTGTAAATAAAGCCAAGAGTGCTTTCAAGGACACTTTCTTGATAACCATTTAATTTGAAGGCGCGCGTTTGAGGCTTACTTTTAGAGCAACTGAAAGATTAAGGAAATTTCAACCAAGAATATTAACCGCATATTTTCAATAACATTTTATTTTGGTTTTTAAAAATGGTAATATAGTTTTCAATAGTCGTGACAAGTTTACTACTAATTGGGTTAGAATTGTATGTTTTTTATACCATTAAATTTTATCAACTATAGAATTGATAAAATTTAAATATCGAGTTAAATTGAAAATTTAGAATATCGAATTAAATTTCTAGAATTATGCCAAATTTTTGGAAACCATTTACATTACAATATATTATTGAAGACGTATTAAGGCGACTATCTATGACCACGTTGGGTCTTATAAACTAAGAAATATATACTTGGGTTTTATTGCTAAATATTTACGTAGTTGACGAGTATGAATACTTTTATTAAAAAAAATCTCCAAGCCATCGGTATCGCTAAAAAGCGTTTCTATTTTTTGGCCACAATAAGTGACTCAATCCCTATATATCAATTTTATAGATGTTTTTTGTTGGTACACCATATCAACCTTAATACTTCATCAAAGCCAATTATTGAATTGTCATTTTG
Source organism: Druceiella hillmani (assembly GCA_039881145.1). Classification (NCBI taxonomy): domain Eukaryota; kingdom Metazoa; phylum Arthropoda; class Insecta; order Lepidoptera; family Hepialidae; genus Druceiella; species Druceiella hillmani. The sequence continues at coordinate 33,820,737 of JAYKKI010000018.1, read as the reverse complement.
AAGACTACTTTCACCGATAATGCGGAAAAATAAACAATTCAAAAACAATTTTTCCATTATATTTTTCAATTATTATTATTTTATTTTTTGTCAAAGACATTTATATTGTAAACAGCGCCATATATTGATAACCTGTTTAACTACAGTCGTTCAAACAGGAATTATTTTAAAAAGGCCATCTATTTACAGTCTCTTTAAGTCATTTGCACGATAGGACTTGCGAAATATTCTCACGGGCTAATTAGTATGATAAAATTTTCATACTATTCACAAGGCCTTCAAAAACGAATGCACTTAGAAAAAAAGAGATACGATAAAGTGCCCACATAAATTTTATAAGATATTATCAAGGTAAATATATTAACTTAACCAGAGATGGTTTTCGATAAGAGAACTTATAATGAGGATTTTATGAAAAATATCTGACAAAAGACCGTCCATATATTTTATGTCAATGTATGGAAGCTAGACTGAAATCATCTTCTCAAAGACTGAACCGTTTTTGATTATACTTTACCTTACGTACTCCTTGATCATTCAGGATAGTTACAGTTTATGTATATGTACTCGAATAAGTACCCGAATAAGGACATGATAATGATGGTAAATTAAATAAAAACACTGCAAAATTAGATTGCCTCTTTTTTAATTTATTGATATCACTACTTAAAAGCGATAAGCTCATCCCGGTTATTTAAACTATTATATTAGCTAACTGTTGGAAACTGATCCAGAGGACAAAAAAATTTAATTAACTTATAAGGAGAAGCCGATATGACCTGAAATTTATCCATGCTCAAGAGCCGTGTTGACGCTCAAGAGCCACGACTTGAAACATATGTCGTTCTTCACTTATCTGGCGGAAGGACATCAAAAGAATAACGAGAGTATCCTGTTATAAAGCACGAAATAAATAATTCCATAAAGCACAAAATGAAGGCCTACGTTAAGCAGTGGAAATAGGTGAAAAAAGAAGATACGTAACTAGTATCATACTTGAATGAACATCAACATAAGATGAATTTGAGCAATGCCGGATACTATTTTCAGAGATAACGCATTATTTGTTCACTTTTGCTGTATTCGTCTAGAAACACGACTTCACTTAACGAAATTGAAAACGGAGACTACATCACTTCATTGAAAGTTTACGACTGAATTCTAAACACACCAATAAAGTGACCACAATACACGTAGGTGTGCTAAAAGCCATTAACGGACTAATAAATTGTTTTCTTGCCAACTTCACTACTGACTAATGCTCTCATGAATAAGACATTCTTAAGGTTATACATACAACGTTGCGTAACAGATACGGTGGTTTCTATTCTCTATCGCTCGCTCGTTTAAAGAATTTACTCATTTTTACTTTCTTCCAATATACGAGTTTGTATACGGATAATATAAATAAATCTGTTTTCCAAAGTGATCATCCTCGCTGCTTATTATGGCTTGTATAACCATCGTTCGAAATATTTTGGAAACGGGAATTTTTCACACAAAAAAAATGTAATATAATGTCCATCAAATGTTCACAAATTTGCATTTTAATCCCAAATTTGCAATCTAAAAAGAAATTATAATTTTATGATTTCATATCAAGATCTACTTTATCAAAATAAAATCTTAATTGTGTGTGCCGATAATACTTACAATAAACTCTATAGTTTTCGCTATTACTAAGAAGAATTATGATATACATAAATATAATCACTGTTAGTGTTAGCTAATTTCTAGTGATTTATTCATAAATTGTATATATGTATATATATATATATATATATATATATATATATATATGTATATATATATACTTAATCATTATGGAAAACTTAATCCTATGCATCCCCAGCATGTCATTATTGACCAAATGATAATTACATAAAGACACGTCCGCAAAGTAAACATAGCCTGAATACTCTTTGTAGTTTGCCAGTAGCGTGAGAATTTTAGAATTTGGCGCAATGAACGTTTTAAAATTAAACAAATGCAATTTCTATGTTCCAAGTTTTTTGTTGGGTAGTAAATGAAATATTTGGCTAAAAGTATTTTTCACATTCTTGGGCGGGCATCATTTATTAATTTTTAGTTTGTGACAAAAACTGTAAAAAATTTAAAGATTTACAAAGGCCTTATTGATGTTTTAACCAATGAATTGGTTTGAAAAATTATTGGAAAGAAATACATTTTAGCAAAGCTCGGCAAATAGGAAAATTATTTAATACAAGGTCCAATATTATTTTCTCAAATTACTGACCCAAATAACAATCAATCTTATTTAAATATGATTTATGAATATATTTTGGGATCGATTTCAAAAGTCGCGAAGAAAATCTGATTCCATTTAATGTTTATTAACTTTTGAATGTTTAGATATTTGCAAAACATCGGAATCTTTGCTAATTGCCCAAATGAAGATGTTGTAATACAACGAAACATAGGTTGTGTCATGTAGTTTTTAATTTTTTTTCTCTTAAAAATTTTAATTTTTTAGAATTTTTACAAAATTAACGACAAATATACTCAAAACATTTTTTATTTAAAATGGTAGTTTACATTTTCCCCAGTACACATAGAAGATCGCGTTATTATATTTTATATTAAAAAGATTTGAAAAGTGGTTAATTTCTCATTCGCGTTATTGGTTTCATATCGACCAAGTAAGAAAAACGAGGAATACAAAAAATGTCCATGATAGTAATTTATTTTTCCAGCATAAGGAATAACTTTACGTCGTATATTTACAGTAACTTTCGGAATTGTATTATGGAGAAGTATATTTCCACATGCTTAAATGTGTGCTCATATTTGTCGTGTCATTAGTGTAATCTAAATTACAAAGCTCTTAATAACAAAAGCTCATATCATAAAACGCTGCCTCTACACCTATACGAGCGGGGGTTTCAGAGATGTTGCAGGGTTCGTAGAGAATGAACGACGAAATCTCCAGTTTAGCGGGAAATCGACTTAAAAAACAATTTCAGTATTTGTAAAAAAAATATCTTATTTACAGAAAGCCTTTTTCAATTTAGCACAGGCCTTTGTGATTTTAAGATTTTGAAATATTAATTAAAATAATATTTTGTTTTCACGAAATAATTTTGAATAGCTTGATCAATCTAAATGGTGACGAGACAAATTTATCTCACAGGGGCGAGTTACAAAATCAAATGGGTTTGACTTTGATATCGTGTCTTCATCTAACTCTAATCGATACTCTTACAACAAAAATTAGCTTTAACTTTTTGAGAATACTTCTGTATATGAATTATTTTGACTTTCCAGCATTCCTAAAAAAGATAACATTCATTACTCGGAAGTATACTGTAGTTATTTAAATCTATTATTAAAGTATTAAAGATCCAAATATTAAAGTTTTAAAGATCTTTATTATTTTTTGTTATCGTTATTATTATTGTTATAGATATCATTGTAGTTTCCTCCTATCATACAATAGCTAACGACATGTTCGTTGCAATCACTTATATTTCTGTGTATGAAAATATGTACTGATTACATATGGAATGGTTTTGTATTATTTTTTTCTATTTTGCAAAACTTTTATTTTAATAATGTTGGTTTTGAAATAAATGAGATATAAAAAAATAAGCTTTCCATGTTATACTTTCACCATATATGTATTACAAAACTATACACTTATCGGGTAGCTACCTAATGCTTCCAGTACTTTACTCTTTTAAAGATATATTAGATTACTAAAAAATAGGATTTTTGATGGCATGAGTAACTCAGTCATAATAGCATCGTAATGTTACAAAGTATGAATAAAATTTTAATTTTATATATATATATATATATATATATATATATATATACATATATACATATATATACATATATATATATATATATATATATATATATATATATATATATATAATTTATAATTAGGGGAAATAATTTCTCCACGTCCAAATACCGGAATAGAATTAGGGGCTCTTTTGTGAGGCTTTACCAACCGCACTACGAATCGGATCAAATTATCCCTTCGAATATAATAAGAGTAATGCGTCATCTATATATTTGTTTGTTTTTTTCACTTTTAAACGGCCTAACGGATTTCAAAAAGTTATATTGTCATTAACTTAAATGGTATTTAAGATAAAATTGTTATCCTGCTTGAGCATAGGATGCAGTTTTTGCCATGTTTTAGTGAATATTTAGATGTGTAACAAACTATATTAAATACGAATCAGATTATGACCTCTAAGCTCTGTGTTACGAGTTTGTGTATAACATAAAGAAATGGCTATTATTATATTAATGTAAATATAATAATAGTTATATAAATATGGTAAAACAATATAAACATTAAATTATAACGCTGAATAGCAAAATGCAATTAGATTAAAGTATAGACTGTATACAATTATCATTTACAGCAGCAGAGTAATAAATATTAACGCTAAAAAATATTGCCGTGCACGAAAAACTTATTAACTATTTAATTTTCAAAAGTAGAGAAAAATGGTCCATTTAATATTCCAAATATGCAGGTTTATTAGTGCATGGCTTTTTAGTAAAGGATATTGAAGTTTAAACGTTTACATGCGTATTGCATTTAAATTTTTTATAAATATTGGTACTATTTTTCGAAATTCCCAGTTTACATTTCTTTATGTATATATCTCACAGGAGAAGAATTTTCTTTAATTTTACAAAAATTATAATAAGTGAAATATGAACAACAAATTTTCGGTAAACTTTACCTAAACTTCCAGTAACTTTGTTTCATTTTAATGTTCATTTTAGCAGTTGTAGATAAAGAGGTTATTGTAAATATCTTTAAATGTATTTTTATACTGAATTCTTAAAATTGATCTTTTCAATGCATGCATTGAAGTTATATCGAAACCAAAAAACAATAATTTTTTTTATATTACGATTGTCCCTTTGAAGATATACTATATCTAAAATCAATTTAAAACCTTTTTAACTAAATCTTTCCATATAAAAGTGATTTTGTTAAATTTCTGTATAAATATGTTTAGTGTTAGCGGGTGCGGGTTAATATGCTTTTTTATTATTAAAACTTTATTATTACTAAACGTAGACTAAAATAATATATGAAGTACCGATATGTAGTGTTGTAATGTGTCAAAATATTGTATTATATTGATAGGAAAACTATTAATAGGAGAACAAAACTGGGAAAAACATGGTTTGCTATATAAATTAAGTGATAAAACCTTCCATTAGATGACGAGTTTGGATTTATATTAGATGGCTTGTAAACCAAATGTAACTGGAATTAGATTTTAAATAGATTGCTGATTTTAATAACATACTACAATAATAATTTGCTATTTTACTCAAGTGTATTATGAATTTACATATTTGGCCACACAATTATTTCAGATAAGTTTTCCGAGTGTACAAGGATGTTTTCCTTACAAAGTTTAGAGCAAAGAAACATATAAACAGACAAGATAATATATTAGACGAAAATCCAAAACCGCTAAGACGAAGTTGGTACTTTTATTTCAAGATTATACCTGCGCTTTATTCGATCTGGATTTTTTAAAGGATAATGAATTGATGGACAAAAGGTAGCTTTCGAAATAAAAAAAATATTTTTACGCATAGAAGGGGGCAGCGGATCTCGTAGAGGGGATTGTCACGCGGCCATAATGTATCGGTGGCGTGGATCATACTATGTAGGCGACGATCGTGTGCGTGCCTGTTTATATCGCCGTCATTCTAATTTGGGTTTCGTATCATTATTCGTTAGTAGTAAACCTATCGAGTTTCGATCATCAACTCGATAGGTTTACTATTAACTTCCGAATGGTTAATAGTAAACCTATCGAGTTTTTGATCGCGTGACTCATATCAATGGACTTTTGATTCCATATTATAGCGAAGAGGATCTGATGACGGAGGTGTCTAACAGTAAATCCATCGAGTTTGGGTTCATATGAGTTGTTTCAATAAATATATTAAATATATATTATAATTAGGAAGGGCTGATGATGCAGGAGGGAGGTGATAATAGAATTCATAATGAACAGGCATTTCATTACGTTTGCGCTAATTTGATTTGTTTAAATCAGTTTTTTAACTATATACACTACATAGGGGAGATCTGATGATAGTGATAATAAAGTTAGGTGTTAATGGGAACTTCTCAATTGTTAATAGTAGAGCCATCTACTTTATGTTTGTTTGACCCGTATCAATGAGTCCTTTAATTGTATATCATAACCGGGTAAACAAGTACAAGGTAAAGAACAATTTTCAAAGTACAAAGTTGTTTCGATGTGTTTCATTAAGTTATCGATAGTCTATGGGATTGCAGTGTGATAGCCCGTATAATTAAATTACGAAGTGTTCACTTATAAAACAAGAATATTTGAGATAATTATTTTGCTTTCACATATTTGTAGTTTTTGATTTTACATTTAGTCTCCTACGTAGTAGCGTTTGATGCAGTTAAATATTTTTTGATTGGTGTTGAAAAGTGAAAATTGTAACCTTTTTTATAATTGTTACTAGTAGTAACAAAACCAATTCCACAAAGTGCCATCTACGATGCAGCGGCAGAAGATTTCATTTTTAAAGTTTTCTCGATGTAATTCCAGAAGGAATGCGATATGTGGTGCAGTCGAAAGACCCTTGATTAATTATATAGGCTCATACTTTATTTCGATTTTTTTTCAAAAACTTACACACGGATAAAGTTGTTGGCTCAGCAAGTGTTTAATATGAAAATAAAAGCCGCCAAAGAAGTTTATTTTTATTACCTATTTTGTCTCCATGCATTCTCTTTGTCTTTTTTATGATCATAAATTGTTCATTGGTACACATTTTTATTCAATTAATTCTCACTACCGCTCCTGTGCTTAGATGCCGACACTAATTACAACTTAGACCGGTGACTGAATATCGCTCGTATATTTTTGAAGACGTCCTTCAGATGGTTCTGAAGGACGTCTTCAAAAATATACAAAAATATAAGGTTTTTTTGGAAAAGATTCATATAAAAAAAATTGTTATGAAACCATAAATATAAATACAGTGTTTTTATTCAGTGTGCATAAGGAAGGAAAGTGACCAAAAAGTTCAATAATTCAATCTTGAGAGATCAAATTAATTAAAAGTAATATAAATATGTTATAAAATCTAAAAGTATGATAATTTTTTTTAGGAAATTTGTATTTTTTGTACGTAAATATACATTTTATCAGAGTAGTAGTTATTTTGAGATATTTATTTGTTGTTTTTTGATCGCATTTCAAGGGATTTTATTGAAATTGAGTAAATTCAGAATGAACTTTAAATTTTCATGTTAATAAGTAACTACGTTTAATTAAAATTATTTCGAGTCTAGTTAAAGTCCCTTTTAATGACATCGGAATTAAAATTTTAACAAATATTTTAAACAAATTACAAACTAATCACTGTCAAAGTTTGATATTCGTAAAATAAATGCGGAAATTGAATGTAATGCAGTATGAAATTTATTTCCCTGTCAAAATGGAATGAACGTCCGATGAGTCCTAGAGCTTCGGAACAAAGATTGGAGATATCGGAAAACTTGTTATTGAATCGATGATGAAATTGTGAACTTTGCTGTGGAAGTTCGAAAAGTGATTTACCTTTGATCAAGAGTAATATTCCATCGACCAACTTTTTCTATTTTGTGAAAAGTAAGGCATTTATTTTATTGCATTACTTTTGGAAAACTACGGTGTTTCTCATATTAGTTTCTCTATATTTACGTAAACTTATTTAAACACATGAAAATAAGAGGAATTATATGACAAACACCATAGTTATGTAAAAGTAATACAATAAAATAAAAGCCTTATTTTTAACAAAATTGTATACTGGAAATTATTGGAAAAATTACAATTGTTTTAACATGCGAACAAACATTTATTAAATGATAAGACTAACCAAATAACCCACCTTATTTGTGCACATCGCAAATATACTACTTGTACCCTTCAATACCTTCAATTTCTTGCACTATTACATTGTTTTCACTTTTCCTCGGTCGAAGGCATGGAGGATATCAGTTTTTGCCAGCGTTATTTTTATTCCTTACAGTACCAACTGACCCAAAAAGTATTCTTTTAAATGCTGATTTAATTTTTGAGAAAAGATAATATTCGCTTGGTGCTAAATTGGGAAAATATGGAGAATGTTCAAGTCTGGTAAATAATGTCTCTGTGGATCAAAAACTGCTATACAGACAGTATTACCTGAGCAGGATCATTGTTTAGTGCGACCGTTTTTCCTATTTTCCCCATTTTCTCTAAGCTTTATAAAACCTTCCTTAATATATAATGTAGGTTAAATATTGTGCCCTTTTGGTTAAAATTACACCCTTGATATGAAAAATTACAATGACTATGATATTAAATTTTAACTTGCTTTGGCGCGCTTCTTTCATCTTTCGTAATGATGGTGTGTTCCACTCTATTGATTGCCTTTTTATTTCATAATGATCTTGAAAGATCCAGATTTCATCACGAATGGTTTATTTCTTTAAACGTTGAGTCAGATTACTGCAGAGTATCATTTTTCTTAAATTTTTAACTTAACATTTTTTAGTCCCGCCACGGAAAAACTATTCTACTGTACGTATATACAACGAAACTCTTATTGTTTATTGTTACGATGTTTGTAAGGGTTTTTGACATTTACTTTACTTATTCTCTTTTGTTTGTGTTTTGGGTTTGTATGCAAATTAAACTACAATATTATTAATTTCTACGTAAGGCACGTGATCGTAACATTAACCGTTGTTGTTTATAAAAATCGATTAAATTCGAAATAATCCTTACACAGTATGCGTATCGTACCAAATTATGCAATTATAGATTTTTGGCGTTATTAAAACTGTATGCAATTAAACTTTTACAAGAAAACTTATATGCACGCGTGAAGTGCAAACCAGCTGCAGGTTATGAGCGTGCAACATTTAATATGTGCATGTGTGACATAATAACTTTTGACGTATTGCGGTAAAAGGAATTTACATCAATTAATCTGTCTATCCGCATTTCACACCCACTTAAAAATTTGACGCAATAATAAAGCATATTAATCCGCATATATTTTAATATTTAACACTCAAAAATATTTGTATGGAAATTTTAGGAGCAAATTAATTACACGAAAATTTTTTTTTCAATTTCGTGTGTAGTGCGGGTTTATGAAATATATCTGTCTTACTTTTAAGTAGTACATTTTCAGAGAACTACTGAAAGCTAATAATAATCAGAACGATAATAAGTCACTTATTCCCGGAATATCACTGTGCAAACACACACATATACATTTTTTTGCAATATATTGGAAAGGTTTTGTGATAAAAATATTATTATTAGAATGTAATTAAAGAAAAAATTATAGACATGTAAAATTTTAAAATTTAAGCGGTAAATATATCAAGATTAAATTCCCATTAAATATCAATATTTGAAACAAGAGTGTTTAAATTTGAAAACATGAATATTTTAAACATGTGAACATGAAATTAACTACATCCGCATATTGCTCTGATCACCTGAATATCTCTCAAATTTGAAGAATATCCTTCGTTTGGTTAACGTTCTAAGAAAAGAAAATTCAAATGAGCCGTCATGGAACGCCTGGCTGAAGTGAAGCATTTAAATTTTATAAATATTCCCCAGACCGAAATAAACTCGATAAACCGTGGCGCAACCAGTAACATAGCGCTAACTTATGAAAAATATTGCCGAAAATATGGCACACTTAAAAATAACTTAACTAAAAAAAATAAGCTTAGCAATGTTTATTAACATTTAAAAAATTGTAACAGCTCGGTGGTCTAGGGGTATAATTTTCACTTTGGATTCGAAAGATAAGGTGGAAAGTTGGGCGAATTAACTTGGAAAAAACTGACAATGTAGGGAACGTGACCGAATGTCAAAGCGCATCTGGCCATCAGAACATTTTAACTCCCGTCATAAGGTGTCATTAGATGTTTCACATCAAAATGTAGAGTCGATTTGAATTTTACGATGGTCAGAGTTGTTTCGAGTATATTAAATTTCAGGCTTCCCATCTTACAGTTACCCATTCGTTTAATATTTGCTGAGTTATTTATATTTTAGAGCAATTTTCAAGTCACCTCATGGTACCCAATTTCAAGTTTTTTTCGAAGATTTATTGAGCTAAATATTAAGGCATAAGAAGACATTATTTATTATTATTAATACCTAATGAATTTTAAATATGTTCGTATTTCAGATCTAAGCATATATTTTAATAATGAAATTTGATAAGAAAATGTAGGAGCGTTTTTAAATAAATATTAATAAATGAAGATACAATGAAGTACACAAGAAAATATATTTCATGTTGAATATCTCTCCCTCTTTCCACAAAGGTTTTAAGTTCTACTATATAAACTGGGAAACAAAAATTACAGTTTTGAAATATTTAAATTGGAAACAAAAATTACAGTTTTGGAAAATTTTAAATATAGGCATGCATGCATTTATTTACATGAAACTAAAGCACAAAACCTCACTTTTATAATTAAAAAATATTTGAACTTATAAAAATAATATTAATTGATATAGCGAATTAAATATGGTAGCTATTAATACGCCTGTCGATTTTATGGGATAACGAGGTCTAATTTCGAAACGGTTTAGGTTTAAATTATTTAAAGGTTTTTTTTATTAATTTAAAAGGTTTTGGTAAGTTTAAACAATGTTTATGCTTAAATGTCTATACATTAATATTTACTCATATATATGTAGCCACTGCATAAAGCCATACCACTAAATATTTGACTCTGCCTTTTGGTTACGGTTGTCAAGCCGTTATATGTCAACTTCTTCCAGTATTTTAAATCTAAAAATTTTTGTTAACAATGTATATCTCTAAGTTATCCTTATATGTTTCTAAGTATATATCAGTTCTCTGCAGTGGTTTTACTAATTCTCATTAAATTTATATCTCGAGTAAAATTAATATTGATTATACGCGACTAGTATTTCTATTTATACCAACAAATAATATTTTTGTCCAGTAAATAATCGAGTTGATCAGTAGATGACAACTTTAATATGATAACCTGTCATACTAGAAACTTCATTCCGCAAGGTGAATCTGATATTACTTTTCGGTACATAACATTTTATCTTCGAATTTGAATTTCTTTGGAGATTATGACATTGACTCAAATAACTTGTATACTATTTATAAATAATTTTTAAATATATATCATTAAAAATATATTTCATTCTGTGACTTAAAGATAATTCCCAGAACGTTATTCTAAATATATTTTATATTACGATTTGATGTTGCTGAATTCAAAGGATTAAAAAATAGCATTAAACTTATCATGTGTGAATAGGAATAAATATTAAAGTGAAACAATATACTTGAATGTAATTCTATCAAATAGACGTCAATTGTTGTTAATTGAGGCGTTGATGGACATTTAATACACACACACACACACACACACACACACACACACACATATATATATATATATATATATATATACACATATACATATATATATATATATATATATATATATATATATATATACATATATAAGTATATATATAATTTTTTTTTCTTTTTAGTGCCATCCATGAAGTTTTTAAAAAACTCGATGTAACTAAACTGCAAAGTACATACAAAAACATATGCAATATGTATGTAATAAGAACATAATATGTACATTGTAGTTTTGTTACATCGAGTTTTTTAAAAACCTCATGGATGGCACTAAAAAGAAAAAAAGAATTTTTGTTTGCTTTGTTGAACGATATTATTTACATAGCAGGATTTTTTGTGATATTATATACTTAGTAAAGAAAAAATAAATTCTTTTCGAGATTAAAATCCAGTAATTATGAACTTGGACTTTAGTAGTTTAGCGTTACATCAGTGACTCGCTGAGTAAAGCGACGAAATAAAGGCAAATAACCAGAAAACAGTTAATTTCAAATTATTTGAAAAAGTAAATTATTAAAAAAAACATTAATTATTAACATTATTATTCTTCAACCTATCATCCCTGCAAATAATAATATTTTTACAAATATTATTATTTGCAGGGATGATAGGTTGAAGAATAATTAGCGGATAAGTGATTAAATTTTCGCATTTCCTTTTTAATGCAGTACAAAAAAATATATTATTTTTCAATGTATAATATCCTTGTAATTTTATAACTTGTATTAACTAAGAAGTTATAAAAACTAAATTATATCGCTTGTTTGAAGAGATATTACAAGTGGGCCATATAAGCATATGCATGACGATAATCAAATTATTTATCTTTTCGTGCTCCTAATTCAGTATAATAAGTAAAATTTTCAGTAAAATCATTTAATTCATTCGATAAAAAGTCTACCCACTGGTGTACTTTTGTGAAGCGGCGGTAGCAAAATCAATCTTTTGGAAACTTAAATGCGAGGTTGAAGAAGATACCTAGTGCGTTAGAAAATTTTTAGGGAAAGTAAAATATCAGAGAAAAGCGAATTTACTTTTAAATGCTACGAACTAAAGAATATTTAAATGAAAAACTACAATGGAAATAAGAATACATAAGGAAACTTCAAATTAAATAAACAGAAATTTTAATATTTATTACTGTTACATATTTCTGGAAATTATATAGATTTAATTACATTAAATTAAACCAAAAGCGTAAACCAAAAACCCGCTGCGAAGGTTTAGAATATAAATGTGCATAAATAGTATACGACCTGTCATCTGCATGTTCATCTTCCTATTTTTTGCTCAAAATGGAGTGAATAATTCCTTACCGAAAGTGACTTGAAATATGTTTCCATAGAAAACATTAAACGTTTGGCTGATTTAATACGCACCTTACGTCATCTACAACCAGTAGTGAATTTTTAATTATTGGGCAAAATACCTAATTTCATGATACAAATACTATATTATTTTTAGGATTAAAAAGCGTAATGTCGTAAACTATGCCTATTTCGTTTTATTTAATTATGTCCAGCAATTTAGGCACGAATTAGTACAACAGACAATGAACAAGGACATGAATTAGTAGAACCAACATTCAAATTTTCCCAAATATAATGGATAATATACATATATGTATTTATATATACACACACACAAACACACACACACACCCACACACACACACACACACACACACACACATATATATATATATATATATATATATATATATATGTCAACACATTTTATACTGCTTTTGTAATTTTTATGAATTTACTGTTTTCCAAGAATATCAAAAAATTATTAATTAAATGGTTTCACTTATTAACTTTTCATTGTGAAAATGAAAGCATTATAAACTAGTTGTTAAATATAGAAGTAGAAAGACGCTATTCGTTGGCTATAAAGGAATAAATTGTCGTTGAATAAAACGTAAGACATGCCTTTTTTTCTAATTGAGTGCAAAAAATAACTCCTTTTAACTCACCCAATATTAGCCCGGAGTGCGGTGTTTACACGCAGTGGCGATGTCTTCACAGCTGTTCGCGGGTTATTTCCCCGAGCGGTGCTGAACAATGTTCGCAAATATTGTATGTACGAAAAAGACGAAAAATAATTATGAATATTATTTTAAATTTTCTGAAAAAAGTCATCTTTTATTTTATTTTGACGTCAATCAACTATTTTTCAGTCAAGGAATAACCTTTATTTTAGTCCAACACTTATTCCCGGATTATCCGGTTACCTCTTTGCGTTACATATACGAGTGGATTACAATAAATGTACATGCTTGTAAAAGCTTAAGACAATACAAACGTCAAATTTTTACTTGATATTTGCCTCTATTAATTTATTTCGAACAATATATCAACTAAGTTGCGGCAATATTTTCAACTTTCATTTACTCTCAAAACAATAGGTGACATTTTGTTTTCTTTTTAACGTTAAAAAAGAAAAAAAACAGCACTTTTATTAGATCATATACGTATCCGTCCGTATATCTGTCTCTCACATCCGTTGTTCTCAGTAACGTTTTAACACAGAAACTCGAAATTTGGCATCAGTGTTAACTAACATATAATAACTGGCACTTAAAAATAATCATGATAAATGTTAATGGCGACAAGTGATTCAATCAAATCTTTCCTGTATTTCGTTTATCGTGAGGATGTAATTGAAACAGCAAGTTATTAGAATTAGAAACAGCTTATTTAACATTTTCTGTAAAATAATTCTAAAGATGTGGCTAAAAATTTCCACGCCATTTTTCAAAAACCATTTGAAGTAGAAATTATAAAGTGTGTGCGTAAAAATGGTCGTTTTTTGGTCCGTCTTATGGACTAGCAATTTTTAATAGAATCGTGGTCTGAATTATATCTTATGATGAGATACTGGCCACATTTTAAGATGAACATAAGAATCTTTTTACAAATATGGAGAGCTAGTACATATGCATTTTTTCATCGCAAAGTTAGTTAATAAAACTAATTGAGTAACATATAAAATAATTTTCGAGAATTTTTCGGCGCTAAAATGTTTACCAATTTACTAAATTTCCGTTCCTAAAACCTAAACGTTCCTTAAACCGCCGTCAAAAATTTATATAATAAATATTACAATTAATAATACGTTAAAAAATAGTATTTAAGTATCGTTTTTAACTTGTTATGGTATTACTGTAAAAACAGAATTATAATTTCTATTTCCGTTTTTTACATGTTTTTGGATTTTTGAATTTTCTTGTATATTCTTTAATTTCTTTTCTTTAACAAATTATTATAGAGTAAAACATTTTCTAAAATATAAGCTTGGGTGAAATGTATATCCATTTTGGATTACAAATAAAATACCACATTGGAAAATTTCACAAATTCCCGACAATTTTAAAAATCCGAAGAGTCCAAAATGTTCATAGATAATATTGCATTATTTTACCAAGTTATGCATGAGTCTATGATTTTGATTCTTAATTTATCTTAAACGGTTCCTATGGGGATCTTAATTATTTTTAAACTTCTTATTAAAAGCTATTATTTAGATCACAAAGGAATTAAACAAGACCAGTCTCCAAATGGCAATTGTTAGCATCGCTCTTTTGCATTGTGATAAAAATACTTAGCCGCATATATCTCATCGATATATGTACTCGTATATATCGAAAAGATACACCCGTGCAATTATCTCCTGCAATATCTTTTTGGATTTTAATATACATTGCCGCACATACAAAATAGATTAAAATGTAAATTGTGTTGTAAAAAAGGTCTCAAGGACTTTGGTGTACTTGAAGGGTGATAATAGAATTGACTTCATATAAATATTATTGCGTAAAAATTAGAACATTACAAAAAATATTGTGCTGAGTTTGAATATAAAAACTAAGTATACCGAACATACCACTAAACTAGAAAATAACCCAGATACATATAGGTCAAGTTAAACAATTACGTTAACTGATTCTTTTCAGCAAAAAAACTTAGTGCATTAAATTTTAAGAATTTCACCCCTTTAAGCTGTCAACAAAACCAATTAAAAGAAAATCACTACATCGTATAAAACAAAGTTTTTGTCCATCTTCTGTCTGTCAGAACGCGATAATCTCGTAAATATGAATTATTTACGAGGAAGATTTAAGTGTATAATTAATGATGTTTTTTTATAATTTGAATGAACTATCCCAAAAATAGTCAAGTAAGTCAGAAAGCTTGACATGTAGGCAGCTAAATCATTAGAATATTGGAGGTCACATATTAGTTTTGAATGACAGTGTTGTTTATCATTTTATTTACACGGCCAGCATTTGGAATGCTACTAATTAAATGACTGGTATGGATTGCATAAATTTGATATGGGCTGGGTCTCGACAGGTACGGGTTCGATTTACGGAACCCGTACCTGTCGAGGATTAAAATATCGGAGGTAACTTACTTGTTCTGTATGAGAGTGGTGTCTGTCATTTTTCAGCGGCTAGCATTTCGAATGACAATAAATACAGTATAGGGCCGGTCTATAAATGGTGCATGAACTGATCTCAGCATTCAATATTTTTCACAATTATACGTTACCCTATCAAATGTGACATCAAAATATATTATATTTGTTTTTGCGCCTAATCTGGTGGAAGTAATAAATATTGTATATATAATAATAAATATTATAAGTTTATCGATAAATATACGTCTTCTGATTGTTACTTCTTTTGGAATAATTATTTTATAATTTGGATTATAGAAAGATTCACTAAAATTTTTAGTTAATATTTAGTAATCATTACATTATTTTATGAATAAAAAAGTCAGAAAAAAACTCCACATCAGTCGTGTTTTGATATGACTTACAAGCTGTATGCGACAGTCCGATAAATACACTTATTATTTCATTACATCAGACAAATAATACGGACGTAAGTACTTAATGCTCCCCCAAAGATATATAATTGAAGTATATTTTATATAAATAGGCCGACCTATGGTGATAAATACGGATTAAGTCGAAAAAAATTGAGAAATTTCCTTTTTTATGAATAAAAATATGTATTAAAATTTAATAATTTTCTATAATCCATTCTTCAAACAAAATACTACTTTTACATGATAAAGTGAAGAAAATAATAAATTAATATATACGAAGTTGTATTATAATTAATCGACTACGATCTACAAGTATCATCATTTTACTTTTATAGGTCAACCTAAAAATTAAATCTGATCTATCAAAATAACAAAATATAATCCACAAAATAAAAGTAAGTACATAGACCTCCAGAAATATAAAAATAAAAAATATTAAAATCACACGCTAAACTAATAAAATTAAAAACCGAGCTAATACATACATACTTTAAGTAGTTATTTTTTATATAGCGAAATCTATCATCAGACATTTGGATAAGCTGAAGGACAATTGACCACACCTGTGCTGCCACTACCTGATGAGTTGTGATGTTTTTTCCTCCGCGTTAATTCCTGCCGCGTCACTTACACTCTCGGTGCGCGAATACAGTGCACGGAATGTCATAAAAACGCTTATTTCTACTCCGTTTAGTCAAAAACCTTATTTCTCTAAATAATGTTATAACCTGGTCCAGGTTATAAAGTATATAGGGAAATTTTTATCAACAAAAATGCTTTAAATTGTCGTGATATTCATTACGAGAAAAATAATAGGTCGACCCGAACTTTAAATAATTTTTTTAAATTTTTTAAGTGAACGGTGTTGTGCGATGAAAGTATTGTATGACGTGAACTCGACATATATCATGTTTTTAACTTAAAACAGTTGTGCTAGCTGATGATGAAATGTACTAGAAGTTGTGTTGAATTTTCAATAAACCTATTTCATAGCTTCACTTATTCCATGCATAGCATTACTGTATTTGTAATAGTTTTGCCAGGGTTGATCACAAAAACATCCAGACCAGCGACTTTTTCCCGATTGCGTTGACATTATTAACAATATCCGAATAATTATAAAACGTATTAAAATATATAAGTATAAAATGTTCTTTCCATCTATGGTGTAAATATTCTTAAAAGAAAACTTTGACACAGCCGTTTTTCTCGGAAATCGTTCGAGAAGAAATTTTAACATAATGAAAACTTTAATGGCTAACGTAAGCGTTGAATAATTTTCCAATTTCAGGTAAACTGTGGATGAGGCATTCATTAAAAAAATTGGTTATAAAGATTTTATTTTTTTTTCAGGTTTTGAAATAGGATATCCGCACAGATATGTTCAAAAAAAATTAAAAAATGTTTGTGTTTATCCGATTTTTACGTGGGTAACTAATGTTGCCTAGTGAATTTTTAAATGTGTTAATTTTCATAAACTCTTAACTACAATTCTCTTAACTATATCACTGCTCCAGCAGCTGGTTTTGTAATTATAATTATAATTTCATTATAATTTCATAAGTTAGCTTTCGAAAATTACATGTCACTAAATTATAAATCCTTTCTAGATTTATTAAAATTACCTAGTATATATAAACGAATAATTATCCAGAAGAAATGAAGAAACAAAATAAGAAAGTGTTTCAAAATTTTCATTCCATATTACGAACTGAAACGTCCGTACGCAGACGCATTTCTATTGAGCATAAAATTTCAGTGTCTTGTTTTACTCCATCAGAGCCGGAGCGCGCCAGGTATCTGGCAAATTTAAATGCTAATTTTAGGATTCATATGTGAAATTTTGTAAAGGAAAACTAGCGAGGCGGTAATTTGAAAATGAACAATCGGAGAGAGGGAACGGAGTGCTCGTACGTTGCTGGAGTTATTTAAAGTAAAGCCGTGTCGATAAGAAACGTCTAAATTTTGAGTTATGTTTTGAGAATAGCGATGAATTGGAAGTAAATAAAAATGAAATTGTTTCTTAAATCAAGAAAATTTGTTTCAAATCGCGTTCAGCAGACGGTGATGAATGTAGATTACGTTAAGTAAAAAGTTACAAATATATTTCGAAAATACGTGAATTTTAAGTAGAGAGTAATGAAATGAAACTACGTGGCGTAGTATTATTTCTACTTTATTTAAATTCTTTACCACAACCTAGGTTTCGTTGTATTACAATATCTTCAGGTGGGCAAATAGCATATAACTTTGCACGTAGTCTCATTTAATTATGAATAATGAATTTCTAAAAAATTAACGCCAAATATATTAAATACAAAGTAATAGTTAATGAAAGGAAGGAATACAAAACGATTTACAAAGATTGAAAATACATTATGGAATAAATATAGATGCTGATTAATTGAGCCAAGTTTATGATCAAAGATCGACATATACACTGTTTCATGAAACCACCAGTTTTTTTAAATTATTAAAGAAAATATGATGTTAAATAAAAACAACTAGCCAAATGTGTGGCAAAACACATATAAGTCAGGGTTCCGCAGACATTTATAAATTATTATGTCGTTGGTATTCATACGAGCCTATAATGGTCTATGGTAGCGGATTAAGAATTCTATTAACCCGACTATCGAATTTCAACAAGCAAAACTTATTTTATCTTAATCCTCGGGTTAATTAATTACGGAAAGATACAAATACAAAATATAAATATGAATATTAAAGCATGTGATATGCGATATTAATATTTAAGAACAGACTACATATGAATATTCGACAAGAGTGTGAAATTATTTTTGTGAATGTAAGAAAGAAATAATGAAAATAATGAGTGGAATAAACAGATATGTGATGTCATGAAAAGCCTTTGTAAATTGAAAATGACCCTCGAAAGTAAAAGCAAATAATAATTATGAAAATTAAATCAGGTATACCCTAATATAACAAGTAAAATGTGTAATATGTCGGAAGTGGGGGACGAATAAGGAGAAAAAAGAAGATTTGTATCTCCAAATTGTGAAAGGTATTGCTTGTCTTCAGATGAGGCATTATATAAAAACCTAATTTAATATTAATTAAGTATAGTTGAACAAAATTTATTCTGTAATCGGGTCGGATGGAATAGGATTTAAATTTTGCTCAGCACAAAGTTGAATTTTTCAATGTCCAAGTGACCAGATAATAGATTATCCAGAAATATTTGTTGTTTTTTTACAATATATCTCCTTTTATATATGGGGTTAACCATAATAAAAATCTAATACTTAGTACCTTAAAAACCTCAACAAGTCTCACCAAATCACCCGAGTTATGTCTCAAGAAGCGTTCATAAAAATATTGAAACCAATAAAATAATAAAAATGAATAATTTTTGTTACTTGCGGTCTTTTTTTTTAAAAAAAATGTTATACCATTATATAGGAGTCGAACCTTAGCTATTAGATTTTGCAGCATATTTAATTATATTTTAATTTTAAAATATTTAGTTACATAGTTCTTTATTAAACTATTTGCTAATAATAATATTCTTTTACTACGCAAATATATTGCCTTGCAAATCTTCACAGTCGTATCAATAACTTTAATTTCCTAAAAATAATTTAGTTTTATTACTCGTAGCTTTCACATAATTTTATGCTTAGGTCTTTCTGGTATTTGTTGTTAATTTCTGTTACGATCACTTTCTAAGAAAAAAAATATTTATACCAAAATCGTAAGATTGTTGGGAAATAATGAACTAGATTTTTTAAAATTATATGTATGTATATATATATATATATACATATATATATATATATATATATATATATATACAATGTGGCGTGTTGTTTGGGAATGCTAGTTGTAAGCATTTTATGAATATTTTTCTTATAATTTTTGGTAATATCTCTTCAGAGGTGTACTGAAAAGTATACAAAAATATAAATTTCAATATATAGTCAATATAAAATTTAAGGCAAAATAGCGTTTATAGAAGACTATGCAAAATTTGTAAAAAAACTAGAGCGATTATCTTAAAACTTGTAATTTCTGAAATATGCACAGTGGGACAAATTAATATTTTCAAATATTTAATAAAAATATTAAGTGCCCATAAATAACTATTATATAATTGCATAAATGTGTAAGGAACATTTACAATACTAGTTCTATTAGTGCTTGACAAGTTTTTAAGAACGAAACTTAATAAACAACCAAATAGAATAATCCTTTAAAAACGTACGTTCGTTCGAATATACCAATATATCTTATATAATAAAATAATTGAAGTTACCTTGTGTTATAAAATGTAATTTTATTTTTGTTATAAAGAAGTACGTATTCCTTATTAAAATACCAGTAATATTAATGTTCTTTAGATTTATTGTCTTTTAACTTTGGAAACTAATGGAGAAGAACATAATTAGTATTGATCAAAAAGTCTACCTTATATAAGCTGAAGGTAACATTAGTAGGAAATTTGTGTTGAAAGTCGAAAACAGTAATTGTACTGTTAGTTGATTCTTCTGAGTAAAATTTCTGTTTATAGTTAAGATATTAGGTACATAGGTGGACATTTTAATTGTTGCAGTATAAAGTATCTCTAATTGCCAATATATAAAGAATGGCGAAATCGAAGAAAAGTTAAATCGCTAACTAACTTCTTCATTGCTGCAAATATTTTGTTCTTATATTTACTTTCAAGAAAATATATAAAAATTAAGTTTCCTAAATGTCAGAGACTTATTTTTATTCAACTATAGTTATATCCAATTCAATATATATATACACTTATGTAAATTGCGTCAACGTAATTCGCACTTTAAATGTCTACCGCTAGCTAAGGCCACAATAAATAACTCACGCCTTGTGAGCGTTTCGCTCGTTTGGACTGTTTGCTTTTAAATTATTGCGATACGAACTGCTCTTTTCCATTGTTGATTTTAATATGCGAATCTCGAACCCACATGTGAAATCGTCGAGAACCTGACGCGCCGTCGTGTAATGAAGTGAAGTGGGAAGTTGAGTTTGCGAACATTGTTAAAGTGAATGAGCCACATTCTTAGCCGCCTACTTTACTGACGAGTAGAATAATATAGAAGTAATTGGTTAAATTACTTATATTGTCATACAATGTGATCATTAGCTTCGTTCATAGTAGACTATTTAAAATAAAAATATATAAATTAAACGATACGAAAGACATTACTTATTTGTTGATTGGTGAATTATTTCGAAAATTTGTATTTAACAAAATCATCATAGGAAGAATTTAGTAGAAGTAAATGAAACAAACAATGATAGCTGTGACATTTAGTAACGAGAATCATAAAATATAACATTCACTTATGGTATAATTATGGATTATAACAGATACGATATATGCAATAAGATATAAATTATAATGTACATTTTTTTAAGGAAAAGTATCGACATTAGTAAATATAAGAATTATATTTTGGAAGTTAATCTGTGTGGTTAAAATGTCTTTACAAATACTCGATGTGGACGGGGTACATATTTTAATAAAGTTGTTAATATAAGTGTGAGTTTTATTCTATTTATTGCGTAATAAAAACGAAGCTAAAAAAATTAAAACTCGACTGCGCCAAAAAGAACTGAAAAATAGAAAAACATACAGAGCTTTGTATTTTTATTATTTGTACCAAATTTGGCTTTAAAGACCTGTCGAATGATATTGATAATATAGGTAAAATTAGTTTTTTTTTTCAATTTTGTTTTTCTTTATTGCAAGTCGGCCAAAATATTTCTTGTCCCTAAAATCTGGCTAATAGTACTCTCACATTGAATACAAACCAAGTGGTACCTCATTTGCTAAAATCGGTTCAAAAGTTTTTGAACAAACATCTATATAGAAATACAGGCATACATATATATTTAGATTGATAGATACCCCTTTCTTTGCTACACAATAGTCGGGTAAAAATCCGAAAATCTGCCACTAGTTTTATTTATTTATGGGTTCTTAGAGAAACTTCCTGAAGATCTTTGGCAGTTATGTAGATGACGGTTCTTCGACCTTCGTTCAGTTGGCAACTGTATTTTGTAGGGTAAGTAATAAACAGAATATGGAAATTTCTTGAAGGGAGCTTAGCTAAAGCAGCCAATTTGAGGGTTTATCAGTTGCCGACCTTAACTCATTCTATCGATGATAAATCAATTTGGTTAACAAAATATAACGGAACGTCAATTGCGTGCCGAGTTTGATCTCAAATTAAATTACAAAATTACACATTTGAATATACCAATAAATATTAATACTACTAGAAAGCTTGTATTAGGTTGGTAACCGTTAAACCAAACTTCTGAGTTCATTAGTATTGGCTAGACTGTTAGCCAAACAGAATATTCACTTCATCGTATATCGTTTAGTTTTCTGGAATTTCAACAGTATTAATTTTTTTGTATTAAAATAAAATGAAACCCAACTTAATTTTCTTATATAACCGCATATTTTGTGAATCTAATTTCTTCAGACCAATATAAATTATTAAGCAATTTAAAGATTAAGGGTTGAGATGTACAAAATAAATAGTTTATTTGAATTTGAGTAGCTATTTGTTCAATATAAACTAAGAGTGGTATTTAAAATGATTTGACATTTTATTTCGAGGATGCTTCAAAATATAAGGGAGGGGGTTAGGTCCTCTCTTATATTGTGAAGCGTCCTCGAAAATATTAATAAATTGTTTCTTTTTAAACACATCAAATATAGTTAAAATGACTTTTAATCAAAGAAATATTTTCATAGTGAAAAGACTTCTTTAAGTGGAAGTCCAATCTGTATATAATTTTCCACTCACTTGAAAAATTACGACCTGATGAACAACCGAAATAGTCATTTTTACACCCATTTTGTTACCAGGTCTATCTCAAAAACTCTATTACGTAGGAAGCTGTAAAGTTCTTATATCCTGTATATACACACCAAACTATGATGAGAGCTCAATATAAAATATTATAAACGATATAAGTCATAAAACCAAAGTATTTTTGAGAAATTTCATATTTGTTACACGTCTTAACAATATGCTAGATGACATATTTTCATGAAGAAAAATAACATAACAAATAATGATATAGAAATACTGTGTCCGTTAAATTGTTCAATTTTTAATGTACATGTAAGTGAATCCATGTAGTGTAACATCCGATTAAACCGCTTTGGTGAAGACGAATTTTCTTTCCCATTTTAAATATCTTCTTCGTGCATCGATTACTATTTATATTTTTACTGTTTATTGACATTTTTCATCTGATACCAATTAACATTTGCCAGCCATCACAATGTAATGATTTTGCTGGTATACATTATCAATTTCACGGGTATATATATTACTAGTACACAATTTTTTGTCGAAGTCATAATGGGTTTTTACTTATAAATAACTTTTCTTCACCATTATAAAATTTAATTTTGCTTTCTGACTTGAAAGAAAACTTTAATCAAAGCTTAGTCCACATATAAGTTCATAACACTTTAAGCCTATTTAGTCTAAAATAATATAAATAACAAATATTTTACACAGATCATAAAGTAGTTCTAGTCTGAATGCAATACGAATTGTTTATATGATTAACAATTTTACTAATTATACAGAAGTAATATTTATCACATTCTATTAGTAACAGACCATTAACTTTTAACTGTCTAGACTTGTTAAGCGAGCGAAGACCGTGTTAGATAAACAGATAACGCACCAAGTTAATTATTAATCGATACTAACATATTTTGTAACCGAAGTAAGTTGTGGAGTGAATAAGTAAAATAGAGCACAAATAGGAGTATTAAAAATTGGCGCTATTTTGTCACTTTAAGTTTTTCTTCCTTATACATTATTTATTTTCATGCTATATATCTTAACTTGGATTATAAATTGTTTAGACCTTATTTTCTAAAAATCACTGGGTACACAATTACTTCAGTGTTTAGATATATATTGGAATGTAACAGAATATAAAATATAATTTGCGAATTTTACCATGATTTGCTTATCTTAAAGTGTATCCTAAGTGATAGCTGAACAATATGACTGACGTACCTGTTACAATAAAATATTCCCGTAGTTATAATCCTCTATGGATTGACCTGTTTTTCTTGTTATGTAAATGAAACTATTGGTTACATTACTTTAATTCTTTCAGTTTAATTGTCAGGAAGGGTTGTTTCATACGACTCAAACACAGATTGCTTTGAAACACAGTCCATATTAAATTTTCACAATCTCACAAATTGATGTATATTGACGAAAAAAATGAAATAAACTTTCATAAATTGTAGCTATGAAAATTGAAACGAATAAGCTTAACATTTCAATATTGTTATTCCATTAATAAACTTTATTCTATTTGAAGTTTGTAGGAATATATTTTTAATAAAATATTATAGAACAAAAATGTAGACGTTGTTAGTGGTAGGACTTTTTTTCCCTTATCAATAATCAAGTATTTATAAACAAAAAAGACATATTTCCTTATGTATTCAAAGGTTTATATTTTTATACTTAGTGTATTTGGCGCCGGTTCATTGTGATTTTGTTAAATAAAAATTGTTTTTTTGCCTGCTGAGGCAAAAGTTCCTGAAGTGAACGCAGTGGAATTATTCCCGTCAGAGCACAGAAAAATGACCTCTATCTGATTTATTATCAGTGCAGCAGTTACCAGCCTGGTTAAATAAATATTAAAAAAATATCAAAATCATCATCATCATGTTTACAGTTCATTGAATTACCTTCAGTATAATGGTGTTAAATCAATGATTATCATATCATTGAAAAAAATGTAAACTTCGTATGTAAATTGAAGAGTTATGATCAACCGAAATTTTAAGTTTGGGAGGGGAAGTCAATTACAAAGGCGAATGAAACTATTACTTTTGTATTTACTTGTAAAGTAGATTGTACGATTTTTAGAGCAATTTTTAAAAAAAACTGAACAGTAAATAGTTTTCTTATTTTGTCAAAATTATAGTATAACATAACTTTAAATTAAACAATTTAAAGTTGTAAAGTTATGTAGACAAGTCACTCAACGTATTTAAAAAAAAATAAAGTGTGGTGAAATAACAATTTTTTTTAAATATTAATTGTATAAATTATCAGAGTGATTTTTACCAAAACTAAACAGTAAATAATTTTTAAAATTAGATAAATATATTTTGAATAACATATAAAAAAATTCAGTGAATTTCAGCGAAAACGCGTTTTACACAATAACAAAGTAATCAAATCTATAAAGTCTATATGTTTTCCATGCATCTATTTACTTGGAATACTCATAATGTGAAGCAACAAAAGTTAATAGCAGCGATGGCAGGTGCATTAGAAACCCATATATATATATATATATATATATATATATATATATATATATATATATATATATATATCTTTGCTAGTATCCCACCTGAAGATGTTGTAATACAACGAAACCTAGGTCGTGGTAAAGAACTTAAAAAAAGTAGAAATAATACTACATCACGTAGTTTCATTTAATTGTGAATAATTAATTTCTACAAAATTAACGCCAAATATATTCAAGATCCTCATGAAAATTATAAATCATGTAAAAAATAAATTTATTGAGATACTGGCTAATTGGACAGTGAGATATAAAATAAATGGTGTTTATCTAATAATTTTTGTCTTTATTGTAATGCAGTAAAAATCGTAAGTGTGCCCATACAGTAGTAGTGTGATTAAAAGTTTGGCTAACAGTATAGAATGATCGAAGTGTCGTCACCCTTATTAGTTGATTACAAATATACTGAACTGATGTATATAGGCTAACACGATGTCGGTTATTAGCAAAATGAAATGACTTGCCTTTTAAATGTATTTTAGGGTATAATTTCCATTCCAGTCACAATGATTGATTGCTTCTACCATTTTTTTAAACTTGATCTGTTTTATTGAAATTATTATATTAAGAAAGAATATTTAAAAACGTGAAAGATATTTTTCAATAGATCCTTAAATTTTTGACTCAATCACTCTTGCAGGTTCAATAAATTTAATTTTAAATACGATTAATTTAGAGATTTCTGTTTAGTGACCAATTGTATTACATATTTTGAGTCGTCAAATTCGAGATAGGTGAAACTCTCGTTCTTGCAAAACTCGAACAAACGACCCAAGTACTTTATGGTATCTTTATTAGAGCACAGAGATATTTTTTTTTCTTCCTTTTGATGTAAACATTTCTTCTGGCTTTTCCTTTTTCAATTTCATAAGGTAACGGATCATTTTTAATTCTTGGATATCTCTTTTTTTATTATAATTTCTCATGCTTGTTTCCCTTCATAGGTGTTTTTTATAGATCTAAAAAAAACAAAAGAATATACCTTAATTTGACATTATTTCCCTCGAAGTTAAGTTTCGAGTCCAGAATATCAATTAATAAATAACAAAATATTACTGTATTTATATTTTTTACAAGGGATGCATGCACATTTGCATTTTATCCACCAAATACCACCGGCTTTCCAACTTCTAAACTATTTTCGTCTACAAAGTAAAAATAGAAGTAGCTTTTATTAACCGAATGAAACACTAAGAGTAATAAGTAAAAGTAAACCTTTCATTTCAGATGGATTAGGTATGGTATTATATAAATTTTTATACATAGTAAATATGGACGATATCGTTGGACGAGTCAAATTCTCCTAACACGTTAATTTATTTATTTCATGAATATTTAATGCAATGATGTAATAAATATATAAATAATATAAATCGAAATAATTTATAAACATCAGTGTTTTAAATAAAAACCTTTTTATTAATTGTTTATCATTATCTTAAATACTTAGGAAGAAAATGATTATTCTTCGTAAGTTGATGGAGAGGAAACCAAATCTAAGGGAATGAAAAATTTACCTAAAACATGGTATAAGTAATAATTTCATTTAGATATAGGAAAACAAAAGTAATGTGTTAAAAGTTTCTCATTATTTTTGAAATGAAAAAGAACCATAATCAATAATTGGGTAAAACCCCCGAGATTTTAAATATTTGAGGAATAAACAATATTTGTTTGAATTCCGTGTCAGGAAAAATCACCATCAATATTTTTCATGCTTCCTCGACGGTGGCTAGAGAAGACTATTCGAGAATGCGGGACATACGTTGCGGGTAATCGTTGTGGTGCACAGAGGGTTGCCGAGTTTATTACGCGTTTTGACATGTGTATTAATCGTTTTGACATTTTTAGTGAAATGGACCAACAACATTTCTTTTTGGTTTATAAGTCCGCAGGTGACTTATAAAGTAATTCAATTATTTATATATTATTTAAGTATTATTCATAGCACGGAAACAAGTGGACTACGAACTGATTATCCAGACCTAAAACTTTAAAGTTTTGTGGACGAATTTAAAACGAACTAACCAAGAATATATATATATATATATATATATATATATATATATATATATATATATATATTCATATACATACATATATATACACATATATATACATATATATATATATATATATATATATATATATATATATATAAAACTATTTAAAAGAATAAAAGAGGAACAATACGGATTTGTTTTCAAATTTAATTCATTTAAACATACTTAAAGGAATATATAATTTTTTCCGTGATATTATAATCACGTATATACGTCAATGTGAGTCTTCCTCTCACATATGCCAATGCAAGTCTCCAAAGACGATCAATTTAGATATAATAGTATAGGTCTCAATTTCAACTTAATTTTAAGTTCGGCAAAAAATTAATAAATCTTGAATTTAAAAAGCATTTTGTTTCAATTATTCCAAAATAGTAATAAATGAGTAGACAGTTTGGTATATTATTTCATATATCTCGGCACAAATCTGGAAACTTACAATTAACAATAGCAGAACTTACAGAAGTTGAAAGAAGAATAAATTTGCTTGAACTGGCAGAATTGAACAGAAATTATCATCTCAATTTCTAAAACATCTTTTTCTTTCTAAATTCACTCATGTATTTAATATCTATTACATTTCCTTGGCATTTACTTCATTCTGAAAATCTGTCACATTTTTTTTGGAGTCATTCACTGTCTGATAAGATATTTAGATAAGATATAAGAACGACCCATAATCTAAAGTAAAACGATGTCTACTCATGTGTTTGTCTTTCTCTCGTTCTTGAATAATTCTTTAAATTCTAATAAAATTTTAGGTATAAATATAAATTCTAATAAAATTTTAGGTATAATAATATTTTCTAGATTGAAAGATGGGTAGAAGGATATATATAATTATGGTATCATTTGTAAAAGGAGAGAAATAAAAATATACCCGCGCACGAAAAGAAAGAGAAAGTGCCGTCAAAATTATATGGAAAGTTCGCGACAACATATATTTATCGTCAATATCTAAGTTCACAATATTTGTTTTAATGAGAAATAAAATTATCATTGCTGAATATCATTTTCATGGATGTTTATTATGAAAGATTATTAATCATCGTGTAAATAAATTCTCCTGTTACCAAGTACATTCATTTTGAAAAAAATCCTTTATTGCCGTTTACTTATAATTTGTAATCCGTAGTCATAAAGATAGTCATTTATCCTTGCGTATATTTATGGAACAACTACGTATTTCGACCGCACGGGGAATTCTGTCGGATGGAGTTTTCTTGCATGTCTGTGTACTTTCATCTTCGATTGTCAGCATAGTTAATTGTGTTAGTTTTATTATTATATGATTTTTGTACACAAAATTAGCCATTTTGAAATGCAGAATTTTCCAAATTTTAAATTAGTTAACTTAAACTTACCAAGGGCGCTTAGCAACCTTCATATTGGCTTATAATTTTAATGTACATTTAGAAAAAGTAAAAGAAATTTTGCATCATAGAAATTAGGTTTAGTTGTATGGGTAAAATTCTGCTTAATTCCACTTTCATTATCTAAATAATAAACGAAAATAATGACTTATTAAGGATAGCTATTTTTTAAGAGGGTCTTAGGGAATTTTTCTTGATTTCCAATATTTTATGTCACTTGTTTTTGATATACTCATATAAAAGCTTTCTTAAAAAACTTTAATTTCATTTATAAACACAAGCGTAGAATAATTAAAAAAAAATGCATTCTGCTTGATATGATTCATTGATGATATATACATATATATATATATATATATATATATATATATATATATATATATATTATATATATATATATATATGTATATATATATATATATATATATATATATATATATATATATATCTTATTCGCCTAAAATAAACCTAAGAAAGTTTTGTTAATTAGGAAAGATGCAAAGTTGAGTTTTTTTATTTCGGTAATTCGTGAAAAAGAAAAAAAATTTTGATATGGCATACATAACAAAAATAGGTTTTTTTATATAAATAAATATAAGATAATTAAATGAAACTACGTGATGTAGTATTATTTCTACTTTCTTTAATTTCTTTACCACGACCTACGTTTCGTTGTATTACATTATATTTTTGTTGTATTACAACATATATTTTTGTTGTATTACAACATCTTCAGGTGGGATATTAGCAAAGATCTTTGCTAATATCCCGCCTGATGATGTTGTAATACAACGAAACCTAGGTTGTGATAAAGAAATTAAAGAAAGTAGAAATAATACTACATCACGTAGTTTCATTTAATTGTGAACAATGAATTTCTACAAAATTAACGCCAAATATATTAAATAAATATAAGATACTTTAGAAAAAAATGGTTTTATTTAAAAAATTCTTGGGGAAACCTACAATTGAAGGGACCCATTTTTATTCAGAATACCTAGAAAATAAATTATTATGTTCATATCAAATTGACAATATTATACGTTACTATATAGCAAATGCGACTAATTATTCACTATATTTCGTTTAACACTATGTTATTTTTGATATAATTACCGGGTGACCGAGCGTTGCTCGCTGTATTTAGAGTTTCCCATAGGAACTTGAAATTGCTAGTTATATGGTATTAGATTTATTATCAGATGTTCTTCCTCCTCCTTCGGTACTTTCCCTTTCCCTTTATCTTCCTTTTCGCCTTCGCCTTCGTTTTCGCTTTCGGTTTCGCCTTTGCCTTCGACCACGGCTTCGGTTTCGGCGTCGGTTTCGCCTACGCGTTTGCGTTCGCGTTCGCGTATTAGTTGCTCTTCTCCCTCCCCCTTCGACTTTCCCTCCCCCTTCGACTTTCCCTTTCACTTCACGTTCTTATCCCCCCTCCCCTCTATATAATATATATAATTGCTTGAAAAAGAAAATGCTACGAGAAGTTTTATTTTTTTTTGCAGAATAATTTCCGCCCAGTTTCATATAACAATTAACCGTGTTTAATATTTAAAAACCGATTACAAATTTACTTAACACAAGCGTTTTTTGCGTTAACCGAGAAACGAATGCCTTGAATAAAAGCTGTAAATTGCAAATATATATCGCCGCGTTATGCTTACTCCATTTGGGTGGCGCGGGAGGCGTTTGTAGCTTCGTGACTTTTGCGTGCTCGCTATCCGAGGGTGCGGGGGCAGAAACTGAGCAGCCAAACGTGACTTATGAGTCCGAGCGTCATAGGTCAGTCGTCACTATAGTGTACTATTCGTCGTTGCGTCTCGTGAGTTTAAAACAAAATAATGGACAAGTAGTTGACAAGGATAGGAAGAATATCACCAAATTGCGTACAGAGCGACGGAAAAATACAAGACCATATTTCGAATGAAAATAATGATACTTAGCCTGACATATTAGGTCTCTCGACGAGTACGCATGAAACGTCAAAAAAGTGTAAGGAAATGTAACGAGGAATACCTGAAACTAGAATTTACGTGGAATAGTGATACTTCCAATGATAGTGCGGACTTCCATCAGAAGCATGTGAACAATTTATAGATTTCTACGAAGACAAGTCGTTAGAAAACAATTTTGATCGCAAGCAACTATCCAAATTCTGGCTTTTAGTTGCTTACATCTATCCCTGTCTGTCTGATGAAGCCATGAAAGTCCTTCTCCCTTTCACTATGTCATACTTAGGCAAAGTGGTATTTTCAAGCCATAGTTCATATTAAAACTAAATATAAAATTAAATTGGACGTGTTGAATTCATTGCGATTAAAAGTGACTAAAATCGACGCTAAAGTTGTAATGGCTAGAAATAGAAAACAAGTACATCCTTTCCAGCGAGTAATATTTTATTATCTCGAGTAAATAAAAATGCTATTATAATTATTTGTTTTTCTTTAATAAAAAATTATTCACCTATTTAAGATATGTATAATCAAAAAAATGGTGCACCAGTAATATAACGCAATTTGGGTACGGTGGATAGCCAACTAATATTTTTTAGATGGGTCTCAATCCAGACTATTTTGGGAATCACTGGTCCAAAATTAAAACAAAATATATTCAAGTAATTTCTAATAACCTCTTAAATTTTACGTAATTTACTTATATTTTGAAATAGGTTTTTAAAAATAAATTTAAATTTTCTTATGTTTACCTGTGCATGAAAATAAAACCAATATATAAATACGAATAAGAGGCGGTTCAAAAATTGATGAGGGATAAAAACACAAGTAAATTAGTTTATTATTTCACCTTAAGAAGAGAAGTCAGTGTAGTCAGCGGATGATCCGTTAATAATCCTGTCCGCTAATAAATCATGATTTGTGAGGAGGGTCAAAAAAACTAGGCTCGTCTAGCGGTAAGATTAGGATCGCCGGGCTTTCAAAACCTCAAGAATAAGGACAATATTGACTAGTTTATTCTGCGGTATGTAGTTTAGAATTGTCGCGCAGAATATAATTTCAGCCTGGTATTATAGTTTTTCAACTAATACCTAATTTCTGATAGTTAATCTCTGCTTTCATTGTAAATCCTTCCGTAAGACAATTCCAGTGAATATCGCGCTTATAATTCCACCGGCAACGCAGAGTTACCTTTCCGGTATTCAGCTTCATGTTTGGATGCCAAATGAACGCATGTAACACATTTTTCACTACCTGTATTTGAATTTTTCGGTCAATTGAACATCTGTTTTGATGTTAATAGTTAGTGACAAATATTTACTTATAGAGCAGCGATTTACTCTACATCGGATAAAAGTGGAATTATGAACAGTACTAAATATATCAATTTCAATTCATTTTCTTTCTCCATTTATTTTGAATTCGAAGTCTTGTTGCTGTGTTATGACAGCACCAAATCTTCGAGTTCACTTCGAAACAAAATTTTCTTATGACGTGGGCAGCGATAATGATAACGATGAAAATGGTGTAGACAACACGCCTAAAAAACTATCAAATTTCTTTAATGAAAAGAAAATATTTGTAAGACTTACAGACTAACATATTAAAAAAAATGGAAGTAAAAATAAACTCAAAAAAAAAAGTTAACTCAAATGATTTGCCTTAATAAAGGACAGATTATAAGACAGGCTATAATTTTACACGTCATCGTGAAATGAATGTTTTATTTCATATATATCCCGTTTTCTTTTCTATTTAAGTGAGAAAATTGGAAAATACGAAGTTATAAAAAATTACTACAAGGTGAATTATATTTTTCGGTAACCAATTAAGAAAGACTTCGAATGTGGTTATAACAATGAAAGAAAAAATGAAAATTTAGATGGTGATGAAGAGACGGCGAAGAAGAAGAAAGTGGTATTGGAAGTTGTTCTAATAGCAAAGTATCAGAAGTAAAAAAGTTACAGGCACACCTGCATACAGGCGAAAAAAACATTCTTGGGAAATTTTTCTTGGGGAGTCTAACTCTAGTTGAGAAAAAATAATGTAAATGATTTTTTTAGCAAAGTTATGGTTTTAAATTCAAACTCATGTTCGAAATAATTTATTAAACTTCCATTTCCATCATTTTGCCACTTATTGCTCCCACATATAAAAGTTGCCCTTAAACCATTTTAGAAATATCTCCCTCTTGTCAGTTAAATGATTTCGTAATAAAAAACCGATTTCACCCCTCGTGGGATACAGTGGAAACATATTAAAAGTCGATAAAAGGAAATCGCCGGTCGCCGGGGAAGCTTGGAGGCAACTTGCTGCATCATCGTCAATGTGGCCTACATATCGTTTTCCACCAACTGGTGCAAAGTCTTTTATGAATTATCTCAATAATATATACCATATATTTACGTTCCATAAATATCTTACAAAGAAGGGCTCAAAATAACATTAAAATTCCTTATTATCATATAATAAGGAATTACGTATATAAATGATAAGCTACTGCAAAAGAGATCCAACATCGCTACATATCGATTTAAGAGTAGTTATTTTGGTCTCTCAATATTAGTATAAGTGTGAGATGTATCTATACTATTAACAAAATTGTAACAGAGGAAATCCTATGCATTGGAAATATTTCCTATTTATAGAATTTTTTTCTCTCTGCCTGTATGGTAATTTGACCGGGTATAATGCAAAATCTACTGGATGGATAGTTATGAAGTTTGGTGTGGCAATTTTATATACCCAGAAGTAATATAGAAAAAAAAATACATTTTTTTCCTAATTACGTGCCAACAAATTTATAGTCACGTAAAATAGTCAAAATATAAACGGATTGAAGAAACCTATTGTCAACTAAAATATGTTATTTTTTATTTACGAGTCTTTGTGATATCCTATTAAATGTATATAATGTATTATGTTTTATATGAAATAGATTTTTCGGACAATATCTCAGGGTCAAACCCCATGTATAGTATTCCACTAACGTATTACAACGTGCCGCTATTGTATTTATGTGCTTCTAACAATGTTCAGGAGTGATATTTTGAATTGGGGTTTTGTTAAAATTTTTATTGAGTGTGAACCCTTGATGATAATTCACTCAGCAATTTTATATCACAGCCTGATGAAACTTTATATGTCAGAACCTGTACATTCACAAAATTTATAATTTAAATATTCTACTTTATTTATTATTGGTATTTTGCCCGCGATTTTACATTCGCGAACTTCTTTGATTTTCCAGTTATTAGCGACAATGTCCAATGTCATCTTAATCAGCAAGTGGAAATGTTTTCAGTATTTTTCAAGTTTTTAACCTTATAATAAAATATAGTATACATAACTATTTCGCTTGTATTTTAGGGTTTAAGTAATAAAACAAACATTGTTTTATTTAGATTGATTTTATTTTCATGCGATACTAGCGCAAACAAATAAAAAAAGCATTAATTTTTTTCTCTATTTCTTGACATGGTACGAAAATAGTAGATACCTTATTTTATTTCAATTTAAAATTCCAGGTATTAAGTTGTACAATGCTGAACTTCAATCGATATATTTATTTTTAGTATATTTTTGTGATGCGCCTTCACAAACATTTTGAGCCTACCATAGCTTATTTATATAACCTAAATTCAGATTTTTCTGCCATTACTATACTTGACGATCTCATTCCTTTAATAAATATTTGTAGGTACAGACTTTTCCGCCTTTATAGGTATAGGTGATGTTGACAAATAGTTTTAGACGATACACATAATGTCACACGATACACCTAATAAGAGTAGTAATAATAAGAACAAAAAGAATAATAATAACGATTATTTAATTAAAAATAAAAAAGAATTTAAATGCACAGTCAACTGAAATATTACGTCATTTATTATGACGAGTAGAAATTTGTTGACTGTGCCTAAAACGTGATGAAAAATGTTATTGATTTGTTTAACTGATCGGAACGAGTGCAATATTGTATGTGATGGTTATGTATATATGTAAAAGTATGCATGTACATAAAGAGAGAGAGAGAGGGAGAGAAAGGCATAGATTTGACATAGATTGTTAAAACTGCATCAGTAGAAATATTTCTCAAACATTTTTATGTTCAGAAACAATCTTGTACTGTAAGAGCAAGTACCAGTTAATTTAATTTTTCTTATTTGGCAAGTTTTAGTACAATTCTTATTCAGTTCTTATTTGGAGTCAGTTAATTTTATTGTCAAAAAGTTTTATTTGTTTATAACTCAATAGAAAATTGCAATACTACATGTATTGCAATTTTCTATTGAGTTGAGAGCTTGCAAGGTTGGTTAACATGCTGTTCGTTAAATTAAAATTGGATTGACTTTAAAATATAAGAATGCTGGAAATGATTTACTGATATGTTAGTACTTCAAGTAAGAATATTACATGCGATCAACAGAAACTCGAAATGACAATGTCGTTCTTGTTTCATGATTCAGAATATTATTAATGCCACTGGAATGTACGATCATTGTTCTAAACTAATCGAATTTATTACATGGATTTTTAACTCACGTAATAATCGATGTTTACAATGACTGTTTTCTTAGAAATAGCCTGTATATTTCATAAGAGTTGTTTTTTTTTCTTAAAGCGTTGTAAAAAAATAATGCAACATGCATAACCTTTTACAAGTTATAACAGGTTTAAATTTCGGTACGTTGTTTTAATAGATGGATTTGAATGTGATCGTTATAATATTTAGGGATACTATAATCGAAGCATACATTTTGATCTCCAAGACATTTCATCAAATTTCGACGTTAAGATATGTCATTTAGCAACGTATGTACAGGATTGGTTGGTTGAAAAATTTATCACGTATGTACAGGGTTGGTACTAAAACGTAGTTGATAATAGGGCTAATACACGATGTTTATCATTAAGAGCTACCGATTCGCCCCACAGGTTACTGAAAAATTATCATTTAAAAAAAATTATATGTTGCTGATGATATTGCAGCTGTCTGCATATACCATACCAAGAATCAAATAATTAAACGAGGAAAACTGTTTAAAAAAGAACAAAATAATCACACTTCGATACGCGCTTCGCGTCCGCTTCCGATCAATGGACCTAATCGATACATCGAAACAACACACCATCCCGTATTTTCACCTCTCGCTAGGTAATTTATGCGCATATACATGTACATAGTAACAAGCTTGAATAAAAAATTCATCATAAAGTGACGATTTTAGCAGCAAGGAGTTTTGTCATGTCCACTCAGCACGGCAATCGACGGTGGAAAGAGAGAGCGTGTTTGATGCGGATATATTTATAAATTATTTAACGAGCGGACCACAGACTAACGTTTTGACACTTTATGTCTCTTTCAAGCTAAGCATTATTTTGGTACAAATAGATGCACTCGTATAAATAAAGGCATTGCTGTTCTACTCATCGAATCACCGTTTTATCCTACAAAATCAAGATTATAGTAGCGCAATAGACAAAAAGCGCGATGATATTTAATAGCGTTATTATTTATTGAAAAGTGACAGCGCAGTAAAAATCATTATAAGCATAATCCTTTTGTAACACAGTCGGCACTTACTCTCAGGCAGTGAATTATGTTTGTTACTCTTGATTATTTAGAACTTATTCGTCATTACCTTATTGAATAATATAGTTTAGAACGTTTGTCACTCATTCTGCTTTTAATTGTAGCACTACGCATGAAAATATAATTGCATAGTTCATTGGAAAATTGTGAAGACTCTGTACTTTACTTTTTGTACTTATTTTTCCAAATCCGCGTAGAGATTATTATTTCATACGTGACAGTTTACGCTTACGCTTACGTATTTTACAATTACGCAATAATATGTATAAATTTCGCATAAAATAAAGGTATACGTCAAAATAAAATAAATTTACTGACATTTTGTGTAATAATATTTTACATTTACGTTAATATTAAACATCATGTAAATTATTTTTGATGAATTTAATTAGGTTTAGTATTCTTGAATAAAATTGTACATCATTAGAAACAGGCATTCCTTTTTTTCAGATTTCCCTAGCAAACTAAGAACTTCATAATTTCATAATATTTGTCAGTCAGTCTTATATACGTACGTCAATCGTTTTAATTGTACGACTTTTTATTATTTTGCAGTCTCAGTTATATTTTGCATTAAGTCAATTCAAAGGCAGAATTATTTTCTGAGATAAAATTCTATACATAGATAATTTTAATTTTTTCAGATATCCCCATGCACCATATCATGGTAAGTACTGATGGATGGGTCTTTTCAAGTACATTTAAATATACAAGGCAGTATTTTTAGTTAGATTTATTATATCTCCATATTTTCATCACCCTCTCTTTGATATAATTCGTTTTAAAAATCTAAACAAAACCATAATAACTCACCTTATCAATTATTCTCCATTTAAAAATTATTTTGGTTTAGTTACGTTGAAAAATTTTTAAGATTAAAAATAGGATCATTAAAAATTAACAGATGTCTACATCACTGTCGATATTACAACTGTTAGTGTTCAAACACTGAAACTATCACCAAAGTAAATTTACGCACGTACGAAAAATACGATTTAGATGATGAGGACATTTAAACTGAAGTTGTCTATTACGTCAATTTTTCTATTACATCGGTTTGTTGAGGGCGAGAGAACTTCTGTAACCAGCATTCGGAATTTTTACGCAATTATATAGTAGGTATTTGATGTCTCGATAAATGGAATTCCTGGTATATCTTTCACATACCTTATATATAGTCAATAAATATTTTGATCACATTTGGAAAATATGAGTAACATAAAAGAGCAAGTTTTTTTTTAATTCGTACGGTTTTCTTTAACATTACTCGAAATATATTTTAAATAATATAATAGAATTTTGTACCCACATTACATTCCTTAAATTAAAACTGCGAGTCTCACCCACAAAAGCTACGGATTAGTGTAACGTCTTCAATGTTTCGTGTGAGTTAATAATTTATAATAATCATTAGTTACTTGGTAGTATGTTTTTCCTTCTTGCTATTTTGATTAAAAAAATATTTAAATTTACAATTTTTGCATTACGGCGTACACAAAACTAAATACAAACTAAAGCGCGAAAATCGTTGGCGGCCTCTCAATTGACCATATTTTCATTTAAATGAAAATTCAGTGAATTATATGGATAAACTTTATGATATTTTCATCTGTCCTATTGTTAGGCTTCAACCTATTCTGCCGTCGGTCTGATGAGCCGGCATTTTTTTAAGAGTTACGTAAACGCAAAATAATGACTCAGATCCAAAACATCGTCATCTAGTCGTTGTTCAAGAAATTTCACTTCAAAAATGCTTATTTATTGTTTTAAAAAATAAATACCTATTGTAACTTTCTATAATGTATGTATGGAGTCTCCGTAGCGAGACTCATACACGCATCTGTTCGGCTTATGACCAATATAAATATTAGAATTATTTCACTTCAGAAACTTAAACCTATGTACATCTTCAAGCTATTTTTGATCGTGTCCAAAAGAGCTTATTAACCCCACACATTTATATGATCGTCGAGAAATATGTCACAATTTATGCGATGTGAACCGAAATTATTTTGTGTCAAGTTTAGGGTATGGGAAAATCGATATTAAAAAAGGTTATCTATCCCATGGTGTAGGTACTTTAAATTACCATCAGAATAACCGAGTAATATATGCGGGTCACACTTATACCCAACTAGAAAAAAAGTGATGAAATATATGTTTACACAGGTTCCCTAACCCCATCCGTTTTCTTGTAAGGGTTTTAATTATCATATGTCCTTATACTGTGGTTAAGTTATGGCTCCTGTGGTTAAGTTATTTAACAGCTCAGATTATAGAGTTTCTGTACGTTATCATTTCCATAAGTCGGCTACTCGTGTTACGAAATAGTGCAACCATATTTATGAATAACATGAGATTGATTCATTTAGTATTAAATCTTGACTGGGTCACATTTTTATTGGTGCAAATCATATATTGCCCTACCTTAAAGAAATTTTGTTTGGCTGCATTTTCGACAGACCGCTCGTTTCTGTTCTGCAAATGTACAACTAAAATTTAATTTGATCTCGTGGTTCGATGCTTGATTTCTATTTCAACATCTAGTGGAATAAAAATTTTGAAAGGCAGGAAAAAGTATCGTATTCGTTTTAGAATTTCAGTCGGGTTGTTGTCTATCATTTTCTTAAACATAGGTTACCTTAGTTACTTATATTTTAATAGACGTGTATAATCTTCGGTAATATCCTTAAACCTAAAATGTCACAGATTTTAATGATGTGTATCTAAATTATTTTTATAAAAGTGAAATTTGTGTACTTGAAGTACTTATATTAGTATTTTTAAAATGTAACGTTTGCGTAATTTTCAAACTTTTTAGACTTTTGTAATAAAATTACGAAAAGGGATTTTTTTATATTGAGATATCGTCGTCCTTCCATTTGTCTATCGCGATGTTTTTTAAAAAAACTGTACTGGCTATACACTTGAAATTGGTATAAATGTCAAAACTTAAACTTAAACACAAAAATAAAATTTGACCAAACAATTTTCGGAAGTACGAAATAGTAGGAAATATTCCTTCTTCGATTATTGAAGACTTCCCAAGTTGAACAGAAAAAATATTGAAATTTTTACAAAATAGTCGGAAGCTTACGTAAATAAGTTTAAATACTTATTGTTTTGAACCATGTAGAAAATATTAAATAATATACCTGACGTGTATAGTTTTAGTGACATACAGTGTACAATAATCTTGATAATTTTTAATATTTTGACTGTAGAGAGCTTTTTACTCAGAGCTTTTGACTATTGAGAGCTTTTTATTGATACCGTGTACAAGATATTTTCAAAACAAAATATCTTTTATTATAAAATAATCTTTGAATTTCTTGTGTTTTTCAGATTCGCAAATATTATTTTCAAAATTAAATACAAAATATTAATTTTAAACTTTAATTAAAATTGTTTACACAATACAGAGACAAGAAATGCCAAGACAGAAATGTCAAGAGAGAGAGGATTTTGTTTGTGACAAGTGTATCGTTTTTGCTTCTAAAGTTTTGAATATACAAATCGATTTATGAACCGACCTTCGTTTTACCTAAAAGAAGCTACGTGAATATTATACAGTCGATACACATTATGCTACCTAAAAACTGATGAAGATAAAATATACAGGTGAATTTAGGGATACAGGTAGCATTTTAATCAATATGTTAAGTGTGAAAAAGTGACAGGTGATAATTCATTTTTTTTCCAGGAAATAAAATCGAATACCGTTGATTGAAATTAAGTGCAAGTTTTAGTTACAATGTGCATTACGTGCAACTCCCACCCATTAATTTACGAAAGCGGTCGAAGCTGGACGCCATGATTCGCATTTCCCTTAGATTTTCCGCCAAAATGTAGTACATTGAATGTGTCATTAGTATTAAGATAATAATTAATTAGTACCATTTAGCCGTTCAGAATCTACCTGCGGTACTCTAATGTAATGTGTTGAGAAAACTTAGTAAACAAAATTGGTAAAATGTTACTGGCCTGCAAATGAAAGAATAGATCATCAAGACCAAATTATCTCAATGATGAAAAATAAAAGAAATAAGTAATACAGATATTTGGTTAATTAGGAAAATTGTATAAGGAAACACATTTCGAAGAATGTAAAAACAGAACAAAATCAGACACCTTTTCAAGGAACTCAGAACTTGCACGAATTTTTTTTAATTAAAATAAATCAATTAATAAGTGATCATACAACTATTATGTGAAGCGGTTGACAGGTCGATGGGGATTCGTATAAATGTTGCCACCGTTGCCGAAACAAGGCGCTTTCTAAAATCACCATTTATTAAAGGCAAGAGATTAAGCGTTGCCCTCTTTATTATTAAATAGAGTTTACGTATTTTTTAATTAATATATATATAACATTTGAAGTGCAAGAACAGACTGCGTTGACAAAGAGAAGAATGAAATTAAATGTAAAAGTTTTCAAACTAAGAAATAATAAGAATGAAATGGGTGATGAGAAATTCTGGAGAAGCGGGCACGAAAAACAGCCACAGAGATGAATTATATTACGACGCTCTTTTTAAAGTGAATCGATTCAAAATAAATAAATCGATCGATAATTCGATCAATTCTATGTCATTAATAAAATGATTCGTAATGTGAATAATGTTAATGAATACTCCAGTATGTTATGTCCAGCGAGTTTCGTTCCTACTTTTACTATAATGATTCAACTATTTTAAATATAGAATGTCGACTTCATATTTCTAAAAATATAGTAAAATGAAAATGTAATATAATTTCATATTTAACGGAGAATCCGAATAGAAACAAGCCGCATCAAACAAGGGAGTCTAAGTGGAAAGGGGAGTGAAAGTAGCGTCCTACACGCATACACTTAAAAATTACTTGTTCATATTTTAATCATATTTCGATCGTCCTACACCAAATCCATTATGAAAACATAATAACGAAAAAGTAAGTTAAAATTATAGCAGGTAAAATAGTTCATGAAAACTCGTCAAATAACGAAATTTTATTTTATTGGGCTGAATAAGCGAATCCTACTTTAGTAACCTAAAAGAATACTGCTTATCTAATGAATATTCCAGTTGAACATTATAAAGATAATTTGCCACGAAAATTAATAATTCCAGAATTATATAAAACATTTACCAAATATTATATAATTCCCGAAAAAAAAAACTAGAAACTATTGTAATAATA
The DNA here is from genome assembly GCA_039881145.1 of Druceiella hillmani. Classification (NCBI taxonomy): domain Eukaryota; kingdom Metazoa; phylum Arthropoda; class Insecta; order Lepidoptera; family Hepialidae; genus Druceiella; species Druceiella hillmani. Next base: position 33,778,887 of record JAYKKI010000018.1, on the reverse strand, counting down.
GAAAACGCATAATGGATTTACATTTATATTTCTGAGTGTTAGAGCAAGAGGTTATTTCGTACTTATGAATGAGTCGAAACTTTTAATGTGAATATGCAAACATTATAAGAATCATATTTAAATGTGTACTAAAAATATTAAAAAGTTTTGTTATTCAGTGTTTGTTTTCCAGTAAACAACTATTTCATTGCCGTAAGGCGGTATGATTTTGGATACCTATAAGAAATAATACATTTCTATATATTTCTCGTAATATATTACTTATAAAATTCAATTTTAAAATTCATTTTAAAATTCATTTCAAAAGTTATTAACTTAATTATCACATGTATTCATGTCGAATGAGTAAGATGCTTTGTGAGCTTTGCTCTCATTTCGATTGTTTACCCCTTAGTTTCATTGCTTTCTTGTTGGAAAATTAATATAATTTATTTTCGAAATAATATTTCTATTCGCGGCAGAACAGACGCGGTTCTAAGTGGAAATACATGGCCAAATTTATTTTATTACATCATTTCTTAATAAAATTCCTTAGTTTTCTGTTTAATTGATTCAACATCCTTTGATTCCGAAATTATAGATTTCTATTCAGTTATGAGGAATATGTGCTCGGATGACTAAATATGAGAAATATATATCCACGCTCCTTTAAACATCAACTACGATATGCAACACTCAAAGAATATTTGTCTCAGATCTCTTACTTACGATTGATAAGATATATTTGATTTATAATTATATTTTTTAATTATTCATATACAGTAAAAGAAATGATAAATTACTCAAATAATACGACACGTGACACAGAATAACACATCCTTGTTGAGATTATTAAGCGTTATCAATAAATTTTATAGACACAAAATGCTTAAACAAGTGCATTACACGGAAATGTTGGATTTAAGTTAGGTCAAAAACTAATGGCAAGAAATTATGATATTATAGAAATTAATTATTATACATATATATATATATATATATATATATATATATATATATATATATATATATATATATATATTCATTGATCTATTTATCATTTAATTTTTCAATTGTTACTTCAGTTTTTGTTCAACAGGTGAATGAATTTGAGAAACGTCTATTTTTCCATTGGAATTCAAATAACTTTTAAAATTCTATCAGAAACCAGTAGCCCCTGCTTCCTAAAATAGGAAAAGAGATCCATCACGGTAAAATTAATACCATTATAGATCATGTGAAATTATTAATTTCTAGTGACATAATTCTTATTCACATGACAATTATTAAATATCGTGATGGGTAAATTTCCCAGGTCTACAGAATAACTTCGCCATTTATTTACAATATAGATCAGCTTGATTGCAGATCCATATTCTGAATAAGCTTGATTTACAAAAAAGAAACATTAGTTATGGAACTATAGGTGAAACTACCTATTTATGTTTTAGCATAAACAGGTTTCAGAGTTTCAAAAGTGTATGTGCCTCGACACTATGTTATGCAGGATGCACACAATATTTGACCGAAAATTTAAAAAATGTAATATAAGATTGAACAATCAAAAAATAAAATAAATTAGCGAAATGTTTTTCCAGACCTGAAAAGTATGAAAACCTGATAGATTAAAAGTAGAAGGATCCAGGAGAAAATCAGTGATTTGAAAGAATTTGAAGAAAAATGTATGAAATTAGAAGCAACAAACTGACTAATCTATGTTTAGTCACCACCCACTATTTCAGAGCAGAAAAAATTACCAACTGGACTCTAAATTTACATACAAATAATGTTAATCGCAAAACTCTGATATTTCTGAAAAGATTATTTAGTTAAACCTAACCAGTAAATTATTATGAATTATAAAAAAGTATGGTTGTGTTTACGGGAAATCAGACTCATTTTGAGACCTTCTTTATAATACACAGTTATATATGAGTCGGCTGTTTGTAAACTGATTGGCAACTAGTTTATATCAAATAACTGAAAGATTAAAGGAATCACCAAAAAAAAAAATATTTGTTTGTACACTGGTTATAAAAGAACGAACGAAATAAATATATTAACTCGATAAGTTCGTGAAAATAAGCGAATAGTAAAGCGGCACATCTAAGAAACATGGTTGTGATTTGTCGCCATTTATGTAACACGTATGTGACATATAGGCGTGTTACATATTGGCGATAATATGTGTGCTATGAGTTACGTGTTTTCGCCAAGAAATATCTCATGAAAATCCATTTAAACGTCAATGTATGCTGCAGTAAATGGTTTTTCATTATTCGTTATAAATATTTTATACAGTTTATAAAGTGTCTTATAAAAAGTCCCAAAAGCAGACATCTGTCTACCAAATAACATTATTTAGTCTCCCTTTTGTAAATATATAATACTACTCACAGTTTGTCAAGTAACTTTGAAGGAGCTATTTGAAATAACTCCCACTGCAGACGTAATATCTATGACATTTTCAGTTGTCCGCCCTATGACAACGGTGTCTCGCTTAGACAAACTTACTTTTCACAGCCAGACACTGTGAAAAGTAAATTCGTCTCTGCGAGGATGTAGATAGAAGTTTGTCTGACATTTTGGTTTCACACGAACATTTACATTGAAATAGATGTTGAATAAGTGTTTTACAGTGAAGTTATAACGGTATGCAATTTACTGCTTGTTATTTTTATATGGCAAAGTTACATAGAAGGAACTTAATAAATCATTTTCAAGTGTGACAATGTTTTCGAAAATTTGCGAAATATACAATTTATACAATTTATATAGGTATAATAGCAGGATGCGCCATAATTTTGTTTATTATATTTCTGCACGTCTATAAATATATATCCTTTAGAAATTACGGTAAATTGTCTCCTAAAAATTTCACTTAATTCTCTTCGTTCAGCCGATACTCGAAGGGAGTGAATTAGCTGCCTGTTTAGTACCCCAAACCAAAGATTGACACCATATTCTTAGATATTAAGTCCATGATATTAAATTTGAAAAAAATATCATTTTCCCTTGGGCTTCTGAACATTTTCCGATAAAATCGTACTCTTCTGTCATTAGGTTTTAATTATAGAACTTTAGTAAGGTAGTGGGACTAACGTTCCTCGCTTTGAAGCAGATTAAGATCAAACGAAAGCTATATCAAATTTTGGGACTCCCGTTCGGCGCTCCATTACTTAGAATTGCCAATGGACCTCTTTCACTTGGAACTCTTAAGATCAATAATTCATTGATTTTACTATAATCTTTAATTTACGTAATAATACTAATCCAGTGAGCTATTCATTTCAAAGTTCGGAGAAAAACAGAAAAAATATTAAAGAAAGTAAACCATGAAACAAACATAGCGTAACCGTAAGCAGGCAAGTAAACTACTTCGTCTAATTTGGCTGGGACAAGTAGTGGTAATTTGAAAAGAAGTAATGATTACTTTATGTCAGTTACTCTTTATGATGCTAAAAATTTTAATATGTTCTTTCTTAACTTTTGCTCCATAAATTACTCAGAAAATTATATTTTTTCACTTGTAAAACTCTGAGTCCATTTTCAGGGTTACTACGTGAAGTTAGCAATGCCAAATTTCTCAATAAAAAAGATAATGAAATAAGAAAGTTTACTAAGTAGATTCTGTAAAAAAGCTATATGCCCTTTTTCAATTGATGTGAAATATTTAGTTATAAATCTGGTGCCAAGAATATTTGGGTTTCATTCCAAATATACCATTTAATGGAATAATAAATAAAAAATAATCAACATTCAAATAGTAAAATTATTCATCTCCCAAAAAAAATATTCAATTCAATCCATGAAACTTCAATCTATTATTTTGGGTGAAGAGACACAAAAAATATATAATTCAAAACCTATCAAAAATCCATGAAGCTTTATAGGGATTTTTCACTTGACACTATTTTTTGGGATACTGTATAATATGTGTAATTTATATCCGCTTGATATAATATCCGTAGAAGTAAATAAGCTGTTATACGTTGTCCTTTAAACTTGCAACTACATATTGGTTGCAGTATATGTTAAGAGTAATATTTGAAATGTTGTACTCACTTTTGCTGACAATATCGATCTAGAAGCAGACATGTATTTAAGTATGTCGCTCCCTAAACATGCGTTTGTAGGATATCGATTTGTAACCTAACGTTTATACAAGTATAGTTGTCTAATGATTTAAAAAACGATAAGCATGTTGTTGGTAATTGGTTTTAATTTATTATTATAACTTTATTTTACTACTGAAGAAGTAACCGGGGCCATATATAAATTTATTCATATTTCATTGAAGATTTCAAACACTTTAATTGACAAATACGTTTTTAATTGACAAATACGAACACCGAACATGTCATCCAACTGACGGGGAACTTATGTTGCCCTCTTATTTATTTATACAACACTCTCCCGCGTTTTCAGAAGAAAAACAGGAGTAGAACCTCTAAATAACAAAATAATAAAAAAAAAAAGAAAAAAAATATGTATATATATATATATATATATATATATATATATATATATATATGTATCTAGACACAGATATTATATATGTTATTAAATGATACCTTATAGTAATTATCTCTTATTCTAAATTTTGGCCACATTCAATAAATTAGCTGACATGTCGTTTCCACTGAAATCCATCCATTTTCACCATGTAGGTTACACCTGGTACTAAATTCTTAATAACTTTACCCAATAACCAATTCTTTTTACTTTTCCTTTAGTCTTTTACCAACACTTTTCTCCGACTGAAACACTTTTATAATGCTCTATGCTACTATTTGTCGTTAATTTCACTTATTCAAAATTTTCCATATCATTTACTGGATTTGGTCTCAGTAATGGGAAATGAAATCTCAACTCCCTTTCTAGCATTAATGTGGCTGGACTATAGCCTGTGATTTAATGAGCGGTACGTCTTTAATAAAATAGGAATAAATTAAAAGCGCACTTTCTACTATTTTTATCACATATGACTTGAACACTGCTTTTTAACAAAACGTTCAGCTAGTCCGTTTGTTGCTCGGAAGTATGGCGGGATGAACGTCTATTTAATTCCTAATATTTTGTTGAATATATTTGGCGTTAATTTTGTAGAAATTCATTATTCACAATTAAATGAAACTACGTAATGTAGTATTACTTCTACTTTATTTAAATTCTTTACCACAATATAGGCTTCGTGGTATGACAACATTTTTGCCGGGCAATTAGCAAAGATCTTTGCTGAGTGCACACCTGAAGATATTGTAATATAAGTAGAAATATTACTAAATCACGAAGTTTCATTTATTTGTCCTACTATTTTACAAAAACTCTTAAATTCCTCAGTAGTCCATGTGGGTGCATTATAAGTGACTAAATGTAAAGGATACCCATAACAAAAACCAAACTTATTTATACTTCAATTGTTTTTTGTGCTCTTATATTACTCATAACAAATGCTTCGGGCTATTTGGAATAAGCATCCACTATTACTAAAAACATTTTTGAGTATAAAGGACCCAAAAAAATCTGGATATAATATGTGCCAAACTGTTGTCGGTTGAAAACGCACTGTTAATTTAGTTATTTTTGGATTTTTATGATTTTACCAACAGTTAACACAAACATTTGTTATGTTTTCAATTTCGCTACCTATGCCCGGTCCCCAAAAATACGATCTTGATATTTCGTTCATGCGTATTATGACTTGCATGTAACTCACACATTATATTGTCTCTAATATTCACTTGTATTATAACTCTATACCTTCATAATGCACCTTCTTTTTCTACACTGATTTCAATAAATATGGTTCATAATTTTCATGTAAATCATTTTTTACTGGCCAGCCATCTCTACAATATCTAAAAATATTACATAATTTATCATTTTCCTTTCACTTTGAATATTTTGCCAATCTAATGTTTCAAAGTCTGATTTAATTATATATTTAATAGTGTTACATTCAAAGCTTTTATCTAACATTTCAATGTGCCTTGACATGTTTTGGTAATTAATGGCTACACGTGACAAGTAGTCTGCTGGGTTATTTTTGAATTTTAAATGATGAATTTTATAATTAAACCCACTTAGAAAAATTTAACAACCTGGCTGCCATTTGTGGTAAACAATATTTTGAACCTAATAATTTTTGTCAATGCCTCGTTATCGGTTTTTAAATAGATTTATTACCATATAAAAACTCATAAAATTTACTTACTCCAGAAACGATTGCATACGCCTCTTTTTTCAAGAGAGGATATATTATTTGGATATAATTAAATTTTTTGCTTGCAAATGCGACTGGTTTTATGATATTATTAATGTCTTTTACAGATAATAAAGCAGCTACCCCAGTGCCTGCTGAACCATAAGTTAATATAAATCTAGAGTTTTGATCAAAACGGGTTGTATTTGTAAGAACTTCTTTTATTTCTTGGAATTATTAGTCGCATGCCTCTGTCCAGTTAAATTTCTCTTTCTTTAAACAATCACATTATAACGTTAATGTCATTGCCATGTTCTTTAAAAATCGATTATAACAACAAATTTATCCAAGAAATTATTTAAACATTTTCACATCTTCTGGCTGCGGTAACGAGAACAAAGGTTCAATTTTATTTTTTATAATTTTGACACCCATTTTTTTTATCTAAAATCAAAAATACGCAGTTTTTCTTAAAAAATTTACATTTTTTTCAATTTTAATTTGAATACTGACTCTTTGAGTCTTTGCAATAACTCTTTTTAATTTCGCATTTGTCTATAATACAATTTTTCCATGTATATATACGTCATCGATGTACACTATTATGTACCTAATCCTTTAATTTATCTGTAATTAGTCTTTGAAATGAACCAGAACCAGTATTGACACCAAAAGGTAAGTATAAATATTTATACATATTTTCTTAAATTTTACTACTATTGTGACTAGTTGCTCAAATTCTTTGACTTGTAAATATGTCTCCTGCAAGTTCAATTAATAAAAATAAATGTTGGCCTGCACTTTATTCAATATATGATTAATTTTAGGTAATTGGCACTAATCAATATGCAAATACTTATTTATTGTGATTCATAAATGAACACACAAACCGACTGTTCCACCTGGCTTTACCAGTGGAGTACGTCACTCTGAGTATATTTATTTAGTAAAATAAAAAATATTTATTCATATTTTGACAGAATCGCAATGGATTTTGTGACGAGTGACTGGTTAGGCCAGTCACTCCAGCTCTCGTGATAATTAGAATGGTATCTAATTTTTATGATTATCCATAAGCGCGAATTATTTTTAGTGTTTTTAATTTTTTTTTTCAGCAAAATGAGAAAGTAAGTTTTGGATAATGTAATGTCTGTAATAATGTTAACTAAATTTTCATTATTAATTTATTAAAATAATCTAAGTGATAATTAAATAGTTCGCAGAAAAGATCTTGTAAAAATCATTTGACGCATATACTTTAAATTAGGTATAATAATCCAACATAAGTATAGGTAAATAGTAACTAGAAACTCAGAAATATTTATATGAAAACGATTTTTTTAGCTTTGTCTTTTGTGAATATTAATTTAGGATTTACATTGAAAGAGAAAATATTCCTGGAGCAAATATTTTATTTTTTCAGAATTTTATGTAACATAGTTTTAAAATCTGTGTAGAGATGTCAACAAATAATTGATGACAATAACACGAGTTTGAAAATAGTGTAGATAGGTTGTGAATATGACGGCCCGCACGGATTGCTTAATATAAACGCTCAAACGAATACAGTTGATGCACGCGCTGCAAATCGGAACTATAGTAATATACCTACATATTGGCATACATTTGTAAACACGCAAATGCTTATACTGCAGCAAAAGTGTCGGTCGAAATCTTACACATTTTTAGGGGCTAGCTCTTATTCGACAAGTGTGTAACGTGCGATAAGAAATTTTATTTCAATATTTTAATAAAAATACTAAAATCTTCTACACCTTTTTCATTTGTTTTAAGTTTTACAGTATTTAGCATTAAAAATATCTTTATTTTCTTATCTGCTTATAGTCAATAAGTAGAGCATGTAGTTTGTAATGTCAATTTTTTAAACTGATTTAGGCAAAATTTATAACTTTTCTGTAACGTGACCAAAATCCAATGCGCTCTAAGAGCACCATCTATTTGAATACAAATGAAATAAAAAGTATTCAGATGAGTTGGGTCTATAATACTCTATCCCAACTCGACCGGCCGCACAAATGAGAGCACCCGCAATTGATAACTATCTGCGCTTGTTGAGAATTTCTGTTATGCAATATTTTCAATTATCGGTATCGTCTTGAATTATAATCTTTGTATTTTTACTATAGGATTCAAATGAAAATTTATGTCTACGAAGTATCGAAGACGATTTTTACGTATACGTATAAATCAATTTCAATTTTTACGTATAAATCAATTTTTACGTATACAAATTGTGCGATTATTATTATATATCCAGTATTCATAAATGTAAATGCACATATACGAGTAAATACGGTCTGTAAAGTGACGGTTATATACCTACTGAATGCGTGGCTAACACGACAACCCATTACATATTATTTATGACCACATGCTGTTCGTGAAGTTTGCTTTAGTAGCGCAAATGGTTTTGTTAACTCGGAAATATTTGCGAAAAATATCAGGAAAAATGGAAGTAATATTTTAATATTGGCAGTTGAAGTTAAGCAAGGTAGTTGCCCCATTGTTAACTATTTCGGTTCATGTTTTATGAATGTGCGTTTTCTTTTGCTTTGGGTATTTTTCAATTAGATTAATTTATTGTCGATGCAATGTATACCATAGAGACGTTATTGTAAACATTTCTGGAGACGTTTATTAGAATAAATTATCCATAATTGCCAAATATTTTTCTTGTGAAGAGATCGTTTACTGTAACAACAGTGAGAAGTACAGGAGGTCCATTTTTTCATTGGGCTGCATTCTTCCAACCTAAAAATTGATTTAAGGAAATATCAAATGACTACTAAAAACAATTTTCCGTTATATATATATCGAAGAGATTAAGGTCTGACTACGCAATTAATTTGTATGTCCAATTTGATAACAAATATTATATTGTAAGGCACGGTTAGATCAGATTTAAGGATTTCTAACTAAATAATTTTATTTGGAAGTGTGACAGTGCATACCAGCCTATACGGAGTTAAATGCTTATTCAAAAAATTTAAAATACGTAGCATGAAATTCTAATATAACTGACGTACTTGGCTGCAACTCTCATGTCGAAAGGATGGAGATTTAATTATCTAAATTAATTTGAAACTTTTTATTCAAACAGGAAAATAAAACCCTTACGCCGATATTCTTAAAAACTGTTTCAAGCAGGAAATTTGGCTTAATAAACGAAATATTTTGCAATTTACCATTTAAAATATTTATATTGTAATTTTATAGGGAGTAAATTATTTTATAAAAATTACTTTTTTAGTTCAGGCTAGAAGATTATATTAATTTTCATAGTTCTCGCGATATTAACTGTGATTTCACGGCAGTCAAATATATATTGGGCAACATATTTGCATGATGAAATATTAAATTTCAGTATTTCTTAATAACTTAATAGAATATTATAGGTGCTTAAACGCGTATCCTCGTACTTCAAGTTCCATATGTAGTTTAAATGTTTTTTTTTGGTTATATTTTTCCATCTCCTTGTTTCCGTTTACATTAAGCATGGACTCATGTAGATAAGGTGTCGCTTTATTCTTATAAATTCATGAAGCATTAAATAAAGAATCTCGTTGATCTGTACAAAAATGTATCACGTAATATATTTTACAAAATATTTTACTGCGATTTAATGTCGTATTATTTTTCTTGATATATAGATTTTAACTAACGTGCAACGAAGAAATCGATTATTGTACGTGAGTCGGCGGCAGAGAACTACTGATATTTATCGAAATAAATCGATGATTTACTCGTACTTATGTCGAATTAACGCATATGTCTAAACATGTACGCCACTGAATAAACGTCTTCCGTTTTATTCATAGCGTGGTCAGTCGTATATTCTATTCTTTTCTTAATTAGCACTTTTGCACTTGTAACATTCGAATCAGCGATAGTCGGCTAGAGTCCCTCCGATTTTTGTAGGACCAGCTTTTCTAGAACGTGTGCATTACATACAATATAATCTATTTCCTCAGATTATTATCGATCGTCAATGAGACGCGTAAAAGTTATTTGCACATTAGAAATCGTTTATATATAATTAATCCGACTTTTAAATTGGAAAGTTAACTCTGAGAAAAAATTAATTGTTTAATTGTCAATTTACAGCGTATTTTAATAGAAGAGAAAGAAGTAAATCCAATCACTCTATAATCAATTAATTACTTTTTAATAAAAAATTAAATACTTCTTTCAATCTTTTCCTATTTGCGCATGAAAATTATTTTTGGTTTAAATTTTCAAAACAATATAAATAATTGAATTGCCTTAATTTCTATTCTGGCCGTTTTATTTTTAAAAATTACACAAATAAACTTAAGATGTGTACAGAAGACTTAATGTGCGAAATTAAGAAAAATATAAAAATCAATTAAAAAGAAAAAAGTTTTTTAGTGACAATTGGAGATATATTGAAGCCTACTAAAATAAAAAAACAGGGGTAAATTTTGTTTGGTTCATAATTAATTTTTAGGAATTCCCGCAAAAAATTACCAATTACATTGACATACAACTATCACATTATAATAGTACATAGCTTCCTGGTTCCCATAGGGTATATGATCAGCTCTGTATTGTATTATGTTCATTTATGAATAACGTAAAACTTATGGAATTATTAGCCTTTAAACAGACGTCCGCATATTGTATCATCACGAAGCCTTTATTTTGACAGCTCATTTTGACTTTAAAATGGCCTTATTTTACTTTTCGTAAATTATCTAAGAGAGTGAATGGTGCGACTGACTTTTTTGGTTATTTGAATATGCTTTTCAACAATTTAGCAAATTTAGCCGTATTGTTGTTAAAAAGTTAAGATGATTACTTTTTGTGACAACCTTATAAAAATTATGTCAAATGTTAAATTATATTTAAACATCCCTACATACTTCATCAGATAAAAATATTTATTACACAAGAATTAAGAAATATCCAGGATTCATTTAGGATACTGAATATTAATTGCGTAAAATGGTTTCGACTGTATGTAAAGCAATAAGAATATAATTAATCAATGAATTTAGTATAAGATTAAAAATTCGATTACGAATAAACCTCAATTGTAACGCAACCAAAACAATATTAAATACAGAACAGAGACAAACAATAAAACTACACCTTCTGTCGAAATCAATGAAGCAGATTCTCTCTTTTCGTTATACTTGTAAAATTATGTGATGCCATTCTTTTTTTTTCAAACCAATGATAATAGTGTTAAAAAGTGGTACGCTAACGAACAATAAAGATACATATAATGCGAGTGCTACACAACATGATGATTTTTAAAATGACAACCATGACCATCGTGCGTTAGCAAACCCATACATTGAGTAAAGTAAATGATAAAACATAAGGCTGAATATGTATATGTGTTGCATAATTTTTGAGAAACTGATTTACTTCAATAAAACAGTAGACAAAATCAGTGTTCTGGAACTTTTTGTGACGAATGCTTCCAAAACTATTGCGGAAACAATAATAATATGCACGGAGGAATTATGGGCTATAAAAAGGTCTAAAGAAAAGTCCCGAACAGAATTTATTTATATTTTACAGAAACAACATGGTAACTGTTTCCAAGTTAAAAAACCGCATAGCGCAAAAGTGACCATGTTTGGGTCAATTGATTAATCTTTATTAAAATACATATCACAGTTATTTTAAGTGCTTTCGATAAATGGAAATTGATTGCTCGTAACTTATAAACTATTTTAGAAGATTAGGAGACGTAAAAAGGTATTTGGAAGTAAATAAAAGATGATATTCTTTGGAGGTGGGGAAGAGAGACGGAATATTTACAGGGGCATCATCTCATATTACATTATTATATTTTTAATTAAAATTAAGCATGGGTCTACTGCGTTAGTCAAAGAAAAAATAAGTATCAAAAGAATTTAATAAAATGACTCGTACGAAATATTTATGTGTATTGAATTGAGAAATATTTCAGACTCTACCGTTTTCTACTATTTATTGTATCCATGCAAAGTCAGGGCGAGTCGTTAATGTTTTCCAAATTTTATAAACACATTTACCTTTTTTGTTTTCAGATAAATGACTCATATTTGAAAATGTGTGTCGATTTTTTTGATATTCCCACGAGTGGATAATTAATTGTCGCAGGTAAAGAAAGCCTAAACTGTCACTTTTAATAAAAAGTGTGGTATAAATTACGATTTCTCTTCCATATTAATATCTAGTTAAATGTATTTTGGATTTGAATTTTTATAAAGAGATACCCAATAATTTACAAATTTTTACAAAATAATATAAAGGTACAATGAATCATTCAGCTGGTTCCGTGGGAAGTATTTTCTGCTAAAGAATTAACAATTCAGATGTTTATAATGTGGAACCTAATGTAAGCGTGAAGATCATATTGGAATCCGCACTCCATTTAGACATCTTTAACCTTGTTTTTGCAGTAATAGAAATTGATTACATTAATTTCATTATGTGAAATTGAACTGAATAGAATTACACTACAAATATATTGTTTATAGCCAATATTTCATGTTGCTTTAATATTGTTATAGAGAGCTAGATACTATTGTGTTTTATCAATTATGACATAATTTTCGAATTAGAAAAAGTTAAAGGTGTAACTTATATTTTATTTTTCTACAGTAAACCATGAATTAATTTATTCCTTATCAAACAAATGTCTCAAACATTCGAACTGTTATAGTATCCAAATGACCATTCACACCAATTTTTTAATGTGTTATACTTAACAGAATTTTGCAGTCATTACAATATTTCTAATCTAGAAACATATTTATTTTTTATGCATATTTATTAAAAAATGTTTGTTTATTAAAAAAAAACAATTAGCTGTTGTTTATTCTTTGATAATGACAATTTCGGAGAAATATCCCCTTAATCCATCAGAAATTAAAAAGATTTTTGTGGTTTCGTACTTCACAAGAAAAACAGTACCCTAATAACTCACGTGTTCGTTAGATTGTCCTTGGTCTCAGTTTCCAGAAACCTTATATTTTAGTTACAAATAAATACTATTTATATACAGCGTTAAAGAATATTTAGCCACATACATGTTAACAGCTAACATTCAAAAATATTTGTGCTTACAAAAAAGACACACTAACACGGACGGACAAACAGACACACAGACAGACACATAAAGACAACACCAAATTATTTTTTCTAAAATTTCTAAAATAAAAATAATTAAAAGTCGGTCAAATGCAATTTACACTTGAACAATTAGTGTCTCGTGTCACCAACGCCCAGTTACATATAAATAATGATGCATTCCGACTTTGTACTTAAAAGGCATCCACCTGGCCCTACTACTTGCCGACTGCACCGATGCGATATTACATCGTGTACTGGTATGCGCGGAACTGAGTGGGGCGCGTTTCGATGGAGCCAAATTAAATATTCAAAAAACATATAAAGGCAGAAGTGGTTAGTTACGCTGTGAGAAATATTTTTTGTCTTTAAAAACTTTTTCCCTAAAACCAACGGTCCAGAAAGCACGAGGAAATAAACAATTACGTTGCTTGTAAGTAACGTAGCTTGTAAGTTACGTTGCTTGTAAGTAAGTGTAGTCGCACTGGAATATTTAAATCCTGATAATTTTCGTTCAATCCATACTTAATTTTTAGTGTTCAAGATTTTTTTCACAAATTTCTGAGCGATTCTTCTTATGAAAAGGGGGAGACACCAAGTTTTAAGTTTTTTCCGAAAAAATTTAAAAAAGTTGATGAAGAAATATATGATATATATTGCTGAATTCATTGTTTAAAGAGCTTTTATTTAACGATACACGGCAAACTTGTAAGAAGTCAATGTCTAAACTCAAAAATCATTATTTTTTCTTCACATCTTTAATTATATCACTATATTCCAACTCTGTGTTAAATTTTTACATCGAATCGTTTTGACGAAAATCGACCATGATAGATAAGGGACAGACAGACACCGAAGTGATTCCATTATAAGTTGTCCGTTTTGGAAATTTTACCATGGAATTCTAATAATAGCTATACTGGAATGTTATTTAAAGTTTATTGAAAAACTGTAGCATTGATTCTAAATCCCGTACTTTTTGAGAAATTCATGATAATTTACATCTCTGAAAGGTGTGCGGAACAATATGGAAATATTATGCGGAGAAAAACGAGACATGGAAGTATTATGTATACGTCAATTTTCATGTTTGCCTAAATATATGTAGAACCTTCGACCTTACACCGAGTGAGCAAAAGTTATTCTCGCAATTAAAAGTTTTTTAGTTACATAATCCTATTCCTAACTTTTTATTTTCTTTTTGATGTGAAACATCTAATGGCGTGTTTATATGGGAGTTAAATCATTCTGATGGCACGTCGTGACGTGATTTGGCGGAATATACTAATGAACCAAAATTTTACCAAATTTTATTTTTAATCTATAATATTTCACTGAAGATAACATTTGTAGTTTTCTTTCACTGAAGCTAATTGAGTTTACTCTCAAGCATGACATCTAAAATTGATCACCTTATTTCTTCAACGTTTGTTTTTAAGATTTGTTTATCCACATCGCGAATTTGACTTTAGGGGAACAATTTTTTGAACTCAAAGAGAAAATCGGGTAGGATTAAGGGTATAAGTAGAATGAACCATCACTCCCGTGGAGTATATCCCGCTAATATTGTGAACTCGATAATATTATAATGCAGACTCGCTTAAATCTATAAAAAAAAATTTTCACCTTTTCAGGTGAAATTTTGATAAAATACCATCATTGATTGTTGATATTATGTAATATACATATCTTCTTTATTTACTTATTATAAACTTAATAACAAGAATATTTAAATATTTTTACCTGTTTTTGTCACAACTGTGAGAAAAGAAAGGTAAAAATTATATTTTATTAATTCCTTATTTCCTTTTATTTTTATTCTCGCTTATTTTCCATATTTTAATATACAATTAATTACTAATTGCAAATTGTCTAAAGAACACGGGAGTTAACTTAAGAGAAATAAAGGATATTGCCTCCATTGTGTCCAGAGACAATGACGTGCGGGAATTCACTTGGGATTTCTCGAGTAATTAATTACTATGTGGGAAGGCCTTCATTTATCTCAAGTTGTACCGCAATACACAGAGTGAGATAAATTCGTTTATCATCATCCAGTAGTAGTCATTATTTAATCCAACATTGCCTTGTTCAAAACATGATTTACACATTAAAAGTTGAAGGAAGGAACATGAATGAAATAAATATTAAACTTCTTTCGTATACTTCTATAATAGTTGCACTTTTACAATTAGATTGTAAATACCTTAATTATTGTGTTGAATAATTTCGCAGTCACTGGATATCCCAGACAAAAGAACCGAAAGTCTCGCAGTGTTATTTCCGCGTAACTTATAAGTGCACGTGGCAGAACTGACGCGCTGAGTCCTAAAAAACTGGATTGAACTAAGCTACCTTACACGCTTATCAATGTTTTGTTACAACCTCTCAACTTAAAATTACTTCTCTAAATTGTTTGATTGTCAGCTACTTTTTCCTGCAGAAAAACTATTGAAATTCTATCTCTAACTTACCAAGTAAATTACTCAGTTTTCTTAATAGTGAAAGGAATTATAATTGTCGACTCATTAATTCTTTCAGTAATCAAATGAACAAAAAACAGTATCAAAAGGGGAAAGAAATCACGTATATAAAAATTACGGAAAAGCGCAACAATCCCATATCGAGAGCAAATTAAGTCAACACGTGTAAAGAAAATCGGTAAAAATCCATTGAATGTAGGATTAAGGTATTACTGGAATTAAAATAGTTCTTTTATTTGGAGAAAATAAAGAAAATAAGCTTCTAATAAAAATAAGCCATGTGGCAATTAGTACTACTTTACTATATGCCGTATGTTGAGACGTGAGATTGTGTCATACTTCCCTAACAAAGAGCAATGTTAATATGCCATTTCCCTTATAAACAGTATATTATTAAATATATTTAAGTGTATATTATTAAACATATTTAAGTTATATATGGTTAAGAAAAAGGAATCGATCCTTAAATCAGCCCAATACTTCCCATAAACTGTAGAAACTTCCACTTAAATCGAGGGTTAACTATTTCACAATATTACAAATGTGTGATAAATAGCAACCCGTCTGAGCTTCGCAAACTTGTATACATATATATATATATATATATATATATATATATATATATATATATATATATATATATATATAATTCTTCAATAAAAATACCGACAACTCAGGATCTATATAATATGAATAAATCATTGAATATATTTGGCGTTAATTTTGTAGAAATTCATTATTCACAATTAAATGAAACTACGCGATGTAGTATTATTTCTACTTTCTTTAATTTCTTTACCACGACCTAGGTTTCGTTGTATTACAATATCTTCAGGTGGGATATTAGCAAAGATCTTTGCTAATAGCCCATCTGGATATAGACAATTAGCTCTAATTTATTTAATATCAATTCATGAGTAATAAAAATTTACAAATTATTTCAACGCATTTCATTAGAAGGAAAAGAAAATAAAAGCAGAATGGAAAGGTTCTTAAAAGAATTTTACAATTTTTAATGTTAAATGTGATTAAATTACAAACTACTTTCGTTTGTAATACTGCTTATTCAGTATTAAATATAAATTCGAATAAAATTCACTTAGAATTATACTATTTGGTATATATATATGTATATATATATATATATATGTATATATATTTATATATATTTATATATATATATATATATATATATATATATATATATATATAATATACAGTGCCCGGTTACTAAATTAATCAGTTTCTAAAAACACTGTAAGAAAAGCTTAATTGTACACTTATTTACTTCGATTACACACGTTGTTTACCTTGATTGAATTGCTGGGCAAAATCGTTTGATGGAACTTCTACAATTAGTCCCGGCGCTACTAAGGAAACGACGGGTTAATTTGAATGTCGCTGCCTTTTCTTCTCTGACTCTCTTCTCTGCTTGGCTTTTATATTAAACTTAAGTCGGCACAGGTGACTTCCTTTTACATAAATAAACAAATAAAGTACACGTTTCTTGAGCGCGTTATTTAAAAAAAGAAATTACTTACTACTATATTTTTCCTATTTTCTAATTACTATATTTTTCCTACAGCATTTGCATGATCGTCTAAAAACCCCTTTTTTTCAAAATTTTGGTATCAGTAACTTCGGAATTGGGATGTATTATATTCAATATATTTTTTAATAATTTTAGATACCTCTGTAAACATGAAATCTAAAATTATTCAAAAAATTACCCTCATTTGTAATTCTTTTAAATTATGTCCCACATTATATATGGAATTTAATAAGAATGTCCAGTTCGTATCCCCGAAAATATTTATATGAATATTTTTAAGTGTATTAAAGTATGTGCGCGTTAATATATTTTATTATCATGCCAAATTTGAAGTTATTACGTAAAATGTTTCCCGAGGAAGTTGCTGTAACAGACAAACGGGCACGCAAGTGAGTGATCTTATATGGTTTCCATTTTTCTTTACTCAGTATTATTAATTCCGTCCGATAATGTCTATTTCCGATTTATCTATCGTAAATCTAAATTGTTTTATAAACAAATTAGAGAAGAGAAAATGAGCATTTTATTCCTTTTGCCTTTTGTGAAATCTATAAAAATTTATAACCTTAAATTAAACATGCAAATTTGTTCTATTTTCATACATTAAAATTATTATATGTTGAATAATCCTAGAGGTTTGAATAAACTTGGCCAAAATAAGGGTTTTCTTGAAAAATGTAACCACACCTCGAATGATTTATAAAATTATATAATCATGTAATTGATTAGTAATTTATACTGATGCTAATAACAATTTTACTAAAAGAATAAAAGTGAAAATATAAAAACTATATGCTTTTTTTTAAAGATGACAGTCACTTTTCAGAATAAATAAACGGTCACCAATAATAAACTAATTATCGAGTTTTCTTCTTAAATAAAATATAGTTCGAAATCTATCCTTTCCTAAAAATGAATTTTTAAAACTTAAATAAATAGAAAATAATAAATAACCGTAAATAATATTACTATCGTAGTGCTTAAGGGAAACTGAGAGCCTAGATTTAAGAGAGCATGTTAAATATAACCATCAGTTTATGGAAAAACCTTGATATATCCCCCAATAAATCAGAGGTTCATCTTTTTGGCAGGAAAACATAATGGAATATGAATTAGTATTTAGTGGTTTTAGGGGTTCGTATCTCGAAAGGAAAAAAGAAATCGAACTCTTATAAGATAACTCACGTTTTTTCCCGTCTCTTCGTTTATTACAACCGTTTTTCTTACAAACCGCTTGAAGTAGATAATTGCAATTTTTTATTGATAAAACACTAACTCATAATGAACAGTAATTCAATGATACTCAATAGATTACTGTCAGTGTAGAGATCACTCAAAAATATTCGCATAAAAAGTTTAGGAGGCAAATAAATTATTCGAGTTTTTCTACTTTCATGTATCTTGAGGGGTTTTAAGGTGATGACAACTCTCAGTGACCTTGAAGGATAGGATTTTCAAGCTCCACCCTTTTCTTATTCCGATAAACTAGGGCCAACGCCAGGTGCTCGGCTTACTAACAAACTAATTTAACTGCGTCAATAATTCGCTTGCCGCACGGATGATTATTTGTGAGGACGTATTTACATCTCTGACGAAAATTGCCTATTTTTGCGAAGTTTATTATAAACTCTCGGAATATGTAGTGTAATAATTTTAATATGAAGAAATAAATGAAACCTGCATTTATAATTGAAATACTTCATTTTATAGTGTGTTAATTGCAGTTTTACATTAAACAGTTTAAGTAAAGTGTAATACACACACACACATATGTTTAAAAATTTTCAAATCGATTTTTTTATAATAAATAATCGCGAGCTATAATAAAATACATGACATATTTCAAAATATATATTGTATTCAATATATAATGAATATTCTTCCATGTCCAATCAAAAAAATGTCAAAATATTATTGGCCCTAAAGTAAACGTATTCCTACAATATTAAAAACAGATCCAAACCTAAGATTAAAAGTAATTTAATTATATCGCTTTTTATTTTTATTTATGTTTGAGCGGGTGGGGAAGCAGGCGACACAGGTCCAACTTGTATCGCGCCTCAGGGCACGTTTTCGGTTTGCATGCGACTTAAAGGGAAGCAATAGGCATCACCAAAACGCGTCTTTATGTTAGAGACAAAATAATATGTTCTATTAGTTTTTATTCAAATCCTATTTACTTTATTGAAAATAAAAAAATAAACAGGATTTTAAATAAGACGTAAACCGTTAGTCTATTTATAAAGTGTTATAAACAACGGAGTCAATTTGGTTTAAAATTTATGTTGCGAGATGTTTTTGAATTTTTTTTCAGATATAAAATATAATTTAATTGTGTTTTGAAAAAATCAGGACTTCAAAAATATTGTCAAGAATAACATATATTTCGTGGCTATAAATATAGTAGATTTTTACTAAAAAAATTTTATTGTGGTCTGGTCTGCTGTCTGGTCTGGTGGTCTTGTCAGCAACTTAAGTGTTAAAACGACTAATAGGGATTCCAAAATGATTTATTTGAATTTTTCATGAAAGATATATCTAGAAAAATTGTTGAAAATATTTATATGTCTTAACCGTTTGACGTAGAAAATTTAAATTAAGCGTAATGATAAAGCACATTAACCAGCATATTTCTCAATAGTTACCATTCGTAATATTCATATAGCTATTCTTGAAGGAGTAAATTAATACCTGAAAAATGTTGTTTTTAATTTTGTGTTTTGTGTCGGCAAAGACTACGAAATAAAAAAAATAAATTGCAAGAATAAGCTATAAGGAATGCTTAATTATTTTTTCCGAACTTTATGTAGTTCTAGGAATATTTTTGAAAGATATCTATAGAAAATATTTTACCCCGATATATTCCTAAGTTTAATATAAAAGTATAAAGATGACTCTAAATTTCGCCATTTTTTTAAATAATAACGATACTTTGCGCCTTTAGAATATACAGCAATACATTTGCGTGTTGAAATTTTAATATTTGCAAATAGTTTAATAGAAATAATATACAAAAATTGTATATCCCTAAGATTTTGCAGAATCCTCAGTATGAGTTCTACTTATATTTAAAAGGTTCTATTTATTAGTAAACATTCGTTGTATTAATGATATTGGTCTATGAACCTTTAATATATTATATTTCTAAAACACCTAATATCGTCCCTTTAAAATTGGACTTCTTAAGAGACTTGTTTTATTTGAATTTGATATATCCACGCTATGTGAAGATCTTGACAAACGTCTGCGGAATTGCTTGGTTGGTCGTTAAATATTTCTATATATTAGTGTAAATTTTAGAATTTGTAAAGAAAATGTAATAATCTACATTTAAATATTTAGATTGTTTAAATTGTAAAAAAGAAATACTATAATACAAAATATCCCTTCACAAATTACATCATTTCATTTCAAAGCAGTAAATTGTGGTTTCTATCAAACCCCAAGTCCATTTTCTCTAAAGTTGCTTCGTTACCTTATTTGGAATGAATAAACAATTATTTTGCTTTTCAATTGTGGACCATTGGCCATTCTACTCTGATATACCCTTGAGATTAAGCCCGATCATACGTATACTCGATATGAGTGATTGAGGAGTTTATTCGGTATACAGTTTTACGTGTGCTGGTGTAAAAGCAGCATGTTAGATCTTTTGATTGAACTTGACAAATATTTTTACTTGATTTTAAAAATTTTTCGAGTTCAAATATGATAGCAATACTACTTAGACATATTTACGAGTCGTAAGAAGAAGCAGCTTGGGGCGTGTTAAATAAATTTGCATTAGACGGGTTCTAATTAATATTCGGAATTTAATTTCATGTAATTTTGCATTAATAGGAAAATAAAATACTGATACCGTTCAGTGAGGATCAATCCTCCATAAGTTAAATATTTCATAGCACATATTAAATTTCATGATATACTTGCATACAAAATCTACCAACTTTCAAATATAAGAAAATACTTAAGAAGTTTATAGACGTGGATAAATGTAATATCGTAATTCTAAGCTATATTTTATTGCCCAGTAAGATCACAAGTAAACATACCGAAGGATTTGACTAAGCTGAATTAAGATATCTGGGCACGTTTATTACAGAATACGACTAAGTTTGAGTTGATAGGCAACCGAGTCCATACAGTTTACTTATGTTTGTTTACCGTGCACAATAAAGCACAATGCCATATTGGGAGGTTTACACTGATATATAATAATTATAATTGCGATATTTTATTTTCAGTTACAATTTCTCAAATAGCGTATAACTCCAAATATTTAAATTTTGAACTTTGATAATTTCAAAAAGTTTAATTTTTGCTTATAAATCTATATATTTTCCTTATCATAATTATTTTGTTTTGTTTAGTTTGATTGTGATTTTATTTAATAATAATTTCTGCTTTGTAGCATTAAATTTTCCACTATCTTTATCAACTTTATTCAAAACGTACTAATTTTTATAAATAACAATTATGGAACTCAAAACAATATCTCAACAGCCCGACTTTTTTGGCAGGGCGTGAAGAACTTTTTTAAGCTTTAAAGCCGTAACATGAAACAAATCCATATTTAACAGTTTTTTTGCAAACTCTACCCTTAAAATTTCGAATATCGTATTATTACAAAATATTCGTATTATTACAAAATCATAAATATAATAAAGTTACCGTTTAGTTGAAGATCGTCAACTAAAAGATATATATACGTTATATATGTTCCCATAAATTTTGCTTTCGGATCTCAATATATTTTTCCTAAAGTATTTTTTCATGAATTATAGCAAATACCGCACGGTTGCGTAATTTGTTTATACGCTTTATTATTTACATTGGATGATATATGTGAACGAGGATCGCTTTGGGTTTCAGGTCTGCAGGTATCTTAACATATTGACTGAATATAATATATTGACATAAGTGGCGCTTAGTCTCAGAGCAATGTCAATTCATTTTATTTTAAATTGAGATGTTTAAAGTTGAGTAAAGCTACTCTAAAATATAACCTTGGAGAAACTTTTGGAGATGAGTATTTAT
Source organism: Druceiella hillmani (assembly GCA_039881145.1). NCBI lineage: Eukaryota > Metazoa > Arthropoda > Insecta > Lepidoptera > Hepialidae > Druceiella > Druceiella hillmani. The sequence continues at coordinate 33,756,521 of JAYKKI010000018.1, read as the reverse complement.
TTAAAATATTTGCGGAGAAACGATTCAGAACTTCATAAATTTTACACGGAAATGATTCCTATGTACATTCTAAAATTACAATTTATGATATGATTGATGTGAATAAATATCTTTAAGGATAAGACAGTAAGGATATTTTTTTCGTAAATAGTAAGGAGTATCCGGACAGTAAGGCGATTTTATTTCTAAAGATAAAATATTTTGATTGCAATATGTGCATTATTGCGACTTCTTCTTGTCCACATTGCTAAATGATCTCAAAGTACAAAGTAAATTACAAATTTCAGAAATGTTATTCATACATATAATACCATCACAACATTCCTTCTAGTTGGATATCACCAACGTTGGAATATATCTAATGTTTCAGATAAATTCTTTTGTATATATTATCAATACTACTAACAATATTTTTGAACAAATTCTCATTTGAGTTTCCAATAATACACCAACATATTATATTTGTTAAAGAAGTTTGAATCTAAAGTAAGTTAATCCTCAATCGAGTTATTATAGGACAGTGATGAATTATTACATTACTTCATTAACAATTGTTATACGTGTCGAAATAATTAAGTTTAATTTATTTAATATTCTTTTACGAATGGAAAAATAGGAATGCATAACAAATAAGATAACATTGAATATATTTGGCGTTTATTTTGCAGAAATTCATTTTTAGTTTCATTTAATTGTGAAATAAGGTAACATGATATTTCGGTGTAGAATGTCATGACCCTAATTCAATTATATTTTTGGTTATAATTTGACGAGCGGACAAATGACAGCTTTATTATTAAAATTTACATTCGTAGGCTGTTTCCAATCATGATTTTGTTAAAAGTTGTCTATAGTTTTCACAGTTATAGTTTCACAATTTCCACGGGAATCAAACTATTAGTAAAAACTAGTACTACATTCATAATTAAATTTAAAAAAGACATGCAGTGTCGAGGAGCAGAATCTAAAGAAAATCTAAAGAAGAATCACAGTAATTTCTTTTCAGGTCAGAGCTGTAAGTTGAGTGGTCAAATTCTATAAAGTTACATCCCTGAATAGCATAGAATTTTTCTAATAAGAGGGATATAGGCCTATGCATTTCCATGCAGGAACACCACTGTGCGGGAGAGCTTTCCTCGACCATTTCCTTTGATAATATTTAACAAGTGGTGCAACATCAAAATGTTATTATTATAATGTTAGACTCTTTGTAATTTACAAGTAATATTTCTTCAGATTCCCAAAATTCTGTTAGCATTATTTTCAGATCAACCTTTTTGCGATATTTTTGCTTCTTGCAGACATAGTAAATATTTAAGTTTTTGCTAATTAATTTATGTCATACAATTGGACCAATAACATAAGCAGATGTTGCTATAAACAAAGATGTAATATAAATAAATTGAATAGAAATTTAGAAATAACGAAGTCCTTTATCAATAAGGGTATTAAATTAATTCAATTTGAATAAGTATACTAAATGAATGCTATAAATAAATAACATGTATGCAAAGTTTTATACGCTACCTTTTTACATGTAAAGTTTATGGCCTTTATTTTTCATAAATGTTTACACAGAAAATGTCAGAAACATTCATGTGTTATGGCTGTATCTTTGATATTTCTTAGAATCGCGAGAGCAAGTTTTCTTGCCAAAAATAGACAGGATCGTAACATTAATTACGTTTTTTTCTTTATTACATTAATTATGGTTTTCTCTAAAAGCAAACGTTATTATTTTAGGGTTCCGTAGCTAAGTGGCAAAGATGGAACCGTTGTAATTTTGTCTGTCTGTTCATCTGTCTATCCATATATTACAGCCGTTTTACTCGAAGACTATTCGCACAATATGGATGAAATATGGGGAATAAGCGTATTCTGCGAATGGCTATTTAATGAAATAATTGAATTACGAAAAAAATAATATTAGGAGTGGAACTCCATACATGTAACTGAGGTATGAAAACAATCCAGTGCATATAGGCGCGTGGAATATCATTAGATAGATCTTAAAAATGATTTACAATTTCCATAATTTTATATCCTTTTTTATTTAAGTCGATATGTGCTTCTTACGTCGTGAGATATTAGTTAGTGAGATATACGTACGTTTCAAATGTCTTAAAAAGTGTGTCCGTCCCCCTCTAACTTTTAAACAGTTGTGTGAAAAAAACGAAAGAAAACGAAGGTAGTATCAAATGTAAATATATTTCTACGGAAATTGGAATGCATACCGACGGCAGCATTAACCAAATCTACACCTACACAATCTAACATTACACGTAATAAATTTCAATTTAGCAATATTAAAATTTTAATAAAGTGACTATTAAATATATTAAAATTAGTGACTATATAAATGTATTAACGTATGTTATCGTGCTATTTAATTACATACGTAATCAATTTAAAATATATAATATATTAAATTGATTACGTATGTAATTAAATAGCACGATAACATACATTAATAAAATCGCTGATTTAAGAAAGGTTTACCTCATGTTTCTTTTATTTGGCAAATTACGTTCAACTTAAAATAAAAGACTATAAATTATTATTAAATTTACTCTTACTGTAATTATTATTATATCTATTTAAATCAAAAGGTGATAATAAAGTAAGATCTGTACTTCGAAAGCTGTTATCCCTTAACCTTTCTAATTATCAAATTATACGTAAAAAGTCAAAATATACCTTATCGCATAGGAAATGACTTTATTATAATTTGGTGCTACGGAACCCTTCATGAGCGAGTTAAAACTGCTCGTGGTCGGTTTTTCTTTTCAAGGTCTCATTAATATAAAATAAATTTCTTCGCCTCCTTTCTCCAGATCCAGCAATTATGGTTCATTGAACTTGTGCAACTCGCTTAGAATATAAAAAACAAATAAAAATATAATAGGTTTTCAACGTATGTTTGTTAAAAATACAAATATAATTTATACTGCAACAAATGATGTTAACAATTATAAAATACCTAATCTATTATTATAAGTGTAATGAATTGATTCCAAATTTATTCATTTATTTCAAATAACGAGGTCTTTGTCAAATGAAATATCAAACATTAAATTATAGAATATTATAATGATTATCAATTTTTAAAAACACTTCATTAATGGTGTTACAATTATTTTATATAAATGCATTTCCCTTTAGGAGACAAATAATTACACAAGTAATTTAATAGACGTTGGTATGTTCCATTTGCAAGATCTAGAGTAAGTACATTGGTAAGAATTAGATATGGAATAAATTGCCGGATACCATAAAATCTTGTCTAAAAGGCACTGAAGGTCATAAAGTAAAGGAACAAAAGCTACGAAGCAATATTTCGTTTTTATTTTGACATTTTCAAAACGTCTTATGAGAAAAATCGTTGTTTTGTACTCGATTTAGTTTAAAGAGCAGAGGGTTGTAACTTGTAGGAAATTTACAACCCTTTGAAGGAAGTAGGCCTCAACGTCGGTATAAATGAAAATAGTAATGAAATTGGCGTTACACATTTAAATTTGCAGTTGCCGTGTCGATGACAATAATCGTGCACACCTCTAACTTTAAAGTTCTCATTTTTCCTTTTATTATATTGTATAAATAATTTCGTCTAAATTATTAAGTTAGAAATTATATTTTAGTGGCGGTCATTTACTTGAGTCTTGCATTGGAATCAGGAAACATAACAAAACAACGTGAATATCACGTCACAAATTCACTTATCACGTTACAATATCACTATTCTCAGTACTTAACTTAAAATCGTTTTAACCACATATTTTTATGATGGTTAAAAATGAATTTTACTAAAACGTATGATACGTTTTAGTAAAATCTATTTTTGGAATGTTTTCAATGCCACGTGTAAACATAATAAAGTATAAGAAAAGTTGGGTGGATTATATTAGTGGCGTCTAGCCATACTTCCTTATGTCATACTAAGAGTAAATCGATTTTACTTAACGGGCTTACCTTTTAATTTCGTATTTGCTTTTGTTTTCTTCTTTTATCGCCCAGTAAGGTCGTATATCGGACTTGTGTATCACTAATTCTAGCTTCCGCTTTCTTAACCAAACCTTATAATAAGAATCTCTTAAAAATGGACTTCCCGGGAGTTTCATTAAAATGCTATTTTATTTAATTAATGAAGTTACTGCAAGGACGTGCTTCACGTAAAAATATTCAGGTTAAATTTCTTTTAAATTTATTGAATATAAGTTAATTTAGTATTTTCAAAAACCACATTAACAAAATATAATTCAATGTTCTTTCGATGCTGAGACTGGGTGATAATATTTCATTAGCGGAGAAAGTTAAGCCTCCATAATAAATATCAAATTGGAGCGTAAAATAGGTGCAGCTTATGTTATATAATTACTTAAAAAAGTCCAATAATTCAAGCAGCTGTTTAATAATAAGACGATTAATAATGTGACAAAGTTACAAATTATTGCTAATTAATTTGTTTTATTCCACTATACGTTAAAGTACCCTTTTGACAAAATGCCGTCGTAATTTATTTGTAGTTATTTATGTCCTTGCGGACAATAACAAATAAAACACAACATTTCGGTGGATTATTAATGCAGCTTCAATTTAGAGTCAAAGAGGAATAAGAAAATGAGACACTGGACAGATGAAAATTTACAAGTTGCAAATAGAAATAACATTTCCTCCCGAAAGTAATTTTACAGAGGTCAAGCAAAATATATCTCACTGGACGACGTTTGTTTCATTTTAAAACTAATCACTGTCACGCCGTCATCATTAAATCAATGAGGGAACACCACTTAAAATGTTTTTCGTCGTTGTCAATAATATAAGGTATATTTTCAAAACCTTGTACGTTAGTTTCATAACTCTGATCGATTAGTCATCGTCTCATGTCATTCATTGAAAATAAATTTATGTTTAACGATGTAAGGAAGAACGATCCAAAGACCCGTTTTACTTTAAACCAGCAAAATAAAATAGGTTTTTGTTTCATTCTCTTAATTTTTTATAATTATTTTTTTATGAAATTACATAAAATTCTAGGGAATTAACGTTACGTACCGATCAATTAATGAGTCATTTAGACACAATATCAATAATAATGCAGAATTTAATATTGATATGCTCTGTGAAATTTTATTATAGAGACTGTATCTGGAAATTTCATAGTTTCTAAAATTATCTTTGATTTTTTAATTCATTTCAAATTCATTTCAAACCAAAGTACCTATTTGTCAAAATTTTCTTCTACCTATCTTTGATTATGGAAACGTGTGTTATTATAATCTAAATGAACGTCCACCGAATAAATTACAATCATTTCAACACATGTATATTTGAATCTTTAACCGTATACCTGAGCATCGGTCACGATTTAAATGATTAAAATTAAAGATTAGTAATAGACGCTACACCTCCTTCTTTATTTTGTTAAGGTATAGTCTATATTATAAAGTTGTAAAATGTGAATTCAGTCACATGTAAAATTAAGTATTCCTGAAATAATATTACTTGTATTAAATCAAATCGATGATTTAGGTTAAAATAAAAAAAATAGTTTAAAAAAAAAATAGGTAAAAATTTGAATTAGAATGCAATAATACATAATCACGTTAGAAACTGATATAAGAACAGAGAAATCTGAATAAAGAAATGTCTTTTTCATGTACTCCAATAATGTCTTTAGTTATTCGAACCATTTTCAAATTTAACCAAATGACTATCACAAACGAACTTATTCTAAAATTTTTCTGATTTCTTGTTACATATAGGAAGCTTATCATGCCTTGATGGTTCATAAACGTTTTATTTCATTTCTTCTTTTGTAAGACTTCTTCCGCTCCATAAACATTCGTGCAAGTGACAAAGGTAGAGGAAAGTTTAATCGCTGAGGGTAAATATATAACACATACACACAAAAAATTCGATTGGCCGATTTCCGCAACGCAAGCTTGAAACGAAAAGCAACCTTTTAATTTGCCTTTTTATCAGTTCGGATTGAAATTTTGGTAATATAATTCCATTTTCCTTACTATACGGAAATAGTTTTTCATTATACTCCATAAAATAAGGTGTTGTGAAAATTCATGATCGCTGATATTATGGTTATTAATTTGAAAGAAAATAAGGATATAATATATAAAGTAAATCTAAAAAAAAAGATTTCTTTATTTGAAATAATAGTGAGGAATTAAAATGAATAATAAATAAAATTAGACTTCAAAACTTGATGTAAGCAAACCGTGTGTTGTTACTCTGACTAGTTTATAAAAAAGTTACAATTTTTATTCCAGTAGTTTTGTTAGATTAATAAGGATAAGGGAAAATCCTCTGTGCCTTATTTAAATCTAATTTAGTCGCCTTTATCTAATCGAATATATTTTAAATGTGTTTTCCACTTCTTTTCGTACGAATCACTGTGAAAGTCCCTCAGTTACTGATAACAAGCTTACTCAATCAACTTCGTCAGTAACTAATAATCTTGTTACTGAAAAGATATTTCCAGCTCTTAAAAAGTCGAAAAGCCTATAGATGGGATTTTCTTTACCTCGCTAAAAATGGTTTTCTTATTTAATTTAGAGATAAGGATTTTATAGAGTAGGAATATTTTAAAATAATAAATTATAAATTATTTTCACTGAATTATGTACATTGGGAATCTGAATAGAAAATAATACAAAGATAAATTGAGTAGATGCGACAAAATAATGCATTTGAAACTCCATAAAAATTGCATTGTGCCAACGAAAATTGATTTACCAAGCATCAAGATTCGTTTCTGTTTAACCGCCTAATGTCTGCAAAACTACGTATTGTAATTAAATCATTTACAGCTGAAGGGGTGTCAGGACTTGGGTCTACAAGCTAAATAAATTAAAAAGAATTTAAAATTAAAACCGGCCAAATGTGTATTGGCACAAAATATAGTTCTATATTTATCTAACGAAGTAAACGAAAAATAATCTTATAGAAAAATTCTACACAATTAAATGAAACTAATGAAAGCAGAATCTTTGCTAATATTCCACCTGAAGATGTTGTAATACAACGAAACCTAGGTCGTGGTAAAGAAATTAAAGATAGTAGAAATAATACTACATCACGTAGTTTCATTTAATTGTGAATAATGAATTTCTACAAAATTAACGCCAAATATATTCAATATTAGAAAAATTCTAATTAAACGTAAGTTTCTAACATTTTTCAATTTTAAAGGTATAGCTTAAATGTTATAGAGAATGGGGTTTTTCGCTCCATCAACTTAGTTTAATATTTTGCAAATGAGTGTTATCAATGAAAAATGGATTATAGAAATTATATTTTTGTATCAAATGGGCTTAAAAATTCATTTTTTTTAAATAAATTTCTAATGATGCCATGTCGACTTGTCCAATAATATAAGTATGATATTTATTACTGTCAAATTTATTACCTTTTGAAACTATAAAATTCCAAAAGTATTCTCAACTATATTTTTTGGACGTATTGTTAATTTCATTCTAAAGTAGCTCTTACTTATTTTTAAATAAATTATTTCCTTAACTGACAGTTTCAAATTGTTATTAATACAGTAAAATATCGAAAATAACATGTTTTTCACTCATATAATCTCACAAATAACAACGCCAGTTTCAAAATATATAACTTGGAGTCATCTATCAGCATCACGGTACCGTTAAATTGATTCGTATTTATATTGTAATTACCTTCTAAATAATAGTTATTCATAAATAAGGTGATATTCACCATTTATTTTCCTAACTTACAATAAAATAGAAGACTCATTTCACAGCGATTTAGCTGACGTAAAACACAATTTTGATGGGTTTAAGAAATACATATAAACGAAAATGTGAAATCATTTCTTGCCACCGCAATAAGTTGAAAATGAATATTTTCATGGGTTTTTCTTTAGGTATGGATTGTGGTTTTATATAAATGTATTAACTAACGAATTACCTTTCAGTTGCGAAGGACTTGGCTGTTTATTTTAAATATTTCGTGTTTTAATAATGAAACACTTGCATATATTCATTATCATTGTATGTTTAATAAATCAAGGTTTATAATAAATACAAAATAAACTCAAATTTATTTTCAAAATAAATCAGTTAATATGTTATTTTATATTTATACACACTTTTGATAGTTCACGAGTTTTAGTTACCTATTGTCAAATTGTAATAGAAAATTTTATATATTTTATAGTGTAAAACAGTACGTATTACGAAGTATCTTTTACGTAACGCATTTGAATATACACTGAAATTGAAAGTTTATATATAACAAATAATGTAAATAATAATAATATGAACTTTAATTATGAATAAATTTGTATTTCTTATTTAAATTAATTTATGTTTTGATTTTCGTATTTTTCACATAAATATTTTCATTGCTTTAAAGCCAGGAAATAACATAATTCACGTTAAATAATACCTAATAATTATTGCTAGCAGTTTCAAATGCATTATTAAGTATAATTCCATTACAGAAGACAGTTCTAATTACACTTATGTATTTAATTATATTATGGCTTGATAGATCCTACATTGTCGGCTCGAACTTGATCAGGACGACGGAGAGTGATGACTTGACTACGTTATCGATGACCTGACGATGGGCGTGCGGGGCTGGTGGAGACATGTGACGGACCGCGCTTATTGGCTTGATATTATGAGGCAGTTCTATGTGGACTACAGCGTCTATGCTGATATAATTTTGATGACTTTGCCTATCTCAATGCTTTGAAAGTTGTATTTGGTTGAATTGTAAGCGAAGTGGTTTAATACTTTTTTACGACTAGTATTATTGTTTAAAACTGATTATAAGACGAAATTACTTTTCTCCCTTGATGGATTGTATTATATGAACTTAATCACGAATATTAATATGAATAGACTCGGGTAGTATGTTAAAAAATGAGAATAAAACTTTTTGAAAATTCGCAGATATATTTATGTACAAACTGTAAAAAAGGGGATGTATTCAATGTTTTAGTTTTATTACAATACGGTTACTTTATTTTTTCCTTCCATTTCCTTTATAGGTGTAGAAAATTTCCAGTCGTCTAGAACTCATGTAATATTGCTTATTTTAATTTTAAAATTTTGAATGGAAATATATTGGGTACGATATTAAATATATTAAATAATAATTTCTTAAAATTTTTATTTCTAATAATTTTTATTTCTATTTTAATTTCTTAAATAATTATATTAAATTATAATTTCCGACATAGTTTTAATTATCTATTTATGTCTATGCGGCTATATTAATTAAAATAGCATAAATGTTTACTGCTAAATTATTTGACGAAAATTGTGTTTCTTTTAAGATATATTATTGATTACTTACTTTCACTAGGAGTTTAAAGTTAATACTTCATCAAATATATTTGCGTGAATTTGCATATAACCGCAGGGTTAAAGAAGATTAATCACCAATTTAAAATTAATGGTTAGTTGAAAATCCTGTCCAGAAGCCAGTGACCTTAATTTCGTTCTCTATTATAATAATATTTATTTTATTCTTTTTTAATTAGAATATTGGCTTTCAGACTCAAAACTTAAATCCTGAAGTCTGGAGTACTTCACTTTTTACGTTACTTTAAAGCGAGTAACATTAAAATATATGAAGAAGTAAAATGGATTATAGAAATCATATTTTTGTTTAAAAGACAAAAATTAGAAGCTATTAGAAGCTGTTTTTCCATCCATTATTAACAAGTCAATTCCACCTACGCCAATATTAAAAACGTTTATTACAATGCAAGTGTTCACGCGCCTAGGCTACGACAAGCAGGCCGCTACTATCCAAGAGTTGGCCGTCAAAAGTTGAACGGAGCATAAAATGTTTTAAAGCATTTATTAGTTATCGATACAACTACCTTATATTGTAGGTGTATATTTAAAATTACACTAAATGTTAAAAAAAGACAATACATTAGTAAAGATTTTTATTTTATTACTTTTAGAAACCATTCATTCAACCATTTTTCAGAAATTCTGCTAATTTTATACGACTGGATTTTATTTATACATTAATTGCAATCAGGGATAGAATTCTTTTAGAAACGAAAAAAATATAACATAGATAAACTTATTATTTGTTTAAAAAATTAACAAATAATAAGTTTAATTTTGCGCTTTAGCTTATATCTGTTTAAAATTAATCTTGAATTGTGAACTTTATTAGCGTTAAATAAAAAAATTAAGAAATGCCATTTAAAGATGAAGTAATTTGATGTAAATTTAGCTTTATGAAAAAGTGAACTTTTCACAGACATTTTACTAAATGACGATTAATGAACAACAAAACTTTTTTGACCTTTAATTTTACTGAGTTAAATTTAATATATTGTTTTTTAATAAGCGAACTTTAATGGGACATTTGAATATTAACGTATTTTATTACGAAGTAAGAAAGTAAATTTAAACATACGTCATTTCAATATGACTTAAAATAGTGAACTTAACGCAAAGAGAAGGTAACACTAAGTGCGCGGTGTTTATTTTGGTTTGATGAAAGTTTCGGACGTTTTAAGTTTAAGCACTTTATCGTCAACACGTACTTAAATCAGAAGTTCTAAAACCATTTCTAACCTTAGTTAGACTTTGAATATTAGTGCATTTACATAATATACAATGACTTCATTGAATCAAATTGTGAAACGTCGGTTTAGGCTTCTTCTTATTATTCCACAGGTAAGAATGTGTAATGTGTGTATTCAAAATAAGATATAAATCTAACTATAAATATAATAGAAAAAAGTTGATATTAAAAATATTTAGAAATTGAGGAAACATTGAAGGCGTTATGACAGCAGTCGTATTAATGTCATCTTCTTATAAAACAAATCTTATTCACTCTTCTTCAAAATTATTCACAATTTATAAAACATATAAATACACTCAATAGTGAAATTACATAGTAAAATTACCTAGGTAATTTTTGTATGGAGATTACAGTACTTTGTACGGAGATTACAGGAGGGTGAAATTACCGATATATGTTATATATTTAGTTGCAATGTAAACAAGAAAATTCACAAGACATTAAAATATAAAAACAAAGATATTTCAAAAGTTCTAAAAAACTACTGGAAGCTATTTTGAATTATTTAAATTTAATATTTATAAGCTAATCATTATATCAATATATCGGATAAAATAAAGTCCCTATCGCGTCTGTCTGTTCACACTGATCTCAGAAAATATTCAACAAATTTTATTCGGGTCTCCACTAATAAATAGACTGATTTCTGAGGAAAATTATAATACTTATATATTTTATGAAATTTGTTTATAAATATGTAGACTTTTGACGATTTTTGCCAAAAAAGCCCCAAAAAAACAAAACCTTCGGGGCGTTTTCTTAAAATGTGCTGTAGAAACCATTAGAGATATATAAAAACAAAGTGGGGGTTATTGTCCACCACAATAGTTATATAAAAAGTCTGGAACAATATATGTCATTACAGGCCATAATAACGAAATTACTTGTTTATCTAAATATTAAAAATCAGTACAAACATTTCAATAGATTTTAGTGTTTAAATATGACTTTGACCATTTAAATACTTGTATCGCTTTTGGTTATATGTGCAGACTAATCTCAGTAACTACTGGAAGACTGTTATTTTAATTTTCACCACTGGATAGATTTATTTTCAAGAAAAATTTACCCCTGTGTTACCTGAAACCGCACTATCGAACATTACGACTATTTAGGTTCTACATTACGATCATATTATGACTATATACGCTCTACATTACGACCATATACGATCATTAGGATAATAGGTGACAGCCTTTGAGGGTAACAGGAAATTTCTTTTTTTTTGCACAGAACAGAGCCTCGCCACAAATACATTCAAATTTCAAGTTCATATACATTTGATATCAGAAAATAATCGGAGCTAATAAGATTCCATCGTATCAATAATTGGCTGAAGTATTTTATTATATAAGTATATATTACCCAAGTGTTTCAATCACTGTTTAAATATTTACGCAATAAAAAAAATTAAAGACACAAATGAATACATATAAGATAAACGGGGAAAGTTGCATGAAGTAATCTTAATTTTTTAACTTCATTTCTGTTAAGTTTTTGCATGAGTTTGGTACTCTCTATCTTTGGAACACGAATTAAATTTTAATTACGCTAATTTTTATTGTCAACAACATAACAAACGTCTATGTGGATACCGTCGAAACCGAATTTTATTTACTTACTGCTATGAATCGTTATGTCTTCTCCAAACTGCAGCAAAAACCATTTAAACATATAATCTTATTATCTATGCCCATAGAACATATAGGTAATGAAAATTAAATAAGAAATGCTAAATGTTACATATCCCGCATCGTAATATAATAATACCTCGAATTATTTTAAGAATACATTTTTGTAAATTTACAGTGTTTTAAAAAAATATTAAGAAAGCTTAATATAATATAAAGTGGTTGTAAGAAATAGTTATTAAAAATATGCATACAGAAAATATTTTAGAATTTTTTTAAAAACCCTATTAGCCAAATGTTAGTGTTTAGGGGATTTTTAAAATATTGACTGAAATATTGAGACTAAATCTCTTTGTTGTCTGAGTAATTTGCATATTTCCATAATATCGAACTACAAAGACCAAAAATAAAAGATGGATGTTACAATATATTTTATAGGCTATATCCCTCGTAATTCTCTGGCTGTCTCTTGCTATCCACTAACCGACATCAAAAAGGAAACAAAAATGAGGAGGCAACTTGTACTTGGCCTTGTTACGTCGGCGTTGGCGCCTTTTAGCCATGGCTAAGTAGGCATCCACTTGAGCATCCACTTACGATAGAGATATTTTTTTCGATTAAATTAAAGCACGATTTTAAAATAAGGAGCTTTCACGAATGTATGAAATATGTAAAGGGTCTATAATAGCTTTTAATACTACGAAACATTAACAGTGATTCCTTACTTAATTCAGTTCCAGTTTGAATGAGCGGTGAAATGTAGAAGAAGAAAACTGCGCCATTTTTACATAATTTTTTTTATTGCAAATAACTGCATAAATCATTTATCAATGAAGTCCATCTATTTTATTTTGTCTCTATCCTCGTAAGTCAAAATAGTCACTTCCACTCAAATATATTTCGAACACCAAATAAATAATGACCGTTAGTACTTTTAGAGCTACAAGTTTCGCATATGTAAGGTTAGATTAATTCAACTAAGACATATTTTTGGTGATTACAAAAAATTTTATCGATAAATGAATAATTTTTTTACTAATTCCTCTTTGCAGTATCAATAAAATATAACAAAAAAAAATCACCTAAAGATCAACCCCGAAATATTTATAAAACGATTCCAACCAAAATGGAAATCGATTTATGGAAGAAAAGAAAAAAAATTGGCCAATTTTTTTAAGAAAAATGATCAGAAGCTTTTATCAATCCTCCCTTCTCGCTTTGATCGGATATTGACCTTTAGAAATTTTTAAAGGAATGATTCGTATATGATAACATTCAAAATTTTATCATCGACAATAGGACGTGTTTATGAAATTAAGAAATTCTGACAAGGAATAAACAAATAAGGGTTGATAAATACTTAAATTTTATCAACAATTAATACAAAGAATTGGCTAGGAAAAGAAAGCATAAAATATAATGAAATATGAGGTCTCATATTATATTTAGTATTTTTCAGACCGATATGAAAGAATATGTATATATATATATATATATATATATATATATATATATATATATATATATGTATGTTTGTATATCATTATAAGTTAACCCTACAACTGTTTACATTCTGGCAAACCCAAGATGACTTCTTGGTTCAGGAGCTAAAAAATACGAAAAGAGACATTTTACCTTCAGCTTTACATTGAATGCGATTATATTGATGGAGGTATAAAAACTGTGCTAGCTCTTTGCGTTATCAGTTTTTAAGCTTTGCCTAGATTTTTTTCACGTACGATTCGGTGCATAGAATTGGCGCACTGTATCAATATTCTTAAGTTAGAATATTTATAAAATAATTAGCAGTGTTTGCAAAGTTTGATCACTCTAAAAACTTCTATTCAAAGCATTATATTTCTATGGGAAACTTTGTAAGACACATTATAAAGTCGTTTCGTTATTTACATGCTATTTTTTTAGAAAAATTTTTTAAGAATAATATATTTCGGAAAAGTTATAGTTATAAATCTTCTTATATTTTCCATTATTATTTGTATTCCCCTTTCACGTAGGGACTCACGGAAATTCAAAAAATCGTCGGTCTGTTGCAAAATTCATGCGATTATTTACAAGTATCTACAAACATAAGATTTTCTTTTTTATCAAAGAATTGCACAATATATGTAAAATTTAAGTCCATAGCTTGTATTTGCTTATTCCGTCTTAGGGCTGGGTACTTTTGACAGTTCATTTGGAATGGATGGACTGCTTTGCGAAAATATAATTTAATTAAATTTTGTCTATGCAATTCATGTCAAAATATCTATATCTTTGTCCGTCTATCTACACACTATCACAATATGCTTGAAAGCTTGAGGTTTAAACAATAAGGGCCCAACGTAGGCAAGGCTATCGACTTTACGTTTAGATTGATAAAACATAACTTTTGCTATTTGAGCAAGATTTACCGAGATAGTTCAAAAAGAAATGTTTTTATATTTATTTGCAATTTTTTATGTAATCAGTTTGAGAGATGAAGCAATCTCTTTTAGTAATTTAAGCAAAAACCTTCATAGTAGGGGGAGCTTAAAAAATCATTACGAGTGGGAAATTAATATTGCCCCCAAAATTAAGTTTTCCTTTGTATTTGAACCATTTTCTAGTGGATGTTATACTTATTAAATGAATTAGGAAAAATATGAAGAAAAGGGTGGAGAGGGGGAGAGGGAAAAACTACCAGGAAGGAATGAAAGATCATAGTGGAAGAAAGATACAGAGGATTTAAATTATATATTTCACTTGGATATAATTTTTAAAAATATGCTTTTAAAAACAACGAATAAATAGATACACGATTTCGTATAAATATCATCTGACGTTTATGTAGCAAATTAACAATCTGTTTTGAAATTGGTTTTGTGAAAGGTATGTTTTTAATCTTTTAGCAACATAACGAAAGTCTGTGGGCGGCTAAAGATATAGATATAGATGAAAAATATATCGGGTTATTGTAATACAGGAGAGAGAGAGAGAGAGAGAGAGAGAGAAACAGAGAGGAGAGAGAGTGAAATCATGAATTTTACGATTACCGCAAGTTCTCATTCATATTAGTCGTGAACGAAACTCGAAAATATAATGAAATTTATGAAGGTGTAATACGAGTTTTTACATAAGCTTAGTTTACATTACTGGTAACTAGAATATCCAATAACAATGTTTGCCAAAACTAAACTTCAATTTAAAGCGGGATGAAATTCGAAATACGTTTTATAAAACAATGAAATTTCTGTTTATAAAATAGAAAATTCAAGTGAAAATTTCTAAAATTACATTTAACAATCACATTGCCAATGGCAATATTATTTGAACCACATATTAAACAAAGGTCGAAATTTCAAAATTAATCGTTTGTATTACAACTTACAGGAAAGTGGTATCAGTACGCATTGCAAACATTAACTAAATAGGATTTAAATTTGGTATGAGATGTATTTTTTAATATAAAACAACTTGAAGAGGAGTCGGCCGCGTGCGTTTTATGTGACCGCCATTGCCGTCATTGGCAGAATGAAATGATTTCGTGAGAGACTAATATGTCTAGTGTTATCAACTGTACCAAACTATCCTGTAACGTTTTTGATTTGTATCTAGTATGAGTAAGGTATGAGATAAGGACGCGTTTACAAAAAAAAAAGAAAGACTTATATTAATGTATTAAATTTTCATTCTGATCTTAAGCGCTGTTTCGGTTTATATTGGATAATCATTTAACTGAGTAACAAATATCCGCAATGTTTACAATGATAATCATGCATTTCCACATGGATTTAATTTTCTGAAATTTAGCAGTTTCTTATAGAGTTCGGAATAATAATTAATGTAAAAATAATGAAACTGACATCTAGAAAAGTTCATTGATATCCTAGTGAATTAGATTTAATCATCACTTCTTTGAGCTAGAACTTAACTTGAGGGAACTAATTTGAGGGAACTTAATTTGAGGGAACTTCAACTGCAGGTTATAATAAAAGGTGAAGCATTGTCATTAGAAATAGCATTCAACATAAGAAGGTGGTGAAATGGCCGTCATTTCTTTTTTGTGATAAATTAATTAATTTTTTTATCCAAAAGTAGCTTCAAATTAAAAAAAAGTAACAATTCATCCGAAAACTTTTATTAAACCTGCCGAAAATTCAAAATAATAAAGAAAGGAATATAACAAGCTTCGTTGAAGATGTGTATTGTACAAATTTCGGGAAAACTGCATCTATGATTTAAAAGAAAAGAATGATGTTTTCGATTCGGTACTCCAAGGATCTTTCTTAAACATTTGTGTCAAAAATTTTCATTCGGGAATTTCAGAGTTAAATATAATATCAGTTCGCTAAGCTCTACTATATTGCTTAATATGATCACAAGTAAATAAACCGAAGGATTCAAATATGCTAAAATTGAGACATCTTCGACATACATGTTACTGAATATAACTAAGTTTGAGTAGATCAAGCAAGATCAAGAAGCAAGACAGGCCAAACAGTTTCGGTATATTTGGGTAGGGTATTCAAGCACGATAGTATATCGGAAAATGTTTACATGGATATATGGCAATAACTGAGTTTTTAGTTTTAGTTTTAATAATAGTACGTAACTCCTAGTAATACAGTATATGTTTTTACATCGAAATTTTAAAAAAATCGTCGCTTTAAATCCATTCTTAAAATTATTTAGTTAGATATTTCATAATTATGGTGTTGATCCTGTTCGACCGTGAATTTATCTAATATTAATGTCAGCTTAATTCGGGTGTTTTAAAATATACTTGCAGTATATTTTTAGTAGCAGTTAACGAATCATAATTATGAAGTTTAAAATAATATTTCAATAATCTTTTGTTCACATTTGAATTGGTGAGAAGCTTTATGCATACACACACACACTGTGTGTGTGTGTTATTATATAGTTATATAACTTAATTTTAATTACAATAAACTCCTCATAACAATGTATTTTCTTTGAGTATCGCGAGTGTCACCATCTAAGAAGTCGGGACAGCTCGTTGTGTAAACATGTGAAAATAAGTTTGCTTATTATAAATAAAAGCTTTCGTTATCAAAATTAGGAGATAAATACAGAAAAATAGTCAAAACATTTATATATTTTAACTATATATTCCATAGTTCAAAATAAAGAATTTAACCTACAGCAGAATTAGAATCAGGTAATACTTATAAAAAGAAGTAACCAACTTTAATAACCTACGTTGTTAGTTCAATCAATGAAACAGTATTTAAAAACTAAACATGAAGCTATGTAGAATTTTGACCAAAACGCTTTGTTCTCCAGAACATTGACCAGTCAACCCTAAGAGTATCCATACTATGGACATTGAATATGACATAACATATTCATATGGGTTATATATATATATATATATATATATATATATATATATGTATGTATGTATATATATATATATATATGTGTGTGTGTGTGTGTATTTTGAACTTGGAAAAGTAGTTATTGTAAAAATATGTTACTGTTATACCCGCTTTCTGAAAAAACACAGCACTATTCGTAAGCTTGAAAACCGTGACTTATTTTTTAGTTTTTCACAAACTTTGGCTGTATATTTTAAAATTTTTAGAACAGAACTTTAATAAGAATTTACAGATTTAAAAGTTTTCATTTATAAAAATGAAAAATGTTGATCACTATATGTGTATTATACCTCTTCTTGTGTATGTTACTAAATCTCAAGGGGGCAGGTAAATTTGAAATTTAATGTAGCCTTTTATTCGCTACATTAAATTTAATGTTCATCTGCTAATTGACACATTTTAAAAATAATGACATATTTTTTATAAATTCAACTTCCAAGTCTCGATATGTTTTCCTAAATGTATGTCTCTATAAATCTTAACAAGTACCTTACGACTGCGTATAAATTTGTTTATTTCCCTCATCATTAACATTCGATGTTTTTCGTAAATAATGAGGCAAATAAAAAAAATTATACACAATCGTACGGAATTTTTAATATTTATAGAGGAATACATTTAGGAAAGAAAACAGTTTAGGGCTTGTGTATAATTCAATAGATAGACTGAAGATCATTTACTAAAATAAATGTCACGATTGATCCAAAAATAAATGTCAATTTATTTTATTTTCCATCACGGTTATATTTTAAGTTAAGTAATGTAACAATTAAAGGTTAGCAGATTTTGATACTCTGTCGTTTTGCTAGAGTTGAGTACATGTTTCGAAACGAAATATTTTTGAGTTCATAAAAAGCGTAATGAAAATATTTTCCTTGCGTAAATATTTATTTTTGCATTACGATACACCAGTAGTATTTTAGGCACGTCCATTTCATATTGCCAAGAAAATTGGTTTTTTCTTTATTCATGAGAAACTGTAATATACAAAGTTTTGAAAAGAAATACAAACTACTGATTCCGATAAAGAAGAAAAGAAAAATAAGAAAAATTCATTAAAGGAAGACTTTATCAAATTATCTTTGAAAGTGAATATTGACGCATTTTGGATATCAGGAGAAAATGTACCATAGAAATATTCAAATAAAAAGATATAACAGGATGTAACAACAGTTGAGAGTTTTCATTTATAAGAATGATTGCTTTATGTGTATTATTGACACCTCTTCCTCTTATTTTTGTTACTACATCTCAAGGGAGCAGGTAAATTGGAAATTTGCAAATGTTATTAGCTACATCTATATATTTATCCATACTATTACACAATTTCTTACTGTAATTAGTTGAACAGCAATAAAGTTTATGATTATATATCGACTGGTTCAAATAAAATACTTTGGTTCTTAAATATTTTATTTAATAAAAGGTCTTAACGATCACATCATGTTTTTGAACACTTCTTTTTGTCATTTCCAGTAACTCACTAAAGTATTACCCAATTTTCTTTACTATCTCCCTTTTACAACATTTCCATAACATTTTTGCCTCATTATTCATTTGTTCTATGTTTCTAAATAACACAAACGTAATATTTTTCACTAAAATTATTTGAATAGCAATAACGGTTTGATTTATCGATTCTTTTAGGCCAACTTCTCAACTTTATTCCATAATTCTTTAACTTAATTCCCTACGATATTTTATACTTTCACACGTATTCTCCACACTACAAAAGTTTTCGTTTTTATTATTTGCTCATTTTTTTTTAACTAACATCCATAGTATTAAATCGAGAATTAATTCCATTTAGATTACAGTTCCTTTAATAAAAAGGAATATTAATCTAAATGAAATTAATTCTCGATCAAGTTATTATAGCATAATAAACGATTATTTAATTTTTTTAACTATCATAAAATATGTAAATAACTAAGTTTTATTTTACTTTCTCATATCTTCCTTTATTGATAGAAAAGTGGAATCTCAAAGCAATTATGTATCAAATAAGATAAATTATATCACGGCAAGGAAAGTGATGGAGATAACGTAATTAGACTTATATATTATAATTTAATTGAAGCCGACACGTGACAAATTTATTAAAAAGTAACGCGTGTAGGTTGTTATATATTATGATTTTGATGCAATGAACTTTTTTATGAAATACGATATCTGTCAACCCGTCTTTTTATTAGCTCCTCTACAACTCGAAATATATAATTATAAATGGACTATCTGTTTTTTACAGATTACAAAATGACAACTTGTAATTTAACTCAGTTATAAAAACTATTTACACCAAATTTTTATCTTACCCTAATATATATTGCGAATGGCGATATAGATAAAAGTTTAAATATAAATCCGAAAAAAACTACGAATGGATAAAAAGAACCAGACCAACGAAGTGGACAGACGCAACAGACTCGAATTTCTAAACTTAATTTACCTCAAAATAATATGAAGGACCACTTATATCACTAATACACATCTTTAATCAATGTGTAATACTAATCCTCAAATACGGAGCCGAAATTTAGATAACAACAAAAGACGTCATGTAAAAGCTTATTGTTGTTCAGAGGCTATGGAAAGAAAGTTTGTAGGGATCTCTTCAAAGAACCACAGAATAAATAAATGGCTTTGGAGATAATGCAAAGTTGTGGACACAGTCAAAAGGGTGGCTAAATTTAAACGGCACTTTGCTAGTCACGTTGCTCGAAAGTCAGACTCGTTGTGCAAAGTTTACTTGCAGTGAAGATATTAGAAGGGCAAAAGACAAGTTAAGGGGCCGCAAAGGCGGCTGAAAATAATATAAATCAATTGGCGTGTATAAACTGGATAAGATAGACAAAAAATGGAACCGAATGGTGCAAAATGAAGGAGGCCTAAATCAAAATAGTCAAGAATATAGAAACACAAAAGGACTCGATACAAGATCGATACATTCTCAATAAAGTCTCGATAGCTAAATATACAACGTTCTAAGATTCCAGGTGATACTTCTCCTCTATTTGAACGTTTGTTTGATATCAAAACTCTACGCGCATTACAGTACTCACAGCAGTGGAACAAAACGTGATCCATGTCCAGCGTCTGAAAACTA
Source organism: Druceiella hillmani (assembly GCA_039881145.1). NCBI lineage: Eukaryota > Metazoa > Arthropoda > Insecta > Lepidoptera > Hepialidae > Druceiella > Druceiella hillmani. The sequence goes on along the minus strand of JAYKKI010000018.1, from coordinate 33,735,795 downwards.
CGGGGATACATCAGATAAACAAACTGGTACGGTCCATGTCCCATCAAAAACTGGTAGTTATAATAATCATTAGCAAGCCATTTCTTATTCGACCGCTCGGACACATCTGGGAAGAATAGTCTAGTTTTTTCTCGCTTGGAATAAGGAAAAAACCACTTAGACTGCAAATGAGCATCAACGATGTCTAAAATAAGCATCTTTCAATCAGCAAGGTTTTCCTCTGCCAAAAATTTAGAGTATGACGGACCTAAATAGAAACCTAAATACCATTCGGTACGCGCTCTACGATATCAAGGTTGGTAGAAAGAAGACCCGCCAAAATCTGAAACGCATCCACTGAACAGGCGCTGCGTTCTTAGCACAACTCGTCTAAATTGCTGGACCTCGACGCACCATGAAGCTTAAATCGATAACACATAGGCATATTGACGTATATATTAGTTTGAAGGTATATTCAGCCCTCAACTGGCACCGTTAAGTCGCGTCGTGGCCTGGAAGGCTCAAGTAGTCTTTTCACTGATGTACCGCGCCTGAGGTAGAAAGCTCCGTGGTGCGTCAAGAACCATGCCCACTTATGTCATATGATCTCGCACACCGATCCTCCAGCCATCACTACAGATGTCCTCGCCAACCTGCCCTTAAAGAGGAGAGATTGATTCTCTGATCAACAGCAGAGTATCGTCGGCAGAGGCGATGTAAATAAGCTATGCTATCCCCACTTATTCCATCCGGGTTGTCTCAAAGCCTTTCTGAGACCCGTAACTTCCACCCATTTGGGAAATATAGCCTAGTAGTATTCCTCTTGGGATCGGGGAAGTCCATTTAGATTGCCAGTGAGTGGTGACGATCTCAAAAATAGGTCTCTTTCTGCCCAAAATAGTTCATCTGCAACAAATTCAAAGTTTAACGGACCCCCAACAAAACTTCTACCTCGAGCCAGTACAAAATTCCGCCCGTACCACAATTGCAAAGTCGGCAAGCAGAAAACCTGCCAAAACCGGCAAAGCATACGTTGAAAAGGTTCTCTAACATTTGGTCAGAGCCATGACTAGTGCGACCTAAATATCATTCTTATACCTTATATCCTACTTGTTGGATCCGTATATACCACGAAGCCCACAGCTTCTAGACTAATAACCCAAGGTATATTGCCGTATACATCAGTTTAAGGTGGCTTAAGGCAGGCCATAGCATGTAAGGCTACCCGAGCCCTCTCCCCAATGTACTGGACTTCGAGGCTACCCGAGCCCCCTCACCGATGTACTGTGGAGTGAAGCTCCGTCGTGTCGTGTATTAACTACTTTTTCCTCGTTCTGAAAGTAGATAACCCGATCGCGGAAGTGATCACAAATCAACCGGCGGAGGTCCACTAACACTCTTGGGGACATAATGATGGGCCGTCAAGTATTGTTTAACGCGCCGGAGACGCCCAGAAAAACACCAAAAATGTATTTTTTCAGCACAAGTCTACCCAGGACAAGGCGGCAGAGATTGCATCTGGACACTATGAACACCCTGGATCGGAAACCTACGGATCTCGGCAAGTGAGACAACTGTGACAATAGTCATGTCGCCATTACTCGTTCAAAAATTTCCCAAAGTTGAAAGGAACGTAATGGGTCTACAGAACTTTGGATCGCTAGGCGATTTCCCATTACTTTTCGGTATCTCGTTAAGTCTCTCTACTTTTCAGATCTTCGCAAAGTGACACTCAAGTAGACACAAATTAAAAATCGCCACTGTCTCATTCGCGCCACCATACTCTAAACCGCTTTAATAATTGTCGATCTTATCAATGCCTGGGGATTTCTTCAAGTTAAGATTCTTAACGATTTCGTCTTTCGGTAGTTCCGGATTACAATTACTATATAGAATTTTGCTTATAGTATTTTCGATGTGTTGCTATTCGATCGCGTTTAGGGAAAGATCATCCTCATAAAAAAGTGTGGTCAGAAAATAATATGAAGTCTAGCGGATATTCCCGATATAACTCCCATCAAATTTTTTAAGGGCGCAAGAAAAGTGTTTCAATGGCTCCGTACACGTCTGTACACGACGCCACAAAGATCCGAGTTATATATTTTGGATACAAAATTGCGTAGGTGGGAGCGCCTAGCTCTCTTAACCGCTCTATTATAATTATATCGGACCTCTACTAAGGTCAGACCTTGAACCTCCATTAATTCCTAGGATTCTAGTTCGCGCTCCGTGTTCTGGTATAGAGCGCGCTTGGATCTTAATAGAGAACAAAACTGCTCTATGATTTCTTGAAAAAACACATGGTTCGATTCTATAGTTACGCACACCCCCCGAAAGCCCGCTCGAGATAAGAGTGGCATGAATATTACTTTCTCCCGAGAGTCCAGAGAACATTGCGAGCATACCGGGTAAATTGCACAGCAAAGGGTCGTTCTGGTGTATGAAATCCTCCAAGACTTCACCATGCAGATTAGGGTATCTCGAGTAACATAGACAAGATTGCGCCTTCGCGTCAGCACAGAGAACTACCGATTTTCGTTCGATAGAGCGCAAAAGAGTATTAAGATGCTCGTAAAAATACCCGGTGGCCTAGAAAAATTTGGGCCACTACGCAATGCTCATTAGATAATTGTTCCAACAAAAGAACAAAGGGATTGGCCACTTCGGGTCTAAGGTAATAGCCGCTATGGGTTCGGGCTTCTTCTCCAGAAAGAGGAAGGGTCCCAATCCCAAGATGTGCCCTTTTCCTGTTTCTGCACATACGCGATACAAAATTCGGCGCTCCGAGAGCTCGTTGGGGCGTTGAACCGCGGCCCACATTGAGCTGTAGAAAGTTAAATTTGAATGGTTAGACATAATCTATTTTTTAACCACTTTTTTGAGAACCGCTCTATAGGTCGGGTATGCGTCTGATCCCAGTCTACATTGGTCCAAATTCTTTTTAAAGCGCCACAATATGGCGCATTTGTCTTCGTCCGGAGCTTGCCTTTGCCTTCATCGTGAACACACACACGCGTACATAAACATACACACACACATTCACACACACACACACACACATACACATATATATATATATATATATATATGTGTGTGTGTGTGTATATATATATATATATATATGTGTGTGTGTATATATATATATATATATATATATATATATGTGTGTGTGTGTGTGTAAATGTATTATAAAAGGTAAGTTATGTTATAAAAAATTGATCTCTTTATTTTGGATCTACACCAACAACAGGAAAATACCCATTGTTAAGTTAAAGTCTCTCCCATAAATTTTCACAGGGATCGATGCTTTACTATTTGTATCCACTAGTTTTTCATGAATTTTATCACGTCATCTGTCCACCTAGAAACAAAACAGTAAAGTACTTTGGATCAGTAGATGGGGCGAAGTTTTCCGAACATTATCCGGCTAGGATGAAGTCTCCAATTAATTACTTAATCAAAGTTAAATTTATCTAAATGGACGGTTTGGTCTAGGCATGCATAATAATCAGCACCTTTAAGAATAGCATGCCTAACATATAACTGTATAAGGTGTGAAACACATATTAGACACTGTTTTGTCTTGTCCATATTCACTTTAAAATCTACGTGTTGGGAAACTCTGCTCAGGTGCCTGAGCATTGTAATGAAGTTGTTCAGTCGCTTTGGCTGTAGTAAGGCAAAGCGGTTGAACAACCTCAGGTAATGTATTATATTCACGAGTTTGAAGATATCATCTAACATTGTGATGAAGAGTTATGGCCAGATTATTTCTCTTTGCCGTATATTTTTCCGTAGCAAATTGGACTCGTACTGTAGTTATGTTCTTTGATTGATATGCACGTATTTTTATACAAATATTTCAATATACTGGTAATCAGGCGATTTAGCATTAGTAAGGCCAAGCGGCTGAACAACCTCAGGTAAAGTAGTATATTCACCATCAGTGTTTATATCAAATCTTACTTTGCACGAGTTTGAGGATATCAACTAACGTTGTGATGGAAGGTTTTGGTCAGATTATTTCTCTTTGACCTATTTTTATACAAATATTTCAATATACCGGTAGTCAATACGGCATTGCTGTAGATATTAAAACATGGCCAAAGTTTACATTACCCTACCTTTGTTATTTCCTTCATCTATAAACTTTCAAGAACGCTTATGTGGGTAGCGAGTGCATCCAACCACAAACTGTATCGCAACTGAGCGGGAATATGAAACAACCTTTTATTTCAAACCCAAAACATATTCATTATATTATTTTAAGCGAAAGTAATATTTTGGTTTTCATATCCCATGAGGGCTGCGGTTGCGTGAAATCGCTGAGGCGCACAAAATAAGGATGTGCCCGGAATATCTAGTGCGTTCACCGTTTTTATCAAATTGTTCGTGAGTAAGTTTTATTTTGATTATTCCCATGTTTTTTTATATTTCTGTTGATATTCACTATCACTTAATCGTATCAACCAATTCAAACCGCGAATAAAAAGGTGCGCGTTAATATCTCACTCGGAGCAAGAAAATATTTGCTGAATTGTAATAATTTGTAATTACAAAGCCATATTAGTCTGTAACTCCCATCTTCACATGAAAGTCTCTCAAATCTCTCCTTGCCCTGGAGTATATGTATTCAAACTGAAACTGACTTTTATATTGATAACAGTAGTAAGAAAGTACGATAGAATATGTAATAACCCCGTTCCTATTTAAATACAATAAATCGGTGAACTCGGTTTTCATATTTTGTATGTTGCCTTCTAATAATCAAAGGCCATTAATTCTTAACATCAAACCCAGCAGAGTTATTAGATATTCGGTGTGCATTATTTCAACAGCCAACTTATTAGCGCATACAAATCACAAAGAATTATTTATATTTTACTATGTCGGTGCTGAGACCTGATATCAATATGCTGAGACTTATAGTTTTTGCGAACGGTCTTTTATTTTATTGACACTTTAGTTTTTACCATCCTGCAAAAATGTATCGAAGCTAAGCATTTTGAAGAAATAAAAGAATTTTTTTTCACTTTTTTATTTTAAAAACACAATACGCCACGGCGAGTTGTAGTTGCCGTAGTGAGTTTTGTGGATCACAAAACTTATAGCCTTTGAAGGCGCGTCGTACTGCGAGACTGTTCGATTCTTGACAGCTCATCCAGTTTGGCTGGATTGGCGTAAAAAGAAATTTTTCCTTCTATTTTTTCATCTTAATGGACCAACACATTTCGGTGAGTTATTACTACCGTATTATGTTCTGTGGATCACAAAAATTATGGTCTTTGATGGCCGACGTATCGCAAGGATCCGAGTTTGATTTCTGCTGCTCATCGAATTGGTTTGATTTTTGCCGCTCTTAATTGTTATAGTTTTCGTGTAATACTCGGATTCTATCAAAACAATGTAAAGCAAATCTTTTCATCTCTCTGCCATAATTGACAATCAATCTCTGTATTAGTAGTTTAGAAACAAAACATTCAAGTAATTAAATATGACTACGAATTTGTTAGTAAACATTTGCAGTTTTTGTTTTCAGTTTTTTTAGCAATAAGGCAAAGGATTACACAGAGGCCATTCCATGAAGTCATTAGAAAATTGTGGAATAGCTCTTTCTCAGAACCTGAAAACTGGTGATATTAGCACAAGAATCTTGACCGATATCTAATATTTCGAATCCTGCTTAGATAGTGACTATAATTTCTATTTTTGTTTTTAGTTCTAACTGGAAAGTAAATGAAAAAAATTAATCTACAATTTTAAGCCTTTCTGTCGAGATACAACTTCAAAATTTTTATATATGTTAAATGTTGATAAAACATCTTATTCCGGTTTATTGCACCATCAGTGACGTATGGTTGAACGATTTATATCTTTATTCATTTCTGCCCATTGGACAAAGTCTAGATCTTTTCATTGCGCAATGTTTTATATATCCAAGAGATTATTACTATATATCCAAGAGATTATTACAATTAAATTAATAATACTAATAAGGTGTTATTAGGACTAATAAATGTCATGATCTCTTGGATATACAAAACTTTGATGATATTACATGAGTAACGAAGATAATATTACATGAAATCCGTTTAAGACTAAATAGAGCTTTCTTAATTCTTTGATGTTGAAAGATTTGCTGCTACTGTACCATTTGGCGCGTACACTAATTGTTTTTACGGCACTACTATATATTTCTTCACTGAGTGAAAATTATTGAAATAAAAACAATAGATATTTTTCATTTAAGTAAATGTTCGTGATCAGTTTGAGACAAACACGTAAATCTAATTTCGTCATTAACCAAACCCCTTGCCGCAATTTGGTGTAAAATATGAAAGAGCAATCGAAACAATGAATGCTGAATGCAAAAGTTTCGTGTTTTTTTTTATCAAAGCCGCTTTATTTAAACACTTTATCAATATACTTGAAGACGTAGAACACTTTTTAATGTTTGACTTTATTCATCTACTCGTGTCGTGCATGCTGTATTTGTTCATTGATGGAAAATAAATATTGCGCATCATAATGTATAAAAAAATCTTCAAGAATTGGAATTGAAAAATAAAGGGTGAATAGATTTAAAAGAAAATTGTAAACTTTATTGCATAAAATTGTTATCATTGTGTTTAGTAGTTAATAGTGTAGACAAGCATATTTTATATAAAAGTTTATAAAGTTAGAAAGATCTTACGTTTCTGAAACAAGTGTAGATAAACATATTTTATGCAAAAGTTTATAAAATTACAAAGGACTTACGTGTCTGAAACAAGTTCGTTGTAAGCTTTTAAGAGAAAGTTTGAATTTTGATATAAAATTTCAATTTATTTAAGATAGTCATAGGGGGGAAAAATATCTATGCATTCTTTTAGTAGCATTTACTTTATTGAGAAATCTTTCACATTCCCTAAACTTTAACTTGATTAAAAAAAGTTGTAGAAATCACTTTAAACAAAACATATTGATAAAGTATCTTGACATTTTAATGGTATTTTAACCATATTTAAAAATAGTTGAGATCGTATTTTACACATTCGGATAGGTTTTTAAATATTATTTTTCTTCTATTGGTTATTTATGTCACTTATTTCTGCACAGTTTTCTGCGAAATGAGTTTAAAGCGTACTCGACCTTATTTCCTTGTGCCTAATATCCATAATATAATGTTTACAATCGACTTTCTTTCTCCGGCGATAACTTTTGCCGAGCTTTGTGTTTTTTACTCCACTCCCTCCGTAATATTTTTGTGATTATTTCGATACGTATTTTCAAAATATTTAATTATTACTATATTTGTTAGCATGGTTATAAATGCTTAAGAACGCGGTATATATAAACTATTTTCTTGTGAAAATTATTGGCCTAGTTTGGTTTAATTTTAAAATAATATTAAGTACTCAGAATCTTAAAGACTTTACGTAGAGTTTAAATATACAGGCAAAGAATAGTGCTCGATAATTCTTTGTTTTAAGGTTTTTTAGGCTATTTATGTATATACCAAAAAAAATCGATGTACTAGACACTGGAATCGATTTTATAAAAAGTACTGGAAAAGAGAGGATTCGGAGACAGACGGCTCACTAAAATGTTTATTGAGTTTAATAATACTTTTTTTAATATGTAACTTTCGGGCCACTGTAATTTTTCGTTTATTCATTAATTTGTTGTTTTTCTTTAAAAGTCATACAATATAGTCGAATATTTATGGGATGAGGAGGAAAATTGCATTAATTTTATCGTTTTAAAATATGTATCCATTTGTGTGTTAGTAAACAAACGGTGTTCTTCAGCTATTTAATTTAAGCTTTAAAATGTATGAGTAGCAATAAATTGATTAACAAAGCTATAAATAAATAAATTAATATCAACATAAGTAAGAAGGTAATAGGAAGGTACAAAAACTTATTTTCCTTGTTTTTCAAATACGAGGAATGATAATGCCAATTTCATGTTAATAAATAAATTCTGCTTTTTTTGTAAATTTTCATTTTGCTAAATTTCTTTGCCATTCTTGTTTTAATAAAATATTTCTTCTTTTCGTAATTGTTACTTTTAGTATAAATTATTTTTTCTGGTCGCTACGATTAAGTCGTATTCTTATGGGGTTAACATATAATAATTATGCTCCAAATTACATTAACGCCATCGTAATAATAATTTAATTGAGTTTTATTATCAACAGATTTACAGTAGCTATTTCTAACAGAGATATTACATATTATTCAACATACATGAGAAAATTCATAAATTTTTTACTGTTCAATATGGTAAAAATGAAAAAAAAAAAACTCAGCAACATAGTTTCCGACCGAAGGATGGATCTGATTACGAAAGATGATGTGAACCGTTTATATCCTATAAAAATGTAATATCTTAGAGTTCCTGTACTCAAAACGAAAAAAATGGTATCTGTAAAATCTCTCACGCGATAAAATCTGACACCGCCGTTTTTATCCGATTTGTAAAATTGAAATCTATTATTGTAATAAAGCATAATAGTCTACACATATTTCAATAGCTAAAGCTCAGAAATTTTCATGTGGAAATTTTAACGGACACAAATTAACTATTCTGAAACCAATTTTGAAATTTCAAATATATATATATATATATATATATATATATATATATATATATATATTCCGCATTTAACCACATTGCGTATTATTAAATAAGTCTTGTGCTCGGAAGTAGTGATGATTTACAAAAAATAAAGTAATTAAATTTCGAACGAGGCACCTTAGATGTGCAAAGCAAATCTGCATTTGGCCAGTTTTCCTAAATAGTGTCTTCTTTAACATTAATGTAAATTTATTTTTGCATACCTATTGTAATATGTAAGTAGTTTCCACTGCAGGGCACATAGGAACAATTAAATATACGCCTGTTGCGCTTCGCGTAGCGCTATGTGTAAAAATTCTTTAAAAAATTCAATGGAATAAAATTAATTTACTCATTGAAGAAGCAATACGAGAGGGAGAACAGTGATCAATAAAGAGCAACGATCCATGATGTGACCGTGATTGATCATTGCCTCTTCGCGTTCGCAACCTGCTATTTGTTATCCGCCATAGATTCCATTAAGTTATGAACTGCTGATGTAGCGGTTTGATATATCTAACAAATGAAGATGAAATGTCAATTTATAATACAAAAGAAATAGATGCACGGTGGAGCACATATGTAATATAAGGAAACACAAGGTGAAAGACAGAAAAATATGCTTTTTAAGTGTGAAATAATAGCAATGCCAGTTGATCTCATTTAATTTTTTTTCCCAATAATTGTCGCAAATGTATACTCCCAATTTAGATCTTGTTGCCTCATTTCTATACTCACTTTTTTATATAATCAAATGATTAACCATATAACAACTACCATGAGAACTTAAAAAATTAGTTGTTGTATACTTATAATAAACTTTTCGTTAAATGTCTTTAAAAGAAACCATTATTTAGCTGTAAATATAAATATATATATATATATATATATACATATATATATATATATATATATATATATATATATATATATATATATCTTTTTTTTACAGGTATAACAATATTCGTTAATTAACCTGAGCAAAATTTTAACGAGATGTTTATGAAAGTTCTATATATTTGAAATCACATACGTCATAAAGTACTGTACAGTTGAAACATACATTTAGTTCACTCATTTTTAATGATAGTGTCTAATACAGCATATTATTTTTAACATTTATTCCACATGAAGTTTAAAATTACTTAATTTTTCTTCAAAATTATCGCCCGTTGTAAATTAAAATGAATAATATATTGAAATAGGGATAAAGTTAAAATATTGAGTCACTTTTTATCGAAAAGGTATTTCACTAGAGAACTTTTTAGAAAAGTAAGTTTCGGGTAATAAAAACTTTATTTTACTTCTATCCTGCTAAAACTTGAAGCGCTGTCGTGTTAAGCTGCGGGTAAACCGCATGATTTAAGTTCTACATAATATGTTTTAATTTTATATGAAACCGTCTTGGGTTTAAGTCAGATATTATATTGGATAAGTCGTTTAGCCATATACACGGCCGGGAAAGAATAGGTGTTATTATAAGAAAATTTAAGTGAGACGCATATTGTGTCTGTTCCGTAAAAGTTTTTCCTTTTAAAAATTTGTTTATTTCAATTAAACGATTTACGAATTGAGAAAAGCTTGACGTTTACTTATATATATATATATATATATATATATATATATATATATATATACATATATATATATGAGCAAAAATATTTAACTCAGGCCAATCGATCATCCACCGTAATCATTTTTAAAACAGCATGGAACTTAAAATTAATTCGTAATAAAATATTTGTCATAAAAAAATGTTTATCAGCAATTCTAAAATTTCAACCTCTTATTGGAAAAATAAATACTTCATTGAATTATACCATCATAAATAAGGCAGGTTGTTATGTCTTCAATGTATCATCGCTCGCTCTTAGACGTGGTGTCAGTTTTCCTCAAGGAATTTGCATTATCCTGACAATTATGGCTCTCATGTACATTGGTACTATAAATAAAAATAATGAACATTGGTACTATAAAAAAACTGTAAGACCTAAAGCGGGCAATGTCCTATAGAAACTTTGTTATATAATTACAAGCTGACGAGATATTTACGGTTTCTCATACTTTATTTCAGAATTGAACCCCTAGCGTAAATAAATTTTGCGTTTAACAACGATGTAATTAATGTAAATTGAGTTAAAACTTATTCGTGAATTTCAAATAAAAAATCTTCTATTAATCGAAATATTAAATTTTATCAGTTGAGTTTAAAAAATTAATTGAAATTTTAAAAATATGTAACGCGTATAGATTAATACGGATGTCGCTTTTATATATTACCTTTCGACGTATTGCATTTTGTAACTTTTATACATAAATTTTGATAAACATCAGCAACTACATTAAACATTCGTTAAGATTCTCGTTGGTTCTCTGAAAGCATATTATGTTACAATACACCAGACTTAATGAAAGAATGAGAATCGGTAAACGTTATCATGCTCTTCATGTTTAGTACAATTATTTCGTATTGCCAAAATATACAATATACAGAAATTTAATGTAGATACGGAAAATTTCATGTCGTTACATAAATTTAATAAAAAATTTTTTTTTCATTCAGAAAAATAACGACACGTTTTATCAATTTTAAAACAACATCAGTTGCATTGCTGAAAGAAGCGGGGACGGTATCATAATAATATAACATTGATTTCAATACGGCTTCAAAACATCTTTAAATTTAATACAAGAAGTTGTCCCAGATGATAATTACCGGAAAGATCTAAATTTTCCTCTTTCAATTATTGAAATCAATACTTGGCTGTACCATACTTTGCGTGTAAGGCTGTGAATATATTGCATCGTACAAACAAGGGTACTTAAGGTTTTCTTCTCTCTTTATGCCACTTGCCACAATGTTAAGCATTTCCCAAATTGCTTGGAAACAGTAGGTTGTTTGTTATATGCCAGTCTAATACTTTTTAATTAGACATATATTGTAATAAATACTAATAACTATTTCTTTAGCCAAAGGTTTACATTATTGTTTAAAAACAATTACTTAGGTAATGAGAATAGAAGATGGCTTGTCTTAACGACTGGTTAATTTGAAATATTAACTTAACGGTGAGTGGTCATTCAATAGTTGGTATTGTTATGCAGAAATCACAAACGGGATACAAAAATTGAAGCAAGTGTTGGAATAGACTGAGATATAAAATAAGTGACAACGAAGTAAGAAAAAGTAATTTGTGGTTATCTAGAAAAAGTAGATAGATATTTAAAATCGAGGAAAAAGAAGCAAAAGAGTTATTTAAAAAAATATTTTATTTGAGAAAAAATGAAAGTTTAAAGTTTGTAACGAAAGTAACAAAGCAATTGTTTTCTTTCGGCAAAGTGAGGTATTATCGCTCTATTACGTATTATTATACGCAAAAGACTATTTTAATGACGTAAGACGTAAAGGTAGATTTTTAATAATAATGTTTCTAGGTAACAACTTCTACATTAGTATATTTGATAATATAATTAACTAAATGGACTCCACAGTAACTAAAGATGGACGACAATAAAACGGCTTTTATAGTTGGAAGAAGTTTTTAATTACCTGAATTCTAGTTGGAAATATAGACTGACATGATTCAATTAAAATAAATGGATTAATTAAGCTTTTATCTCCAGCCTTAAAACTTTATTTCACATATATTTTTTTAAAAGCAAGAAACGACCTTGAATTTATTGAAATCGTTTTTTCTAGATTCTATTGAAGTGGATTATAGATTTTGTTTCAGAGTACATTAATATATGCTATTAAATGGGGTTTTAACTAAAAAGGGAATATATAGTTGTACTTTATAAATTTATGTAAACATATGATAATAATAATAATATATATTTATAAAATATTTACGCATAAAAGAAACGCAGTACTTGAAAAATGCGGAATCTTTGAAAAAAGCCATGTAAACACAAAAAGAATGAAAATAACATCAGAGATGAACATTACGACTACATACATTTGTTTTATAACACAGTACCCTGTTTATATATAGTGTATACATATCATATCGCATATTCTTGCCGCCACCCTGCACAATCCTTCAAACCCCAAACAAGCTCGTGGTACCTAGTCAGCTAGACAAAGGATCATGCAGGTTTTCACTACTTCTTGTGAGGATGTCCGTTGCTCTGTCGCCTGCTCTAAAAAGGTTTAAGCAGATGCCTTACGATTTCTTTTGCCCATCAATACAATCCGACCTCAAAAATATGCGCAATCTGTGGGATCTATTTCACATCTCACAACAGTGTGCAAATATGCACATTCGTTACATGAATGGCAAGACTGCCCAAGACCGTCGTGAAAGTAGAGTACGGCCGCAGCGACTTGTTGCAAGAAGGGCAAATATGCTTCTCTGCATTGTGCGCCACTGTGAAACATCGTCTGAGGATGCCGATTGGCTCGACGAAGACGAAGTTGATGCAAGTGGTTTTATTTTGAATTTTTTGCCAAGAACACGATTTTATTTTCACTAAAATGTTCTATTTTAGTTAGGTTTTCGTTTCTAATTGCATTGCTGAAAGTTAAAATAAATTTGTTGTTTTAATTTAAGAGTTTATTGGTAAAAAAAACTGAAATAAGAGAACACATGAGGAGAAAATGGTGGATGAAGCCAAAAATGTATGTAAGGACAGGGCCGACTCAGGCAAACGGTGTAATTAAATGTAAGATTAGTAGTAAAAGTTTATTAGGACAAATTTGAGCACATTTTAATATATGTTAAACTTAGCAAATGTTTATTACAGTATGTTTGAGTGTATATTAAATAACAATATGAATAAATAAAATAAACAACATACGCATTTATTGCGAGTTAGAAATCTCTTCTTTTATTTATTATTACCGCAAATACTATCAAAACAATGACAAAGGTATTTTAGCCACTTTTCCGGCACTTTTCCGGTACTTTGCGTAACATAATTGTGACTTTTAAGTAAATATGTTCACTTAGGTGTTACGTAACGTTTAGGGAGGGGGAGGAGGTACAGAAAAACCTTACTGCGCATTACATCGGGGAAGAGAGGATCAAAAATCTTCAAAAAGTGTGTTACGTAATACTTGAACGCCCACCTATATTAGAATTAAACCTTTTTGCAAGTTATCCTAAGTCATTATAAGTAATTAGTCTACCTAAGTGATACCTTAGTAATTATTTCCATTAAACTATTTAAAAATACTAAAATGGTTTTAGGTAAAACTATATCATTTGCAGCCATAAAAAATTGTAAATTTCTTAAGAACAAGGATTTAGGGTTATATTTTTCGCTATAATTTTCCGATTATATTTATATAAATTTCCAATATCAGCATTTTTTTACAATTTTAACTACAGTACTATTGGAGGCTAAGTTGAGTTAGCGGTATTATTTAAATTTTGGAGACTGTCATATTTTGGTGGATTTTTAAAAAAATATTTTTATTGCTATTTTATAAAAAATTCTAAAAATGTAATTTTGGAACTCCTAAATCAATCTTTCGAATATTATTCTTCACGACAAATGAAATTGAAAAAGTCTTTGGAGTCAATCAAATGCCCTTTCAAAAACTTCTCTATAAATATTTTAGTGTTAACTATTCTATATCATACGTTAATTACATTAACTACTCTACGTCACATTATTAGTGTTAACTCTCTACGTCACAAGGTTTCTGAGAAAAGCGGTTGTGACATACAAATAGAAGAACGGACACTTGAGCAATCTAAAAGGGTTTTACTGTTTATACTTTTAACTACTAAGACCTTATACTCACTGCTTTAGTTATATTTTCAAATTCTTCAACATTTTTCTGCGCGATTTCTGAAGTAATACATATTATAAATCGTTTAGCCGACGAAAAATTAAATATTAGAACGAATATGTTTTATTAAATTTCGTTAGCTCGCGTGGTAACTGTAACCAGTGACAAAGTTTGTGATTTCCATAGTTTGAAAAACGTGATTTTAAGATAATGAACGCTCTCATATATTATGTACTGTTTAACATAAAGTAAATAATATATTTTATTATGATAACTAACTTAAATTTCCAAAATTAAATTAAAATATAATAAATACATTGTCGTTAACAAGATGACTATGATTATTTCTACGTCAGTCCTTTTGTAAAACGTTCAGATCAATGGAATTCCATAATATTATTATGCAAATACCATTAACAAATTATTAACGGTATTAAGAATATATTAATTTTAAATTTTATTCATTTAACTATACGCTCAATTAGCAAATTGTTAAAATGTTGATTTTCAGGAATTTTTAAGGCGAATTTCAGAATTGTAATTAAAATTTTTGCAATGTATTATTAAATAATACGCTTGATATTGATTAATTTTTTATTTTCATTTAATAAGCGATTAAAGATGCAAGTTTTATTTCATGGTTTTACGCAAAAGGAGATTTTCTCAAGGTGTCGGTCATGGATTAATTTTCCTTATGGGTAAACTTTATAGCCATATAAGCCAAATTGTGATTTAAGATATAGATGTAAGAAGAATGGAGTTAGTAAGATTTAAAATTATATTTATTATTTAAAAGAATTTTAGATAGTAACATGTTTTTTTAAACTACAAATTAATTTACCTTAAAAAGAACTTTCACCTCGATACGGGAGATTCCCGTTTAAAACAAATTTATAAAAATTACATTGAACAATATGAACAATTTCAAAATCTAATTATATATACGATGTGAACATAAAGTTATTTCTAGATTAAATGTTTGGTTCGATGATTCCTCTAATTTAGTGAACCATTTATTGACTCTTCAAATGTTGGTATTTAATTTGGTACTCATAAATATAATACACAGAAATGAACAAAGATAGTTAATTTCTGCAAGAGTGGTCTTATTATAATTTATATATTTCAATTTGGCTTTTAATAAATAAATCAAATTAAAATTCATGGTAAAGCTAATTTTGGATTTTAATTTATTGAACCCCACTGAAAGTAATATAACAAAGCTATCTAAAATTCAACAAAATAAATTGCCTGAGAAATAATTTATCAACAAGAGCCTTCTTCTTTAAATGGAGAGAAAATTCGTTCTTACAAATATTGGCTTAATGTTCAATATTGCACAGAAATAGAAAGTACCGCTCACATTAAGGAGGTGATATATAAGACATAACGCGAAAAACCACAAAATTGATGTGTCTCTTAATAAAGGACGCATTGTACCTGTTGTGCCATTTACGGAGTAATTTATTTTCTTCGTTACTATTACTGTCGTTTCGCTTGAAATAAGTTACATAAAACAAGAGCTCAAACATAAATTCAAAATTTAGCCAGTTAACCAGTACAATGGAAAGAGAACATAAAGCAAAGACAAACATTGAAATCAATTTAAAAGATCCTTCCCTTTCCTTTTATTTTTCAAAGAGACTTACCGCGACGCGTCCAACGTTTGGAAATAATTTTTTCTTCGTTTTATTTCTAAGCAACTTTATCTGACCTCATGGTTTAATTATTTACTGATAAAATTAAGTTTCAATATCAAGTGTTTAAGATGAAGTTAACTTTTTTAAGCAGTCTAGCGCGCTGTGTGGAACCAATAATTTTACCTGCCTATTTTGAGACAACGAGTGAGTAATTTGTTTTATTGTGTAATTTGAGATAAAAAAGGTCTTTTTATCTGTATAAACAATTTAATGTTTTTATATATTCATTAATTTGTATTAAATAGAGAAAGGGTCTCAATTCAATAACATAAAAAATTACAGTTTTTAGTTAATTTTAAACACTATTAGATTTGTTACTATTAATTTAGAAATTAATCAACACTATAAATTATAAAATCATATTAGTTTTTTAACATATACGTTTAATACATTTTTATTTTACCTAATTCAAATAAAATACAATACAAAAACAAAATTATAAACTTTTGGCAATTCTTGTAAAAATATTGTATCAGTGTATTCATCAGCGGAATTCATGACTGGTACTGCTGGAAATACATATTTCTTTCATATATCAGTTACATTTTTCAGGCATATGTGTTTTCCGCATTTGAAATAACGGTATTTTGACTTGCAGTTTTTTATCATAATAATAACAGCGGGCCTAATGCAAGTAAAATTTGACTTAAAGGCGATGTTTCTTGCTCATTTTCAGCAATGTTCAAGATTTCTTCGATTCTCTGTTTAATGGTTTGAGAAATAGTATAAGATGTATATCTGTATTCCTTTTTACTTTCCAGCAATAAATAAAAAATTTCTTCAGTAAATATTCGTGTTAAAACAGTTGTTTTTTATTGAATTCAAAAATCACTGGGGCATTTTTGCTTCCAATATTGATCATAGGACACCTTTTTGTAATTCGCCCACTGTTATGTACGCTGTAAAGTTTGTCCCTTATGTCAACTCCACATTTTGTAGTGTTGTATTAAAGTGTAATATCAAGCTTGACTGACAATTCATAAAATTTATTTTTTTATATATGTAGAAATCAACAACACATTTTTACCTATTTATCATACATAAAATAATAAAGTTCTGTTACTTCAGAGGCCAAACAAACATGATTTTTCTTTGCGTCCTTTATTAGCAGAGAAAGATCCAGGTATTTGAGTTTAATTTTTTCTCATATTACCTACAGATGTCAAATTACATTCAGCCAATAGAATAGTGGTCAATTGACAACTAATGTACCAATTATCTGTTGTTAGTTTGCACTGAAATTCGTTTAAAAAGAAGAGTCACAACATCAGTAGTCTTGTTGCTGCATCAAAACTTACCATCTGTTAAGTACTCATATAAACCTCTAAGTTGAACATGTAAAACATTTTTGCATCCGTATCAGCTTGTATTTTAAGGTTATACTTATTTAGTGTACTCGGTAATTTTCGACAGCACGGAAATTACACTTACCGTGAAAAGCCAGCAGCATTCCATCAATGTGATGAAAGCTAATGGAGAACACCTTATTTCCAATTTTCGACGAATTAGTTGAAAAATTTCGTTATTGGTGCAAGTTTATCGTATTTAATTCTATCAGCTCGAATCTTTATATCGTTAAACCTTATAAAATCTCATAAATCATAGACGAGTAATTTATAATCTATAAGTCACCGCCATTCATACGGCTACATTTCCTCATATCACATAGTAAGAGCAATCCCACCAACTCCTTTATTTCTGACATCGTTGTCTCTTGAGCATCTTGAGAAAAGTTACACTTTATATTGTTTATCAATTTATTTGTGTTATCCAAAAAAATGCTCAACAACTCACCACTGATGAAATAGGAATAATACAAGCAAGAAACGAGCAAGTGGTAACACTTTAGAAAGTTGCGTTCTAATTATTTCAACATCTCCATATCCATTGTGATTCTTTCCGTCTTTCCCACCATACACTTTGCTGCTTTTGAAGTTGAAGTAATGATAAAGCACATTATCATCATCGCTACCAATTATTCTTGTGCTACCGAAAGATTTGGCCCTTCCTTTTCTTCCGAAACATCACCAAACTATTCAGAATCTGATGCAACTGCCCCAGTAAGCTAGTCTTTTGTTTTTCAAAATCTTCTTAAATCCTTATCTACGAAACAATGTAATTAATAATTTGACATTTATGACTTGTTATATCAAAATAAAGTAATTTACTAATCAATAATGTACAAATAACATGACATACTCACTTAAATTCCGATTTCTTTTTCTACGATTTTGGCCTTACACGAATGACCGCGCGCCGAATCTGAGATTGTAAAAACAACTTGACACGTGTGCTAGCGACAAATATCAAATGTTGTTAAGGGACACTACTTCAGCCCCTCGAGACAATCACCAAACCGTTGTGGTATATAGTTTATTATATATGAATGATATTAGTTCGCTGCAATCTCACAGATAGCGCACGTCCTACGGAAGGATAATGATTTATAAATTCATGTCTGCTTCATTGGTTTTTATGAGTAAAATAAAGTGAATATATGATAGGTAAAAATTAAATTCTAAGTTATATTGATTGCATTGGGCGGTGTACTGGTGGTGTAAAAAACTTGAAAATTATATTTTATATTTTACCAAAGTTTTAGACATATTTAATAAAAAAGTACAAAATATTAGAATGAATTACTACAGTAAGTATAGATTTATATAATTTTCTAAATGAATATTTCTTGCAAATATTTGTTAATCATTTATAAAGTTTGTCAGTAAAAGGTTAAAAAATATTGTCAATATTCCAGGATACCATTCGTTTGACCCTCGGTCTATTTGGATATGAGACAATGAAAATAAGAAACCATAAATAAATAAACAACGAATGAAAGGAAATAACGAATTCCCAAGTGGGTTCCGCTGCACTCTCCTGATTCCAGTAATAATATGAAATGTTTTAGCTGTTAATTCTATATTGTCGTCAATTTTATTTTATTTTGTTGATTATCACATGCGATGACCCATTCATAAACCAGATTAAAATTGCGAACCTATTCCTTCGCTCAACTTATTTATCATATGTTATTAATTTTTTTCCTTTAACTTCAATCTTATTGAATTATACATGAAACCAAAAATAATGTTCATTTAAGAAAAATTTATTTTCTTATACCTAAAATAGATCGCTGTACGTTCTAAATATGGATGATCATCGTTTGAATGGAGCAATCCGTCGTGAGTGTTCAATGCGAGCCTCTTTAAAATGACTTTCGGAGACATGTGTTTGATGTAGAGTGTCTGCTGTGAACATTCGATGCTGGGTTCCCTCAAGCGAGTCTGTAATGTTCTTATATTTTCGCTGATAAGTTGCTGCCAACTTTCAGCACTAAAGTCTACAATTCGTCGTATTTTAGCTGAACTAGCCTTAGAACTTTTATACATAAAAACTTTTTTAATTGTTTTGAAAAATATCCCTGCTTGTGATATTTCAGGAGATAATTTCCTTGCTAGATTTTCTAAATTCTATTAATGAGGGTATTTGCAAACAGCCAGATCGTATATAGATCGTGAAATTTATAAAAGTATTAAGAGATTAAAAAATGTCTAATTCAAGTATGAATAATATGAAATTAATTCAGAGAGCAATTAATTAACTATAGAGAAGAAATCGGCAGTTTCATTAACACTTGATTGTTTGTTTGTTTATTTGTACTTGCGTAATGAAAAACAACTGAAGAAATTTTATATAGGTTGTTGTTCAATTTAGATTGCCAGAATTAAAAGGAGGTACGTGTCATATCAACACATATTGAGAAATCTTTGACACATAAAAGTTATTTAACCTACTATAGCAATTTAAATATACTATTAAATAGGTAGCAGAGTAGGTGTAGGCGTAAAGGTTTAGTGTAGGACTAGGGGTAAATGAAATTAAACGATCATTATCATACAAAATAAAACCATGTAGAACATTTATCGTTTTAATATTTTTGTTGCCTTTTTATTTACGTCAATGAGCAAGTGGAAGAAATGTTAAAATCATTTTAATATTTTCACTGTGTTAGTATTTTCTCATTCATTTAAAAATGGCTTCAATGATTGATGTTAAAACGTGAGTTAAATTGGCGTTATTGAAATCAGTGAAATTAATTTTTAATATTCTCGCGAACTTAGAGGCGGGTAAAACTATTAGATATAGTGAAATTTTAGCCACCTAAATATAAGTACGGTATTAAAATAAGAGCAAAGAAAAATCACATAATAAATCATTCATCATATATCCACCGAGTGTAATGTCACTTGGCAAATTCAACTTCATGACAAGGGTTAACAAATAATTTAATCTCACTGACGGTCCACTTGTGGAAAATTTTCGGCTCGACCTACACAAATTTGTCGCTTGTTAAACACTCTTTGAGGTCAGTTTCTTCAATAAAGTTATTGCGACAATTTTATTTTGTCACAAGGCATCAAAATTAGTAAATTGAAAGACTTCCTAATTTCTTATTTTATGAATAAATTGGTGAAATAAATAACACGGTGAAAAGATAACTTCTTCTTCTAATGTATGACAATTTAAGCGTTAACGGGGATTAGTTTCATTTACGACCATGTTTTACTAGAATACAGATTAAATCAACATTGTTATTACGTTAATCGTAAAATATCCATAATACTTCTTTAATATTACGGTGTTATCTTTTTTCTCTTAGTTATCTATAGTATAGTTTAATTATTAACATTCTGATAAACGACGATTCTAATGTTTAAATTGTTTGGGACAATTTCTGTCAAATAAATATACATAATTATGGAAACTTTGGAGAATCCAATGCACACCTGCTAGTTTATTCTGTTAACAATTTTCTTACGTTTCTTACGTTTTTTTGTAAAATGGGTAACGGTAATTCATTTTTCAGCGAATACTCATGAATTCAAGAATACAGCAAATTGGATGTTAAAATCATCCGCTGGGTTTATTTATTTATTTATTTATCTACTTTAATGTATCTAATTGATACATATGGCGGACTTATTGCTACAAGAGCAATCTCTTACAACGACCACAACATCAGTAGAGCCCCGTTCGACGAACGGCCGGGAATCGAACTCGGGTTTAAGTTGATATTAAGTAGAACTGAAGTCATTATCAATCGAACTGCCATAATGGGGGCAATATTCCTAAGCAACATTAATATTCTTTACTTAAGTAAGTACTTAGTAATATATGTAGCGTTTGCTTCCATTTTTAAGCAATCTTTGTTTATTATTACATATTTAGTCTTCACTTCTATTTATAAAAGGTCATTGTTTAGTCTCGCCTGCTTAGTTTTCACTTCTACTTTTAAGCGGTTTGTTACCAAATTAGAATTTCGTTCAGTTGGATCACTATGAATATAACTATAAAATACAAGTTAGTGAATAATTATATACATTCTTGTTTACGTAATAGTTATAATGTTAACCCAGCAAAATCAATTATATTATCAATGACTTAGATATGTGAAGGCTTTGCAATAAAGTTTTAACATATACTTGTTTTAAGTCACCAAATAGGTTTAAACTTTTCATAACATATTGATGTGTTATTAAAAGTTTAAAACTATTATAAAGTTTAAAAGTTTTAAACTAACAGATTTATTTCATACACGTTATTGAGTTTCATTTCCTAGTTAATTACTTTTTAGTAACGGCGTTACCTAATATTTAGGTGAGAATCTGTGCCTAATTATGGATAATACAACCACAGTAATTACTTAACTTTTAGGGTTGGCTACCCCAAAGATTCAAAAGTAGCCCTGTGGTTGCAATAACGTCACAGGTCTGTCCGTTTTCCCCATTCGTCTCTCAAAGATTTTAACTTGTAAAAGTAATTAGATAGGAATTTCAAATTCACATACACTATGTAGTTTTTTGGATCAAACCTGAAGATAAAATTATATTTCAAAGCACCCTTATATATGAAGGAGATTTGAAAAAAATCTGCTTCGGGATGTTAAAAGGGATTTTGTTTAGACTAAAAATTATTATTTTTTATTTTTTCACTAAAAAAAGATTTGGTCTATCACCAATTTTTGTATTTGATAATTCTTGGTCAAACCAAATTTAATATTTGTCATACTCTCCATTTAAAGAACAAACACCAAAAATAGCCATAGTAAATACAAAATAGCAAAAACTCAGTGTAATAAAACCAAAGTATTAAAGAGATAAAAGAATAATGCACAATTTCGCCTTTGAAGGCACACTAGGCAATTTATTTACGTTTTGTATCTATTATTCTTATTTTTTGTGTAAAGATAAGTTTGTAAAGAACCGTCGTATTGCGAGGTTTACTCGTACTTACTAGGTCTTTAAAAATTGATCAAGCACGAATAAAGTAGTATCCAAGTTCCACACCAAATATACAATTAAGGTCTTTGACAAATACTCGTAATAAAGAGAATTTTTAAGATACTCAATACGAATTAATAGATACGAATACGGAATCGTACTACACTATACCGACTAAACAATTGTTGTTTGAAAATCATTTGGCAGTTTGTTAAAAAAAGTATTGATTTGGGATACATATTATTTGTTCGGTCCTTCGGGAAGGGAGCTAAAAATAAGTTCTTTGACAAATATTCCTAAAAGAGTGATTTTGTACCATACTCAGACGAACACGGTATTGTTCTACACTATACTGACTAAGCAAATGTTTGTAAATAATTTAGCTATTTATTGAAAGACTTTTGAATTTGGAACAATAATTGTTTACTTAGTTCTTCGCTATAGAGAGCTAAAATGAAAATGTTTTTTCACAAATGCACTTAATGGAGCGCCTAAAAGATGTTCTAACGAACATGGTATTGTACTATATTCTACCGACTAAATGAATGTTATTTGAAAACAATTATTTGTTTTTAAACAAATGTTTGAAAATAAATTGTCTATTTATTAAAAATTGCTGAATTTTAAACAATAATTATACGTTTAGTGCTTCACAGAAGGGAGCTAAAATTAAGTTCATTGACCAACATTCTTAAAGAGTAAATTTGTAGAATATTCAAAGAAACACGAACATTTACAACACTATACCAACCGAATAACTGCTATTTGAAAATAATTTGGCTATTTATCGAAATGTTATTGAATTTGGAACAAAAATAATTACTTTAGTCCTTCGTAAAGGGAACTAAAATTAAGTTCTTTGACAAATATTCTTGAAACATTGAATTTGTAAGAATCTGAAATGATTGAATTTCGAATAAAAATTGTAAGGACTGCGATCGAATGTATAGATTATTAAATTTCAAAATATTTAAAATAAAATAAGTACCAACTACTTATTTTATTTTTAATATTTTAAAATTTAATAATCTATACATGAAATAAAATTGCAAGAGAATGAATTTTGTACATGAAAAATATTTTAAAAAGATGACTGGTGTAGCCCACAAAATAATAGTAGAAGCCAGAAAACCTGTTTTAAAATGTTTTTGTGTTAATTTATTCTTCAATGACGCAAAATCTACTGCACGGATTTTAATGAAATTTGGTATAGTAATAGTCTACACCCTCAAACAACACACATGTTCCTTTTATCTCATAGAAAAATACCATGGTTTGGTAAAAAAATCCTAGTAACTTTTCTTGCAATAAATATCACAATAGAAGTCGCGTTGGCACTACTCTGTCGATTAGATTTTAGAGCACCCCAGAGAAAAGTAGGTTCAAGATATGGCACTGTATAATGACACTATCTTTGTCGCGCAAAAAGCGTCCATCATAGTCATAGAATGAAATAGGCACGTGCTTTGTAAATACGTATTTAAGTCCGTCAAAGAACCGAAATAGTATCACAAGTTAATTGGCTATGAGAGTACTAGATATAAAAGAGGACAAAATGAGATTAACAGTGCTCCTGGTTTAGTTGATCTACAAAATAATATGAAGGGTACAAAACGAAAATAGCTTGAATTTCACCTGTTCGTGGAACTGTAGTATAAATAAGAATATTTCTATACATATAGAAAGGCTTTCATCGTCGATCTAGTCTATAGAATTTGATGTCGTAAATAACCACTGAAATATTTAATTCGAAATTCATAAATGATATTGAGTTTCTATGTGAGATCCTTGATGGCTATTCGTGGTGTCTTATGAAGATTATTTCGATGTTGCTCTAATATTTATCTTTACAAAATTAAGTTTCGAAACTTGAAGAGGATTATTCTCTTCTCTTTGATTGCTATCTTTTAATTGAAAACAACATTGGAAAATAAAACATTCATTATGCTAAAACTGTTTTGGAAATTAATATTTAACAGTTAACGAAAGCTCTTAGGACTGTCTATAATTCAATTAAAGGGTTCTTTCTGTATATTTAAATGAACTTGTAATAATATTATTCTAAACTTTTACTTTTATTTTCTGTTGATTATGGTATACTTTTTTATGGGATCGTTTTGGCTTGTGTGTAAAAATAATCGATTTCAGTACAGTTTTTGATACACAATAAATTTATTTCATGAAAAACAAAGATTTGATCTTTGTCGTTCGCGGATCCAATAAAAATATTCGTAGTAATGTGACGACTGCACCCTTTTTGTCTTTGGCTGGCAATATCATTTATTCCATTATCGGATAGATGAAAATTTATATACGGCTATAAACTAACATCGTCTCCATTGTCGTGAATTAGGAAAGTGTCAGATTTCATGTATGGCTGAATTTTCGTGGTGAAGTAATGAAAAAATTACAAAGATTAATTTTATGTTGTGTAATTGTAAAATGATAAATATTTCCGAATTTTCAAATGACGTATGAAAATATAGCTAACATCAAAAATATTAATTTTATTATAGAAATGTAAGTGTATATAATGGTAAATTCATGTTTAATATATTTAGTTTTTTCATATAGCGCGAATACAAACACATGCAAGTTTTCACGAAATAAAATGAGGAAAGGGATATATTTATTTTCACTATGTATTTCGGCCCGGGTGTATTTAATTATATAAAGTATGCTAACATATATTTATATTCCGTAAGGTATCCTCAAAAATATGTAATATAACTTTCTGCAGTTATGAGACCCAACTCCGCTACTGTCAATAATGAATATTAAAATACAAAAATAAAAATTTATAAAATTATTATAATTTGTAAAAGACTGCTTTATTTCTTACTTTGAAATACCAATTTTGAAATAATGTTATCCCAAAATCTATAATACAATAAAAGAAGTAACTATTTCTACCGAATATAACATACGTAACATTTTTCCTCCAGCCATGAACATTTCAATAACGGCGAAAAACGATTTTAACGGAAACTAATAAGCCACTAATTTCAAAGTAAACAGTATTATTGTTAAATTATATAGCTTACAAAATGGCGGAAGTTCAAAATATACGAGAGACGTGAGAAAAATT
The DNA here is from genome assembly GCA_039881145.1 of Druceiella hillmani. Lineage (NCBI taxonomy): Eukaryota > Metazoa > Arthropoda > Insecta > Lepidoptera > Hepialidae > Druceiella > Druceiella hillmani. Next base: position 33,710,406 of record JAYKKI010000018.1, on the reverse strand, counting down.
TGACTAAAAATTTGCAATTTATTCATTGTTTTTCAAGTTAGGCTCCGCAGTACCCCATGCATCGTTTCATTTAATGGAACTATTGAGAAAAGCAGTCGGCCCACTCTTCGTTGGATGTATCTTCCACCACCTTTTCAAAAGCAATTATCATTTTTTCACGGTCGGAAAATCCTATTCTTCGCTGTTCATATTTTATTCATCGGAATAAATAGAAATTGTGGGGTACATGTTCGGAGCTATATGGCAGATGACCCATAATTTCTATACGGGGCGAAGTCAAATATAGAAAGATTTCACTGTGTCGTTTCTCTCAAGGTTTTTCCAAAGAAAACATAGAAAATATTGCCGTTTTTGGTTACCTTTATTTCGATTTCCAGAATAAACGTTGTATAATAATACCTTCATCCTCAGAACAAGACGACAGTACTTCGTCCTTTCTTCGTCTTAGTTTACAACTCTGCAGAACGAAACAGTCAGTGCGCTGACCGCCTCTTAGTTTCCAGCTTCTTTTTTCAGCTTTCGTCACTCATCACGAGGTCGAAAACAATATTCGAGTGAGCTACTTCGAATTTTGCAATGTTATTTTTGAGCTTCGGTTAAATCACGGGGCTTCACACAGCACAAAGCCTCCTAATGTCTAAATATTCGTATAGAAGTTTTTTATACTTGACTCATACTAATACCTAAACTTGGTTGAAACTGCTGATAAATTATTCTTTGATCAATCTTTATAATCCGCACAGTATCGATATTGTCTTCAATCGCTGCGTATCATTACTAAACTACGCTTAAATTCATTAAGCCACTCTTGAGTTCGTTAACCCAGTTGGAAACAATAACGTACGTAACGGGGTTATTTTAAAATATCAATAAAGTCGATCGTAATTTCGTTGTTGATCGCAATGAAAACAAAATTCTTAAAAAATTACTGGACGAAAATTTTCGTGATGCACACGGTGTTCAAATTATCATCAATTTGCAAAAAGAAATAACAAATTCAAGCAAAGTACTTTAATGGATGAGAAAAAAGTACAATTTTTGAAATTTTAATAAATTTTATGAATATCATTAATACGAACTTTTAGTCCTACATTTGTGCGTTTTTATTGATTGGCTATAATAAAAATAAAAATATGAAGAATTTATTTTCACTTGCATGATTTCCATCTTGTACGAATTTATAAGAATGTTTATCGGTAGCGAGTGCGCCCGACCGTAGATCGTACCGCAAGCGAAGCGGAATACAAAACAGTATTTTATTCCAAGCTCAAAGCATATTTATTATTTTACATAACATGGAAATAATATTTTTGTTTTCTTATCTCGCGAGAACTGCGGTTGCGTGGAATCGCTGAGGCGAAAAACATAAGGATGCTGCAATTAGAATCGTGTGTGAGGGTAATTGTCATGATAATATACGTGCGTAAATTACACATGTTTCAATACTTTCATTGGTAGTCGCTCTTGTCTAGTGATAGAAGTAAGTTCGAATCGCGAACAAGTACGTGTTGATTAAGATCTCATTCACACCAGGGCAAATTTTTATGTTTTGTAACAGCTTCTACTCTTAATATAATATTGGCCCTCAATTCCCATTATCAGTCGGGATCAGATTAAATCGCCCTATATTCTTATCATGTCGTAGACGTCTTTAAGATTGGTGCTTTTATCAGCAACACATTTTTATTTTTGTTCCTTTATTGGTATTAGGTTATGATAGAACAAGTGGTACATCCATCCTTATCTAGCTATCAAAGTCGACTGTAGTATAATTTTGCATGCTTGTATGCATGCGTGCGTTCTTGCATGCATGTTTTATAAGGCTTAACGCGCACTGCGGTAAAATTCTGTGTGGATTATTTCCGCACAACCTCTTAACTACAGAATCATATGCTCGTGCGTGTACTGCGGAAAAAACATATGCTGATTTTAATTCTGTATTGTACTGTGCAGCTTCGTTGATGTGCATTTTTATCTTATTGTTCGTTCTCCGATTAGTACGGTTGTAATAAATATCATGAACTACAATTCTTAAAAAAATATCAATTGTTTTTATGTTAATTCCGTAATAATTGAAAAGTTCTTGATTACGTATTTATATCTTATTAAAAAAAAGCTTTCATAGGCTGATAATTGTTTTCACAGATCATAGTGTTTATAAGTATATCTACACAACTTTACACAGATTTTACTTTTTTCTATGCAAGAATAAATAACGCATGTTTTGGTTTTGTAATCCACTGGAATGCAACTGGCGTGTACGCGTCCAACGCAAGTTGAGGTGCGTATGGCAAAACATGCGAATATTTTACTCATATCTCATTGCGCGTACCGTGTGATTGCGGTTTTATTTCTACTATGAATTATAAACCGCACTGCACTGCGCGTTATACCTAACAGTTAAAATACTTTGAACATAGAAACGGGAGTTGTACAATTATTTTAAAATATTACAGTAAAAGTATCTGATATGGACTAATTAATATTACCTTACTGAGTAGGTGTATGATATTGGCGTTTATCACTCTATAGAGATTAAATATTGTTGTTTAATTTATTACTAAGCAAAAGGTTCATAAATCATAAAGTAATTTCATGTTAATACCGTGCTATCTATATTCTTTCAAAACCTTTTATTGACAAATTAAGGAGACACCTTTCAGGCGCGTTCTATATTCACAGATGTGACATTCAACGCGATGTTTATTAATTTGTTTCTGCTGAAAAGGGTTTTTTATTGACAATCAGTAGTAACGCAAGTATTTAAAAAAGTTTAAATTTCATATCAATAGACTGAATATTTAGAAATTTACGAGTGCCTTACTTTATGTGTCAATAAATCATTCAGTACAGCCCACAAGATATTTGTTACGATGTCTAAATGCTATCAGAAATTAGACAAAGTGCAATATTATTGTTGTTAATTATACTTTACTATTATTATGTTCATTTAAATTTTATGTCCCCATACTATATTTGCCTATGGACAATAGACGTTTGTTTATTTATGAATTTCTTTTATAAATACACAACATCTTGAAAAGCTTTTAGATCGCATTAATTTTGATGATTTTGCATCTGAGAGATTAAATAAACTCTGAATTTATTTAATCACTCTGTTTTTATTAATTAACCGTATGTTTTACACTAATCCTTGTACACACAAAAAATAGTGACAATTGTTACTTGGGTGAAAACTGCTTTGAAATAATTTCATTAATTCTCGGCAATGGCTGGAATTTACATGCAGATATTATCAGTGGAAAATAAAAATAAACAGATAAACTATATTTTAAAGAAAAGCTTACCTAAGATATGTAACTCACGTGACGTGTTTCGTACGAACGATCGTACGCAAATAAATTTTTCAAGAGATCAGTGTTGTGCGACCCAAAAAAATATTTCTCTTTGTCTTTCTGCTGTCGGCAACTGTACAATTGTGGGCAGTAACAGTATGAGACAATGTACATTTTTATTTTCAAATGATAATGAGCACTGTGTTGAGTTTTATAATTTTCGATTCCTGATTTACAGATCTCTTTAAACGTGCATCATAATCAGACAATCTGCAATTTATTACATTTACCCTGGAGTAGAAGCTATTACAATTTACTATTTGAACATTTTCGGATGACGTCATGGTTTGGGTAAGGTTTGGAAAAGTTCGGGTCGTAATTCAATTCACGTGAAATTAAAACGATAAGAATTGACTGCTACCTACTTAAAAGTAGTAGAACGTTCAACAAGGGAAGTTAAACAAGCCTACACATAGATTTCTAAACAACTATTTACTTAAAGTGCACATATGTTGTTAAAAAAATAGGTAAATATATTTAAAAAAAATAATAACTGTACGAACGGATACCAGAAAATATCAAATTATGTGGTGTTACAAAATTAATACAGCTGAGGAAAAATCAGTTTCAAAATGGCTATTTTTTAATTTTTCACCCACGTTGATCTTATTGCCATAATTGACTGGCGATCTTTACGACGTAGCTCCATACGCATTTTAGACCTCATTAAGAGGTTGCCTGAATAATATCCACTTCTCTTCTTAACAAGACGAGCGACTCGGGACACTGGAAAGATTGGAAGCGACACGCATCGTATCCAGTTATCCCAATGATTGGCAACTTCGGGATTGTTTTGTAAAAATGATACAATGCGTTCATCGCTATACGGTATTTCAATCTTCCATTTTATTTTTTTAGTTAATATAAAGTGTATATGATTCAAATAGGAAAAAACAACCATACAACAAAATTATCACGTTGTTTATTATACGAAAAATAAGTAAGTATTGTAAAAAAATAATTTCTTATTTTCACCGTATTTGGATACTATTGGCATACATTCTCTCGTTGAGTTGATACATATATTCCTTTTCGTGTAGTAAATGAGGACAAACATATATTCAAAATAATTCTATTATATTCTGTTAATACATGTGATCCTGCGTAATGTAACTTTTTGCTGCGTGAGATAAATTCAAAACGAACGAATGTGTGTAATAATTTATGTAATAAATGAAAAATACTTTTCGATATCTAATCTTTATGCTAGTGAGTATTTCAATATACTTAAAATTTTGATTTTGCCGGTTATCGTCGGTGAAGGGTTAAATCCAGGTGCGCGATGAACTTAGATAAAAAATTGCAAATGTACAATTATTAGGATTACTCCAAGAGGAAAAACGCAGCCTTTATAAGAACCCTCATGTATCGTCTGTCATAGCCATTCTTTGCGTTCCATAGTCAAACTGTAATTCTTCCTTTATATTTCCACCATATACCTCTGTCTATCTGTTCATCTGCATGTTATACTATACATACATGGGGTATGGACCCCATTTTATGGGGTATCGGCCCTTTAAAAATATTGGGGAATAATAAATAATAATCATGAACAAAGTGGTTTTTTTTAAAGTGGTATTTTGGTTATAGTTACGTGCCAGCTAAAGCGCTATTTTTTAATATCTGATAACTATTCAAAATAGTAGTACATACAACGAAATTAATAGAAAAAATATAATAGTTAAATAGGCTTTACTAGTTTACGAGTAATAGTTGACGATCTTGTGACATGTAATGTTGTCGGTAGAAAGTTAATAGAAACCCGTAACACGTGACTTAAATACGGTGACAAATAATTTTATTATGTATGTGAAAAATATACAATTATTTAAATATTCACCATATGTTTATGCTTGTGGAAGATATATTAGGCAATATATTTACCTGATGAAAAATTTATGTTTATAAATAAATTAATAGAAATATTGTGTACCTTTAAATGCATACAAAGCCTTCGCTATGCGAGTTGTACTCGTACTTAATAGGTTTTGTTTGTCAGAAGGTGTTTAATGCAAAAACTTGAAAGTTGGCATATTAACAATATTAACCAGCACAAAATTAATAACTGACACTTAAAAAATTGTGCAAACAAATTTTTGGGCGTCCAATTAAAAGTTTTTTTATTACATGTTTGTAATGAGGTATCGTGTAGAGTCTAGTTAAAATAATTTTCCAAGTACTTCTTTCATAACTTTAGCAGTACATCATCAGAAAAATACTGAAAAATATGTGAATAAATAAACTCCTTCCTTTCCCTCTTATTTTTGGAACTACTGTACTTAAAATTATATGAAACAGTTTTATATACTTTTATGTACAATAGTTTACGTAAATGTTGTAGAATAACTAAAACGATGATTAATAGATGTCATAGTTCTTGCTACATTGACAATAATATATATTCCCGTCCTATCAAATATGATAAATAATATTAAATACTAACGACTTGGCCCGGTTTAGCACAGGCTTAGCACGTGCTGGAAAGGAAAATTTTCACATGTATAGATTTTCTCCGACTTAATTCGTATTCTTCTCTGAACATTATGCCTACCGTAATCTAAAAATAAATGAACGTTACGTTCCGCGACGACTCTCGCTACCTCTTTTCCTCCTCTATTTTCATAACTTCAACTTAAACACTTGCTTCTCGCAATTGACGTACTGCGTCCTATATTTGACCTTCCTCAAGGATAAGTAAAAACTATTAAAAAAGACAGACAGCACTGTCGTACAAAACAAATATGCGATCTCCGATATTCTAACGATTTACGCAGCTCATACCAGTTAAGCTTTCAGATTTCATGTTTTTCCGACTTACTCGACAATAACTAATACTTCGTAAATTATACACTTGAACCTTCGTGTGGATCACTCTATTAGGAAAACAGTCTAAAAATTCGTGGTGTTCTTTTTAAGATTATCGCGTTCAGGCTGACAGAAAGACAGAGAAAGAAAGTTCATATAATTGAAGACTTAAGGTAAATAGTGTTATTTCACTTTGAATAATATATGGAATCTTAGAAAGCTTATATTTTAATATTATATGCATGGCAGAGCAATGATGAAGAGGAAACATTTGTTTGTTTGTTTTATCTACTTGTTTGTTTATTTTCCTGTTTTACTTAAAGAAACGTTATAGGCCGTATGATATTACCCAAGAATTTACGCGAGCAGAATAGTGATGAAAATTGTAATAGGATTTGGCGGACATTACTTAAACAGTGCAAAGTAGAGAGAGACCGACTTATTTATTGATTGATCGTCCCGAATATTTCTATTAATATAACCCCGCCCCGACAACCATCGTTTAGCAATTGGGGCGGGCAGAAAGAGGTAGAGCGGCATAATTAAAATAAATTTATGCAGGTGAAACGGTGGGGCATAATGTACGCAACAGAGCTGCAGTGAAATCATGACTATCGTAACAATGAAAGAAAATGAGGAGCAGGTATATGGGATTAAATATAACATATCATTCACATTAACATAATTCTTTGATAGAGATTGAAATTTGAATATATCGACAACTATCATTTTACAGTTATATAGGTGACACATCTTGCCATTTTTTAAATTTAATTTGCCTCTTTCAGCAATAAATTATTGGAATGCTGTTACGTTAGTACACAGTCACTTTTTGATATTTGGGAAACTACCACTTTTATGATATTTCGAATGCTACCACTTTTTTGACATTAGGAATACTACTATTTTTTTTTACATTTGGAATACTACGACTTTTTTGACCTTTGTAATACTGTGACTTTTGTAACACTACCACATATTTGACATTTGTAATACTACCAGTTTTTAGACCGATATATCTTCTATATATCTATCATCTTCTATGTGATAGAAGATGATAGAACTCAAATCTTTAAAATATTTGAGCTGTATAAATTCGTAATAATTTGTGAGTTTTTTTTTTGACAAGAGTTATCGCAAACTCATAAGTCTGCCTCTAGAAACTGTGTATTTGTCAAAGTATACTGAAAATAGCTGTACATAGTCCACGAACAGGTTCGATTTTTGTTGCATTAATGTTTATACCAATGAATGTGATTATGTTTCTCCAAGTAAGTCCGAAAAATAGCAGAAGTTCTATTGCAAAATTTCATTCATGGATATCGTACTCAGGTTTTCTCGCGCTTTCCTATATAAAACGTATATGAAATAACGGACAAACTAAATATTTTAATACTCGTAACTCGTAATACTTTTAGAATATGTAATACGAGTAAGTTAAACATACTCGTATACTCGTTTTAGTCATTACATTAAGTATTGCTTCACACTTCGCAGTTCGTGGACAAATATTTATTCAATAAGAAAAGTACAAGAATTTTAAAATAAGGACCTCAAGTACGGCACTTTTTTCATTTAACGATTCTCCCTTTTTCTATTGAGAGAGTTGAGTGTAATTACTTCGTAGTGATCAAAGAAAATTAGAAAAAATGTTATTTCTAAAACTAAATATTAAACTCTAAGTCCTTATTCAAGCAAAATCACAAATAATAATTAAGCTTAAAATCATAAGTGGTATAAAAACGTAATAATAAATAAAATAGTAATCATAAGTGGCATATAAGGGAAAATTTTCTCATTTTTTGTTATCGTCGTTGTAATTTGTGTTCAAAAAACTTTTAAACGAAATCGTTGTTTCCATAAAATGTAAAGGAATGATGTCTGTATGTAGAACATATTTTTGAAAAAAATATATTCTATTGTGGAATAGAAATTTTTGAAGCCCTTTCAGCGATTTAGTTTAAAGCCCAAGTTAGGATATAATTAATATTCATTACGATCACAAACACTTTTGAAATAAAAGAAATCGAGAAAAACTTGGCTGCAAAAATAATGAAATATAGCTGCAGGACGAAATTGTTTTGAATATAACTGTTTCTCACTTATATTCCACATGAATTTAATATTTATTTTCAAATAAAATTTATTTTAATTTAATAGGACAAACATAATTTTTCTTATGGCTGTGGTTAACTCCATACTTATACTTGTCATTGTGGCATCATGAAACGTGTTTTTCAGCAGATGAAGTATAATCGATTAAGCAGTGTTTTGTTTATTTAAAGGTTTTACCTCCGTTTTCGGGTGGGAAACATTTTTCCTTTTGTTACGTTTGCTTATTTCAGTGACTTAAGCAGGTATATTTTTCCTTTACTCTGCTATTTCCAGCTGTTATGTGCGACTGTATCTATAACTATATCGCTATTGTCAATATTATTTTAAAAAATAATTTATTTTATCTTAACTTTTAGAAGAGAAAAACCTAAATATTCATTCTTATTAACAATTCTCATTCAATGTTCTTGAAATATCATGAAAGGATTATTTTGATAAAACGTTTGTTTAATATATGCGTTTTTGCTGGAAGTACTCTTTTATCATCACTAACAGTATACGACATACCATCTAGTGGCGATATTTTAAAATATACTTTATTTATTTTATTTTAATTTAATTTATAATTTAAGAACTTTCTAGATATTCGATTGCCTATATCCATCGGTAAATAACTTAAATTATGCGGCTAACTTTTTAGCGTTTATTAATTAACTAACTCAAAATAATTAAAAGAGCATTCGAGATACTTTCCAACGATACTGAAAAGATCTAAAAATAAAATAGGTGTAACAGTGAACTTAGTTGTAATCTATTTAGAAGTATGAAATATTAGGTGAAAAAAAATAATTTTTATTTAAGACAATTTATTAACATTTCTTTGTTCCAATGAATAAACTATCAACAAATTTATTTCCGTATTTCGTTAGTGAAATAATAACGGAAAACTTTTAAGTGTTACGTGACAAATTAAAAATTTATTTATTTATTTTCTTTTTGTTAAATTCTCATTAAAACATAGCTTCTCAAAGCTTAGAATTTAAATGAAAGAAATAATATTCTCTATATGATCCAAATTTAGGCTCTTTCCAATCGTTTTGCACTTTACCTGTTAAAATATGGAAAATATTTTAAAAGGTAAGCTGTAAAAAGTTATACCATGTATTACATGAATATTCTGTACTGCATAAACGTGGCTAAAAATTTCTCTCAAGTCAACATAACTAAGTCGACAGATTAGTTTACTACGTTAATGGGACCTCAGGAATAACTTAGATGTTTTTTTATAAGTCTAAAGTAATGATGTAATTAATTGAGCAAAGTGAACAGCGAGGTGTTGTGTAGGTAGTGGGGATATGATATCAGACCGACTGTCAAATCCGGAACTGGATTTCGATATGGAGACTCAATTACGGAATTCCGATATTGGTTCCCCCATTGGAAATTTTTGGAAAGGATAAAAAAAATTAATGTATTTTAATTATTTTTAAAAAATCACTGACAGGATAGAATTACAACAATATTAATAATCAAATGTTGTGTACTATGTAAGAAAAACAAAATCTTAACTATTCAACCTTAAATGAAATTAGCTGTTCCATACGTATCTTATGTATGTACCTACTTATTTTAATAAATCAAAACAGCATTATTATCTGCCAACAATGATAAGATGTTGATTTCAAACTTGAAATTTTTATAATAAAAATTTTACAAATTTTTTTAATAAATCACTACTATTGAATAGCAAAATATTAATAATCAACAATTTTAATAATCGACAGTGTTAGCTATTTGTGCATGAGTAGTAGTGGCAAAGGGGTGAAGGCGGGCGGGGTGGGGGGCGGTGGCAGTGGCATTACTCCCACAACGACATATACAGCAAGCGAATGTATATGTTGTGGGAGTAAATGCGTGCACCACGTTACATAGTGTTTTAAAAATTCAGATAAATTTCTTTTTCACCAGTTTTCTTATTTGAATGAAATTGCACTCCAACATAAATTCTAATAATATTTTTTCTACTTTTAGAGCAAAAGCGTTATAGTAAACATAAATCTATCTTCTCTGATAATAAAATAAACACTAGTCGTTGTTTTATATTATTGTGAACTTAGAATTTAATTTTCTTTATAAAAAAAAAGTGCTAATATAGTGATGAGTAAAACCTAAACGTTTTCCATCAGTTACAGAATCTTACCATTCAGATGACACAAATTTGATTACACATAATTGATGAAATTAAATATGAGTACACATAATTGATGCCTAACGCCATAAATGCGTTTTGAATGGAACCCGTCCAATTTCAATATGACTAACCTCTGATGTTGCGAACTGACAGAATAAAATTATAGTCAGACACTTTATCTCGTAAAGTAGGGGTGTTGAATATTAATAAAAAAGAAGTAAAGGTCGTAAAGACGTAGCTCTTTCCACCTAGGTACGATACCTCGATAGTGACGGTCAACAACATAAAAAAACGTAACAACGATTAATACTGACACTACGGCAGTTTCGTGTACATTTAGTTGCCTATAAAAGTTTTAGGTCCATAATATATTTCTATAAAATTATTCCTTAATTTTAAATATTAAAATAAAAAATATTTGGAAAAATAATTATTGTATCCGTGAATACATTGCTTCACAAGCGTAGTATTTCACAAGCACAAGTGAAAACGAAACAAAAACGAACTTTTTTTTTCGGCGATTGAAAACAATAGAGTTCCTTTATGATCCTTCTGTTACACAACTTTAAAAAGAAATACGTAATGTGCTTTTTCAAATATAATTAACTGTCTGAAAACGAACCTAAAACGCCAATTTTAAGCAGCGATCATATCGGATGATATTATGCCACCCGTATATAATTTCGGTAGAATCAAGTTACATATAAAATAGTTCTAGATGAAGCTATAAAAATAAATACTAACATAATACTCTACAGTAAGAAGAGATTATTGCACTTTGTTACACAAAATAACAAAAGTTATAAAAACTTATAAATTAAGGAGAAGCAAAATGTTGGTAGTAACTAATAAATGAAAACAGAAGTACTATTTAAAAGTAGGCATTGTTATAAGATTCACATAGCTTCTCTCACCCGATATAGTTTACTTTTCTGATTATAATATTCGCAACAGAAGGTAAATATTTATTTCAATGAATACTCGGAATTAAACGTTTCAATTTTAACAATTTAAGCAACTTAAGGTAAGGACATGAAATGAGGAAGAGAAAAATATTAATGGTCATACAATTCATACACATTACTCCATCCAAAATCATTTAGCTTTCTGATTATAATATTTGCCACTGAAAGTAAATATTTATTTAAATTTATACTCAGAATGAAATGTCGTACTTTGTACCACTTTCACAATGTAGGTTGGAATCAAAAGCATAAACTTTATTTTATGTAATATTTTTTTAAATGCAGATGCAGATTCGGAATGCATAAACTGTTACTCGTTTTAATGAATATAATAGTTCATGACTAAAGTTGAGTAGTTTCTCAGGTTATAAACGATAATATCGACGACAGCTGGCTTTAATGAATGTAAGTTTTGATAATTCTTTAGATATTTTTTAATTTTGCTCTCTTAAATTTGCTATCTTAATTCTGCTATCTTAACAGTACTACATCCAATTTAGTTTATGTTTACACGATTTAACTTTGAATAACAATTTTTTTAAACCAATTTTGTATGCTATCTTTGCAACAAAGTCCAAATTTCTGGTTCGCACTGTCTGGATTTTTAATAAAATTTAACCTACTAGTTACTTTTTGATAATACAAAAAAAGCGACCACTTTAAATCATCAACGTTTTCCACTTAACAGAATTAGTAAAATAGGTACTGAAAAATGAAACATGAAATTATTCAGAAGTTTGCACAAAATGCTTGGTTTTTTAGCACTTTTTCCAGACAATCCTGACAGTAACACACCAAGGGCTTTGAAAATAATGTGATGTATTCATATATTACTTTTTTATATAAAAATAATGTAAGAAGTAAAATATTAAAACAAACAGCACGCTGCATTGATCCTAAACACCAGGCGATAAAGCGATTTTATTTGACTGTAAAAGTGATGTTCGGATTCAATGTAATTCAAGTCGACACGAAATCATTCGGAAGAATTACTGAAGCGTCGCAAGCTGATATGTCGATTGAAGGGAGACGAATTCTATTTTTGTGCGATGTTGATGATGTAAGCTGAGATGGAATTTATTGCAAAATACTTTGTGTACTTGTCAGGCATCACTTTGTTTGAGTGTTTGGGTAAAAGTATGTGAATTAAGGAGTATAGTTTTTTCACGTTGTTGTATTTTCTGTTGCCGAAAAATAATTGAAACATAAAGAGCTATCTATATAGACCATCACGCCATTTCTAATCCATACAAGAGGAGTAGCACTAATGAAATACGATGTGAAACATTTCTGCCAAGATGGTATTTCATTACAATTCGAGCTCCTGGTTTTCTTTCCAGACCGACAGTGAGGGATAATCAATGAAATCATAAGTTAAAAAATATATATATCTCATCCAAATTTAATATATTAAACGAGTAAATAAAAGTAAATATTGGTCTTGTATATCAAAATTAAGCATATTACTTTTTAACTTCAGAGAAGAAAATAAATATTATCAATAACTCCAAACTTATTGTTTTAATTAAATTGTTCTTCGAAATATTTAAATTATTTATTGCTATAATAACATTTTTATTTAGAACCATTGTATTTTTTTTAAATCACCCTTATCTATAGGATTATTATTACTAATATAAACAATTTTAATTTCATTACGTTCAGGAATAATAATTACTATTTTAGGAAGATTATTAGTAATATTTATTTATGTAGGAAGAATTGCATCAAATGAAATATTTATATGTAATTTAAATTTACTTATTATGTATGCCTTTATTATATCAATTATATTTATAATTATTATTGTTATGTTAAATAATTTATATTGATTAAATATAAATATTAATAGAAAATTATTAAATTTTAGATATAAAATACTCTCTTTGAATAATGAAAATCTATATAATATTTAAAAAAATTATTATAATCAAAGTTATATTTTAACTATAATATGTAATACTGACTGAGGAGTCTGACTGAGAAGGATCGGGATGGCAAGGAGGTTTTTATACTGTACTTCGAAGTTCAGCGTTGTAATTTGAGTTGTCTGTATAATAATATATTTTGGGTTATCGGTAATCCAGCAATAAAGCTTCGTTGGTAAATGTCAATTTGTAAAATTATAGCAAATATTTTATTTATAAAGTAATTTAGGAATTCCTGTCTTCGCTTTGAGTATTTTATTTTATATTCACTGATATTGACCGTGATATAACATAATTACTATGTTTAGAAATTACCATATTAAAACGTAATCAGGAATATTAGTTTAGTTAGTTAGTTAGATGTTTAATATGGATTAGTAAATTTTATTACTACTTTTATTAATTTCTGAAAATTTATCCACTCGTGGACAAGATTTTACACTTCATAACCTATCACTAATGACTAATACACTCGTTTGCTTACATTTTCACTGGTATATAGTTAACAAATGTTTAAATTGACATTTGATATTTGAAATTGAGCTTATACAATTTTAGTATAAACAAACTATTCAATAAATATGCCCTTTGTTTCGAGTTCCTGATGTTTCCACTTCACATTCATTGTACCGAGTCGAATTTATTGCGAACCTGTTATTTATATTCTTTTTTGACAATAAAACTTCAGGTAGATCTTGATGAGTTATGTAATAACATAATAAGAGAGGAATTGGAACACACGTTGCTGCCAAATAGCATAAATTCAAGTTAAATCTCTGAGATACTGCTACTTAAAGCGCAGTGTTTGTTTTAGTTTGGCGAAAGTTCGATTTATCTTAGGGAACCCTTTTATGTTTATTGGCTTTTATGCAAATATGTACTTAGTGTACGTATGTACTTAAAGAGACTTTAAAATTGTTAGGTTACCGTGTCCACATGTGTGCTGACTTTTGTTGAGTGAAGATGCAAGTGTGGTAAGAAAGCGTCATGTCACTAGGTTTAGATGCAAGGTACCTTTTAAGGTGTCATACAATATTTCTGTTATCAGAGGAACATACGATTTTTGCAGTAGTTACGCAAAATTATGACAAACAAAAGCTGAATCTCAAAATGTATAATGACAATGCTTTAAACTTTTTTAAATTTGTAATGTTAAGGTAAAGATTGCGAGAAAAGACATTATTAATTAATACTTATGTTTAAGAATCACAATAAAAATGGTCGAATTGTCGGTGTTATTATTTTTATAAAATTTTCTTTCATTTTATTTTTCAAAACAAGTAATCTTAAAATTATTTCAATTTGTACTGTAATAAATTTAATATAATAACCAAAGCCTGTTTTGCAGACAATTCGTATGCTACTTCCAAAATCTAATTACAGGCATTTGTCAGCAATACTAGCGTAGCGCACTCCTCTCACCTTGTTGCCTAATTCTGATTTTTCTCGTGACCTGTTTAAGCGTAGAATTACTATTAGTTTTATAATCAATTATTAAGAAAGAAGAAATTTCTTTGCTAATATCCTACCTGAAGATGTTGTAATACAACGAAACCTAGGTCGTGGTAAAGAAATTAAAGAAAGTAGAAATAATACTACATCACGTAGTTTCATTTAATTGTGCTTAACGTAAAATATAAAATAAAATATTATTGCAACGCAATAATACCCCTGGCATTGCATACAACTAATATTGTGATAGCAAAGTTTGGTGGTTTGTTGTCCCTTTTAACTGAGCGACCAAGCAACGATTTACTATTGACTTTGGCGTGCGTGTATTTAGTATAACGGAATAAAATATAGGTTATGTATTATCTGCGGCTTGATAACAATGTTTGTACTAAATCACTTCTAAACGAAACAACGCATTTTTACAAAACTGAGCATGGATACTTATAATCAGAAGACGAACATTTTCCCATAGGACAGAACTTGATAACTTCGATTAATAATAAAAGTCTAATATTGGAATATGTCAGTAGATGGCAAAACGTGTACACATGAACAACTTAACATTCGAAGCGAAAAATTCGAGCGAATAAAGTTGCGAGCAAAATACATATTTTTAATATATCTTGAAAATACCAACATATTTTTGAACTCCATCTAGTTGAGAGTACCTTTGAAAGTAATAAAGTCAAAAAGGTTTTTTTCTATGATTAAATGAGTCTGTAAGACGGCCTTTTTCAAATATTCCATCACGATAATCGATGAAAACCGTTTTTTTCTATAGTGAGTCGCCCATATATCCACAAAGAATGACAAACTATTAATAATTTTAACACTTTTTAAATGTATTTGACGTTAATATTGTAGAAATTCATTATCACTTAATTTTATTCATAACTAAATTAAACTACGCGATGTAGTATTAGTAGTATATCTACTTCATTTAAATTATTAACAACGACCTAACTTTCGCAGCACGGTAACATCTTCAGGTGGGCAATTTGAAGGGATTTAATAATTTTATAATTTAACACTTTTAATAATTAATAAAATCTTGTGACATAATTTTTTATAATAATTTCCCTGCAAGGGTAGATTTTTTAGAATAGTTTTTTGTACAGGCTGTCGCTAATAAGTATTTCAAAAATATTGGAGGTGTGTCACGAGCACTTTTTCGATGCAGGAATCCGTTTGCGAAATATAAACTTTAAAATGTATGTTTTCGTTACGTTTCCCAAACTCTATCAGCTAAACCACTATTTTGAATGTCTGAAACGTATTTACCATAGTATCGATGATCACAGCTAAATAGGCTCTACTTGTTTACGAGTGGCAGTCAAACAACTTACGATATGTAGTTGAGTTCGTAAAAAGTTCATAGGATGTCTGTATAGGTGATTTAAAGCTACTGTATATATAATTTGGAATTCTAAAAAATATTTTCATCATATGTGCGGAAAATGTGTATGAGAAATAATATTATTTAATGTTTTAAATCATCACACATCAATACACACACAGGACATACGCATGCGCGCGCGCACACACACACACACGCACCCACACACGCACACGCGCAGACGTGCATGCACGCCCATACACACACACACACATAAACACGGACACACGTAGACACGAACACACGCAGGCATGCAGACCTGCACACACGCGCACACACACACACACATTTTTGTATCCACCTAATATATTTATTTCTCTACAATAAATATAGATAATTATATTTTAATTATATTATTGGAATAAAAATCTGATCTAAAATCTGAAATAAATTCCCCTCTACAAAACATACTAGTATGTTTGAATGTGGACTTGAATGTATGGTAACAAAAGTAATTTAATTCCCATTATGTACGTATCATGAATCGTATCACGAATGTACGTACATGTATCATGAAACATATACTTAAAATGGTCATAAAGCACTGACACAATCAACTAAGAGGTAAATATCGCATATCAATATTTATGGAGTCTTTTATTTTCGAATTATAATGGATTTTTTACGCTCAAGGCGATTCGATTCGCTCGGGGCAGAGTGAGGCTCATGAATATAAATTCTATTTTTAGTGCAATATTTAAAACGCCGGCTTCGATTTTTCATAAATCGTTGAGTGTCGTCACTTGATCAGTTTTAAATGCAAAACCCCGCTTTAGTCTTGTAGCGGACTTTCATCAACTGATTGTTATTTAGAAGTAATTTCATAAAATTTGATTATATCAAGAAGGATAATCACTACTCACTAATTTACGTGTTTCGTGGATCACAATAGTGTGAAGATAAATAGACCAAATTTGTGACCATATATTTATGATTTGAACTATATTAATGCTTGATTATAATTAAATACAAGTTTAATAGTTTCAGCGGAGTACCTCAATATCTAATTTGTTGTATTCCTTAATGTAAGAGATCTTGAAGACAGTTAAGTAAAACTTGGGTTTATCCCATTTAATTACAATATTTATTTGATTAATTTACTTAATTGAATAAGTAATAAAGACGATGAAAAAGAAGAAACGGTGTCTGGTATACCGAGATGAAATGTATATCACACGACCAGAACCAAACAAAGTTTGTCTGCCTATTCTCGAACCTGCTCGATGCTACCATCAGAATATATATAAAGAAATTAACAGATAGTTCTGTTATTAAAAGCTTAATACCTACTCTAAAGATTCGACACAACCTGTAGGAATGGAGGTGCAGCGTAAATTTTTCCAAGTTTAATTTAAAAACAGGCCTTCCCGTAATGATGAACCTCTTCTTTCAATTCCATTATATCGTAATGTATCTACTAAAAACATGAAAATAATTTTAGATGTTGTGCCACATATGAGTGTTTACATTTTTTGTTTATTTTGTTAAGCAAATGTATGATCAAAAACATTTTTCAAAGACTTAATTTTGATTAGTTCCATGGAATCTCAAATTTTTTTCAGTATTTGGGAATACCTCCCTCCATATTAAAGCAATTTTTCCGTTTTTTATGTTACTCTAAATAATTTCTTCATGAGTATGTTTGACACAAAGACGACTTAATTCTACAGTTTCATTATGTGTATAGACAATAAAGTAAGTAACTACTAAATTTATACCACTTAATACTAAACCTACAAAAATAATTAAAATACTAATTTAAATGAATTGTGAAGGAAAGTAAACCCATATCGAATATTACAACATCGAGAAATTGTTTATGCGGAAGCGGCAAAAAACACCGTCTGCACTCATGCATCTGTCTACATCCAAATCGTTTACCAATGTATGTACGGGTGGAAAATTTCATTACGCGGTTTAAAATACACGTAGCGAAATCTGTTGAGGTACATAGGTGCTCTATATAATTGTATAATTACTGTACGACGAGTACATAGGTAATGCTTTTGTTTTGAATTGTTTAAATAAATTTTTCAAAATATAAATTTCGAATAGTTTTGGTTGAGTTAACCGACTGCAATAAGATAAAACTAGATTTTATTTCAGGTAAACCTCGATATTTTTCAAAAAACTTCATCTGAACGGAGACGTAATATTTATGTTCAAATAAACATGTATATATAAACGAACAGCCAACAATTTCGAAAATAATAATTTTGTGTTCTGTTACTTTCATAATATACCTAAAAATCATTCTTTTATAAATATTTTCAATATACAGAAAAACATTTCTACTGCTTAATTATATGTATATATATATATATATATGTATATATATATATATATATATATATATATATATATATATATATACACACATATACATACACACACACACACACACACTAAGATGACTTATATGGAAAGGTAATGAGATTGATAAGCGACAAACTTGTCTAAGTCGAGTTGTGTAATCTTTCGGAAAGGAGCCGTCGTTGATATTAAATCGCATATTAACCCTCGTCAATAAGTTGGACTCGCTCCGAGTGACAGGTTAATTGTTGTTTAACGTGTCATTGCACCAGAAAGCGTAAGATGCTTATGAGAAGCAAGGAGTAAATAATGTTTAGATTTACGTTGTCGATTTGAATGTTAGTTACAAATGATTTTTTTGTCAAATTTTGTCATTTCGATTAGCTCTGAATATTAACGCATACTAATATTTAGTTACTTATATGAATTTTTTTATGCCTGTACTTGTTTATCTGCCTATCAACTAATACTTCATTTGCGTCATGACTTTTTGATGTTTTTAAAAATATTATATTGATTTTGAAAGAAGACATGAGGTTTTTATAAACAGCAGATCCTCACGGTGTATGCAGACAAAAATTCTGCAGCATTAGGCCTAAGGCGTTGCGACATGGAGTTCAATTTCAAAGTTTTTGCTTCAGATCCGTACTACCAATTTAAAACAACCTAAACAATCACGGTTTAGGCATACAGTAGTTCTGCAGCGCCAAAGCTGAGGATTTGGACTCCGGAGTTATTTGCTAGAGATATGTAATACTATTTAAAAAGTACGTCCTCAATTCTTGCTGTTTAGGCAGGCAGTATATCGGCAATATCAGGACTGAGGAGTGGCAACTTGAAGATTGATGACAAATCTCCTGCTTGAGATACACGATATTAATTTAAAAACAACAAATTCTTAAGTATCACGGTCTAGGCGGACTATAAGTCTATGATTAAGACGTACAGCTATTTTAAAAAAAGTACATACAACAGTCTCATAATTTAAATAGGCAATACCTTCACAGCGTCAAGAATGAGGAGTTAGAATCCAAAGTTTAGTGTTAAAATTTCTGCTCGAGACCCGCAATTCTATTTTAAAAAGAGCAGATGCTCAAAACTATTGGTTTAGGCAGGCAGTGCGCCTACATTATCGGGACTGAGGACATTTTTTAAACCAGCAGACTCTTAGTTCTCTTAGTTTAGGCAGGCAGCATTATCAGGACTAAGGTGATGGAATTTCTGCTTGGGACTCAAAATACTAATTTTAAAACAGTAGAGCTCCAAGTCTCACGGGTTAGGTGCAATACACCTGCAGTATTGCGATTTATGGATAAAAGCTTGAAATCATATTTTACTTACCGATATATTATTTATAGCTCTATGATTAATTTCTCTGAAAACTCATTTAATTTCCACACTTTTTGTCTTTTTACTTTTATTACATGTGTATATTGGTCGGTTTGTGTTCCTATGTTGTTGCAATTGATTAATAGTTTAATCAGATCTTGGAAACATTATTGTATTAATTATGCGAGACAGAATATTTTTTAAGACAAATAAAGATTTAGAAGAAAATGTTTTAAATAAAGAGAAAAATATTTAGGTAGGCAATAAGAGAGGAGTTTTAAATAATTTTTTAAAAAAGGCTTATTTAAAAATATTTAAAATTTTAATACATTAATGTCATATAGATACAAAGTTCGGAAATCTTTGTTAGGAATTATGTCAGAACTATTGCATGAGTTTAACATTTTTATGGTATTTTCTGATTTTTATTATGTCAACAACCTCAATAACAAATACTTATTAATTAAAATAGATTGATAAATATTTCTTGATTTTAATTAAGTAATTTCTTGATTTTGTCAATAAACGGATTAACAGTTATATTTAGAAGAAAGTCTTAGAAAAAATAGGTCTAGGTCTAATAGTTTGGCAGCAAACATGCGAAATGATGAAACCAGTCTTCTATGAAAATGTGGAGACATGGTTAAATTTGGGAAAATCATTGAATATATCCCAATCTTGTTTCTAACCCTGGCCTGTCGCTTCTGTAAGAAGTAATTTTAACTAATTAACTAATTTTATATATTTGTTTTAATATTTTAATTTATATAAACATTAAATTTTTCTAAAAATATTCCATGTGCAAATATTTTTAGAAAAATTTAATGTTTTATAGTGTTTGCTACTGTTGCCTTTAATTTGCAGTTAAACGCATCCTACTTCGTATGAAACTATGTGTAAGCAAAAAGTTTATTTCCAATTCAGCAACATTGCTCGAATTTTTGAGATTTTTTACATATATGTACATAAGTATGCTAGAAATTAGCGACTTCAGCATCAGAGGGTAGGCAAGTTGCATGCTTCAGGGGAAAATTGGCTGACATTGTTGTTATTTGTGAGTTCAAATTCTATAAACCTGTTTATAGAAACCTTTTGTAAAAAAGGTTTTTGAAGCAATTAACTAAAAAAAAATAATCTAATTATACCAAGAGCTGCCGCTATTTGTGAGAACCTTAAACGTTGAACAGTTTTCAACGAAGTGTTTCTTTCGCTATTATCTTTAATTAGGTTATATCAGTCTTCATGTTGCGTCATGTTACCAGTATTACAAATACTCTAAATATCAATTTTCTCTGAAAACGATACATTGGCCATCTGCAACTTTGCCGGTTAGTATTATAGTAACAATACATAATCAAATATATTAAAGGCAAAAATACGTTCATAAATTAGATGAATTACAAAACGTCTTGTAAGTCGCAAGTAGACATAGTTACACTCTATAAGCGTTACTCATTTTAACAAGAATTTTTAATAAGTGATTAAAAAATATCGAGTAAAAGGATTTCTGTCTCGGTACTGGATAATCACAAGCGATCCTCCTTTTTAGATATTTATTTATTAGATTCTGTGTATCGCTAGAAAGAATTCATACTCATATATTAAAATTGTCTAAGGAAATATTCCTACCTACCATATTTCAAGGTAAATAATTCAGACAAAGCTTGCTTTTTTATTAAAGCCAAGTGATGACTATTATGAGTGTATTCTCGTTGTAGCTGTGCTAGTAAAGAGGACGACATTCCATAGCAACATCAAACCAGTCACAATATTTATCTTTAAAGAGCAAGTAATAGTGCATATTTTGTATATTGAAATATATGAAGAATTTTTAATAAGAATTGAAAATAATAACAACAATTTCAAGAAATGATCAAAATTGATCTCTTCTTTTTATTGTACAGCCATTGCTTTGATTACTTTTTAGCGTTAACTAACCTTTACAACCGTGTATCAAAATATATGTATTTTTTGTTTTCTTTTTACAGTTTTAGGTGTTCCTGTTGGGTGTGCAAGTTTTATAGGTAAGTATGGTACATTTGTGTATGGAAGATAAATCTGCACTTTGGCATATAACACTATAATAGTCTATTTATTATGTTATCACACGATAGTTTTATTAAAAAAACATGTGATTGTTTTTAAATTATTTCATTTTCTGTTAAAATTTTGTTACATATTCGTTATTTCATAACTATCAAATATTTTGTTCTAGAAGAAATAACAGCTTTTAGACAGTTTGTAAGTGTTCCTTAATATCATCATTCGAATATTGAATATATTTGGCATTAATTTTGCAGAAATTCATTATTCACAATTAAATGAAACTACGTGATGTAGTATTATTTCTACTTTCTTTAATTTCTTTAACCACGACCTAGGTTTCGTTGTATTACAACATCTTCAGGTGGGATATTGGTAAAGATTGATGGGATATTGGCCATCTTTACCAATATCCCACCTGAAGATGTTGTAATACAACGAAACCTAGGTCGTGGTTAAATAAATTAAAGAAAGTAGAAATAATACTACATCACGTAGTTTCATTTAATTGTGAATCATCATTCGACCAAAATATTGCGATATTTAAATAGAAATATTGCTATTATTTGAAGCACGCATATTTCACCTTCAAGACGGTATTTAATAACTTAAATTACGATGCTGGGTTAAAAGAAAAAACTAATTCAAAACAAACTCGTCGTATATCCATTATTGTTATTTTGTGGCTGTCGATTTGTACAGATATTAAACAGATTATAATTATTAGATTGTTTAAGAGCGAAATTACAGTTTTTGAATAATTTTAATATAATCCATTGTATTCTAGTTTCATAAATTTGATAATGTATTCAAAATAAGAAAATATTTAATTTTTACTTTAAAATTAAAATTGTTGTTATTAATTTACCTTCAAAAAATAATGTTAAATAATTCGAAATATTTTAGTAAATTAATAATGCAAATGTATTGCATATGACGCACAATTCCAAAAACTTACCAGATCTCATAGAATGAGGCTGAAAATATTATTTCTAGCTGAAGAAAATTGTATACCAATTCAGTAAAATAATCTTAAATGAAATCTAAAACTAGTAACAATTATATTACGATAATAAATTAAATAAAAATAATAAAAACACCAATGAAAATAATTACTTTTGCCATTGATTCAAGGTTAGAAAATTCCTTTTCACGACTCTACGAAAATGATACAGGATCAATCGCTGCCTGATGTCCTATCAAATGTCGATGCGGCCTTTTTTAAAAGTCTCCTTCAATCGTATAGAGTTTCAAAGGAAATGTCATTGTAAGATAAATTTAAATTTAATGATTGAAAATGAGTAATACAAAAAATATCAAATTTACATGACCCCGAAGAGAACAATTTCATTTAGAATGGAAAAGTTAATCTATTTTTATCAAATTGAACAAATTTTGTTTTGTTGCTTGATTACACAATACTCAAGGTCAATGTCTTTTCTTGTATTGAAAAATAACTTGGTTTTATATATTTATATATTTTGTATATTACAGGAACGATCGCCAACAAATGGCAATTCAAGGGCAATTTCAAGATCATTACAGAGTTAATGATAGCAAATGATTAATGATAGCAAATTATAAAAGCTAAGCGTACATTTTTATGACGCACACTTTGATCTGTTTGGTCCATTTCTAGTTTGTATAGATAAGATAGGATATAAAAATAAAAGATAAGATATAAATAAGATGTGTGTAAATTATTGGGTTAAGAAAGTAAAGTAAATGGCGACATATTTATTTGCCGGATTTTGATTTTAAAATTTACTCCAAAAAAGATTTTTGCAACAAAAATGTTAAAATAAATAATGCCTTATTTACTCTTTCCTAGCTCTATGGACTACAGACAATATACTTAAAACGAAGAATGACAATAAAATACACAAGGGTGCGAAAAATAACGATTGAATCAGCTAATCATCCATTAAGATTGGCATTCGTACTGAAATGAAACAGGAAGTTGTTTCTAAAATTGTAGTAACCTTGTAAGTAACCTAAAATTGACTAGGGTTAATACAATTTTCTTTGTTGATTAACAATCCTACCTATGTTTACAATATTTATAGGATTATTATAAGAATACTACTTTTGTAACTATGCTATGATATATCCAAAAATAAAGAATAGAGTTCTAAAAATTTTGTAATTTTGAAAATTTATTTCAGATTCCTTATCATTGTCGACAAGGAATATGTCAATTTGATATTTTAATTGATTATTGAGTAAATTCATTAAAATAAGAAACAGGACAGTGTGCACAAGAGAAGAAGTGAACAATTAGCATTTTAATTAGGTTTTTATAAATAATAGAGATTTGATTTAAAATTATAATGAAATAAAATCTCTTTTTGAACAACACTCTTGCGAATTGTTTATTTATTTATAATGATGTTTTTCTTGATTACTTTTATATGTTTTAAACTTTATTCGTAGTTGATAGCAACTTATAAGGAAAAGGTTATTATGAAAAAAAAAATAAGTATTTCTTGAATAATATCCATGCTAATTGTTTATCAGCATTTTGAATCTTTACATAGAAAAAAGATTTAGAATTGTTTTGAAATTATTATCATTCTTATTATTATAATGTGTTTATATTCATTTCAATAATCCCACCGCCTCTTTGTTATTTGAAGTGGAACGTCTCCGATATTCTCTAATAGCAACTTCAGAATGTTAATACAGAAAAAAATTATTAAATACAATGAATGTACAATTATATATATTCTTAACATATGTCGTACACGTAATGTAATATCTGATGAGGTTTCTATTTCCGTACGATTTTCTTTCACCGATCTAATTTGACTACCGCGTTGCATCCTGGTAAGGAATTTCTGTATAATTACAAACATGTATAAAATTGGAAAATATGTAAAATTAGAAAAACTTCGTGACTTTTATTTATTAATATCTCTTTTGAAAATGTTAAATTACCTTATGACTCACATAAAAGCTAAATTAAAAATTGTGAAGAAACCCACGTCGGATGTAGTCGTAATTGAAAAACGATTAAATATTTTTTTTTAATTCTTCCAACCACTAGAAGGTAGTAAGAACCTATTAACATAATTACAAACCCAAGAAAATCTATTTAAAATTTTCCAAAGATGGTATTAATTTAATTGCCCTAAAAAAACTTCATATCGTTTCTTAAAAAAATGGATTTTCGTGAGTTGCTTTTGATATTCTGTATTATGAAAATATTTTCACCGAGAATGTCAAATATCGTAACGTGACAAGTTACGCATCTGGTCTAGAAATATTGCAAAGGTATTCCACGAGGAAATGGATAAACAGAACCGATTTGTTTTGGCCCTATTATGAATTTACATTCTATTCTTTAAAATAGCTAGGACCATTTATTCTATAAAGATGTTATTAAATATTTTACATTCGACTACAAGCAAGAATTTTTTTATTTCAGTATTTTTTACGACATATGATGGTGCTGAAAATGGATCGTGAAAAAGTAAGACAGGAAGTTACAGTTCATGAAAAATGAGCATATTTGGATATAATAAGTTTGCAGTTTAGATTATATTCCGAAAGTGAAATAACCTATCATTGTTTATAATTGGTTGTTTTAATATAAACAGAGAATTTGTAGCTCTATGGAAGGGTGAGTTTACACTTTAATTGGTTGCAAAACTGTCTCTGGAAAATTAGGAAAAAAGGTATTTATTCTATAAGAAATTAATATCAACATGATACATTTGGACATTATTTCTAAGTTATAAACTTATCTAAGTGATCAATAATTGTTTTCTAGTTTTAACGCATAATTGCTTATAAAATAAATGCGTTTGAATTAAATACATATTTTACCATTTCATTAAGATTCAGCACATCACATAAATAAGTTTTTTAAACTTACTACATTACTTGTTTGAGTATCCGTCTATATGTTTTAGGAATTCGTCCATTTGAGTTGTCCGACGAAGACATTTGACATTTGGAATATAATTTTTAGCAATTTAGAGGCATAGAATTTTAATAAAAACCAACAAAGTAGGGATAATTGTTCAACTGTCACAGTATTTCTTAGCTACCATTGCGGTAAATAAAGCTGCGGGTCAAGTATATACCATAGAGTTCGTTTCCACTTGTTATAGCTAAAATATGATTTGTATTTTTTGTGAAGTTATTTACACAACCATATTATTTACTCTTGTTTTTAAATTTGATATATTATTTGTTTATTTTAAATTTGATGTATTATTAAATATTAGTGCTAAAAAACCTGCATTTTTATTCTGAATACTAAAAAGAAAATAGCATGTAACGTTACCGAATTCATATTTATGGGGACGCATGGCAGTACTGCGTAACATAACGTCCGTTTGAAAGAAATTGACATCCGGTGACCTTGGTACGTAAAATTGTTAACTATGGAATATATTATATTAGATTTTTGGTTTTCATTTTTATTTCATTAATTTTCTAATTAATTTGAACAATGCATTTGGAAACATATCATAAGGTTAAATTTTAGTGCAAAATTTACTAGACATATGATCAATAGAAGAACAATAATCTTTTAGGTATTTCTTCGTAATCGGTTGTGACGTTTTCACTCCAGAAGTTGTTTCTCATTTTTTCTTCCTATCAATTAATCCTATGATTTCCAAGGGCTTCACTCATTTTTAAAAGCCATGCTTGTAGATACTTTAATATCAAGCTTGTATTGTCTTCATTCATCCAATACATCAGCTTTAACGAGTAGATTATAACCTTGTGGAATCAATAGCTAATAACAAACCGGGGGTTGCGATCGCGATGGCGTTGTAATCAATCACGGCCCTATCGGGGATATGATGATTTTTATTAATCACTGTTCGCGCTCTCATTTGGCGTCTGTTCAATACATACGTTGATCTTTATTTCTTTTTAAGTTTTTTTAGGAATATTGTATATATAGTAAAACACCATCGTAGTGGCTTGTTTGTCATTATCGATTTGAGCGTTGGAGTGGAACTAAATTTTAGCAATTATATGTAACAAGAAATATGCATTTAATTTAAATTTATAAAAAATGTTAAGCAGGAGTATGATTGGTACTACGCGGGTTTCGTATACACTTAGAAAACATAGGTACTTAAAAACATTTAAGGGTACAGAGTATTCTATTAAAATATTTATGAATATAATATACACAACGTAAATATATTGCCTGCCGTATCTTTCACATGTGAAAAAATAATGTGTTTAAAATTATACGATATAAAGTTGTTAATGCTGTATAATTACTACAAACGTTGTATTATTGTAAACGTTGTATTATTACTACAAATGTTGTATTACTACAAACATTGTATTATTACTACAATGTTTGCAAAGACTTTTGAAAAACTTATTTCTTCATTATTTTAAGCTGACTAGGTATGAAAATGACTGCAAGGTAACATATTTTTGCATAATTTTCAGTGTCTCAAAAGATGTACTGTCTAAAGTTATGAAAAAAATACGTTTGAGGCCCTTGTTATTAGCCCTTTCAAACGACACCCCACATAACTTATCAAGTAAAGAATTTTCTCACCGTAACATTTCCACAGATATATTGATAGGCTTTATTACTATTCCAAATCTAAAGTTTCTATGTCAACTGATATCAGAAAAAAATACTTGCGATAGGCGGACTGATTGACACTTGAGTGATTTTTTAATGGTTCCGTTTCTCTTTTTGATGTACGAAATACAAATAAAGACGATGCTTTCATAAAATAAGATTTCTTGGTTATTTTTTTTGGATCAACTTTCATAATTTAATACTCTCAAGTAGGAAAAACCTATTGAAGGTTGCGTCACTTCGATTCGTAACTTCGGCTTTTGAACAAAACGAGTGATTTTTTTTATTTTGACCACATTTTTCTTCGAAAAAATTACGTTTTTAACTAACGTAAATAATGTGATTGTCTAATATTCATATTGAAAATAATTCATATTGAAATATAATGGAGAATTTCCTTATAAATTGGAACCACATTGTAATTTCGCGTACACAGGAAGGCAAAATAAACGTGGGCAATTGTGAATTTGTTTTTATTGCAATTTTTTTAATAATTAAAAATTCATTTGAACGCTTTAAAGTCAAAGGTATGCTTTCATCCTTTGACGTTTCAAAGGACGAAAGCGCACGTTTTCAGTTTGATATCCTTCTTTGGCACTCTTTACGAATATAATGATCTCATTCTTTAATGAACACGAACACAGACACGAGCACGAGAACGAACACGAACACGAACACGAACACGAACACGAACACGAACACGAACACGAACACGCACTCGCACACGCACACGCACACGCACGCGCACGCGCACGCACACACATTACTTTTTCTTTCCGTGATGCAGGAGATACTATTTCAATCATATTTTGCTATCAATTTGCACAATAATAATTTGCATTCAAGTCATATTACACAAACTATGTTAGGCTAATATTTGTAGTCTTCTGAACTGACATCAATAATTTTTAAAGGTCCCTCAAATTTACGTTTACTATAGTTGTAAGTACCTTAAAATGCTGATTTTTTTTAGTGTTGTACACGCATAAGTCATTAAATTATTATAACGATGATAAGTTATATATACAGTTGGCTATTTATTTTTTTTCAAATAACCAAATTGTGTACTGATGAATATTTTTTTGATGGTTTTCGGAATTACTCTAGAACTATTGTTTAAGAATTTGTTGAACATAATGGTGTTTACAATTTATAATGTAACTACTTTTTTATCTAGTTAATAATAAAACATATATATACACTTAAAATATATATGTGTATGTATATACACGTATAAATATTTGAAGTACATTTATATAAAAAACCAAACCAAAAACTCGAGCATCAAATCATTGAATAAATGTGGTACCCATTTTTCTTGTAGACTTAAATCGATACCGTCGGTTTACCCTTACCAGTTTTCGATTGGAAATAACATTACGATGTATTCAAATTTTTCGATGTATTAAAATTACTTAAAATAGCTTCATGTTGTAGCTTTCCTAGACGAATATTAAAAGTTAAATGGGAAACAAATGGAACCCTTTAAAAGCATTCATTTTGAACCATTCATCTAATGAGCCTTAACAGATATATTACAGTTCGTTTCAATCGTTGAAATTCTATCTATCAGAATATATTTTTGTTTACTTTATTGTTTTGTTAACTAAATAAGATTATATTCACAGTACATATATTTGCGTCACGTTTAAGTCCACTGTGACCCTTTGCAAAATTAATAAATTATTTGCCCTTACTGTAGCAGTAACTCTAATTTAATATTGGATAGATCTATACTTAATGAGTTTATAGTTAATTAGTTTGTCAATACTAATGTAACTTAACGTCAGTGAAAAGTGTTGAATGTTTTTATTTAATATTGTTACATATTGTTACAATATTATTACATGTTTATAACAACAGTTTTAAAATGCGCACAGTTCTATATTTTTTGTAAGATTAGGTTTTCCAAATCAATAATTTCACCATACTGCTTGATGGTGAAATTATTGATATGGAAAACCTAATATTAGGAAAAATATTTTTCATTAAATGACTATGTACCATTAGCTGCCTAAGTTTAATTTTTGGGTATGACAGTAATTATAAGGATAAGGCTATTTCCCACAACTCTAAATAATTTCTCTCGATCAGTGGTATGTAGTGTTTATTTACATAGTGCAAGGGTGCCTCCCTTGCATACAACAAATATAGATACATACATACATATATATATATATATATATATATATATATATATATATATACACACGATTTTAGATAAAAAAAATGATTTAAATAAGCGAGCAGGATGCCATATAGATTATTCATAAATTTAATATTTGATTTTCACTTCTTAAAAATAAAATCAATTTTCAAAATTATTTACCATGTCAACTACAGAACGAGAGTAAGCAACTAATCCAACTGTAGAAAAACACGAGGCAACAAGACATAATTTCTCCACCACCGTTTTGGAAGAAATCTCCAAACTTGGACT
Source organism: Druceiella hillmani (assembly GCA_039881145.1). Taxonomy (NCBI): domain Eukaryota; kingdom Metazoa; phylum Arthropoda; class Insecta; order Lepidoptera; family Hepialidae; genus Druceiella; species Druceiella hillmani. The sequence continues at coordinate 33,680,564 of JAYKKI010000018.1, read as the reverse complement.
GAAACGGATTCGGCGTCAACATCAAAGACAATACATTATACCTTAGATTTGCTGATGATGTAGTGGTTATTATATAGTCGCTGGGCGATATCAAAACTACGCTTGTGGACCTAAAGTGAGTTTACAGATAAACAGATCTTGAAATGAACGTGAACTAAACAAAATCATACCAATATCCGTGTAATGGTTACATATAGAAAACGTTGTTCTCGAAGTTGCTGACCACCATACATACCCATCGCCATGTATACTAGGGCAAACTGATGAGTTAGATAAATCCAATTTCGAAAAAGAGCTTTTAACTTTAAAGTGTCCGGGAAATTTTATCGTATCTTTTGGTCTAACTCAAAGTAAAGCCCGAAAAACAAAATTAATCAAAATATAGGAAATAATAATAAAGTAATAACGAACGAATTGAAGCCAAAAATACCTTTTTGAGTTTTCACTTTATTTTTTACTCGACAATAAGCAACGCACTTACTGCATATGCTTAACCAATTTAATCACTAATAAGTATTTTTCAAGAATTTAAAACCAAATAGTCCTTTAAAACCACCGTAAAAGAGAACATTTGAATTTGATCCAAGTGTTTGGAAATACATGATGTAACTTAATTTAAGGATGTCACCTCTTACCTTCACTTTTATTACGGTATCCAAAAAAAGAAATATCCAGGAGAAATTACTGTACATTGATAGGCATAATGAATTCATCCATTTTGTGTTCAATATTTGAAATATTATAAAAATATATTAACACTTTACGATTTTAATTAAATGAAGGACTCATAAGAATTTATTTGCTTTAAGGCTAAATATTAATTTGTTTATAGGCGAAAAAGCCAGAAAAAAATTTTCTTTAAAATAACACCTCCAACAGTCTAAGTGAAACATATGATGTAGTATTAATAACCTTTGTTCCTTCTCCATGCCCTGATTACTTCTTGTGAATGATTGAGGATACTATTCCTATTAAGGATGCTGCAATGAGACATTCAGAATATGGGTAGCACCTTGCTTAGATTTTTTTCCATACCTAAAGATCCTCATGCTGTCTGGAAGGCATGGGGTAAACCTGGAATTGGCATATATATGGCCCTATATAGGGCTGGTCATAATGATCTTCTTATAGCAACGGTATCCATGTACTTAATTATGTATCTTGCGATATATTCACGGGCCTCGTGAGTTAAAGAAAACTGTCACCAAACCAAATAACTCAAAACCCATGTAATATTTTTCTAAAACGTCTTTCAACTTTTGATTCAAATATATTGATTACAAAAGCCAACGTCCTAAAATTAAACTTGTAAAGCTCGTCAAACTGCCAAATGCTGATGCCCAAAATGTTTTCATTATAACGAATATTTCATTGATGTACGTTTTCATTAAAACGTACGAATCAAAGGAAAGTGAACAATATTATTCAGTGATGACAACTTTATTTCGTAAAGATTAATATGAGAATAATATCAAAATAAACATCCTGAATCTCTCGTGAAGTTTCGCCATCAAAAGGTCTCAAATAGAGGTTCAGTATAATTTATGAAGTTTGAAATTAATGTTTGAGCAGACATTTACAACTTTCTGTGACGTCAAATATCCTACTAACCTGGCCGTTACCGAAAGCTTTTAGTAATATGAAAGCATCTCTTGTTATGACGAAATTCGATGAAAGATTGATGTTTAGACTAGTTTTATTCTGAACTCTTTCTATTACTTTTGGGGTTGACTAAACCCGGAGCGCTATTAATAGTCTCATCATATGTATCTGGCTGTCGGTTATGGCAAAATATTTTACATTTCATTTTACAATCACTACTATACTAAAAGTCACGAGAAATAGCTTTAAATTAGTACTACTTACGAAAAATTAAAAAAATATGAAATATTGTGATAGAATATCACATACATCGTTCTAGAACAATAATACATAACACACCAAAATATTATTAAATTTCGTTTTCATTTAATTAAAATTTCAACCAAATTCGCAAGAAGTCGACAATTATTAAGCAATAAATGGTAATGTCATTGCGATCAATAAAACGTATGTAAGCTAAAGCTGTTATTAAATTAAAAGTTATATATATATATATATATATATATATATATATATATATATATATATATATATATATATATATATATATATATATATATATATATATACCTGTTAATTGTTTTCAGTAATAGTTCGTTCTAAAGTTCAATTCAAAAAATGGAGTAAACAAAGTATCGCACCTTAAAAGGCAAGAACCGAACCCTTGTTATATAACTAACTTGTCTGTCATTCTATCACAGCTGATTTTATCGAAACCATTTGTTCTAATAATTTGAAATAAGGTAATGATAGAGCGATATACATATCAATATTTAATACTCAAAAATGTTGGTTGCAAACAAAGTATGCAAACATTAGTTTATTCGATTTGATAAAGATTTCAAAACAATTATTTTCAGCTTTTATGTGACGTAGTTCTAGATAAATCCCTCTACCTTTTCTCCACTCTCGAAATACTGAAGTTAAAATTATGAAAAAATAGCATTACTAGAATTTTACCTTATGTTTACTCAAAAATTTTAACGACGCCTATATCCTACAGTTTTTGATAAGTTAACGATATGATAAACCTGTGAAAGACTATGCTAAGCAATACATAATATTTATACGGCCACGATATTTATTTACATTGAAACGTAAATATTAATAACATTTGTAAATAATCGAATAGAAACACTTACAACCTTAGTTCGGAACCATCGTAATAGAATTCTACCTGTATTTAACACATTTTTATTTTTGAATCATTTAACTTTTGCTCCAGATGTATCGATACGAATAACATGACGATTTTGATATTTTCTTTTTTTTATTTATTAACATGTATTTAACTTAAACCAGTAAATGAAGTCAAAAGACGTACACAATATTTAACAAGTAAAGTTTAAAATATATAAACCTCTTACTGAGTCATTTCAATTAGAATTCTAGTGAACGGCGGTCACATAAAACGAATAATTCCACTATGAAACGGTAGAATAACATAACATGTAAATAACATTAAAGAAAGAAATGGAAACAACGCTATGTCTCTGCTTAATTTTGTTTTGTAATGTTCTCCCGTGCAGAAAAGAGAAAGAGATATAAGCTTGTAGAGCCGTGAACCTGATAAAAATTGTAATTTCCTTGTGTAAAGCGTTTAATATGGGGGATTTATGTGTACATGTTCATTTTATTTTACCTGCCTTAACGGCAACATTTACACTTGATTTTTTGTTTACATCCATATTTATAGAATATCATTTAATTTTAAAAGTAGTTCAAAATAAGATCGCGGTTAATAATTTAAAGTAGTAGTAAATAAAGTAGGTATGATATTACATCACGTTCATCATTTAGTTGTGAATAAAACAGTTGTAAAAAAAAAATTAAGTGATATTGAATTTTTATAAAATTAACACCAAATATATTCAAGAAATAAACACGTTAAAATTTGAAGAAGCTTTGGTGAGAGGTATTTCATATTGATCCGAAATGAATCTCATAAAAATGTAATGCTGAAACTAGTCTCTCTACAGCATGTGCCATATATTTAGGTTATTTACACTTAATAAAACTTGTATATTGCTGGTAAGTTTTATTGACGTTCCTACGTCTAACGGACGTACCTTTTTTATTTATAAGAATTTCTTTAGATAATTTCAAGGACATTTGATTTATCTCTAATATTAACTTTAGTGTTGAATATATTTTTCGTTAATTTTGTAGAAATTCATTATTCGCAATTAAATGAAACTACGTGATGTAGTATTATTTCTACTTTCTTTGAGTTCTTTACCAGGACCTAGGTGTCGTTGTATTGTATCATCTTAAGGTGGGCTATTACCAATCTTTGCTAATAGCCCACCTGAAAATGTTGTAATACAACGAAACGTAGGTCGTCGTAAAGAACTAAAAGAAAGTAGAAATAATAATACGTCGCGTCGCGTTCATTCAATTGTGATTAACTTTACTACTAAATGTTTTTTCTTACAGCTATATTAAATTTGATTGGGCTTAGAATTTTGGTATTTAAACATACATCAATTTTCTTTCATTACAATATTTTTCATAAAGGAAATAAAAAAAAATTTGCTCAGTACACGAATAAAGCTTTCTTTTCAGAAAATAAAATTTACGGCTTTTTTAATTAAAATTATATCTGAAATAATTTTGTAATTTCATTATGGAATTATTTCATGCATAAATTGTAGCATCGTCTACAGTGATTAACAAAACGAATTGCAAAAAAACACGTAGGCTATACATTGCAACACATAGCAAATAAAAATATAAAATTAGAAATAAATACACAATAAATAAGATCAAAATTTAAGAAATGTCTTTCATTGATTTTGAAAAGAAGTTAAATACATAATAAATACAATGAATTTCACTTTCCTTATAGGTCATTAATTGAGAGTGTTTTATTCATTTTCAAATAGTCCTATTGTATTTATTCATTTATGCAACAGTACTAATACGTGATTTTTGTATAGGTGCTCTTCTACGCATGACACGAAACATTTTAAAGAAATCTAATATTTCTTTTGCCTCATCTAAAATTTCCGGTTCTCCTATAAATATTTTCCAAAGCAAGTTATTATGCTGTGCCCAAGTTAGTACGCTATATCACCACGCCAAACGTGGAGTATTTCTTTTGGAGATACGGAATCTTCCTTTGTACGTATGCATAGGAATCTCATACGTATTTCATAAGAAAGAGCCTGCATGATCTTTAATATACGAATATCATTTCTTTAGTTTGCGACATAATATCAAAATACGAATAGCATATACCTATAATTTTAAGACCATTATCTAAACACTATTAAGATTAATAAACATCTGTTTAATACTTGTGGCTCACGCACGCATGAATGAACAAATAGATAACATGTACATTATTTTATTTCTAAGACCCAAATTGTTTATGTAGTTTTTACATAGCATGCAAATAATTATTTACTGCAGACACATTTTTAAAAAAGTGGCTATATTCTCTCTTGTTTATTTATAGCACACTGAATTCCTTTTGAAAATATCTTTAATGAAGTTAGCTTTAACTTTTATTTCTTTATTATAGAAAATTTTAAAACATATAAAAAAATTATTTTTTGGAGGAACTGTTTTAATTTTCCACGAATTTAGCAATTTTAATGATTAAACTACATATCTTGTACTAAATATCACTCCATATCTTAGTAGTTGCTATAGTGAATGGTCAACTTTAACGTTTACTTATTTGTTATATGACTTGTCATTGTTGTTTTCAAAGTAATGACGTATGAGTTTTAGCATTATTTTCCAAATATTTTGAAATATTTAGAAAAGCAAGTATGTTATCACTTTGGGGACGACAATAACCAATCTTATGACAAAGAAGTAAAAGTTAAAGTCATTGTAGCAGATACTAAGATGTGGAATGATATTTAGTACAAGATTTACAGTTTAATCATTAAAATTGTTAAAGTCGTGTGAAATTGAAACAACTCCAATACGTGTCCAAATATCAATATTTTTTCAAATATACTGATGTCTTCTTTTATCTACCCATCCTTCTCCCCTACTCTTCCTGATTTGATGAAAGCGATTGATCTATAAGGAATAATAATACATATAAAAACATTAATAGACATAGTAAATAAATGTCTATGTTTTCATGAAAATATAAAACATTTTATCGTAAACTTATTTGGTAATTGAAGTATCAAGAAAAGATTCTGAGCACAATAAAATAAAATTTCAGTAAATTTTTTTTTACAAAAATTAAACCAATTTATAGAGAAAATAATCTTCAAAATCGGTAAAGAATTGCTAACTATATATATCGCGTCTTCCTACATGCACACCTAAAGATCTAAGTAAGGAGACCCTTTTCTGCGACAAATTTAGGTATACATTTTTGGCAACTAAGAAATAGCACTATTTTTAGAGAGAAATAACTTTTCTTTCTAAAAATAGATGAAAAATAGAACTTATTTTTAAAATTATTATATTTACTCCTATCATCATAATAAAGTACATACCTGCTTTGAGAGGAAAAAAGAAAATGTAAATTTTCCAATGAAAAATATTCAAAAATTTAAAGTTTTACGAATATGAAAATATTAAGAATAATAAAATGTATTTATTTCAGTGCATTAATTAGTTCTTGTATCGTGAATAAATTTAGTTATTTTATAAAACTTCTTTTTATTATCGCTAAGAGCCTTTTCTTATAATAGCGATGTAAGCCAGTGCGTAGCGGATTTATATTGGTAAAAAATATCTCCACCTACCCAATCTCGATGCTTACATTTCCCTCCAATCACCTTTACCAAACACGTTTTACAAATTGAATAAAATAATTTGGATTAAAATATATTGAATTTAGGATTTCCACCTTGTGCAGATTACGTTCAAGGCCTTCGAATAATTTGAATTACAAATTTTAGATTGTCTTTTCTAATGGCACTCCTACTGTTTTTTTAATGTACGCTGATTATTAACATAATTCATTAATGAAATATCTAATAGTTAATCTTTTGTAAAATAGATGTTTCTGGTTGTCGTTATTGGTGTGTATGGTATATATGTATTAATTTTATCGAGCTGAATACATAGGGGTGATGGTTATCTCATATATGGTTACTATAGGTATATATTTCGATTAATAGAAAATAACTCGTTTTTATTATCAACATAATTATTTAGAAAAATGGAAAACATTTAATACATAAATTATTTTCCACGGATGGTTTCACAAATCATAAAGTACAATCCTATTTTATTAATCTTTGTGAATTGTTAGCTAATTGACACGAAGGTACTCGCTTAAATGAGACTGCTTTATATTCAATGTGTTAATGGTGTAAACTTTGTATTAGGTTTTCATGAGGCGGTGCCAAAGTGAATTATTTACATAAGTGAAGATCCAACTCTTTTAAGTATTAATATTATTTAATCGTGAAAGAGTTAATTAAAGTATAATTTTGTATTTAGATGTAAACATAAGCTCCCCTTTCGAGAAGCTATTTATAATTATGAAACATAATACTGAATACACCATTAACAGCCAAATTAGGTCATAAATGATCGGTAAAAGAGACTTTAATTTTTCTTACTCATTTCATAATATTTTTAAATAAGTAAGGGTAACAAAATATATGGCGAGAGGGGTAAATAAAATATTTTACCCTATAATAAATGCGTAAACAACAAGAAGTGTAAGGAATAAATAAAGGTTTTCTTTAATAAAATATACAGAAATTATTTAAAAGGCGAGGCAATATCTATAAGACCACAATTTAGGACGTAAATAATTTTGAGATTAGTTAAGTATCCTTTGTTATAATTCATTCATATATTTTCATACAGGTATTATGAGAACTGATGAGTATTTACCATCAACTATAACTTAATTTGATTACCTTGTATTCTGATCTGTCGACTTGACCTTTATTTCTCTAATAGAAATTTAAAGTACCTTTCATGATTTTCACCAAAATGTTTATTTTTTTTGGTAATAGCGCAGAGTGCCCATTACCAAAATGTTTCTATGTAAGATAGAAATAATAAGCGTTTCAAGTTTTATGAACGAAGGCTAATTTGAAATTAAAGTAATAAATCTCCATCTTCCTGGATATAGGAAGCTGATGATATCAATGAAGGATCACAGGAATTTTATTTCCCTGTTTTGCGATTTCTTTAGCTAGACTTTTTAGAAGTAGAGGTGATAATTCCGAGCCTCTTTATTTTACTATTGACAAATATGATATACGGTTAATGATGTAATATTCTTCTAAGTTACAATTTGGCTTTAATGCTGTATATGTAAGTATGAAAAATAGACATACATTCAATTTCAGTCGTACATTCAATTTTTATACTTGTAACTTCGATAGTTTAAAATATGTAGTGGTAATCAATGGAAGAAACAATTGTTAAAGAAATACTAATAATATTTTCTCCTGGAAGAAATTGCATAATTCCTAAAAAAATATCTTACGTTCCAATTACAGTTTAAAAAGTAGCGACGAAAAATTGCACATTGAATTTGAACTAATTCTTATCAAATGGAAAAATTTAGATTTGAATGTATATTTAATAACAAGCAACCAGTTAGTCACAGACTAACCACTTCATTATCACATTTATCATTAGGGCTGATTAGACATCACGTCATATTGGTACATAAAATTGACTGTTTTTCCACCTTAAAATATAGTTAATAGCCTTCATACAAAATTATTGTAAGCAAAAGGAAATGGGGAAAAACGAATTTTAATTTTAAATACTTTTTTTAAGAGCTTTTCTTTCTTAATATTCGTTTCTAAAAGTAATGGCTATATTTAATGTAGAATTATTAAATGTTAAGTAATAAGAAAATAAAGAAGTAAAAAATAAATCCACCCACCGCCTAAGTTTTTAAGGTTTTAGAAAATATTACAAATATTAAGAAGAAGGTTGATACACGTAACGCCATCTGTTGAAATAATTGTAAAATAAACATTTTTAATTGAACACACATTTTATTGAAAAGCCAAATTTCCTTATCTTCCTTTTTTTATGGTCTATTGCAATAAATCTTAGCATGTATATATATATATATATATATATATATATATATATATATATATATATATATATATATATATATATATATATAAACCAGAGACAAAAGAATCATCGGTGAGAACTTAATTCCTTCTTGCGTGATGCGCGAATGAATAGACTCACCGACAAATGAACTGTTATTCCGAAAACCATATGTTTTGTTCTATTTCTTTTATTATGTTCCTCTAAATAAATTTTCCTATTTCTTTCCTATCATCTCTTTCAATGTACAGACGAACAAATTTTACAGTTTATTATATGTATAGGTGGTGATGTATAAAACAACCAAATTAATGCAGTCAAATACTAAACTTATCAAAATAATTTAATTATAAATATTGAAAACAGATTCAAATTGCAAAGAAATTGGGATAGCAAAGTAAGCTTATATGGAATGCGTATAACATTAAAAAATTGTATACGCAGTAGTGACCAATAACGACATCTGACCTCGTCATTCTATTCATATTGTGATATCTTGCCACATTTCATGTGTTTCCACGCCTATTTTCCAGGTATATAAATATACATACACATATATATACATATATATATATATATATATATATATATATATATATATATATATATATATGCACCCGTAAATACATTATACATTTGAACCCGTCGAGCTAGGGACTTCTTTTTGGTTGTTTGACCAAAGCAGTGTAAATTTATTTTTGAATATGCGTATTAAATTTTAATATCTCCTGTTTGTCTGAAACAATTCTGATGAAATAAAAGATAGATGTTACATTAAGTCAACCTTCATATTTTGAACTCCAACTAAATTAAGTAGGTAATTTTTTTTTGAATACATACTATGTATCCAAATAAATATGTAAACAAACAAAACTCCGGAAACAATATTTTTGTATTCACTTTTTTTTATTATATGAAGAAGTGTAGTATGCTGTTGGAAAGCTTTTGCATGGAGCTCTAGATCTCAATATTAAAAGTAATGCTTTAAAAAATACTTACACTTAGATGGATTGTGCTTCCCTGCACACCGCACTATCAGACTACCGTATATTTCATTTCCTCTCTAATTCATTGCAAATTGTTTAATAATAGATACTTAAACGAAACATTTCATAAATGAGGATTAAAATTTTGCAAAATGTAATTTTGCAAAATTTATAAATAATTTAATTTGGACGAGTAATTCTTTGCAATGGATTACATATATATGAATTATATATACACACACACACATATATAAATATATATATATATAAATATATAATTTTTAATTATCTTGTAATTTCTTATTTTTAAATGACACAAGTTCCATAAAAATGTCAGCCAAAATATAAACACCAAATTCGCATAAATATCAAATATTTATACATCACAACCAAATCTACATCGCCTCTATACAGTGGCTACTTTAAATATTCCAAGTAAAACAAGACTGACAGCAGAGAGCGTCCGCCGGTTCAAAGTAATAAGTGCGCCTTTTACTTTCATTTTGTAAATACTCTTACAAATAGAAAAGTTACCACAGCAATAAGTTTGGTGGCGTATGACCGAATAGAAACTTATATTTTTAACCACTTGTACGAAACATTTAAAAAATGCAAAACGGTTTAAAGGATAAAAAGAAATTAAAGGTATATTTCAGGTGATCTTTTAAAAACACAAATAGTATTTCTCTCAGGTATTTTAGTATTTACAAGCTGACGTATTCACATATTCATAAAAAATCAAGGACAAATTTTCTGCTTCGAACTTTTTTTGTACAATTTTTATTTTCTATAAGTTACCATAATAAGGCGAGTAGCCTTTTTCGATACAAAAGTTGAAGTTTACTTGTCAATAATTATCCAAGCATGACCTGAATGACATTGTTTTATTGTTATCAATACTTGTCCAGAATCCAGATGATTTCTGTTTATTTCTGTATATTCATTATAAATCAAGTTCGAGCTGAAACTAATATTAAATTATTTCCTGTTAACCATAAGAATAAATAAAAAAACAAGAAAATTAGGGATTATATGTTAAATATTCAAGAATTTTTATTTTTGTGTATTATCATCCCGTGTTCAGACACTACTTGATTTCAGCGTTAAAACAATATATTAATCCATTTATTTTTAATTAATTTTAAAATGTTTGCTTTATCGGAGTAGAAGTTGTATTATTTATTTTCCATTCCAATATAATAAATAATGTTTAAATTATTTCAGGGAACAATATTTTAGCAGTAAATTTATATGGGCCAGTTTATTATCTATTTTTAAGCACGGATATACACAAAAAAGAAATTTTTTTTGTCAACCATAATACTTGAATACGAATGAAATGTTACATCATTACCTCGCATGATTATAAAAGGTCCTGATATCACGTTACTACTACTAAGTTGGCTAATACATTATGCACACACCATTTTGTTATCAAAATATTAGTATAATTTCGTACATTGACGTGACATGAAAATAATATTTTATCATCTTCCTTGGGTATATCAATATTTTTATTTAAATAACACACTGCGTGAAATTATAACAACTACGTACTTTAGAAAAATTAAATGGACTACTCTCATTAAACAAGTGGAAGAATAAATCGAAACGTGCTTTCATAAATATAGACCTTACTTTCTCAATATTATTTATTAGTTACTGGCAAAATTCCTATTGAAATCTTACGTACCATTGTCCCTTTGCACAGTGTTAACCGAAATTCTCTGTGTGTATTGAAATAAGTTTATATGAATCAATGCCAGCTTGACATAGAACAAGTATCTAAAAGAAAAAGATAAGAAGTTTCATTGAGTAGGAGTACTAATTAAATGAGGTGGTCATTCTAATTAAACCTATTTTTATTATTCGTAAAGACAAAAACCAAATAAACTAAACATAATAAATAAAAGGTCAGTATCGAAAACATGACATTTAAGTAATTTTATTACCACGGTCAATTTATGTCAGATTAACAACTTGCTTTTAAGATTGCATAAATAAAAATTAACAGAACAATAAGGGAACCAAGTCCCACCATAACGTTCCGTCATTATGTTGAGACTTCTATGTCTGTATGTCCGCATAGTATAGTACTAAACTTTTGAGAAAAATTCAAACTATTTATTCAAAACTAGTTTTACCCCGACTTCGTTAGCGAGTGGAACTTTAGAAAACATTATTAAGTGAATTTTTAGATTAATACGCTAAAATCATTCATTATAATATATGTGTAAATATTACAGAAAAAATGAAAAAAAGTTTTATACATTCTCTTTGATTCATTTATTCCTAAACCACAATCATGAAGATGTATACATATTAATATAATATTATAATTTTACCATCTCCCTCGATAATATCCTAGATGCGAAACTTTCCACGTACGAATTTTACTCGAGTTTGGGGATTTTCGTTTTCTATTGTACTTATACAATTACTTCATTCTATATAGTTTTTCATTTATTAGCTTTATCGGATTGATTTATTTGGAAACATCAAGCTTTATCATTTTTAAATTTTCTCAGAAATACTTGATATTAGTCTGTAATCTGTTAGGAACTGTAATCTCCGCAGTGTATACATTTTTAATCTTTTTAAGATCCACAAAGTACCTACACAATATTTGTTACCATACCAGCATTAAATGTACATTTTATAACTTGTATTAATTTGAAATAAAATTTCACATTGCATTCATTGTAAACTAGATTTTGCCTGCGGTTTTAGAAAGGTTATATTAGAAGAAACATAATTTGTCAAACCTGAATTTTAATATTTGTTGTGGTGCAGTGCGGCGTGTCATATTAGTTATGCAATGGTTGCCTGCACTGAAATGCCCTGCAATAATTGTAACATAAATTTAGCATGTTAAACAGAATATGTAGCGGTTCTTCCAAAAGTTAAATTAATGGCGACGCATTCGGCTTTGCCAGCATGAGAATAATGTTATTATTTATTTCATAACCACTGCTCTATTATCGTAAATCTGTGCATAACTAAATATAACTTCTGTTAGTAGAGAGAATACGTTATTTGTTAGCAAAATTTAATTAATTTAAAACATTAGTAAGTATTAACAATTTTCTCCAAACATAGTTCTTTCATTTCATATTGTTTCTAATATATCAAAACGAAAACAATGGAAACAAATAATGCTTTCAAGTAAATTGGACTGCATGTAAGGTAATATATAAATATTATCGACATTTTAGTAACGAATATGTCCATAAAATATGCTATTTTTTCATACATTTTCATAATATTATTTCCGAAACCTTTCTGCTGAGACAAAATTTACCTTCACTTCAAATTTAAATACAAATTCTGATTTGATACGTTATAATGTTTAATTTGAACATTTAAATTTTTCCAGGTTTTATGGTAACATATATTTTTGGATCTAAATACGATGAATAGACGTATCCATTTTACTTATTCAAAAATTCTCCATTCTTTCTTAAATAATGCAAAAAAGTTTCTCCAACTGTATTAACATAAACATATTAAAACAGTTTGCTTATGAAAATTTTTTTAAATCAATCAAAATGAAGGAAATATTTGAACCATTACATCATTTCAATCACAAGTACATACATTGCTACCTTCGAAATATCCGTTTGTAAATTACCATATATATGTGTGTATATATATATATATATATACACACATATATATATATATATATATATATATATATATATATATATATATATATATATATATGTAAATACTGTTTATTTAAATATACAGTTTTGAGGCAATACGAAATAAACACGAAAAAACCGCAAAAAGATGAGAATATTTTAACCATTGCCTGTTTTAAACTTATAAAAAGCTAACATACATTTTTAAAACCAACTAAAATTAAAATATAAGCATATTTAATCGATAATCAGTGAACTGATTCAATTTACACATTCTAAGTATAAGTAGAAGGTCTGCTTGTAAATCGAGAACACTACCTGGAAACCTCAGATTAACTGTCTATATTGAAATATGACTTTGATTTTCCTCGAATATTTTCCAACTTCGCTACTAAAACACATTTCACAAACAGCGGGTGTCCATAAATAATTGGTAACGAGTGGTTGATTTCACGTCGAATGCTACTGATGTATAGAGCACTGCTTTGTACATATATAATATATAGTGTATTTAATTCTGTACAATTCACGTCAAAACTGAAATCCTCTTTTACATATGCTATTACATATTCCTTCGCACACTTCCGAAATTAATTTAGACCAATAAATTAAAAGTTATTTCGAACGTGTGAGAGTGTAAAAATATTAGATAACTACAATAGTAATTATGAAACTAAATTTAATATATTCAGAATAATAAAGTGATTTTAGAACATATCGATTGTGGTGTTTATTTAAAGAGAATGAATTAAAAAGGTCATAATTTTCATTTCAAGTTTGAGCTTTTTAGGTTTTTCCCCTGAAAAAACCCGTTACTTTATATTCCGTATAAATCGCAGCCATTTTTCTTATATGCCTTTTGACATAACAACTTGAATTTGTACAATAATAAAGTACGTTAACTTCCATATTTCTCAATAATTAAAATTTTTAAGAGGACAAATGACGTAATTTAATTTTGTTTACTTTCATTTATAATGTAATTCATTGGAAAAGATTTATTATACGACTCCAAATATATTTCTATATATATATATTATTTTCGGACTTCAATTTTTTTAAATTTTATATGTCTCTAGATATACTACAAAAGCTTGTTTTCGAAACTTATCAACCCCATAATTATGAAAATAAGAAGATCATCATAATTTACCCAAAATTCACCGAAAAGATACAGCGATAATTTTGAATTTTAATGTCTTTTCAGAAATTTTCATTACGTCATAATCTGGTCAAAAGTGATACCAATATTTTTAAGTAGTTTAATAGAAATAATACGTAACCTCAGATATTTGAAGTTTTATATATGTGCCACAACATATATACGAAACTTTCTTAGTATACTACTAAAACTTTTATTGGAAAGGTATATAGATAACAAATAAATAATTTTTAGCCGTTCTCTTCATTTTAGTGGGTAGTGAAAGGAGGGGATTTGGAAATATGACAAAATGTCAGTTGATTTTAATGAAGGACCACAATATGCAAAATTCATCTACAATATGCACGCTATACGCATATGCATGTATTAAACATTGTATCAAAAATATTTTGCTGCTTGTATTTTATGATTATTCATCAGTACTAAAAAATTATTGCAAAAAATATTACAAAGGTGTAAGTATTTTCTGTCGATCAGAATAAAAATATAAATTTTCATATTTGGAGGTGACGCTCAATGAATATAGTAACATGACTCTTCTTTAATATAGATTATTAAAACTACTTAAAAACGTGGCGATTTTTAAAAAATCACGCAGAAGCCCGAGAGTGGATCAGGCACGATAGTCTAACCTTAATGTCAAAATGGTGTTATGATCCCGTTAAAACCACGCCCTGCTCTTATTACAGGTATATGCAGCCTTCTTCTTTGCGATCAAACACGCGCCCCACCCACCTACGCCATTCACCTAACACGTAATGATTGCCAATACGTACGTGACACACACGAGATGATTTCTGAAAAATTTTTATTATTTTTTATTATTGAAATAATATACTGATTAAATATATTTTAAATAAAATAATTGTTCTAACAAGACTTTTTTAACTAATATTTTACACGTCTTGACTTAATTTTCAAAACTGTAGATGTTTCATTCAATTGGAAATGGTTTCACGAAGAATTTTTGTTTGGCAGAATATGAAAAGCATATTTATTGAGTTGTTTTTACTATACTTTTCGTTGAAATTCCTAAAATTAGAATTGTAATTATTTTTTAAATTAAAAAATTTATCATTTCGATGAAAAAGAGACTAATAAAGTTTTGGGTAGTTAACTTTGTAAAATTAACAAAACTTATTAATTCTAAGATAAAGGTGCTCAGACATGATTGTTTCAACTTAATATCAAAATGGTGTTACAATAGCATCAAATTACGTACTTCCCTAATTATATTCAGCCTCCTTCTTTGTGATGAACCACGCGACTCCTCCAGCCGCGCCGCCCAGTCAACTCGTAACGATGTCCTACCATGCCGACACGTAGACAATACGCACGAGGTAATTTTTGAAACATCTATTATTTTCTTTTATTGAAATTATATGCGGATCAAATATTTGTTTAATAAAATAATTGTTGAAAAAGGCTTTTTTCACACATTTATTTTCTTACTATACTATAACTCACATTTTACAAGTTGTGACTTAATTTTCAAAGTATCAAGGTTTTCATTCTTAATTGCAAATTGTTTCACGACGAATTTTTCTTTGGCAGAACACGAACATTATAATAATTTATTACCTATTTAACGGTTTTTTTTCTAAAAATTCCTAAAATTACAATTCTAATTACTTTTGAAATGATAAATTTGGTCAAGTGGATGAAAAGTTTAAAAAAATTACTTATTTTTTAAATAATATAACTTTATTCGAATCCCGATATAAGATTAAAGTTTTAAATATAACTTCTATTTGTGGAGAAGATGGTTTTCAAAACGTAGTTTTAATTAGGTTCATTAAATAATAAAATTACTTCAGTACAAGATTAAAGTTTCAAAATAAAATTTTAATTTTTGGAGACGATGGTTTTCAAAGCACAGTTTTGATGAGTCATTAAACAATGAAACTTTACTTCATTTTCCGATGAGATTAATTATACATTAATTGTAAAAAGGTTTCCTTATTTCTAAATCCGTAAAAAAAATTTAATGTAGTATAGATATATTGCAATCGAATTAGACTAATTCTTTGGTCAATTTTAAATAGTAATTCAATGTAATGAACCCGATGCTCAGGGAATATCGTTTGAATTTAAACTGTTTAATAATTATAAAACCAACAATTATATCAACATAGGTGAAACGCTTTATATAAATAAATAATATTTAACGAAAGTTTCCTACCTTTGCATTATGCACGTTTTATTCAGCAACGATAATAAAATAACAGAATTATAGTCGCACTTCTCATGCTAAAGTATGACTTATGGCACATTTGTAGGTAGCTAACTTGTTGAGTATTCTTTCGTAGAACCTATTCTACCGAAACTCGAATGAAGTACTACTTACGGATGTTGATATATATATATATATATATAATATGGCCATAAGAGCCTGCTATGAGTCAAAATTGTTTTATATAATATGAGTGAAATGTTTTTCAAACAATATTCCTATATTTATTATAATTATTTAGGTTCCTACAACAAGTATATAACAAAGTAACTCCTGTTCAAAATGCAGAGATATTCACGTCATTGTTTTCATAATATATCATTGTGATTCTCTTGGTTACAATAACGTAGTTGTGATCAGTAATGTGTTCAATTATTGATCAAAGTAAACAAAAAGTACTAAAAATGTTCATGTTATGTACAAATACTTGTGATTACTTTAGTATTTGGTATTTGAATAGGTCTAACGTTTTATATACCAAACGTCTCTACTAAGTATGGAATTTGTTTCATAATTTCATTAAAGTTGCCGTCGAATAAAACTTGTCGATAACGATATTTTTGGTTTTGTTTTTACTCGAAACAGTTCCAATGACGTGAGATGTAATTTATATTCTTATAATTTTACCTTATCCAGAAGTTGTGTTAATCGAACCGTATTTGCACCAAGCGTAGCAAAGATTCCCAAAAAAATATCTTTTATCATAATAATGATGTTTTCTTGCTAATACTACAAACATCTAATATAAGATAAGAAGGTCCATAATTTTACTTATATCTTAAATAATCAGAATTTTTGTTGTGATGGCGTCTGGATCACCACATCACCAAAATAGCTTGTCAATAAAAATACCCGGTACCAAAGAATATAAGTTGTGACAAGCAATTAATACTACTAAATTTTGTTTCTGTTTGCAGCTGTTGCTTATTGGCTTTAAAACATTCCTAATTTAATATCTATATCCTTTAATTTTGTAAAATAATTGCCAAATGCTGCCATTTACAGATGGCCTGTAATAAAATAATAACGACTTAAAGGAAATATAATCCTGCAAAATTTAATTTTTTTTCGTCCTTCAACGTATAAAAGTTTAATAAAATAATATATAAAAGTGTATTGATTCAAAGTAGTAGTACTAAACTAAGAGGTGAAAGAGAATAGTTTTCATAGCAGAATAGTTGGATAAACTTTACGGCCGAATTCTTTTCTTAAAAGTCAGAAATGTTAAAGATTATGTCTATGTAAATCTCATAATAATTGTTTTGCATTATTTAAAATAGGAATCTAATTTAAATATATACTAATATTACACTTATATTATGTTTAAGAGAAGAAACGAGATGTATAAAAGAGGGAGAGTAGGATGCACCGTGACAGACGAGAGATCATTGACTTTCGTTTAGTACATTTGTCAAAATTTTTAAAGTTCCGGAAATCAAAATCAAATGCTGAATCTTAATAAAATCACACAAATGTCCGCTTGTCATATTCTTTTCTTTTATAAATCGCTTAACATGAAAACTTAATTTTTGTCATGGAGGTAAAGCATATTAATCGGCTCATATTTAAAAATCTAACACTTGAAATATTTTATGTGGAAATTTTAAGCGGAGTAAAGTATATGAACGACAAAATATAGAATTGTTCGAAAAGATTAACTAAAAGGGTCTTACCAATACTTTTTTTTATAATTTATGCGTACACATTAAGAGATATATTAAAAAAAGAAAAAAATGCACACTCCTTAATACCGAAGCTACTACTTTAAGTAATATTAAATATTTACAGAGATAGAAAATCCATAGTAGTAAGGATTTATCAAAAATTAAATTTGAAAACGAAATCTTATAGAATTGTTTATTATTATATAGTTAAAATAGAAAAAAACAATATGGTTATTGAAAAAAATTACGTTTAAGATATATTTTTCAAAAAGTCTGGTGAAGCCGACTTCGTCCACTATGATGGTGCACGGATAGATACGTGATTTTCTTATAATTTAATTTAGATAAAAACATGTTAAATTTTTTACTGCATGATGATTATATACTATCAACAAATAAAAATATAGTTAGACGATGAATTATCAGATGAGTATAGGTTATAATTCCGTGGTAATTGCGGTGATGTTGAACCCAATATAACTATTGATTACTTGCTTAAAGAGTACTGTGAAGTTAATAATGATATAGACTGTGACGATTAACCAAAATTCGAAGCAAAAAGCTGGCAGCATAAGTTGCAAAATTTGCATTAAGTTATATCTAAACTACCTTTTTGTTCCTATAACGATGTTCCACTTGCACAGTTTCAGTTCAGATAAAGAAAAATAAAAGCTAGCTTGGAAAGAATCAGGCAGCATAATATTCAATGGTTCAGAAGGCAGCAGTACATCGTTGAACAGGAAAGGTTGAGAGTAAAATTAACATTCAACAATATTCTCAGTGCTTTTGATATTCCTCTTTACATACGAAGACTTTTCTTTGTTTATCTGGAAACAATTGTGCCGGATACAAAGAAAAATAGGAGAAAATTGAAAGTCAAGTATATTGATTGGAAATTGAAAGTAAAGAAACAAAAGAAAAATTGGTGTAAATCTATTTGATCGAAGGTGCTATAATTATTTCATTGCTCCTCGAACACAATGATGCCCCTTGGCAATATTTTACAAATCGCTGGACATATCGGCTTTAATTTTATGTGTTGTAAATAGTTTATGACCAAGCAAAGCAGCTGAAAGCAGATTCAAATCCATCATGAAATTTGGAGGACCACTTATAAAGTCACATGTGATAGACCGTGAAAAACATATACATGTTTACTATGACGTCAATAGCGGTATTTGATGGATTCTGCGGAACAGATATCGAGCTGGTCTGATCCTGACACGCAAGTAAGCAGAAACTATTTTACTAGCAATCATGGAATAAACGCAGGACTATTTACTTTTGTTTTGAATGCATCGTACCGATTTGTTCAGAATTGTTACATAAATATATAAATTGCAGATATATATATATAAATATATATATATATATATATATATATATATACATATATGTATATATATATATATACACACACATATATATATGTATATATATATATATATATATATACTTAAATAATTAGTTTTTAATTTGATTATGGAGTTAGTAAATAATATAACAGCTACAATTTTATATTTCTTATTTCACGGTATCTCATTTAAAAAAGTTTATCTTTACGTTTGTCACATTTAAGGTAATCATACTAATTATTTGTTTTAATAAGAACGGTGTTATTTTGAGTTTATTTTAGCAAATTTGTTACTTTTAATGCTGAAAAACCTTTCTTTTTATTTAGCAGTGACCATCGTACCGATAACCTTTATTCAGCACCAGTAACGTCTCCGCGGTTTCTATCACTGCATGTAGGCTATGAGCTTAAAACTGGAGACAATAGATCACTTGTAAAACTCGCGTTTTCTTTTAACCGTGTAAATATGCATTTTCGAAAAAGTTGTTTTAAGGTATGATAAAATCACATTCAATACAAATGCTTTTAAAAATTGCCGAACAAAAAAATTAGAAGTCCTTAAAACTTGCCGCACAAAATTGTAACGTTACAAGAGTATTTATGTTTAATAAAATTTGTATAAATATGAATGAAATTAAAAGAATTAATTGAAAATTTTCATAAAATAAATTAACATAAAAGTATGAATTTATATTTTTTGAAGCTAGTAACTTAATTTTTGAGTATACTGAATCAATACTACTAAGTAAAATATTCATTAAAGTTAAAAGAATGTCTTCTTTTGTGTGATAGCTCTACTGAAGACTGAAAGTTTAACATAACTTAATTAATAAAATTCGCTCTTCACAAGATAAAGTTAATGAAGCTATTTTGTCTCCTTGAGTAAGTTTTATTTAAATTTTCAATATCAAAAGACGGACTTAAGACAAGGAGGTACGCGGTCGTCCGTATCGAATAGAAGTAGATCAAAGTCGTACCAAAACGTAATAAAGAATTTCTTTCTTTTCTATATAATTTTCAATAAAATGCCTTTAGAGAAATAAATATCAAAAGTATATTTTTATTGAATATTTAAAATGGGGATTCATTTGTAGTTTTATAACAGTAAAAAATGTAAGGAAATGTTTATGGTTATATTAACAATAGTACGCATACCTGGACAAAATGTAATTTAAACACTTAGTGATGTGTTGGAAAAAGTAACAATCGCCACTTTCTGAATATTTTATATATTTCTTTACTTTGTGTCTTACTTGCAACAACCAATACATAAGCGACCATACTTCATAAGAAGCACTTTTAACACTAATGCTCTTATAACGACACAAAACCGATGAATATAAGGGGGTGGGGTTATAAGCTCATTTAAAATATTTTCCCTATTTTAGCGTTGGTTCAAAAATGATGTGCTATCAGAATTAAAAACAGTTTTTGCCAATTTATTTTCAAAACAATGAAACTAGGTATCACCGCTGCCACAAAAATTATTTTAAATTGTGTCAGGTGATATTTTTAATAAGAAAATCTTTACAATCAATACGTGATCCGTTTAAAATTCTGACTATTGGTGTAAAAGGAATTTGTAAAGTTATTTTTTTAGTTCTACCTGAAAAACTGCACTTTCAAAGTTTTAATTTACTTTTGTATTAGCCATGAGCCTTACGGCGTTCATTACATTTTTTCTATTCTTGCATGCTACTCCTAGTATTTTTTTTATTCATAAATCTCTGGAAAGTTTTTTCTTATTGAAAAAGCAGTGATCCGTGGGACTTCGGTAAAAAGTTTATATCCACTAGTCAATATGAAGACAATCATAATATCTTTGAATACTACAAATAATACTCAAATATTAATATTTTTTTTATTTTAAAAAAGGCTTAATAATTTTTTTTCCAATATTTTCAAACGCCATGAAAGCCAAAATTGTGGCCAATAAGCAATGTGTTAACAAATGTGCACTGCAATGATTTGTACTTCTTAAGAAGAACAAATGATTAACTTCACATATAGGTGATACGTAGATTTTATTCTTGGAAGTTACATTTTTTTACTCAAGTGTCAAAGTTTGAAATACTAAAAATAAAAGTAATTTCACTGCAAAAAAAATTTACTCATAATTTATTTTTTTCGAAATTGTTTAGTCAATCTTTAATGTTAATCTCGGATACATGATAAAGACTGAAATATATCTGTAGAATTATCGATCTTACAATATCGTCAAATAAACACTTATAAAACGAAGGCAACAGTTTATAATATATAGATAGACAATTACTAAAAGGCAACAGTTTGTGTGAGTCAATATTCTTTAAAAATATTGACTCACACTAACAAGATAGATGAAATTGGAAAAGGATAATATGTATATATATATATATATATATATATATATATATATATATATATACCTTTTCCAATTTCATCTACCTTGTTTGTGTGTCAATATTTTTTAAGAAAAATACGTCGTCCAGTGAAAGTATGTGTAGTTTGAATTTCTTACTTGTTTTTCGTGTTTGCGTAATGGTGAGAATGCGTTTTTTTGCTTTTGGAGAGATATTAGTCTAATATAAGTTATTCGTCTCGAGCAATATTAAGAAGCGACCACAAAATTAGTTATCTCATTGAATCGACTATCACTAAAATAATCAGATTCAAAATCTTTTTATATAAAAGAAAAATAGTGCTCATAAATGGTAAACCCAAACAGATCAAGTAGCTTGCGGAAACGGAAGTAATATTTTAATACTGACAGTTGCTGTGAGCAGCAACTCTCAGTATTAAAATGTTACTTCCGTTTTACTCAAATGTTTTTACTTTAACAAAATACATTAAGTTACTAAAACATACTTTACGAGTAGTACATGATCGTAAATATTACATCAAGTGTGCCTACATTAATAACGTATTCTGTCGAAATATGGCTTATTGCTTACATAACATTGAGTAAATATATGCTTGTTGTAAAGGCTACATACACCGTAGGATAATATTGTTTTTTCCTAAAAATAAAATATAAATAAATAGTACTTAACAATCAACAATCTTTTGTCATTGCTCAATTAAAGTTGTATAATAGAAGCAAAAAATAGTTTTATCATATAAGAGATGAAAGTATCAAATAAGGCTGTATTTACATGAAAATGTCATATCAGTGAGTGTTTCCGGCAACTAAAAAAGAAATTTTGAAATAAAAAGATTGTCAGGTACGAGTAGAACTCGCAATATGGGAATTCCATATACATGCCTATAGTCTAGTTTAGTGGGATGAACATTTAAAATTCCAGCAGGAGACTTCATGCTTAAATCCTTAGGTGATTAATTTTGAATTCTTCCAACTAATATTCCAATTTGTTCCATTTTGTAGAGGTGCTGTGAATCTCCTAATGATGAATATTTTTTGATTGATCAAGTAATGACAAAGATCATTATGTTTTTGTTTATTTTGTACTGAAATGTACTAATATTTATGAAAATATAATTCACAGCTGTAGCTTAGCAAACAACAAAGTCACCATGAGTCATATGAATCATGAGAATCTCTGATCAGTGCAATGTAATTTTTATGCTATAAAATATGATGCTTAAATTGTTAATTTTATCAATGTAAATGTAAAAGGGTAGTTATAGTTCTATAAGTCATCAGTTTTTATTGAAATGAACAACCTAAACACCATATTTTATAACATATAAATTACTAATTTGGATGGTAGGTTTATTATGGGAGAGATTATTTTTTTATTTTTCAAAGATACAGACAAAATTTGTCAATAAAGTACAATTGCACAGATAAAAAGAAAATCCAGAGGAAAACTAAAAAAAATTTCATAATAAAAGAAAACTATAAACTTACAATTAAGGAAACTTTGAGATTATAAAACTGCGGATAAAACATTTTCTGGTTTTGAGTATATTTTTTATAAATTATATAATTTTTCTCAACTAAATGAAACTACTTGATGTAGTATAATATCTACTTTATTTAAATTCTTTTCCACAATCTAGGTTTCGTTGTATGACAGATTATGGGGTTGTCAATTTATAAAGATACAAATCTTACATAAAAAGATACAAATGTTTAAAAATTGCCCACTGTTGGAAGTGTTGTCATACAATGGAGCCTAGACCATGGTGAAGAATTTAAATAAAGTAGAAATAATGCTACATCACGTAGTTTCATTTAGTTGTGAAAAATTAAATTTTCTGGTTTCCTAAATAATTACTAAGTAAATAGCAGGAGTAGAGGCCACCAAATATTATGATAAACCAATGATAAAAAACTACTCCTTTAGGTTTTGCAAAGTTCAAAATGGGCATCAGATTCCGCTATATTAAAATTTTCTTGTAGTTAGCTTTCAGTGTAGTTAGTTTTTATTTATATGAAGTGAATTCCACAAACATATTAGTTAATCAGTAATCTCATGTAAAGAAGGAGGAGACGAAATATAGGAAATTAACCTATGATATAATTCTATAGTGACTGGTCTAGTTCAGCCGTATGGACTACGAACGAAAGCAAAAAAAAAAAAACGTCCATCCAATCGGAAGCAATAAGCGCCCTTTGTCGATATTGCCGAGAAGAAGAGTATTTACAAAAAATAAAGAAAAACTTTCGCAGTTTTCACAGCAATAACTTGGTGAAAATCTTCATTGGAAGTATTTAAATAAATAGGATGTTGGAGAATGAAAACTAAAATTTTTGAAATATTCCGTATTTTATATTCTAAATGATATTTTTGTTAAATGATTACAGGACTACGATTAATATCGAATTGAATGAAACGAGGACACGAATGCCAGTAATCAGAATAATATTTCACATAAAGAAAATATTGGTTTTTTGACATAAACAAAAATAAAATCTGTAAGTAGCTTTATATAACGAAACATCTCCTTGTTTTCCATAAATTCAATTGAATTTTGTTTATTATTGTGATTATTAAGTAGAAAAGTAAATTCAAATTAAATACCTAAATAATATTTATCATTTTATATTTTAGTACAATTGTCCTGTTTTTAGAAATATTGTAGCAATAAATTTTTAACAATAAAAAAATCAAGTTAAATAAGTTTTCCTTTCTCTTCTCTTTAAATTTGAATTAATATTTCCAGTTCCGTCGAGCAAAGCTATAAGGTACATAGTGTTCTATGCATATTGAAAAGTTAAGTATAGTCGAAGGAAGAAGGTCCAAAATGTTTGTAAGGGAAATTATAGCCAATAAATACATTTTTTAATAAACTTCTCCCAAAAAGAGGACAACTATCTTCTTGAGCCGTGAATAGAAACCGGATAACTATTTCCATCCATTTGCAGCTGAGACCAGTAACAACGAGAACGGGCGATATGTTTACATTTGGTCACATATATAAATATTACCTTAGTTCTAAAGAAGGTAATAATAGAAGAGAAAATAAATTTGGATATATATATATATATATATATATATATATATATATACATATATATATATATATATATATATATATATAAATATCCCCTCAAACATGATACCCTCAATCATGATTATTTGCTTTTAAAATCTGTATATTGTCAAAACATTTTTGAAATAGCCCATTGGACTAATTATATGTAGCCTCCTCGGGTGCGATCAATCACGCGCCCACCGCGGTCATACCGCCCGCCCAACACTGTTTTAAGAGTTACAAGGTAACTCTTAAAACATATTTATTTCATAAATTTGTTGTAATAACATAACACACCCATCAAATATTCAAATATTATGTTCTGAGTTATGGTTACGCTTTTATATTTTGAATTATTTTTCTATTTTCTTTACGAATATTAAAATGTGATTTTGATATTTTTAACAATGAAACATAAGTCAACTATAAAATTTCATAATATTAATTTGGTACTAGTTGATCCATGACAATAATTCTCAAGTCATCCAATGGTATTATAATGTAAAAATAAGTAAGTGAATCAATAAATCATACTAACGTAATTTCCTAGTCTTAAAATATTTAATAATATCTAAAATAATTAAATAAGGGGAAAAATATATCATATTTAGTTAAAGATATTGTCAATAGATGACTCTATTTACAATTTGGATACCTTTAAGAAATTATGCACAGAGAATTAAAAAATTGTTTTTGAATTGTTTATTTTTCGTCATTAGCGATGAAGGTAATCTTCAAAATGACAGCTTCATTACTGATTTTTATGAAATATTAAGGAAGTTATGGCGTACCTACAAAAACATCTATGAGAAATAATGTATAGAGATAAAACTTTAAACAGTTTTATAGGGGTTTTCAGTTACCACGAGGAACAAAGTGTACCCACTTGATGAAAATGACTTCATTCAATTTGACATTAGATTTTGGAAGTACTCAAATAAACAAAACAATAATAACAAAACAATAAATACAAAAATGTAAACATCAAATTTAACGCATAAGCTACTCATTCACATATCTACTTACCTAAAAGCCTTAAAGATAAGGATTGAGCTATATTTCCTAGTCGTGCCTTTGGAACATAATATACAGAAAGGAAACAGTTATTATTATGCTCCTTAGTGAAGACTATTTTCTTTAAATATTCAGCTTAGAAACATGGTGTTAAGATCATAATTAGCATAGATAGTTTACATATAAGAATATGTGGCCAAGATCATTTTCAACAATTCAGTAAAAATTAAATTTAAGAATATACTTGAATCGAATATACAAAATTCGAGTATATTTATCTAGAGCTCATCCATTTATGTAAGCAAGTCTATTATCAGCGGCAAGATTATCAAAATGCGAATTATAACAAAAAATTAATTTTTAAAATTAAATGTCATAAATTAGGTTGATATTTTCCTGAAAAAAATTACCATGTATTTTCAATCCGTACAAGAAAATTCCAATCCAGATATTTATTATTCTATTTGACTACTGAATATGATTATTTTAACTAAATTAAACAGATCTAATGACAAAATACCAAGTGTCGTATATGTATTCAAAATTCCTCAGCACTTCGTTAGAGGAACATTAACAAAGAAATGATGAGTTATATTAACGTAAATGAGGAGCTTCGTCCTTTTCAAAAAGTACTTAACGGAAGTTTGCCATCTTGCCATTGTGCACAGCATATCCACCATCATTAATAATACAAGCTTGTCTTCTAACAACGATGAGTCACGACAGCTGTGCGATAAAACCGCAGGTTTCTGACGATTGAGTGTTGAGCTTTTACAGTGCTTAATTCTATTGAAGCTCGAATGCGTTAACTTTTATTATTGAAGATATTTACAATCAACTTCTTAGATAATGATTTTATAAATGATGAAAATACGTTATGAAAACCAATGAAATGCATTAATATAAATAAAATGGTTCTTAAATAGCAAATAATTAAAAAAGAATTTGAAGCCTCTGTTGATAATAGTTGCTTAATAAATTCTGCCTTCTCACATGTCCTGTGCGTCATGATGACGCAAATCTAAAATCTTATTCTGAAAAATTTTTACCAATTATCAATTATTCGAGAATGCTTAAATAATCTTTAATGTACATTAGAGAAAATATCGAAATGAAGTATTCAAAAATAATTAAATCAAGGTTTTCACTAAATACTTTTAAAAGATAATTATATAAATAGATACGAAACTCCTAAAAAGCAAATTATCATTTGAAATTATTAGACTTATTAGGTTAAACCATTGTTTTTAGATGAGTTTTCTCAACTTCCCAATAACAAATTATGAAAAAACTTTTAGGTGTTTTTCTTAAATAAGGGCTCAGTAGAAATCTAAAAGTATTTGGAAAAAAATTTCAACAATAATTAATTAGGATGATTTTATGTTATAAAAAATATAAAATAAAAGCTATCGTTTTGCCTCTTCAATAAATTTTTATTCAAGACCTTATTTAACTTTCAAATATCAAGGTTGGACTAAAGATATGGCGGTATAATGGTTGCTGTGAAAAGGAAATTAATTTTTTTTCACTTTGTTTTTCAGAATATATGTGTCTATACTATATAGTTTTACACATACGTATGAAGATGAAAAGAAGATATATCAAAAATTCGAATTGAAGGTTATGAATATATGTACACAATACATCTTTTAAAATAAATATAGTTGACATGTGACCGTATGGTATAGTTAACGTGTCATCGAAATTTCAATTTCTTTATATTTTTCATAAGAAGCAATATTGTCTGGAGTTATGAGTAGTAAAATTATCAATAAAAATAGACATAATTTTTATATTTTTACAAATGGATAAATATAAAAATTTCTTTATTTACTATTAATGTTGAAGAACATATAAGAAGATTATACCAAAATACTCCCATGTTGATGGTATTAGTGAATTTTAGATCTAAAAATCCAATGTGAAAAGAAGTTACTACAATTTTCACTTACGAGCAGTAGCGATAAGGTCAAGCAAAAGGTCAGGTGGAAAATGTATTTCCGGTTTTTAAATGATAAATTCTTTGGCTTAAATTAGAAATGAATAAAGCTATTTTTGCATGAGTTGCGCTTTTAATAACAAAAGGGATATCTAGCGTATCAACCGTTTAATTAAGTTTTATTACATAAAATTATTAAACTATTTAATAGTAAATTTTCCAAAATATTTATCTCCACTACACAAACAATTCTTCTAATTTCGTGAACATATTTCTAAGCCACTGGTTTTGCAAACTATTCCAAAGGTCGACTAGAAAATTGGTCGTTAATACATAATTGATAAAGAAGTAAATTTTTTTAAAAACGGAAATACATTTTAGATGAACGTTTAGCTCCTATACTAAAAGTAACCATCATACATAATATAAAGATTGCTTAGGCGATAACAGGTATTTGTTCATAATGTATTTATGGAATTTATGTCCACAACGTATTTATATTGAAGAAATTATGTGCAGTATCCGATTTAGTGACTGTAAGCTATTATGAACTGACATTGATTTTCCTGACCTCAACACGACACCCACAGAATGATTGAAACGCAAACAGTAAAATATTTTTGTTAGGTGGAAATTTCAGCTTAATTCAGCCTATTAACTTTCCTCTGTAGTTTGCGCAGAAAAATATGGTTGGTGTATTGAAGACTAACGAAATGTTTAAATATTTTATTATAAATACTAAATAAAATCACTTTTAACAACTATGAGAAAGATACTTAAAATAAAGCGTAGCTAGGTTCCTCGTTAGTGTTTAAGTAGTAAAGTGATTCATAAGTGATCAGAATAGTAAAGATCTAGACGAGTAAATTGCGTTTTACCATTGTCGGTTGACTAACATTACCATGTGTGTTGTGGATTGATTTATTATGTCAACATAGCGAGTCAACAATTGCTATGCTAGCAGAGGCTTAAAGTTTAGTGTGAAACAGCGAGAGGAAGTCAGGAAAGTTTCGATTTTGATTGGGAATAAAGGTATTTAAATATAATATTGACAGTAAATCATTTGTTCATTTTACCATTTGTTCATCACGAAGTGAAGCAAGAATGTAGACTTGCACATAATTTTCTTAATGTTAAATAAAACATAAATTCCTTTCTGAGAGAAACTTAAGTATAAATTAAATCTTAAACTATTATTAGATTACTATTATTAATCAAATTTCAATCTTAATTAGAGTGAAATACTTTTTATAACCTCAATCTTCCAATTATTATGACTTATCGAAAGATTTTATAGTTTACAACAAATAGCACCATGATTTATGAGCAAATTGCAGATATCGACATCTTTCGCAAGCTCATTTATTTTTATTTCTAAATTTCTATAATTTTTTTTTAAATTTTCTTTATTTAGTACCATTTATGAAGACTCCTAAATTAATTGAAGTTATAATTATCATTATTGTGTGAAAAGAAAATCTTCGTACCCATAATAAAAAAAAGTGAATTTTAGTGCCACCCATAATGATCTACGGCGTTGAAAGGGAGAATCAAAGCGGTACACATAGAGCCAAATATCAGCCAACGGAAGGGTTCATGTGTATTTAGCCGAAAACTTTCTGAAGAACTGAATACCGAGCAGATAGACGAGTTCTCATCTGGAGTTTCTGAATTTCAAATTCAGCACGAAACGCCCCCGTTACACTGAGTTTCGAAGAAACTGTGTCTTTAGCCAGATGGTCTCAAGGCGGTGCACTGTTTGGAGTTTTTATCTTGGTATAATCTTGTATTCAATAATGGATAAATAAAGGCTGATGATTGATCCATTGTATTTCATTCCTATGAAACCTTCTTGTAAAATAATATTTTGCCGTATTAAACCTAACTCTCGTCTTGCTAATAAGATCGATGCCAATTCTGACTGCAGACTTAGAATATTTTTTAAGCAATTTATGGTAATTAACGTTAATTATTAAATCCCAGTTAACTTTTCTTTAAATATTATGTACGTGTATTGTGAAAAACAATTATTCTTGCTTTTAATATTTATTCCTGTACTTTAATGTATCTAATTGAAATATATTTATATATATATATATATATATATATATATATATACATATATATATATATATATATATATATATATATATATATATACATATACGTATGTATATATTTATATATATGGCGAGCTTAATACTACAAGAGCAATCTCTTATAGCCAAACAGAACACCAGTCCAGCCCCGCTCGACGAGAGGCCGGGAATCCAGTTCGGGTCCCCGCGGTGCGCCTTGCAGTCAAAGGCCGCATGCTTTGTGATCAACCCCATACACCACGGTGACGACTGTGAATAATACTCATTGCTTGTCTCAAATAAAGTTCGTTATATTTATGATAATTAGTAATATGTGAAATAATTTATATCATCACATCCTTTTTTTATGTTAAGCAATTATTCAATGAAAGATAAATTTAGCTTTACGCTGCGGCACTTCGGACTTAGTTCTTGCTAGCAAAGTTCAGAAAAGACGTTGGAATGAGAGGGAATAAAAGAGGAAACGCTATGTAAATAGAGCTCTACATATTAAAATAATATTTAGAAACTTATTAAAGGTACATATGTGAAAAATCAATCCTATTTTTTATTAAAAACATATCGCACTAAAACATATCTTAAATTCCTAAGAAATGCGCAAGAAATGTAAAAAACTATGCGTGAACCGAAGCTTATTAAGGAAAATCTCCTCAAATCAAACTGAGTGAGATAAAAGCTTCATTATGAGGATCATTGCCAAACTACTATTTACAAATGACATAATTAAGTGATAAGACAGAAAAATCGAAAGCGATACCCGACCTGTTTGACTCCTTGAATGTAGCCAAAAAAATGGAAAATTAATACTAAAAGATGCGCGTTTATATAAAAAAAACCTGTCAAACACGAGTGGAACTCATGTTACGAAGGTTGGAAAAACATTTAGGCATTTATAAATATTTAATGGTATATAATATTCATATTGACTTCTTTACAATATTCTAATCGTTTAGTACGAAAATATTTTGCCTAATAAATCTTTAACGGGCACATATTTCAAAAAATACTTTTTATGTGACATAATTACATTAATAAATTATTTAAGATTAACGATTTTCGTATTTCCTCCTTTTTTGTGCCGTCAGACTATTTACAAATGGCTGATATTAAAAATGACACCGTTATATAGAAAAAAATCTATAGGGTAAGTACCCTATAGATTTTTTGATTTTTTTTACCCGTTGACTTAGAATCATAAAATTTTGCTTCTTGCCAAATTGTATGATTCTAAGTCAACGGGAAGTACCCTATAGATTTGATTTATTTTCCAGTGTCAAAATAAGCAGCATAAATGATCGGAAGGAAAATATATTACTAACTGTATCTTTCACAGACGTATATTTAATAAAAAATATTTTAGGTAATGTATCTACAAATCAACGATTTTTGGATTTTTTTGTTTACTAATGATATGATACTTTACAATTCGACAAATTTTATGATATTAGGTCAACGGGAATCCAAACCTACAGATTACAGGTTTGAATTTATTTGTGTCAAGAAATGTGGATAAGTGACCGTATTTTTACAGTTTTTTTGATTGATTTCAGAAATAATTATGTGTTGAAACATCAAAATGTTTTTTGAGCACGGTTACGTACAGAGCCTACTTTTGTATAGAAAAAAAATGTAACCGGAGGCAAAATTTCGATTCATAACTTTAACCCTAATTCAAAACAAGACTCTATGCAATAGCACAAGAAAAGTACACACCAACGTTAAAAAGTTTTTTGAATCAAATTGAGAATAAAAACCGAAATTTAATAAGGAACTCTGTTTCTGAACCAATTTAAGTGAAATTAAAGCCTTTTTATATCACTGAATCACTACATTTACGCCTACTACGTTTTGAGTTTAATAGCACTTTATGCTCCTGACTGATAGGACGAAATCATAATGTATTTCACCTGCTTAGAGCGCGCACAAATATCATGAAACCTTTATCTGTTTTTTGTATGCTTGAATTGTTCAAAGCAGTATTGGGAATGCCCATTGACTGCTCTAAGCGAATGAAAAATACTCTAATCTCATTCATTTGAAAATTTTGTCTGTTTCATTGACTGCTTCAATAATAATAAGGTTATGAAGTTCTTTGACAGTTTTGGATTGATTACTAGTTAGAGTAAAGACAATTTGAATGGCTATATCTTTCTGTTCTCTTCGTTAATTGTTCGTTTATTCTTTTATTTTTCATTTATTTCTTTATAAATGCGTGTTAATATAAATAACCCCAATACCTGGAAATATGTAGATGGTATTGCAGTAGATCACAATCAATTGTGCAAACTCAATTGTACAGCTGATGTCCACAGATCATTTTCGTACATTACATTCCATATTGGTTTTTCTTTTTACTATAAGTTTTTATCATTGACGGAGAGTAGAAATTGTAGAATTTAATCTTAATCATTGCTATCAGCCCATTTTTAAAAAAAATTACTATTTCCGAGATATTGTTTATGCAATGCTGTAATTTTTTTAAATTTCTATCCACTATTTTTAATGATTATTTAAAGTTCTCTTTTCACGATATCCATAGTAACATTTAATGGTATAATGGGTAAAAATTTATTACGATTAAACTAAATGTCTATGTATACAATTTGTGTATAATATTAACCTTTAGCCACCTAACGTGTATTCTAGTAACACATCCTCCTAACGTCGGTCATGGTGACTGGTTGCATATAAGTATTATTATGAAGGTTAAAAAATCATAAATTGGCAAAAATGTAAACTACATCATTTTCTTCAGTTGTTTTTATTTTAAATTGTTTCAATAAACTCTTCAAATTAACACTTCTTACTTCTTATTACTATTAATAAAAATTGACTTACAAATATTTTAACAAATTATAGGTTTCCTAATTAAGGTGAAATCTAGCAATAACAATGAATGAGACTACTTATTTTTAATTATTTTTAGTAAGTTAAATATATAACCTCTTATATAAAACTATCATTGGCACAAATAAATCACAATCATTACAAAATTACAGCCCCCTAACATTCACAATTTCTCGCGGCAGCGAACACACATTTTTTGAGAACATTCAACGCAAATTGGATTTTTGCACTGAAAACACAAATGAAATGTTTTACGCTTTTTTTTGGGCCACACGTTGAGCAAGTTTTACGTGTTTCTAATTTGACAGAGCTGTCTGCCGAAGATTTTCAAGGTTCTTCTTCTATTTTGAGAACCCGGCAAATAGCGCTCTGAAGTACCCCATGCAATCCAAACTGGTTAGCTCGATGTCTTAAATGGGGTTTGATAAGATCTTCAGCCAGTCATTTCATGAAATTCAGTCTGGGCACCTTTCTCTGAGATTGGTTCATGCTGCTCATGATGTATGCATTTGCTGCAGATACATCCAGCATTCTGTAGAAGACAACCATTGGCCAGCGCTGTGTACGTCGTGAAGTTGAGTAAATGGCACATTTCTGATCTAATGTATCGACGCCACCTTTGGTGTTATTGTAAAAAGTTATAATTTCTGGCTTTTGCTTTTGTGGATCGATGGTTGGTGAGTGATGCATACTGGAG
The DNA here is from genome assembly GCA_039881145.1 of Druceiella hillmani. Lineage (NCBI taxonomy): Eukaryota > Metazoa > Arthropoda > Insecta > Lepidoptera > Hepialidae > Druceiella > Druceiella hillmani. The sequence continues at coordinate 33,646,879 of JAYKKI010000018.1, read as the reverse complement.
AGAACAAACACGGATTTGTTTTGCTTTGGTACAAAAGATAACAATGTTGCATCTGACGTGAATCCAAAAATTGAAGAGCGAACGTCCCGATGATGGCCAGGCAGAAATTGAGGAGGTACTTCCCTTTTATTGTTGTTAAGGGTACTCACGAGTGTCAGCTGTTTTTGCTTAAGGATGTTCATTAGCTCCACAGAAGTAAACCAGTTATCAGTCGTAACATTTCTGTGGGTTCCTTCAATCGTCGCAACCAATCTCAAAACTGCTTGCGTGGGTTTGTTCAGTCTTTGGTATTCAACGGGCAAGCCTTGTCCATCTGAATCTTTTTCCAAGTATAGGTAGTCATCCATAAGGTATCCGTTTGGCGTCAGTCATGCACATAGATTTTAACCCATATTTGTTGGTTTTTTTTCGGCATTTACAATTTGAAGCTGCACCTCCCACGAAAAGCCACCAACATCTCGTCAATACAAGCGTAACTGCCTATTGAACAAACTTCTTTGCATTTTTGTATCAGCTTATCAAACAGCTGATATATAGGTGCAGCTTTATCAGTGCTACGGCGTTCACCTCTGGTGCTTGCATCATCAAAACGTAGGCAATTCAGCAATGTTTCGAACCTGTTCTTGCTCATTACACAACGATAAATCTCTCTTCGTGTGCCATCTGTGCTGTACCAACATGTGTAATGTGTGTGGTTCTCTTTGAAAATTGCGGTATAGTACAACATATCGATAGAAGCCTTTAGCTTCATTACGTCGAGGTCTTGAACACATGTCTGGTTTTTATAGTTAGGTCTTATCATTCTAATTTTTTCGTTAGTATGCTTTACGATTTCTTCTAACATATCAGCAGTAAAAAATAACTGCCATAAATCGGATGGTGTTGTATTTCTGTTCAAAACATCTCTGAAATTCCTTTTCAATCCTGGAGGTTCTTGAACGATGTTGTGTTGCAAAGTCCTTGATCGCGAAACCGGAGGTTGAGATGACAAACGGAACCGATTTTTTCCGAAATACTTCCGGTATCTTGCCAATGGAACTTCATCATCGGAAGATGCATCATCAACTGGCAGATCATCATTATCGTCATATTCATTTAACTCGTCAACATCAATTTTAGAGTCCGATCGACACTCACCATCAATGACGTGGTCTAATGGTACATCATCTACATCACTGCAATCTTCATTTGGTAATTCCGGCACGTCCCTTTGATCCTCGAAATCTGAGTCACACTCTTCTAACCATCTACTGATATTTCGATTACGTTCAGACATGATAAACCTAAAAAACAACAAGAAAATGTAAACACTAAAAGTAACGTAACAACCTAACGTCGGTCACCATGACCGCATGCGAAATATATTTACCTGTATTTTTTTACTGCACGCACGGGTCGCTTGGTCGAGCGCAGGGTGCAAACTGGAGAGGGAGGGGAAAAAGTACATAGAGTCACAGGCGTATGGCCCGCGTAATAACGGAAATATTTGAAAAAATATATCTACTGGAGTCACTGTGACCGACGCTAGGTGGTTAAGGGTTAATAAAACGAAAATAATGTATTCAAATGATGATCAAAATAAAATATTTTTGTATCATGAAATGGCAATTATTATTCTAATCCCTATGATGCCATAATTGGATTAAAAAACATCTCTAGTATGTTATTTGTTCAATGTTTATTTGTTATTTCACATAAGATGCTACTAAGAACGAATGCCGGTTCTAAAGAACCAATTACATGTTTATTTTATGAAAAATGGAACCACGAAGAAGAAACGATGGTCAAGAATTTGAAATAAATGATCGTTTAAAATTTTTGTTTTCAGGAATTTTTTCTCTTTGTTTTAAAAGAACTTCGTGTAAGCAAATACAGTATTATAATAAAGTTTTAGGCAATAAAGTTTTGACAATAGGCGCATATCGGGCAAAATTTGTTTAAAATTATTTGAAAAAAAAGTAAAGTCGATCCTGCCAGGATTCGAACCTGGAATCTTCTGATCCGTAGTCAGACGCGTTATCCATTGCGCCACAGGACCTTATTATCAAAATGTTGATTATTTTGATATATGATCGCAATTAATAATATTGAGACTTAATTGAAACTTAATTATTTGTTTTTACCTTATAATATAAAGATAAAAGATATTGAATTTTTCATTACTGGTTTTCAAATAGTTCGTTAAGCTAGATTTTCAAAATGTCTGAAATTGTATTCAATATCACTAATGTGAATGTGTAATTTAGTTACGTCGTAAAAAAGTTTATTAACCATTAGCTTCATAAGGTGCAAAAAAAGAATTATTTTTTTTACTTTCTTTAGTCTTTACCTACATTAATTAAAAAAAGAACTTTTAACAAAAAGTCAAAATTGTGCTATATTTTTATCTTATTCATCCTTTTTGAACTACGTAGCGTTTTTTGACGGCTCCCTTAAGCCTGTGAGTTTCATGAATTAACATGGTGCATCATTATATAGGGGACACGGCAGGAAACAATCACCTCTTTGTTTGATTTTGATGGATGAAAGTGTTTCGTAAAATTAATATTTGGAAATTATAAAAAAGTAACTTTATTTTCTATCAAAAACACAAGATTTTTCTTTTTCTGCTTGAAGCTTTTATGATTGCATAAAAGATATTTTTTTTATTATTAATATTTTTTTCTATATAACGGTGTCATTTTTAATATTGACCCAGGACAAGAATATAAATTATTGCCGTTTTCCTTTACGTGGTGCTTAGATTATTTGACAAGTTTCGAATTATACAACTACATTAAATTGCAAGTTACAAAAAAAAGGTAAAAGCTAAGAAAACAAAATATTAATAGTGAAATACTCAATCGCCAAATTCTTAATATGCAGTTACGTATGGATACAGATGCGCAGATACGCAGGCACGCACTTACATTCAAAGAGAATCCGTCCGTCAGCCCACGATTTAAGATATCTCCGAAATCTTTCTATTTAATCTATTAATTTTCTATCTCAATATTTTGTAAGACTTGAATCTTTAAAGCAAATAAAAATAGCTAGTTAATTTAAGTAATAAATAAAGTTCTGTTGTTCAATGTCAATAATTTACGTTTTGCTGCGTAATATTGAAATTATAAATTTATTGAAAAAAAAACCGCAACTTACTTTTTCAAACGAAACACGTTAAAACACCTGCGTGGAGTACTAATTTTGCTAACTGCTCTTCATTTATTTCGACGTCACTAACCTGATTCGCATAGGGATGTAATACTTCCTTAATGTACGATAACAACTTTCCACAAATATTTTAATTTGTGATGAAAAGTGACGTTGCTCTAGCCCGAAAATGGATACTATGGGTGAGGGTCTATTGCTCTGGGAGGTTTCACAACTCAAGATAAAAACACTCAACGGTTTGTTCGTGAAGTTATGACAGCCGTAAATCATAACTTTATTAAAAGTACTGACATAAAATGTATTTTCGTATTGGGTCTATTATGTCTAATGTAATTCAAAAATTTACGTAATTCACATCGTTTCTATCGCAGCGGTGAGGTAGGCAGCGATGATCAAATATATTTTTTTGTAATTAATATATCATTATAATTATTGACACGAAAACTCTTAAAAGTTGATGTCGGGTTTATTTATTTATTTATTTATTTATTTATCAGCTATGGAGAAAAAACAGATACAAGTCATAGTGAAATACAAAATAAGAGTTTTTTGACAATAAGGTTAACTTATATCCCAACATTCCCACATGAAAGTAATATTCTACATACATATATCCTCAGTCTTTACTAGATATTTCCATGATACATTAAACATTCAGAAATTTTATAAAATATCAAATTAAATTTTAATAAAGTAGTATTGTTAACAATCAAACAATAACTATTGAAATTATTGAAATCAACCTTTCATTTAAAGTTCACTGTAACAGTTATCAATAATAGAATTAATAGTAATCACTATCCCACTTATAATAATATCGATTAAATAAAAAGAAAAAAAAAGAATATCAGGTCGATTTGAATAAATGAAAATGTAGTGTCAATGCTTTCAAAGGACTAATGGTTTATAGTATCCGCTTAACTGACTGTTTGTATTTTAGTACTGAGCTGGCAAATATATCTAGAGAATGGAATTTTCCGTCGCAATCATCACAAAGCCTGCGTAGTGGTACACGAGCACCAGCATTAGTGCGAGCGGTAGGTAGATGGGACAGTGCGATGCTACGGGTCGCTCTCCCTGGCACACGAAACTGCAACTGATTCACTATATCGGCGCAATCATAACGACTATGGCAAATATTATAAAGTACAATTGCTCCGAGTTCGATACGCCTTTCGTGGAGAGTACGGTATTTGAATGTATACAATGCATTATAATAGTCTATTTTGGGTGTATTGAAGCGATATTGCAATGTACGTATAAATCGTTTTTGCACTCTTTCGATCATATCAGAATATGTAAGATAGTAAGGATTCCAGACGGCAACAGCATATTCAAGTTGAGATCGCACAAGACTTGTGTAGAGGATGCGATACGTTCTCATTTGCTTAAAGGGTTTGGTAGTTCGTAAAACAAAGCTTAGCAAAGCATAAGCTCGCGATGTGATCTGCTTTACGTGAACATCAAAATGTAGCTTTTGATCAAACATTACACCAAGGTCACGTATGCAATTAACAGATTTCAAAGAATGACCACCTATGTCATAGGTATGAAAATGGATTGTCTTATTTTTAGAAAAGGTGATCGATTTACACTTACTGTGACTTAATTGTATCTTGTTTATTCTGCAATACGCATCTAGTCTTTTAAGATCTTCTTGTAACTTCGAATGATCAGAAAAATCTCTTATTTTGGAGAAAATCTTTAGGTCGTCAGCATATAACAGGAACTTGCTGTGTTTAAAACAATTGCTGATGTCCTTTATACAGACGATAAATTTTTTTTAAGACGATAATTTGTTTGGGGAGGTAATCGCGCTCAAATTAGTAATTGTTATGTCAAAGTAAATTAAAATACCAATAACTCGGCAATTAATAGATATGTAACCGTCACCTCGTTTTAAAGACAAAGAACGAGAAGTTTATACTAGTACAAGTTTTATATCTCCAATATTTGTAGCAGCTGGACGTCACGAACTGCATACAAAATGAACCCATGATTTTCGATCTAAGGATTTGACATTTGCAAGAGGTATTCAAATAATTTTAAAACTATGTGTATGTCCTAATTTTTATAACACTTCCTATTTGAAATAAATATATTTTACAAATGAATTAAATAATTCAAACCGAAAAAGAATATTTCATTTTAATTATTATTAATGCTTTCACGAAAGAAATAGCGAAGAGAAAGAACCGCGTCAGTGTTTTTCACTGCAATATTTTTTTTTTGATAGGAATAATCTTGGAATACATTATCATACTATAGCCACAGACTTCAATTGGCCTTGTTTGAGTTAGCTAGGGATCATACCGCTGAATGTTTGCTTACACATAGCACTTATTAAACTTTTTTTCTTGTAACGTTCACTTTTTATTACTTGCACACCTAATTAAATTTTCTAAAAATATAACATAAAGTGCTAACCAATAACTTTGCAGAACTGATCAATACAGAATTTTTATAAATTCAACATTTCAGTTTGAAAGGGAATTATTTTTTCATTCGAAACAGTTTAGTAGCTTAGTTACAATCGTCAGGAGAAAGGCTGGCCGGAAGAAAAATCCGACCAGGTGCGAGTCTGACTGTCACATAGTGTTTCCGTACCTCCTTTGAAGTGGAATTACATTATTCATCATGTGTCATTAACAATATAACTTATTTAGCGCGAAAACTAATTAATAATTTAACAATACCTAATATAATTGTTTTGGGGAAACATATATTTTATCGCAAATGTCTCGAAAATTATAGCATCTAAAATCATCATTATACGTTTTTTGACTTTTGCATTTGTTTCCTTAAAAACCTGGTTTTTAAAAATTTTAGGTTCACCAAAATCAAAAATAAAGAGAAGACATATAGCACATTTTTCAGTATTTCTCTGAAAATGAAATATCTGAAATTGTATGACAAAATATTTCTAAGACCCTTAAAATTATCCCTTTTAATTGATACATCACACTATGGGTGTGATTAAAGAAATGTGGGTAATTACTTTGTCCCTTAACTCTTCTACTCTGAGTCTTCCCATAAATGGTTCCCTTCCCTTCCGCTTCGTCGTGCCTTGTGATCAACCCAAAATACTATGACGACCATTTCCGTAATTTAAAAAAAAATTATTTTCGCTTCAATCCTAAATAGGTGGAATAAAACTTGAATGTGGAATCGAATAAATTTAAGAGACAAACGTATTGAATTTCTTAAATGGATATACCGATACCTTTAAAACGTGGACCCCTCACGTTTATTTAAGACCGATGAATTGAAACCTAATTTAAAAAATATTTACGCTTATATCTTAAGTAAATAGTTTTATTTCATTTTGATCCAGGAATAAAACAAGAAAAATGGGCGTAATTAGTTTTAAATCAAAATAGATTAATTTTCTCAATACGGAATATCTTGGACTGGGTATAAAAATAAATAAAACGGTATTAAAATATTAATAATATTTTGAAAATAATTTAAATATAAATTTCAAAATATTAAAAGCGAGTTATTAAATCAATGCAATTCTTCAGATTCCGCAAGATGTTGTTATACAACGAAAACTAGGTCATGGTAAAGAATTTAAGTAAAGTAGAAATAACACTACATCACGTGGTTTAACTTAGTTGAGAAAAATTTTATTATGATGAGTAATATTGTTTTCCGTGTTAGATCTACTAATAATCAAAAATTACCTTGTTATTATATATACAAAATTTATATATAGCATATTCCATATCATAATATGAATGTAATCGTAGTCATATAATAAATATATTCAAAAAGTAGTAGTAATAGTTTACTTATAATATAAAAAAAATATTTTATATCCGAACTAGATTGAAATCCACTCTGGTACAATATGCGCTTAATAGTTAATTAGAAAAAAAAAACAAAAAGTATTACGAACGACGTAAACATATTCCACCTGTTATTTTCGCTTATCTTACCAACGTAAAAAAAATTAAATTTCCTCTAATTTTCCAAGAAGTATGTGGTAGTGTCCAGCGGCAAATAAAAGCAAATTGAAACATAAAACAAGCGATTTAGGAGCAACCATTAACGTACCCGCTTATTTCCTGTAATGTACGTTGAGCTCCTTACGCATCCTTATTTTACGGTAAATAAAACTACTTAACATGAATAAATGGATACGAAGAGAATGTAACCACTAAGTGGAAACCAAAAGAATAATGAATGTTTTCTTAGCTCCATTGTTGCTGAGATATTTCCTAGAGTTAAAGAAATATCAAAATTTATTTTAATAACATTATGAATACAATTCTTTCTCCAGTAAACGTACAATTTCATATAATTAATTTGATTTTAATTTATATTTAATTTTAGTGCTTTGTCGAATTTTCGTAATAATAAACTGCTACAAATTGTTTTGAATTAACACTCTATAACCATTGAAGCCTCCATCCGATAGTTAATTTTAAAAACGTAGTAATATTGCAGTATTCTATGAAAGAAGGAGGCAAAGTAAACACTGCAAATGAGGTTTTAATTTATCAAAATTCCAATCTCGATTAAAGAATTATCGTAATGCGAGTGGTATGTCATATAAATCCCATACCTGCTACTCATTTTCTTTCACAGTTAACATTATCATGATATCAACTGTAGCTATGTTACATATATTCTGCTTTGCGGTTTAACCCGTGTATCTTAATTTTACAGCTCCATCCTCCACAGCTGTCGCTGAGCGCCTCCGCTTCATTTGCCAAACGATATCAGTGTTCAGGGTCGGGGAAATAATCGATATAATCAGTCAATAAATAAGTCAGTCTCACTCTACTTTGCACCATTTAAGACTTTATGTATTTTTGCGTACTAACATATAGCTTATAATTTTTTTATTAATTTTTTAATAATTTTTGAAATTTAATTTAAAGTTCCATACATTAGCGCGAACAAACAAATAAAGCAAGTAAACCAATTTTGTCGCTTTACACTCCGCCCTTTAAATCGAAGCGTGATAATACAAGCACTTCAGCTCGGACGGGAATTGCTTAGCGTCGTGCATTTTTATAAAATTATTAAATAATTGTATTTGTTGTTACGTGAAAGAATAGAGTCATTCTTTATTTCGTCTGCCTAGAGCGTGCACAAATAAATGTCCTGCAGCATTCACCAGTTTTCACCCATTTAACTTAATCAACGTGGTATTGTGAGAGGCCGTTCCGGCTATTCATTACCGTTCCGGAATGAGATTAAGGAGTTGCTTAGTTCACGTTTGTTAATTAGTTGGTCTTCTGTTTAAATTGAATAAATGTGCGCTTTTCTGTTTATTTATGTTATACATAATGTAACTTGTTGTATTTTTAATCTCGCAAATATCTCGCAAATCTCTTTCTAATCTCGCAAATCTCCAGCACTTTTAATCTCGCAAATCTCTAGCGCTTTCGGGTAACGTGGAAATTAGACGTGAAGATTGTTGATAAATAAATAAATACATAAATAAATAGACATATACTAATATCTTCCGTTTCAAGTTCAGGTGAATTCAATTATGCCGTGGCTTTCTTCCTTTACTTCCAATGTTTTCAAATCTTGCCCAGATTAAAGTATTACTAGAAATTGTTGAACTAGGAACTTATTACAAATGTAAATAGCGACTACATTGTATAAACAAATAAATGGTGAATCATGCAAAAAATATGAATGTTTAAAAATGTTTAGGGACCAAATAGAAAAATAACCAAATAATACAGGGCTAAACATCAAATTAAGAGTACACGAATGAAAGTTTCCAGAGAACTTTGAAATAGTGCTTCGAAATTCGATTATTTTAAAATATATTTTTTATATTCAGTGAATTTAACAAAATATATTATAAAATAATCAAATAAAAGTAGTTAAAGTACATACATAGTAGTTAAAATATATGACTTAAAACATGTGTTCGTATGGAAAGAAAATTTTTATATGGTAAATAATGTATGACACATTTTTTGGTATGATCGTGGAAAGCTCGAAAAACTCGAATATTATTCTATTATTAAGTTGATCATGTGATTCATAATGTAGACTAAAAAAGAAATTACAATATTTTCCTACGTATATTCTGTTCAATGTTCAATACAAAGAGAAACTTGAAATGAAGATGATCATCCGGTATCCATTTATAGGATATACATACATGTCTCATCTGTGTTAAAAATTAATAAATATGTATAAATATTTTGAAATGGTTAAATTAAAATGTTTAATTAACCAATAGGAATTCCTGATCATTGATTGATTATTGACCAAAAGAACTATTCTACAGTTAGTGTTTTTACTGTTATACAACACGCACGAATGCATGCATGCAACAACCCTATTTAAACGCTACATAGTTGTCAACGCAAATTTTGCTCATTTGCTCTTCTCTAAGTATGTAAATAGATGAGTTCAAAGATTTCAAGGTTCATTTAAAATAATTTTATATTTAACAGTTGAAATGTGTTTATTTATTGTCGTTCAAATCGTACGCAAACTGTATCACCGTAACAAAGTTATCAACGCCATTTTCACGTACATAGCATACTTTTCTCTTAAGTATGTGAAATAGAAGATTTTAAATACATTCATAGTTACATTTGCATAATTTTACAGCTCACAGGTGATATGTCTGTGTTTTTACTGCCATAAATGCAAGCAAGCACGCACGCATGCACGCACGCTTGCACTGGCATGACTTACCGTGTAGCTGAGTGGGAATGAATGTACCATTTATTGTATATACTCGCCCATCAGTGAAACCAATAAAAGAACTAAGTTTAAAGACGCATACCGCCGTGTGAAATAATCCGCAAACTGACTCAAAATCACGGAAGGAATTGAAGTCTAACACTATATTGAATAAGAAGCTTTTGCAGTACAGAAAATATTTTCGTAATATCAGTAAAATCATAGTTCATATTTACTTGTTCACGATTCAAATTTACATATACCACTAGACTAAAGCGACTACCAATAAAAATAAGATAACAAGTATGCAATAAACGTGAAATTTACGCGCGTATGGCTTTGTAACAAAGGACGCTCACCCGATTTCAACTACGGACATACTCATATTTTGCGCCTCAGCAATTTCATATAACCGCACCCTCCCTAGATAAGAAAACAAGAACATTATTCCCGTGGGAGGTAAAATAACGAATATGTTTCGCGCTTGCAATAAAATGCTGTTTTATATCTCACTTGCGGTACAATTTGCGGTAGGGAGAACTCGCCACAAATATACACAACGTTGTAAATTCGTCGAAGACGGAAATCATGAGTAAATATTACAGCCAACAAGCAAAATATATTTGTTTTTTAAATATTTTATTAATAAAATTTGCTTTTTCTAAAATTTCCTCTTACATAGATGTTTAGCTACATTTCTTAATGAGCTGATACTCCATGTCCATTTCATGTGAATATCAACAAGAATATTAGTAATGTGAAAAAATATTATAAAATAAGTAATTTTAGTAAATTTGAAGTTAAAACTTGTTCGCCAACATCTTAAATAAATACGTCATTTATGTTCTATATATTAAAAAAATTTCGTTTATTATTACATAAATATTGAATGTTGAATATATCTGGCGTTAATTTTGTAGAAATTCATTATTCACAATTAAATGAAACTACTTGATGTAGTGTTATTTCTAATTGAAACTACGTGATGTAGTATTATTTCTGATTTCGTTGCATTGCATCTTCAGGTGGGATATTAGTAAAGATAGAGACAAAGATCTTTGCTAATATCTTACCTGAAGATGTTGTAATACAACGAAACCTAGGTCGTGGTAAATAAATTAAAGAAAGTAGAAATAATACTACATGACGTAGTTTCATTTAATTGTGGATCAATATTTATCTTCTATGTATAGATTTGATCAATTACACTTTTAAGTGAAAAGAAAATTAAAAGCAGAGATAACCCGGTATCACAATAAATAATTTACAAGCATTTTTAATATCTATTTTGAGCAGTAGTAGGGTTACAATTGAAGATACGCAACGTTTTTCTTTTATACCAAATCTTAAATATTCCATACCATAATTCGAATTGAGTGTAAAATAAAATAAGGCAGTCTTAACTCGTTACATGGGGTAGCAGGTAAGATATAATATATAACCGGAGAAAGAAATATCGATATCAATTTTATTAGTTTGGTTTATATACATTATTTCAAAGAAATTGAAGGATGATGAGAAATGATAAAATCAACTTACAAACATGATTAGTTTCAAAGTTTCAAAACGAAGAAACAAAAATGGAACTCCTGAAACATTATTCAAAGATAATAAGTACTAATTGTATAAAAATAAAAGCCTTCGTTTATTGTTAGAATTTGTATTCCCAAAATAAAAAAAAAAAAATTTAAAAACAGTAAAATAATTAGGAACTTATGACAGCTTGTTTCTTTTGATCTCAGCACAATTGGAGGTAGTATTTGTGTAATCTATATGTATGTTTTGTTACAAATCGTTGATACATGCATAGTTTTTCTATCCTAGTTACAAGACTGTACTTAATAACTTTTGACAAGTTACCAATTCTAGCACAATTAATTTTCAATTATAATGAGAACGGTTGTCTGACTTTAAATATGTAGATCTCATTTGGATTTCTTCTTCTTCATCTTTTTTTATTTTTCTTTTTGTGAACAACTCTTACTATTTGGTTACAGTTTTTGTACTTAAAGCTCTTGGTTTCACCCCACATCGCTCTATTACTATGTTTACCGCTCTTGTGCGCATTGAAATTCGATGAGTACCATATTTACCAAGAATAATACTCTCACCTGAACTTGGTGAAAACCCGCCAATATTTTCCAACGTATTTCTTGTTCTGTATGGCGACCACTTCTGGTACTCAAACGGTTTCTTCACGCTCACTCTCAGAATTTTCTTCATCACTTTGTTCATTGTCACTTCTTGCTGTATGTCACGCAACTAGCAGTCTTTATTACTCTTCATGTAACATATTCGATTCTTAAAACAAATGTGGAAAAACTTTATATAAACAATCCAAAAACAGTTTTAAAAAATAATACATTTAAAAAATACGTTATGTGATATAAAAACTTTACCGCCGAGTGCCGGGCGGGGTGTAACTTACCCGAGCGAATTGTTTCATATAACCAGCACCGCAAAACTGAGAACTTGTACATATCTGTTTGGCTACCTTTCTCTCGCAGCTATTAGAATGCAACGTCACCTATTTATTAAGAACTTTAAAATCGCCCGGGTATATTATGTACGATATAATGTTTCCCGTGTTTAGTATAACGTACGGGAATATAAATATATTTAGGTGTACTTTGTAGTTTTAATGTGATCTAGATGAAAACAAGCAATAGAAAGGAAAATGTTTACTTTTCATTTTAATTTCTTTATAACTAGTTATTACTTAAAAATTTATGCAGCCAGTAAATATACATAGTCAAATTTTCTTCGAATCAAATTATTAAAAAAATTAGCAAACAATTCAGTAAATTTTGAGCTCTTTTTCATAAAATAAAAGGAGAGTTGGCTCTTTTAACTAAAAGTCTGCCTTATTAAGTTAGACAATAAATATATAACATAGATTACGGTACAAGCCGTTACTTGAAAACTCACTAAATATTATTTAATTTCGTAAGCTAATATTAATTGGTAGTAATAATGGCGCTTTCAAAATAAATAAGTATCAAAACAATGTTTTGTTTATTTAGTTTTCATATTTAAATACAAGTATTAACAAATTTGAGAGTGCATTTTTGTATTTATATTATGTGAAACTATCAAACATATTGTAAATACACGTACTATTATGTGATATTCACTTTCCTTATTTTACACTCCTAATTGACAAAGGTATTATGTACCATTAAAGTTAATTCGTAGAGAAGAAATTACCATTAAAATTACTTCGTAGAACAGAAATTTTCGAGGCTAGCCGAGAACACTACATTGTCATAATTTATTAGCCTATTCTGAATTGTTTTAGAAACACAATGATACTTATAAACATACAGTATAAAGTAGCCAATAATATGTAATTATAAAAAAAGTGTTTAAGTAGGTCTTTTAATTTTATTTTAAAATTTATGTCGTAGTGAAAAATAACTTTACTCTGTGTTTTTGTAAATAAGGGAGAAAAAAATTTAAAAGCCGTAAACAGGCAAAAAAAGTAAAAAAAGGAAAAAAAAATAAAAGTCCATATACAATATTCAAAAGTACGAAAATGAAAAATTATATGATGAAATCTTATGTAAAATAGCACTTACAAATATGACTTGCTATACTATGATTTTACTTTATAATGCCTTATACAGCTGAATTTCATTAGAAATAGATTAGTTTTCGTAAAAAAAGCAAATAAAAATATAACATTTATTAATTTTATTTGTCAAATATTACCTTAGCGAGCCTATTAATTGGAATGTATTCGTCACTTTACTCGCCGTGATATCATTTTTGCTTCAATCTTTACATAAAATGCTTGCAACTCGTGCCGCAAAAACTTAAATATTTATAGGAAAAATGAGACAAGAGAAAGAAAAATGAATCGAAATGTTTTCATTATATATTAGTAAATTGTAAAAAAAATTTCTTAGTAATTAGTTCATATGAGTAAATTGAATGAGAGTTTTTATTTAATTAATGTTTAAAATATAAATTACAATCGTAACTAATTAATTTATTTTACTAGTAGATTATTGATTTATTTCCTTATTGTTTATTCATTAATTTTGATAATCATTCACAACACTTCAATTGAAATCATAAATTTTGAGTAATAGTTTAAAGCTGGAACGTACGTTTTATTCTTTAAACACATTACAATAACATCTAATGTTTCATACTGCTCTATGACACATTCATAACAATATATTTAAAATTTCAGAAAACCGTACTGTTTTTGAGTCACGAGCACTTAAAATATAAACTTATATTCAAGAAACGTTTGAGAAAAATTTACACTTTAAGAGAGTACGTCTCATGTCACACTGTATGTTAACGAGCGTAGGTCTAAATGTACAAGAGTGAATATAATAATTTTGAGAAATTTTGAGATTTCACCGCCATTTACATATATGTATATACATATATATATATTTATATATATATATATATATATATATATATATATATATACATATATAATTTTTCAATACGCAAATATGTGGTTTAATATGTTCTTCACAGGTATGAAAGATGGTAATTTCTCACAAATACTCTTGCTTTATTATTCAGTACTTTTTTAATATTACATACTTAGCTTTTTCAAGTATCCATTATTTAAATTTAGGATATAGGAAATTAACAATTCTTAAAGGATACTCTTAAAGGATTTTATTTTCGTAATTAGTCATCAATTCCTATATAAAACATCATCCAAGATTGTGAATACAAGAATGATTGTGTTGGGTTAACCGTATATCCGTTATACATTTAGGGATAATTTCTATCATTGACAAAATAAGTCATTACTATTTTCTTCGTATGAACTCTCAAAACTATCCTTTACTCCACAGGTGTCTTCACAGTGACAAAAGTTGAAAAAATCCTAAAATATTCTTGTTAACTCCAATAAGAGCCTGTGTAGAAATATATGTAAAAACTAAATTTACAACAACCTATTTAATATTTAACGAACATTAATACCACCTAAGGGTATTACCGACGTGGTGGAAGCTGAACTAACAAAAACTTCATTTTCCTTTAATATTGACTTAACTTCAATGGTCAATCTCAACATTACACTTGTTGTATTTCCTAATTATAGAGAACTTATAGATAATTGAAATAGAATCACTTATTTTTAAGAAACGTAATGAATGTGTTAACTTGCTGAATCCATAAATATTCCTGTTTACTTGAACACCCAAAAGTGACACAAATAATTTGAAATGTCAGCGTTGTCATAATTATTCATTATGGCTACGTTACATTTTATGGTAAAGTTTCTATTGTTTAGTTATCTTATTTATCCAACAACATCTTAGTAGAAAAAAGAGTTAGTTAATTTAGTGTGATATTAACTTTCAAATTGACCTGAAAAGCCGAAAAGATATATAGGCAACAAACTTATACAAGTCGAGCCGAAACTTTCCTGCAAATGAACCGTTACTGAGATTAAATCATTAATTAACCCTCGTCACGAAGTTGGACCTACTAAGTGACAGGATAATTGTTATCAACTATGACATTACACTAGATGGAATAAGTTGTTTTTGGAAATAGAAAACATTTAGGGACTAATTTCATGGCTAATTACAAATATTTGTTTATAAAATGTTATTTATTATTTTGATTTTCTATTTTTAAATGTATTGCTAAATAACCATGGGACCTATTAAAGTCATGTCTTAGGTAGAAGACGAATGGTTATAGAGTTTTTGGACTTATATTTATTCTCATCTTAATGTTGCAGTTATTTTTACTTTTTTTAATTTCATTACATCTACCAACTTTTGTTCGCCTCCGAGTTCACGTACATAATTATAATATTTTGCTATATCGATAACACAGATTCAACTTACATCTAGAGTCATATTTTGATTTTTAAATACAGGAAGAATTGGTAATACATAAAAAAGAGGCTTCAACTCGAATAATTTTTTTCAAAAAAACATAGAAAGTTGCTTAATAGATTTTTTTAACTTTTTACAATATTCTTGCAGCAAATTAACTTTGAACCAAAATATTATTTAATTTTTCTTCCATCCAGCCTCGAGACAGATGCAATACGTGTCTACCTATGGACCACAGCTGCTGCTTAAAAACTTGGTGAACCTCTTTTTCCCCAAAGTACAGTTACCATCTATGAAAGGTGTTTCTCAGTCGAAGGTCTTATAGTCAGCTAGATCTTGATGTCAGGAATCCGCTCGGTTCTAATATTTTCGAAAGTAATGTGAAGAGTCCTAGCCCTCCGGGTAATCATTTATACACTTCTTTTCTTTGCTCATATCATGATAATATCTGTAAATTTTCTATTCTTATTGGTTTTGCGTTTTTCTCCAAAGTGAATTTTCAAAAAGTTTCATTATTACAAATTTTTTAATTTCAATTTTATAAAATAATATAACTTAATATAGCGTTGCATAATCCTTTACATATTCAGATGCAATCACTACGATATAAATGATTGTAATTGTAACATACGAGTATATCTGCCAAATATATTAAAACCTAATCTAAATTAACACAAAGGTAAATACACATAAAGGGATTAATTTAAATTAAGACTAGCGAATTGCGTCATACAATAATTCTAATAACAAAAGAATGATCTAAAATGCTAATAAACACATTTACTCTATATGTTTTTTTCTCCCGCATTTGTCTAAACGTTGTTCCTGGTTTACAAATATTTTAAAAACGCAGTAGAAAATAAGGAGAAATAACATTTTCCAACTCTCTATCGAATATTTACAAACGTTTTTTTATATATTTATTACATTCCTTTTATCGTTTTTAAGACTTCACGCTTTTATGTAAACATCCTTCCAAGTCGTTGATTCGTGTTACGTAATTCAGACAAATTGTGTTTTTTATTAGAGTTGAATAATGACAAATGCGCATATGTTCTCGTTGGAACTGTGTCAGCAAAGGCGATAAAAGTTCTTTGCAATTTAATACCTATTACGATATTCATTTTGTACAATTGTTTATGAATCATTTTATAACCTTTATTATTTAATCTCTACTTAGCTTAATGCTCATGCATGTCTCAATTGCACACCTCGCAGGTGTATTCATTATAGTTCACTAGCGCGCCATTCTCTATTTTCTATAAAAGAAACAATTATAACTGGATCATGTTAGAAGTGTCAATTTCAATGTAAAATTTCAGTATACAAAATTTGTTTGTTCCGTATTATTCTAGAAATATTATACAGATTTGGAATTGTTTCCCTGTTACCTTTCTCTGTTATTTACATTTATGTGCATTATTATTATCAATCCACTTTGATTAAGAAATTCAAAAATAGTAGTATAAATATTGTTTTAGCCCGCACCGTTTTCATCAAAAAAATAGATATCAAGTCTTTGGAAGGTTTTTCAAAATTTGTCTTTTTTACACGTTAAAATTTATGTCGAAACTTGAATATTAATGAGTTTTGAAAGCTTTCATAATTTTTAAACTCGGGTTATCTTACACGTAACCAATGTTTAATATAGCCTTTTGGAAAAGAGGAAATATGCTTTTAAAAATTATACCAATTCAATTTTTTTAATTGTTTGTTATGATCTAAATTTGCCTTTATAAAATGTCTCCATCCATTTGTCTGTGCGTATATACACCCATATATATATATATATATATATATATATATATATATATATATATATATATATATATATACGTACAAATAGACGGAGATCTTTTATAAAGGCAAATTTATATCATATCAAATATCATACGACTTGTAAAGTCGTAATACTTGATCTATTTTGGAGATTCTTTTTCAATCGATCGTTAAACATCAAAATACAAGTCTGTCGATTTCCACTATAGTTTTAAAAAAAAAGTACTTTTATTTAAATTTTTTCTTTTAATTGTTAATTACAATAACAATATAAAAACGCGGAGTGAACGGTTTTCTTGCAAATGATTTTCTATGGTGTTCCGTACCAAATTTAGAAAAGAAGAACACTTATAAGATTATTTTGGTGTCCGTCTGTCCGTCCATCCTCGTGCCACAGTCATTTTGTTAAGAAATTATTTGACTTAAAAGGACACTGGGATTTATATTTTATGATTTTGTGGAAAACTCCGCATGTACCTCACATCAAGTAAAATGTTGATAATATACGAATGGAAAATTATATATTTTAATATATTTTTTTGCAAAGTTATTTTAACACTTTCCAAACACTCATCCCCAGAATAAATATGTACGTAGAACAAAACGAATGGTTAACAATTAAATATAAGTATTTAACATAAAATAACCATTTGCTAACAGTTAATATGTGGGTCCACCCGAGTTAAATGCTATTTAATGTCGTGTAAATTAATATTGTATTTTTGATATTAAGTATTTATTATTGGCTTATAATATCTATGATTAAAGGCTACACTAAATTTAAAAAATATGACTTACAACAAATATTTCCAAATGAAAACACTGCAATTGAAAGCGAAATTATTTTTTTTAAACAGAAATAATATGACATTGCTATGCTATTGGAAAAAAAACAGCTAGAGGAACAGCGTTAAGTGTTTCTATGAAAATTCCTACCTTGAATCCATGAGAAAAAGTGTTAGAAAGGGCAAAAAGGAACTATAAGGGAATTAATGACAAACATTTAGTAAACACATAAAATTCTTTAAAAGTAAATAATTCGACTGTTATGCGGCAGAACAAAAGTAAAGAAAGAAATGGATAAATAAATATAAAATAAAGATAAAGAAAGAAATGAAATGAAATATTTTCACTTCATTTTACCTGCCTTAATGGCGACATACACACAGGTGTATTTTGCAGTTGAGGCAGACAAATTTTATTTTTTGTGCACATCTATTACACAGTATTATATAAGTTTCATTCCCATTATTTTATAATAAATATTAAAAAAGGTACGATAATTTTTTATATTTACGTATTATAATATACATAATAACACTAATTTCTACTGTCCTGTTTAAATCTGAATTTAACCGCCTTTGCTCAATTAAATCGCTTATATGTCTTTGATCTTAAAATGGTTTTCTCCTCTAATATAAAAGCAAAGTAATTAATTTATTTAGACACCACCTAATCTTGTTATCGATGATAAAAGCTATTTCTAATTTATTAACTGAAAAACTGGGGAATTTTGTCATTAGAGAAATGGAATGGTGCTATTATTTGTTATTCCGGGAGTAACCGCAACAAGAAATTAAGTCGATGAAAAAGCGGATAAATAGTAATTATCTTATTAAAAAAAATCTTTTAAGCGCGACCCACCCAAGTTGCCTGAAAGCTCATGTAGAAGTTGTTATTGGTTCATTTATATTTAGCTGCCTACTATATGCAAGCAAAATATATTAGTAATATTATAATTAAACTATTATATACATTTCAATTTGAAATTGAACACAATAAAATTTATCATAATGGATATGAATATTTCGTGATATATTTTTAAAAATTCCTGCCGAAGATGCGGAAAATGCAGTAGATTATTAAAATTTATTTGAGCAAATCACAAACTAGAGGAAAATGTCGTTGTGTCCTTAGCGATAAAGGAGCAATAATGCCGAATCCACTTGTTCTACTAATGCATAATTACGTAATAGGTTGAGTAACGTTCAGGTAACAGTGTTCTTGAAAAATTTGAAAATTAACTTTTCAAAATTTACTTATGGGAAATGTTTGCCGAAATGTATAAAGTTTTCCATAAACATTGTCGACTGTAAAATTTAAAATTAGCACCATCGGTAACGTAGGAGCTAAAGAGCCGCACAATACTTTTTTTAAACTGATTCTGACCCTTATTGTAATAACACAGATAACAGTTTAAAATCGTAGTAAAATACGAGATCAGTAAATTTATTTCAGTATAGTTTTGAGCTCAAACTGTTTTATTTGAAACTTCTCCAGCAAGTTATAATGAAAAATATATATATATATAAATATAATAATATTACAAATTTCCACATTAATTTTTATAAGCTCTTTTCATGAAATGAAGATAGTTCCAATATACCCCGTGTAAAAGTTATTTGCACCTTTTTTTTCTAATTTACAATAAAAGTAAAGACTTTCATTTTCTGTTGATTTGTGTGACAAATACTACGTTAATAACTAATAAATATACAAGCACATAAATTTATAGACAAATTTATTATTTCGTGTTATTTTATTTGGCTGAAATTATAGGTTTACCGTTTTTTCCTGAATCCGGATTTTTTCCTGATTTCACATTGTCTATATATTTCAACACGCAATATTTTGAATTTTGAATTCCAAAAACGTATTTTAGTTAAAGTTCTAACGAAGCGGGTATTAGTTCAGTGTCCTACATTTAACGCAACATTGGTGTAATAAATTGTCATTCTTCTTGAAAGCATGTAATATTACTTATTTTCATTTTCAAATACATACGCTGTGAAATACTCTGCCCCGTATTAAACAAAACACAATAGAATAAAAAATAAACGCTTCCGATATTTTTTAATTACCTAGCAAGGTACTGAGGATATAATTATTATAATTCCATACCAGTATATTTTTTATATCTAATAGTAAATTATTTGATAACGTTTTTATGGATTTTGTATTATGTGACTTACACTTGTATTATATATCATTATCATTTTATTTAGATATCTAACTAAAAGTTAAATTTGAAATTTTATTTAATAAATGTTTTGAATATGTGAACTTATAACCCTAGGTATAAATACTAACCATCACAAGTTAAATAAAAGGCTATTTCCAAACTAATTTACGTTCAGAAGCAAGTATTATCAAAATCTGGACAGTCACACCAAGAAGTAAACGACTGAAATCTTATATAAGTCACTTTGAGCTTGTGATTTATCACTGGTCAGAAATAGTGTCGACGTAATCTCACTGGAATTGAAGGAAAACAAAGCGAGTAAAGACGACATTCAAAGCGTTATATTTGGTTTTTCTACGCATCCATGGGTCAATTCTATCTATTCTGTTACTAGAGAGTATTTTTTATGAGTGGTTTTATTATGAAGCAGGTACGCACGTGCTCGCACGTAAGCGTATAAAATGTTGGTTTGTAAAGCAGTCTTAACAAATGTCGATGAATAAATTGATATCAAATTAAAACAAAATAAACGAAAAAACAATTATTTTTAAAATACTCTGGTAGTTTTTATAAAAGTATATATTAGTTGTACTCGGAGTAAGCTCTCTTACAAATAGGAAAAACATATTTAAAAGTATATCAAATAATAAAATTGATTTTGAGCTTTGCGTAAAACTTTTTCATGTACTTTTTGTGACTGGTTTTCAGTAATGATTTTAAATTGGAAACTAAAATTAATGTTAAATCTGCTCACTAAAAGAAAAAAAAACAATTATCATTTAATACTGGTTTAATTGATATAAATTCAGTTTTACAAAAACGAAATAATTTCATCTATTTTTACACAGATATTTTACACAAATTAAAATAAATATTAAAAAAAACTTTGATATCACTTTGATCATTTATATTGATCTAAATTTTATATATATATATATATATTACAATACTATTTAGTAAACAACCTTGGTGATGCTTATCTTTATAATTGTCACACTTTAATAAAACTTTTTTAATATTAACGTATGATACCGCAAACGGAGGAAGTAAACTTAAACACAAGTTGTTTTAATGCGACCGAAAATAGTTTACAAATTTGAAAGTCAACGCAAGGACAAAGCAACGCTAAATGCGTAGCGTTTATTTTGGTTTGATGAAAGTTTCGGGAATTCTTTTAAATTTAAGTGCTTTAATGTACATACGTACTTACAAATCAGGAAGAAATTCATCAGATTGAATTTCGACCACAGGCGATACTGGTCCTTATTAATCTCATAAAACAATTGAAAAGAAAATTGAAGCTTTCTTCTAAACTGGTTAATTAAGTAAGAACATATTCACAGATTTTTCCTGCAGCGTCTTGATCCAATAAAGTGACAAAATATTTCTATAGAGCTACGAAAATTAGATTACAGAAATTTGTATCGGAACGGAAATAACGGCAAATCGAAGGGTTGGCTTTCATAGAAATTGTGTTGCGGAAATTGTTCAATTGGAACGTTCATTCAGAAAGTTTACGTATATGCATGTTTAGTATATTTGACCCTATTGAGAGTTTTTCTCGCTTTTAATCTCAGATTTACATTGTTACCTACATAAATTTATATGGAGCGGAGGAAGTTATACAATAGAAAATATAATAAACAATGAATTACAAGCCTCGCAAAACACAAAATCATATTGGAGAAAATTATGGAATAAATACATACTTGATAGTTTTTTTAAATAAAATGGAAAATGTTCAGATTAACTTCAAAGGCATAGTTGTTCTCTTCATATATTTTTTTATTTATAGTAATTGGAATTAAAAAGGAAACTGATATCTTGAGTAGAGTAATTCTATACAGTTCATGTAATTATATTTTTGTAATAACCTTATAAAATTTACCCAGATTCCCAATGTTGTTCCATTGATTGCTAACGCAATTTACTAATTTATGAAATATTGCATTCTAATTAAAATTTAACCTTCAAATTTTATTAAAGCAGTTATTATTATTTAAGTAATATTTATTGATTTATGTAATTGGTATACATGTTGATAAGCTACGACTATTATAATAAACTAAAACACAACATAACGACAAAAAAGAATCGATGATTTGTATATGTACTTTATTTTTTGTCGGATTTTGTACGAAGTATTAACACTTTATAACTGTTTCTATATTAATGGCTTTTGATGTCTATCTTCTAAGATATCCAAATATATTAAACGGATACTATAAAACCATTAGTTTTTTGGACGCATTGACACTACGTTTTCTTTTTTTTTCAAATCCATATAATTTTAAACTAGCGTGACCCGTGCGAAGTCTTCGCATTATAAATTATTCAACTCAATTTAATAAATCAAAATTGATTGCAGGTATTCAATTCATTTCTAAAATTGCACACTGCTTATTACGTTTTTATTCCATTATGAAGCTCAGATGACAGATCAAACAAATATTTTACTAAAATTGACATATAGAGGCGCAAATTTCAAAAGCATTGAGCTAAAGCGCCACTTTATTTATACGTGAGTGGATTTGAAATTAAACAAAAATTTTACCGACCGTCAATCATATTGACGTTGAGCCGTTAGATGGCAGCATTGCTGTTTTGTGTATATAATTTTAATAATTAATTAATTTGCAAAAACAATAGCAATAATACATTTTTAGTGGATGCCGGTAGAGCAAGCAATTATCTATAAAATGATATATAATTTATGTGGATTAGTTGTAAGGTTTTTTCTAAAAAGGGAGAGTAACATCTTAACCTTAGCGTATTAATATATATGATGATGATGATAGGATGATTATTACTATTATTTCTATTATGGATAACTATTGTAGTGAATTTTGAATGAAAGGCTGATTTCAATCATTATAATATTTATTGTTTGTTTACAATATTAAATGTTTCATAATTAAATTTAATGTATAATAAAATTTATAAATATTTAATGTATTATCAAATATTTAAATAAGACTGAAGATATATGTACGTAGAATATTATTACAATCTTTGACAATAGCCCACCTGAAGAAGTTGTAATACAACAAAACTTGGGTCGTGGTAAAGAACTTAAAGAAAGTAGAAATAATACCACACCACGTAGTTTCATTTAACTGTAAAAAAAGTTATTTTGGAACATTTATATTATTCTTTAAGACTTATCTAACGATAACCCTATGTGCACTGCTATGTTATTTAATCCATGAATTACATATATGGAGTACCACCCATAATATTATTTTTCATAATTCCAATATTTCTTTGTATAGCGGTTCATAGAACCATTGAAATTTCGCCAATATAGTGTAACGGCGACCGTAATAATAATGTAACAGCAACCGTAGGACAATGACGAAAGCGTATAAATAAAACGAAACCTAATATTTAGAAAAGAAATGGAAAAAAGAGCTAAATTCTATTAATGTTAAATAAGACATGGACTTATATGGCGGCTTTCATTTTATTTAGACATAAGTATTTCATTGACGCATAGTTAGGAAGGAAGGAATAGGCCATATTTATTGTAAATACTCGTATATTGCACATAGCAAGTAGACTCCAGCGCCTTCTTATTTTAAATAAAATGTATAGCCAATTATTAATTTTTCTTGGCAAATTATCCGCAAGTGGCTTTAAGTTAATTATTTACATTCTACTGATCGTGGTTTGATTTATCTTTCGGTTTTCACTTCTACAATAATAATAATATTTGGACTAATTTCATTATTATTTTCATTTCAATGGCAATAAAAACATTGCGTTATTGACAGTATTCAGATCAGCCTCCCATTTTATTTATTATTGTAAAATCTCTCTCGAGTAATATTTGTCACATTGTAAACTGTAGCGTAATATGCTTTCTACACTAAAGAGTTTGTCGAGTATTTTTTTCTTTAATAGAAGGATATTATTTATTGCAAAATATTATTTATTTAGGCATACAGGAAAACAATATTATTTTCATATCTATACACGACAAGCTCCCAGAGATCGGGGCATAAGGTACTTGTGTATATATTTTTACCGTTGACAAATGAGAACGGGTGCACTTTCTTCGATCTCACTATGCTATCGGTATTGTTAATGTAAATTTATCAAGTGACGTCAGATTTAAAGCCAGGCTTTAAAAAGTGGTGTCATTATGTAAAGAGAAATTTGAGGGGTTTAAAAGAATTGACTTGACTCCAAAGAAATATTTTAAATTCTAAACTGATATTGAATTGAAAATAAAAATAGATAAAACCTAACAAATCATTTCTCACTTCGAGTGTGATATTAACATGCTCCACATTATTCTGGGTTTGCGTATTCATACAACCACGTGACATTTAATTCCGAAAGAAATACGAAATTATATGAATAATATAAGTAAAATTTACACACGTACTGTTTCATAACAACAGAGAACGCACTCGATATAAGCACATCCTTGTTTTGTGCGCCTCAGCGATTTCTTGCAACCGCAGTCCTTCTGCGATAAGGAAACAACAATATTATATTCGCCAGTGGAAAAATAATAAATATATTACAGGTTTGATATAAGACGTTGTTTTATATTCTGTGTCGGTTGCGGTACTCTTAACGGTAGGGCGCACTTGCTACTGACATACGCATTCTTTTTGAAAATGGCAATAACACAGATGGAATGATATAAAGATGATGAAATCTTGACTGTACTTCAGTCTCTACTGCGATGTAGTATTGACAACCGGTATATTGGAGTGGTGAAGGGTCTGTGCAGTAACATGACCATGTCAGTCCGGTTAAAAAACCAGAGTACAATACTAATCAAACTCGAAAATGAAAAGTGATTTGAAAATAAATCTTTAAATACTTTGATCACTTCCTTATAACGTTTGTGAAGTAAAACATGTTCCCTTTAAACATTTTAAGTAAAAAATCATTAAATTTTTAAAAGTAACTTTAATATATAACAGAACTAGTAAAACATTTGAAGTAAAACCATTAACAGTTACGTTACTTGACTTCAAACATAAATGTGATGGAAAATAAAATACATTGATATTGCTTTGGGATTAAACTAGGCTTGTCTCAATACATATATTCTTCCAATATTTTGAGTTGCACGCAGACATGACATAGAGAGCGATCCTTATTCGCATAAACCTTCAAATGTAAATATTGAGCTAAATGAACAAACTTACGCCCAAAATTACGGTATTTGCTAACCTTTTTAAAGGAATGCATTTAAAGAAAGTGTGTTGAGATTAAACAGTTTAATTTATAAGAAAGATGGTTAAAATATATAGTGTGGTAAGTAAGCTTTGTTATATCTGCACCTTTTTTAGAAATATTTTATATATTTACGTATATTATGGCGACAATTGTTCTCGATATCTAATCTGAAACAGTCTTGAACACAAAGTTTCTCACCAAATCTAATAACGACTAAAGGTTTTTGAGACATTTTTTCGAATTTCATCATTGTTATTTATAAACTTCAGTAAATTTTGAAGCAGGCCAATAAATATTATGGTAAATATGATGCTAGGAACCTTGATTTAATGTTGGAATAAAGTAATTTGTGATTAAATCAACTACAGGAGTAGGGATCTTGTACCTAAATAACTTTGAACATGGACTTGGAAGCGAAAATGCAATCGTTTTAAAATTATCCAGGTAGAAAATTTATGAACTATATTACTCTCTGTTACGAGTTATTTTTAAAGTAATATTGTAAAAAAAATATTTATCCATTTAAATTTTCCGATAAACTATCTTGCTTTATTGTGTACCGTTCCCAAACATACCAAAACTGTCTGATTTTGTACGCCTCTTAACTGA
Organism: Druceiella hillmani; assembly: GCA_039881145.1. Classification (NCBI taxonomy): domain Eukaryota; kingdom Metazoa; phylum Arthropoda; class Insecta; order Lepidoptera; family Hepialidae; genus Druceiella; species Druceiella hillmani. The sequence continues at coordinate 33,620,680 of JAYKKI010000018.1, read as the reverse complement.
AACATAGTCATACTTTGTAATAGACGTGACGAAACACGTCTTAGTTTAGATTATTCCAAACCTTCCGTTTATTTACTTGGGATCTTACTAGGTAACAAAGCATTGCCTAGAACTACGATATTAACTATGTCTACCTACCTCTGTACTTACGTCTGTAAAATTCTAAAGTACTTTCATATAACTGGAAGTTGGACAATTTTGCATACAATTATTCAATAAAAGTTATACATTCTGTGAAATAGTTAACATAGTCCGATTGTTACTTAATTTAATTTTCTTATGAAACAAAGTGAAAATATTCTATAAACATTATTGTAAACAATATGGAGTCTTTTTTTCAGAGTAACGAATTCGGTCAACAGAAACCGAAATGACGCTAAAGGAACCTTCCCTACCTTTTTTATTTACAAACACATCTTCATGATCTGGGATCTGATGTGGGATCAGTCAATAAAATCAACAGTCTGATAAGATTTCGCGATACAGTTGGTAACACTCAATACGTGAACCACTCACAAGATCATTTCACTCGGGGCTCTTGTGATTGGCGATCACATAAAACGCACGCGGCCGACCCTCCTCCAGGTTGAGTGGACTGGTGAAATATATATCTATTTTGACGCTGTCGAAAGCTGATGGTAAATATTGTTTTAAAAGCGGAAGGGTCAGAGGAAAGGTATATATATATAATATATATATATATATATATATATATATATATATATATATATAATATACATGTACATATTACTATACCCAACGAACTGCTCTGTGCTTTGTCAATTCACAAAAAAACGACACCCAAAATTTTTCCTACTTCAGATTTCATGAGACGCTCAAATAGGTTTTTTTATTCAAGAAACTTCTGTGCTAACTTTGAAGTACTCAGTATTTACAACTTCTGTGACAGACAATATTTTTGTTTATACTTGAAAATTCATTTATGATATAGATAATTATTTTAAAAGAAGGAAAAGTGTGGATTAATAAATTTCTGTATGTTTCCATAAGCATCCGTTTATAGGAGTCCGCAAATGAAAAGTAAAAATGAAATTCTGTTGTAGAAACGCGGTCTATCCATCCAGACGGACTAGGACTCCAGACAAGAGACTTTAGATGGAATAAGCGAGTATAAACTGTAGACGTAAGTTTGGAAAATACTGTATAATTCTTAGTTCCAAAACTGAAAATCATGTGTATCCTGTGCATGTGTATCCTTAATTTAATGCACTTATATTTATAAAACTAAATATTATCGTACAGATGATGCTGCGCAACAAAGTGTATCAAAAAACAAACAACAATTTGCTCAGATAAAGCCTGTCTTCTTATAATAAAGATGGCGCTACTAGCATAAATAATAATTTTTTACAAGTTTTAACAATATTATTGAAAATTTTCAACATTTTATTTTAATTATGTAAAATTTTATTTCCATTGTGCATCTCTACATGAAGGAGGAAGGAGATGAAAAATCCTGACGCAAGGGCGTCAAGATGGTTCTGTGTATTCTTGTGAGGTATCGTTGAAAAAATACTTCTTAAGTTTGAAATAAAAAACATTGTAGTTTGGAAGAAAAATCTTTTTTTTTCAAAATGTTGCAAATTTTTTTAAATATGATGTTTCCCAAAAATAAAGCAAGATTGTCTCGAAATTTATTAAATGATTTTCTTCTGGTTTCCTTAGAAATAAAAACTAACATAACGAATTGAAAATTTAGTAATTTAGGAAAATTAATTATTTGCCAGTGGTTTTCCTTGACAATTCAGATGGAAGTTCTCACAAGAACTAGCGTATATGTAAGTCAAGTTTATCGTAGCGCGAAATTTCCTAAATATATTTTCAGCGATATGGCACTTCTCACAATTTTTCTCTCAAATCTCAATTTTGTTTTTCTACTTTAACCTGTGTCGTAAATTACAAACCGCATATGCCTTACGAAGTTTCCGATCTTAATATATTAGATAGTAGCTTTAAAGTAAACAATTTTCCAAAAACCAGTTATTTTATAATTATTACAACTTAAGGATATTAATACTGCCCAAATACAGGAAACACTTCGAGTAGCTTTTGATATCCATCTCTCTCAAGACCTATTTCGTATACTAGGTTTAAACTCTGCTTACACAAGGCGTTGATAAATAACACACTATATCTCTAATTAAAAAAATACAGTTTTATATTTATTGAAACATAGACGACCAAGAATTGCTATTTTTGCATTGACTGACTCATTTATCGTGAAAATCTCTTGTCTACCTCTGGTCGATTTAGAAAGTAATAATAATTACAAAATAACTGGTGTTACAAAAATGTGCTACTTTCCTACAAGCATGATTTTGCACATACGTAATGGAAAAAATCAGCAATTGTCCAAGAATCAGTTGGATGCTTTGATAAATTTAGTAGTATAATTAAGTATAGGACATCGTCAATACAATACTTTGATAAACAATTTGTTTAATCAAAGAAATTTGAAAAAAATTCATTTGCGTTTAGAGATATAGATTACACTCACACTAGGTTGCGTTTATTTCTATTTTATAAGTCGTAGAATTATATCTAACAAATATATGTCAATAAATGTATGTAGCGTTGTGTATTAAAGTAGGGCAAGTTTGTAGGGCAAGACGAATGTAAATATTTGTAACACCAACGTACAATGAATTTTGTTAATATTATTTCTGCAAGTTTTTGATCCATCGCGCACAGGCACACGTAGTGTGTATTCCTGGGAGTGAATAAGGAAAGAGTTTTGAGAAAATGTTTTTGAGATTTTTCAGACAAAATTTCAGAAGAAAAATTGATACTTGAGGAAGATGAATTAATTGAAGTGATGTCAGTTTATTTTAGCACTTAACATGCAATAATAATTTCGATTTGGTTTTTTTATTAAAGGCTTTTTTAACGGTGATATAAAAAAATTAGGAAGATGGCCAATAAGATAATTTTCTAAAACCATTTTCTTAATTTCATAAACTTACATATTGATTTATAACTATTTATTACAACGTATTGTAACAGTTTGATTAAATAATATTTTCCCTAATTCAGTACAAATATGTGCTACACTAGCACTCCATTCCACTATTTTGTATGTAAACAGACTATTTTGTATGTAGTCAAAATCAAGTATATTAAAAAAATTCGTGAATACATAAGTTAATAATAACGTTGAAAAAATTAAAAAAAATTTTAATAAACCATCAACATAACTTGAACATTTAATATACAATTGTAACATTTAATATCTATTTGTACCAAATTTTGTCATCAAAATACAAATATTTGACGGTTTGGCCCAATATTCAATTAGTGAATATTTATGAACACACAAAAAATAAATGTTCTCAAAAAGTAAACTTAAATTTGAATCCTTAAAAAGTTTCAAAAGTATTTTAAAATCCAAATAAATAAATCATGCACATAAACCGTAATTTGAATATTTGATAAACCATGCTCAGGTTATTTTGTAATACCTTTCAATTCGATATATGACATGGTTTACGATTTGGCAAATTTCTTAGTGAATATTTAAAACTCTCTTAGTGAATATTTGTGAATATGTAAAAAATTGTAATCATAAAAACATACTAAAATTTAATCGTCAATTGTGAATAAGTAAATTTTCCACATGAAGAAAACTCGGTTATGTTTATCAGGTGTGTGAAATTAAAAAAAAATGTTGAAAATTGGGTGTATAACAACGGGCAGGAAAACTATTTTTGGTTAAAATCGTGAAATATAAAGTAATTGTAGGTCTATGAGTTTCTTACTTAAATTTCACATGCTAATCACTTCAGTTCGTCAATTTAAGGTTTCTACATTGTCAAGTAGAGAAATGCTAGCTATTCAATTGTGTATATTAATTACAGCTCGTCTGGTGCTATCATCATCATCATATATATTAATACGCTAAGGTTAAGATGTTACTCTCCCTTTTTAGAAAAAACCTCACAACTAATCCACATAAATTATATATCATATATTAATTATATATTATATATCATTTTATAGATAATTGCTTGCTCTACCGGCATCCACAACTAAAAAATTTATTATTGCTATTGTTTTTGCAAATTAATTAATTATTAAAATTATATACACAAAACAGCAATGCTGCCATCTAATGGCTCAACGTCAATATGATTGACGGTCGGTAAAATTTTTGTTTAATTTCAAATCCACTCACGTATAAATAAAGTGGCGCTTTAGCTCAATGCTTTTGATACTTGCGCCTCTATATGTCAATTTTAGTAAAATATTTGTTTGATCTGTCATCTGAGCTTCATAATGGAATAAAAACGTAATAAGCAGTGTGCAAAATTAGAAATGAATTGAATACCTGCAATCAATTTTGATTTATTAAATTGAGTTGAATAATTTATAATGCGAAGACTTCGCACGGGTCACGCTAGTTTTATTTAATTGACTAAGCGTCTTATGTTTTACGACATTCGCATCAGTAAGTGCGCACTGGCTTCTTACGGGCAAAAAAAGTTGCTCCACCTACCAACCTTCCTGCGACGAGCTTTAAAAACACGTTTCACAAAATTACATTAAAGCTAAAATAAATTGGGTTTAAGATTTCCGCGTATTGGGGATTGTGCTCAAGGACGTTAAATAATTTGAAATACAAATTTTACCTCCTTTTCTTTTCCTCTTCTCCCGTACTTATTTTTAAGAAAGTACATCTCTTTTAAAATAAATAATGTCCATTATAAATTATATTTCAATAATCTTTAGGCAATAACTAATAACACAACTTTGTAGTTAACCATCTTAACATACAGAAAAAACTCTAAAGTAAAATTTACTTTATAATAAAGATTGTTTCCACATTAGCTGCGTTTTCTGCTTTATGATTTGTATGCAGTTTCTCAAAATACAAGACGCATTCTACTGCAATGGATAAGGGTAATAACTCTGCCTAAAGTAGAAAGAGTTAATAAAATATTTAAAAACAAAATTTCCAAATATGCAACTGTATTTGGCAAATGTTCATCGACCAATTAAACTTAACATATAGTCTCATTTTGTCTACGCAATTATTTCTGAGCGGCAATTATATTTGAATCCGGAAAATTTTTAAAATCGAGCAAAATATGTTGGTAAACAAACTTCCCCGGTTCGTTTGAATACGTTACGTCAAATATTTAAAAATGTGTACACTTATGTAACAAATACTTATTTTAATTTAAAAGAAGCGAAGAAAATGTATAAATTATTTGGTACTTGATTACCACTTTTTTTCAACTCGCTTGGTAAAGTAATGAGAGTTACTCAACATTTACATTTTTGATATGATCTTAATACTTACAAATGCTTGGAAAAATTCTAAGCAATAAAGTTTTCGACGTCGCCCTTATATATGCACCTAATACAAAAATATCATAAATAAAGAGAAAGATGTTTGGAATAAATATCAGCATCTGTTAGTTATAATTCTGTAACTTCCATAAAAATAAATATAAGCTAGCGTGAGTGTAATCTAAATCACTAAGCCCAAACGAAAATTAATAAAATTTCTTTGATCAAGCAAACAGCATGGAAAATGTTCTGCAGTTAAATATACTACTGACTTTATCAAAAGCATCTAACAAATTTTATATTAATTTTTTAATTTTTTATTGTGCAAACACAATTTAAGTACAAAATTTACAGCTTCTAAATCAGAGGTTTGACAATGAGTCAGCCAGTGCAACAATTAGCAATTTTTGGCTTTCTATGTTTCAAGAAGTATAAAATCGATGTTTGTTAATCAGAAATGCAGTGTGCAGTTTATCATCGTCCTGTATACGTAGAATTTTAACCAGTCCAGTAGTCCACTTAGATTTTATATAGTAAATCTGTGATTTAAGTGAATGTAAATATTTCTTTGTAGTCCAATTATACTAACCTATACAAAATACATCTATATTTTATTGTTATATATTGCCATAGATGTCCTCACTGAAGCCATTTTAAAAATAGACTAATAACTACAAAAAATATCTCGCCATACGATACAGATTTTCTGATAGACAAATAGTGTCAAACGATTGAACACCCTTGGGGCCAAAATATCTGTCACCGTTTTAACTCTGATGTATATTTTGTTACAGTGAAAAATCTTTAAAATCCTTTGAAAATTTAAAGCAATTCCATAATATTACATAAAAATCTCAAAATGATTTTGATGTTTTGTGTAAAACCAAATTAAATGACCACTAATATATGAAAGTTTAAGTAATCTAGAAGTCAGGAAGGGACATATAATCCACATATGTGCATAATAATTACAAGAAATTAATTTAATTTTCTTAAACGTTTAGTAAAATTAAGTATTATTTCGCTTTAATATAAGTATTAGTGAAATTAAAATATATCTTTTTATATAATATACTAGTTATTAGTGTAAGAGTTTGTGCGGTGAAAGACTCTCCCAATAACTTCTAATTTTTTTCTATCTTTTGCCTTTATGTGCTGCAATTTTCCAGCTATCTCATCTATTTCATTCCATCTTTTTCGTAATCAACCTGGTCTTTGCTTCATATCCAAAATTTACTTTCTTACTACTTGGTTCCAAATGTTATTTTTTGTAACTTCTTGGTTATTTTCTTAGACTATTTGTTGTCTTTCCACTTCTATTTTAATCTTCGTATTCGTATGGTTACACCTTGATTTTCGTTACGGTATTAGGCAAAATTTTTGTTTTCAAGCTGATTGGTAATTCATCTCAAACCTAGAGAGTTTTGTAATATTTAATCCGGGTATTTGGATTCCTTTATTCGCTTTTTTGGCTACAACTTGCTTGCAGTAAAACTACTCTATATGTTACAAGCCATCGATAATATCTGTTTCTCAGTACATAAATGTTTAATTATTTCTAATATTATCTATAGGGAAAGTGGAGGGGGAAAGAGACTTTTAGATTACCATAAATATCTTAAAAATCATGACATCTAGAGTCATCGTTACAATTTTCCCACAATTTTATCGTAGAGTCAAAAACTATGTTTTTTCGAAATTTTAGATTCAGTAATTTTGGAAATAAAGAATATAACTTACCTACAAATATAAAAATATATTATGTTGAATTAAAAAATATTATATGTAAAACTGAAAAAAACAATACTTCTGAATATTCCCACCTCCATTTTCCTCTTAATTTATTTTGTGTAAGGCATTTGAATTTATGCGGATTAATATGCTTCTTTACAAAACCGAATTTCAAGTTCCTATCCCAAGGGATTTCTTATGAAAAGGGCTGTAACAGGTGGACAAACGGACATGTGATTAATATTATAAGGGTCCTTTTTTTCTTTTGATATACAGAAACCCTAAAAATGGTAAACTAAATCTCAATTTCATTTTATAAAGCTTTTCTCGCCGTGTGCTACTAGAACGCGTGCACGAAAAAAATATTCACATCTATGCATAATATTACGTCTAGGAACTATAATGATGAAGCTGTGACAGGCGGACGAAAATCACAATGACTGTTTATCTGATTAAGAAAACATGACGAAAAAAGAACGTGTTTTCAAACGCTACGTCACTTGAGACTAAGTAAATTAGTTCGGCCGAGTGGGAAGCAGAAAGAGTCCTTCAGATTTGGAACGACAAGTGCAATTTGTCTATTTTTTCACTTAGCTGAAAGGCAATTAAAAATAGAAAAGCTGTCACGGCAAAAAATTATTTCATTCTATTGGTCTGAATTATAAAAGTTTGTAAGTGTCTTTAAAGTTCAGCCATTAATTTTTTTCTAATTTTTAAAGTTTTCCCTGTGATGTTCTTGACATTTGCTTTTATGTGTCCTACCGGAAAGAAAATTACTTATGTTACAATAGTTCATTCACAATTAAAAAAAAGCATGCTACAATATGTTCAACATGTGCCGATAAGTGCAAAGCCGTGAATAAAAAAATATTATTATGAAAAATTATTATTATGAAAAAGTTATTATTATGAAAAAACTACTTCTATGAACTGAACGATTATTTTTGAAAGCAGGTCAGTCCCAAAATTTAAAAAAAAATTCTTGTGAAACAATGCTCTGGCTTTTATGTTTGGACGGCGAACTAAATTTTGTCTTGTGGATATAACTTGTTGCAAAAATCTAGATAATATTCTTAAATATTTAGTTTCATATACTTTTTCTGAGGCGTAAGAATATTGTAAATATATCAAACACTATAAAATTGTAAATATCACTGAAGGTTTCCAGTAAACTTCAGCTCATTTTGCAATAACTCTGATTTCATCGTTTTTATTCTAGTAATCTCGGAGATGGAGGATGAACTTATTTTTTCAGGCATTTCCAACAATTTCTCTGAAACTATCGTACAGAAAGGTATGAAATATAAGTCTGGTATCCTATTTACCTCCTTTTTCAATTGAATATCTTTACAATTAAATATGAAATTAAAAACATCAAGTTTTTGAATACTAATTTGCACCCTCTAAAATTGCAGTATAAATATAATATTTCTGTGCAATAATTATTGAGACATATTCAGGTTATTAGTTTATGCCAAATTTTAAGTTTCTACATTAAATGATTTCTGAAAAAAATTTGCAAATATATACTTTTTCAAAGAAATATCTAAAAAAATTTAAAATTAATAGTTTTGAAACCCTTAATTATTATTACTTCATTTAATACCCCGTCTTTCTTTTAATTAAAAAAATAGTACTTTATTTGCTTTCTTGTGTTAATGATTTTGAGTATCATCTGTTGAGATATATGCGGGTTATATCACTATCCCAAAATTTTAAATTTCGAGATCAAACTATTTCTTAGAAAAGCCGCTACGACAGAACATTAAATAGACGAACATGAGTCACAAGAGTGGTTTATGTTACGAAAGTTTCATTTTTTTCATTTGCCGCACGGAACCTTGAAAACCACTAACATATTATTTTATATTTTATTGTGTAATATCATCGGAAAGACCAAAGTTACTTCGTAGATTGAGAGACATACCGAGATGTGTACATAAAGTGAAGGTAATATATATGAAGTCGTATTAAAGACGTAGTATCGAGACGTAGGGATTAAAAAGTCGTTCTCTGCTTCCCTTAGTCTCAATGACACTAAGGTTATATTTGGGTCTTTATAAGTTTTAAAATATTATTTCTAATAAAGGACCAATTACACATTACATTGATAAAAATTTATAACAAAATGCACGTAAAACGTAATTTGAATGTGATTAACAGATTATTTATTTAATATTTAGTAAATAACTGAAGTATTTCACAATATCAAAGTGCGTAATTTTAATATTTGTACTTTTATAATTTTACTAATATTTCCATTATTTACGGTTGACATCACTGATGAATCGAATAATTATATAATTTAAAAAATCAGTCAAATGGAATTAAGGTCAATTTATAATCAAACTGTATATATAAACATATTCCCACACGATTGAAGATAATCAGTATGTATGTAAGTGATTTTCTGTGAACACAGAATGGATTCCTGTTACTCTTATTGGTTAGACTAATGGACAAAAAAGAACAACGGATTAAAATTTATGAATATTTTTTGAAAATTATCCAGCTTTTCGCGATAAATGTCTATACAATTGAAAGAAAGGCATCATCCTAGAGATATTTTGACGAGTGCTGCTTAAATGGTTAGAGATTCATCACAATATTATCTTTCTTAAAACGTTTTACAATAAAGTCTGCAACTGCATGTATGTAAGATTTACATAAATAAATACGTGGTATACGTTTAACTGTTTAAGAAAGCATAATTTTTCAATTTAATTTTTTGACCTTATTGCGTAACTGTCTTAATATTCATCATTTATAGTGATCTTCCTCAATCAAAAGCGATCCATTTTTTTCCTTTGATCCGTAGTTTTTTGCTGAATAGTTTAAAATATGTGACGGTGTTTTTAAGTAAGCAAAATTATACGCGTGAGCTTTCACGCGTTGACACAGGACGCGTCAATACGTGAAAAATCTTTGTATATCCTTTCGAAGTGGGTAGCCAGTTGTCACAAAGTTGTAAAATTATGATATAATTAACCCTCGATGTAAGTTGAAGTTCCTTCAGTTTGTGCAAACTAATTGGCTGATTTAAACTTCCATTCCTTTTTATTATTCAATACGCACTAAATGTATTTTAAAGAAGTCCTTTTTATAAGAAAAATGTCATTTTTTCATTCCTCACGTGATACATATACGAGTAACAGAGCGGCGATATTACTTTTTTCGGAAGATATCAGGCCATACAGTTTCCTACCCGTAAGACAAATATGGAAATAGTATCCCTTGTCACGAAGTTTATTTTTAAAAGGGAGCGTATTTTTTTTCGTTTTCTCAATATAAGAGCTATTTTCATTCTTGCAATACCTGGATCCAGCACTTTATAAATATTTACCTGCGTCCCTTGCGCGTATTGAATTTACACTTGATATTGGATTGTGGCACAAGCCATCCTTCGTTCTAACGAAGTTTTAATTTATTAATTTCCTTAACAAAGCAATTATAAGTCAACAATGTAATTCACGTCACTATCAAGGACACTAAGTAATTTTCTGGGCAAGAAAGTGAGAGAATTTCAATACTTTGTATCCAATAAAAGTGGCTAGCGATCGAAACTTTTAGTGAAGTAGCTTTTAATATGGCCGCGGTTTTCAAATTTATTTTTTGCGGATACTACTTCGCAGTTCGTAAAAGGTTGCAATCAGATTCTGGTATATCGAGGCTATAATTTGAGTAAGGTAACTTCGTACAATCAGGTTTTTTTTTGGAATTCGCGGATCACTTTTTCTGTTACCATTTTAGATTACCATGCAGAAACGATGTAGCGATAGATTTTAGTAATTTTTTTACGTAACTTCACCTTAATAATTTGTTCAAACGTGCGTTGGTGTTGAAAACTTGATACAGAATGATCATAGTTATAATTATAATTATTTTTATAATAATACAAAATTGACGTTTCCAAAACTGAGTTATATGGAAAATCTCTGTGACAATTATTTTTACGTGTATATAATCTTTTCACAATACCAGTACGTAGAACAGTATATCAAAATTCTCCATTTTCCCACAATATAAAATTGCTCAACCATATGACCACGATTGCCTCAGAATACGTTATATTTGTGAAGAGTGAGAATATATACACTGAAGTATGTTATCCTTAAATATTGTAATGTTATATTTGTCTAATTATCTTGTTGCCATTAATGAAACCAAAACTGTAAAGTTTCCATATATACACGCAAATAAATAAATACTAAATTATAGATTTACATTTATGACTCAAACTAATCATTTTTCCAATAATATATTTATAACAAAATTGAGTAGTTCATTGCTCCTAATAGTAGTTGACTCCTTTAACCTAGAATCTTGATATAAGTAGGCTCATTTCCATTCAAACCATGTACGTACCACATACGAGATATTTGACAACTCCTAGATTTGCTATTATTCTTAACGAAGTACATTTGTAAGAAATTGATCTTCATGAAAATGTTGATTAATTCAAAACCAATATTTAACAAATTATAAAAATTAATTAAAAAGTAAAAGTGTCTTAATTAATGATAGGGACAGTGTAGAGATCCCTTTGACTCATTTTCTCTCATAAGATGAACATTATTAAAAACAATGTCACAATTCAATGTTGCCATCCGTTGTCTAAACTTTAAGTTTAGACTTTCTAACTCGGTCAAAATACTAACACTACCGCTAGATTATGTCGAAAGAATTTCTCTCACGCGGCGTATTGCGGTACAACTTGAAATGTGTTTTCATAAATGGAGTTCTGTATTTCATCGTTCGAAGTAATTATTTGAGAAATCTCAAGGGAATTTCCTCACGCCATTGTCTCTCGGCACAATGGCAACCGCAATGTTCCTTATTTATATTATAATAAATTCTCGTATTCATTAGAAGAACAGAAATTATTAATTAATTTTCTATCCAATATAAAAAATAGGCGAGAGGAAAGGAGGAAGAAAAATAATTAAAATATTGAGTATTCATTGAAAATAGAAAAAAATTGCCTATGTTATTATACGTTTTTTAGTAATAATGAGCAAGTAGATAAAAATGGGTACATATACTTCCGATATTTAAATATGCTATCGGCACCACTGATTTGTTATCGAAAAGATTAAGTATATGTCGATGATATAAAATGAGTATCCCACCACTGGAAACACCTGGAAAGTTACTGATGCAGGAGTAATCTCTTCCAATGAATAAAAATTACAGTATATTTCAATACTAAAAAGCAGATGTATGTTAACAAAATATAATAAATTAATTTTGAAAAAGAAAAAAGACAAAAATAATCTAAAATTGATATGCCAAAAGTGACATTGGAGTAGGATTGAGGAGAATAAAAAGAGAAGAGAAAGTTTAAGCGAGAGATATAAGGAAGGAAGTGAGAGATGAAAGGTGCGATTTTTTTAGACGATAATACTAGAATGTTGTTTAGTAATCGAGTTTATCCATAATTTAATAATATGAACAGTGAACGAATGTTGACAAAAAGAAGTAGTACGTTTGATAATAAGGTGCATAAGAAGGCTTTTGAAATGCTGTATGAATACATAAATATTTTAGAAGACATGCTTGAGAGTAACTTCAACGAGTATCGAAAAGAACCTAAAATCATCGTTACTATGTTTCTACAACCTTTTCCTACTAAAAATCCAATTTGACATAATTTTTTGTTCAGTAGTTTTGGCATTGAGAAGGGGAATTTACACCTTTGCGTATTTTTTAACATAGCTCTGAAAACATACAATCAAAAATTTTCAAAAAATATTTTCGTGGTCACACATCTTGTATTGAATTTAAAAATATCGGGTATTCAATTTGCTTCTGTGAGTGTTCTATACGGATTTGGGAAACCCAAATATTGAAATATACATATTTGAATATATTTAATATTATCATTAAACCGTTCACGAGAATTAATATTACTTGGGCCATGTAAACACTTTTCAGAGCAGTGAATTTATTCCTAAATTTAGAATCATTGCTACAGCTTTTCGATAAACTTTATGTGTACTCTATCAATGCTACGTTTTCTTTAACAATTTTGTCTGTAGCAGTTTCGAAGAAAGTAAGTTCGTGTTCCTTATTTGTCGTCTAAAATTTCTACATGAATATTCTTGGGTGTTAACTATCGATATGTATGCGGATAAATATGTTTTATAATATGTATACCGAAATTCGAGTTGTGACCGACTACAATGAACGGGAAAATGAGTTCTATATTAACATAGAACATGTTGGAAAATTATAAATTATTTTTCAAATATAAAATTATTGTTACTATATCTATTCAATCAAGAATCGATAAAATATTTTTTTCAACCCAAAGAAAAACGCATGCTCATAAGTCATGAATTCAGTCAGGTACCAAGAGGTCAACTACTTTGCGCACTTTCAACTGTCAATAATAAAATATTACTTTTATTTTTCCAGACATTTCCTTCGAATATTTTTGCTTTAACAAAACAACTTGTGCTACTAAAATACACTTCACGAGCAGCACATGGTCATAAATAATATGTAATCGATTCTTGCGTTAGCCACGCAGCCAAGCGACGTATAACAGCTTGCACACTGCACGTATACTGAATACTGGATACAAAGTAACGATCACAACATTCTTTATTTTTACCTTACAGGGTACGCTTATACAATAGTTCTTGTAAAATATATTGTAAAACGGGCTCGAAAATTAATTAAATGGTCAATAATAATCTTAGGAAATTGAAATAAAAAATCGCAACATTTTGCTTAATTTTAATAGAGTGACACGTATCGTTTTCTTCAACTTTTTCCTTGTAATTGTATGGAACCACGTCAAAAATTTTAAAAATCTAAATTGAAATAACTTGAATCTCTAGTTTTACTAAACTTTATTTTAAAGGGGTATAAATTACGTGCTGTTGTAAAATGATAGTTTTTTCGAGCCACTTCACGTATTTTTCGGGCCAACGCCTTTTATGATGCTGTGTTAAATATGAACGGAAATAGGGTAGAGACCACCACATGTAATAACATTAAAAATAATGGATATTCCGTTAAATAATCTTATCAAGTTGTATATTATGCCATTCAGAGGATTATATCAACTGTAGTTTATAGAGATGATGATCAATGATAATTAAGGAGTACATCAGAAAACAGATTTATGGTTTTAAATTATTACTTCCGACTCATTTTTAGCACCAAATAAGAAAAAAGTAAGTAAGAAGATACAATGATAATACCTCAAAAACCCCAATAATTTTCCCATTTTAACTAAATACACTAGCGAAACCAACTAAAGAAAATTCATTACTTCTTCCTGAGAAAATACAAAGTCACTACATTACATATTTAAAAACTTGAGAGGTATCAAGGGACAACCGGATGGAACGAAGTTCCTTTCGATGAATTAGTGAAGGAATTGTAATAAAATTTTATTTCTTTTAAGTTATAATAATAATTATTGTTATTATTTTTTATTATGTACAAAAAACCTGTATACACTCGATAAAAATAATCGTCACGACACCACACTGTTCAATGTGAAATAGAAAGACGAAACGAAAATAACTGGCTCGCTTTCTATGAGAGAGAGAGAGACAGACAGAGAAACACGCGCACGCCGCACGGCTTGCAGCGCGCCGGCTAGCAACTATAGCAAAAAGTGTCGTTACAACTTTTGGTCTTAATTTTTTCCGTCCAGCTCCCTTTCGCAACGTTCCAATAATGTTGTGAAAAGGATTTTCTGACTAAACATGTCGATCATATGTCGTCTTCAGGGTTACATGAAAAAGAATGTAAGTAAACAAGGAATACTCCTTCCTCCGTCTATCTCGTCCTTCACCCATCTATCACAGCCTTACAATTACTAAAGTTTTAGGTTGTACAAATAATCAAGCCATTCGAATTCTTGAACTTGACGTTTGAGAAATGTTAGCGGAGGAACAGTAACTTATTATAACTTTGAAACTTTGAAATAAGTATTTAACGGAAGTTTACTACTTTGGCATTGAACATGAGTATCCACTATCATCAACAGTAGATGCTTAAGTTGATGATGAGTGTTTACATACTAAGTCAGAATGTTTACATGGTTCATACCTATGTATATATATATATATATATATATATATATATATATATATATATATATACATATATATATATATATATACATATATATATATATATATATATATATATATATATATATATGTATATCTGTATATAGATCACAGAAATATGACATGTTTCTGTGATCAAATACGTATAATAATCAATTGCAAGACAAAGTGAGGAATCTAGTAATTTTTTTAACGTACATTTTTCTAAAATCCATCATTATTTGGCGCATGGCGGAAAATAAAGATTATAAATTATTATAACGGTATTGAAAATTGGAAATTTGGCACAGCACAAACTGTCACTCGTCTCTTCGGATAAGCGTAGCTTGTTATATGCACACCGCTTCCTTTTCATTTCCGCCAAACCCACGGTCGGCTGATTTCACCTATGTATAAACGACTCGATAACAGTGAACCTACTTTTGGATTCACTGTACTGCTGGAACGTTGTTGACGTATCTGACTGTAAGCTATTGGTTTGCTGATATTTTGTAAAAAATGTACAATGAATTTTACAATGATCTTTGGTCCGGTAAATTTTATATTTACTTATTCTGCTTCCCCTCCCATTAAACTCATATTTCAATAGATAGTTTACAAACAACTATAACTATCATGTTTCCTATGTTTTACATATAAAAATAGCTGCTTATTTCACATATATCTAACATGGCTCACCCAAAATAAATGACGGGAATAAACTCATATCATTTACGTTAGACGAATGTTAAATAATATAAATTATTAAATTTGCGGTTTATCCGAAAAGATAATCAGCAAAATGCAATAAGAACTCGCACTATCAGGATTTCGGATTAACTTCAATACATCATTTAAAAATCTATATCATTACTACTATATTTCGTCGTTTAGTTATATTGCATATTATCTCTTTCATAGGCGTAAAAAATCTTAAATAATTTTGAAAAAGAAGTCCGTGACTAATGAAAAGATGGACAGTTTTTTATTTTTTCCTTTCGGAATCTTAAAAAAGACCTTGCACATTTAATATTGAAACTGCACCTCTGGTTCAGCTCTGCAGCCTTCAATTCTTCCTTTCATTGATTGTGTAAAACGTATGAACATTTTTCTTTTTTTCTTTTTGTATACTCCATAGCTTGACATAAAGAAATTCTGTCAATAAGATAGCGGTACAGGAACATATTTCTGGGGAACCAATATATTAAATTATTAATTATTGCTCATAAAAACTGTTATTGTATAAAATAAAAGCAATCATGACATGTGTGAAAGCGACTTTAAGTAACCGCCAATTGCTTATGGTTAACGAAATCGCGTGGTATGGCGATAATTCCTTCAAAAGAAGGTTCCTCTTAATGGGTTAACAGTATGCCAGTCACACTTTAATACTAACTGAAGTAACCTTGTGTTTATATTTCATATATAATTGAATGATTACGCATTAATTACAGCATACTTATCCAAGTAACAGAAGAAAAAAGAATGTGATAAGTTCAAACACATAGCTACAGCAGCGGCATTTTTGTAGCAGTAATGTTTATTAACACACGAAGCGTATAGAAAAAAATTAGTTTTTTCCTGAATTTTTAATAAACTTTTTATTGTATAGAAAAAAATCTGTTTTTATTAAAGATAAAGGCAGAATTTATTAAAACAGAACTGGAAATAGTTTTCCAACTATAAATAAAAACAATTGGTACCATAAAACAACTAATACGAATAGCCCGCTATTTGTATTGTTCCAAACCAAATCAAATTGCTCTTGTTTTTATAGGATATAGATGTAAACTTTTCGGTGACATAACACAAGAACAGGAAAATTTTTCGAAGCAAAACGTTATCGTTTTTTTTCATTATGCTGATCATTATTAAATAATATAATCAGTAGTCAATCTGACATTACCTTCAGATTTTATAGACCTTTAAAAGCGCATATATCTACGTTCGCATATATAAATTCACGGAGACGTTGCTATAATATCTAATATTTCCACCTTCCCTTACTTTCATTAAGCTCTTGTTCCATAAATATTTTCATAATTTTGATTTTAATTTTTTTTAAATTCCTGTTAATATCATTTTCCAATGTTTAATAAAAGGATGAGATTAAGATACGAAATATCTCTATAAATATTTATATTATTTTACTTCTAAAATAATGGCAGAGTATCTAAACTAAAATATTAAAAAAGCTCACTACCAAACTTTAGAGAATGAAAAGATCATAGTAGTCTGATCATCATGCCCCAAATGGACTATGTAACGCCTACTAATGATTTATGCCCAAATTAAAAGTTCTGTATAAAATTTAAAGAAAATTTCATTTAAAGTTGAATGTCTCTTTTCTCTTTCCTTTTGGTTACTTGATTTAAAATATTACGACAAGCGGTTCCTTTCGAAAACAATAGATTTCTATTCGGACACTTCACGTGCAAAATTTTAAAAAGTTAGAATTTGGAAATCAATATTTTCGATGAACCATTACAGCTTGAGAAATATTTCATATGGTAACGAAAAACCCTAAAAATAAATTATTATTTTAACTTTGTGCTCAAAAATTAAGCAAAATCATTGACTAAATTAAGTATTTCCAATTTACTCTGAAATATTAATTCTAATTAATTGTGATCCCACAGAAAAGAAAATGCTCGCAGTTGATTCCGTCCACACTTCTGGAAGCAATAAAACTAATAACTGGTAATCCACCTAAGAAGAAATTAAAATAACTGTCAGACACGTATGGTAAGTAAAGAAAGAAGTTAGGAGAAAATTAAACTACTTAATTTTTAATCTTCGTAAGGATTCTTCACTTCTAAATGAACCATTCATCTCTCGCTTATGATGCTAAGGTTACGGATATCTAAAAAAAACAATGTAGAAAGAATGTAAACTAAAGTTCTTACGCTGCCACTAAATGACGAACTAAAGCGACAAAAATAGATAACTTCCAATCATATTTTTAAATAATCGTATCTTGAATCTAATGGCCATGGGGCGTAACAAAAGCTGCCACCGCTCTGGGTTTCATCCAGAGTCTCCGGTTTTAATGAATTGTCTCCGGGCTCCGGGCTACCATCGTGATTCTCCGATTCCCGCTAAAATGTACCCAATTTATCAAACAGTTTTCTGCAGTGACCAACTGAGCTGACGCATGATCGATGTGGATGAGTTGGCGCGGATGGAGACTCGAGATAGCAGTGCGGGGCGGACAAGACTAGACAGAACGAACGCACTAAACCGTTAGTTGAACTATCGTCAACTTAAGCAATTTGCATTGACTTTTGTTTTCGATAATAATTACCACTGCTAAACAATTTCTTTGTTGTATTTGTCATCATGTGTGACGGGGAATCAAAATGGAAGCAGAAAAAGAAATACGAACCTAGTTTTCAGAGAATGTGGATAAAAATGATACATTTATGAAATAGATTAGAAAATTCACCGAGAAATACATAACATCCGTATTTTGGAATGTGATTTTCAGTCAGATGGGATCACGAAAGCTTTAATAAATGGAATCAGTTCTGAAACTTACAAGAAAATGGCAAGAAACTTTGAGTATAATTCACTAATGACAGTATTTACACAAAAAAAAATATTAGGATTGAAGAAGAAAACGTTTCGATTATTTATATCTTATCAATTTATTATAGAAATAAACCGTCTCACAATGCTATTAAATTTAATTGATTGTTATGTAGAGATTTTACATCATCTAAAAAATTAATTGTGGTCGAACCAACGCAGAATGAATTGCTTTAAATATTCCTACCTCAAACTCAATTAAACAGAGTTCTTGAAAGAGCTCAAATAATTATAAGAGTCTCAGAACGGCGTACACTTTTCCACTGCTATTGATGTCGTATATGAATATGTAATAGTTAGAGCATAAAGGCTATAAAATAAATTAATATTATATTATAGGTGTCATATATATAGGTATCAATATAACCATGATTTGCCATTATAGCGAAAAAAACTGAAGAAGAGAGGAAAGATATATATATATATATATATATATATGTATATATATATATATATATATATAAATACATGTATATATATATATATATATATATATATATATAATATGTATGGTCTTTTCCCTATAATGGCACATCATGGTTATATTGATACCTATAATATAATATTTATTGATTTTCGCCCGTACTTTAAATGAAATTACATTCTTATTAACTAAACGCAAATGACTGAAACCCAATAGATTATACTATAAGGTACTTTTCGTAACATCTTACAGTAGCAATTATTGTCAACACCAATATAAAGTGACTCTAATTTTTGTAGATAAAGTTTACCTTTTATACTAAAATAATATGGGCAAATAGTTTAAAAGTTATCACGATATGAATGACTTGAGCGGAGCGCTATTAAAACACGCCGATGATACGTTGCCATGAGTCGGCGGCGCTGGTGGCGCGTGGAGCGGGGCTGGAAAGGCAGGCGAGGCAACGTCATGCGCCATCGCCGAATACAGACGCGTGAGGGCTGACAGTTTATAGATGAAAATAGGATGCCTTTTATGCCGGAAAGTTTTGGTAATTGGACCGACAACATATAATTAGACCGACAACATGACCTAGATCAGTATAAATATTATCTCCATTTTATCCCCTTCTCCACTGCCTTATTCTTTCATAAGGCAAGCTTTAACTCCCATGAAGAGTTATTCTGACTTTCAGACTAAATACTCGGCAGTAAGTAATTTCAGAAGATTCTTATTAATCCTAAACATACATATTTCTTTTAATGAGTAATTATCTACCATCACCCATCAGCTCCGCGAAGTGGTTTGTGTTTAAACCTCTGATGTATAAAATTTTCACTACTGACTGTTGCAATATAAACAATATTATACACACACACACACACATATATATATATATATATATATATATATATATATATATATATATATATATATGTATATGTATATATATATATATATATATATATGTATATATATATATATATATATATATAATCAGACCCACACACACATATATATGTATATGTTTGTATATATAATATAGGTATTCCTAAACGAGTTTAATTTAGAAAATTGGAATAAGTTTTTTAATCAATCTGAACGTAACTCAAACGATGAAAAAACATTTTAGTCTTTTTTATCTTTACTTTGCAAATGTCTCGGTGAGTTTATAGGATATCTACAATTTCATTATGTCGAATTGGGGACACAATATAAGTCACTATGTATTTGAAGAGAATTTCGTCAAATTGCCCACCTGAAGATGTTGTCATACAAAGAAACTAAGGTCGTGGTTAATAAGAATATGATGACATGTTTGTCATATTAAATAAAAAATGATATCGTCTCCTTAATGAATGAGCGGAACTAAGTTCATGAAACAAGAGATTAAGTTCGAGTAAAATGACATATTATTCATATTACAGAAGCAGTCCCGTTGAAAGATCGAAATGCTATGTTTACAATATTACTACTGAAGATTTTGATATCCTTTTTTAATGAGAAAATCCCACTCACAGCTTATAAAAAACACCTGCCCTCGTATAGTCACCATCTTTCCACAATATCGGCCTCGTAAAGGAATTATATCGAAATTAGATTATTTTTAATTGTAGGTATTTGGATAAAAAATTTCAACAAATATTAATTAACATTTTCTTAAACCATTTTATATATATTTAACACATTTGTGCATATAATAGTTATAAATAAGGCTATATAAGTTTTTGTTTAGAATCATTCCATTTGAGTGACGTGTCATTATTAAAATGTAAATAATTTTAATTAAATTATCTAAAAAAATTATCGATACATTAGTTATAAATACATCTAAAATTATCTATACATCTATACAAAGTTAATATAATTTATTTCTGTTTATGATACATAATGAACAAATAAATATAACAAATTTAATTGTTTTTTATTCATGGGACGTTTGAATATTCAAAAATTGACATTTCATTTCAAAAAAATATAGGTGAGTAAGAGATTGGATATAAATATGCAAAAATTCTTTGATATCTAGTTTATGCTAAACGCAGCGGGGACGTATGAGTTATTTCTCATAATTTAATAGACTTATTCCACAGTTAACGGAAAACCTGATCAAATAAATTGAAACTAAGTATTTATATTAAGTAATTAATTATAGAAATACATTCATTTACGTATTTCTGCTTACAATATATACGTCAAAATTTATGTTTAACTCAATAATTAATGCCGTATAATATATGTAATTGAAACTAAAGTATTTATATTAAGTAATTAATTATAGAAATACATTCCATTACGTATTTCTGCTTACAATATATACGTCAAAATTTATGTTTCACTCAATAATTAATGCCGTATAATATATGTAATTAAAACTAAGTATTTATATTAAGTAATTAATTATAGAAATACATTTCTTTAAGTATTTCTGCTTACAATATATATGTCAAAATTTATGTTTAACTCAATAATTAATGCCGTATAATATATGTAATTGAAACTAAGTATTTATATTAAGTAATTAATTATAGAAATACATTCCATTACGTATTTCTGCTTACAATATATACGTCAAAATTTATGTTTCACTCAATAATTAATGCCGTATAATATATGTAATTGAAACTATGTATTTATATTAAGTAATTGATTATAGAAATGCATTCCTTTACGTATTTCTGCTTACAATATGTACGTCAAAATTTATGTTTCAATCAATAATTAATGCCGTATAATATATGTAATTGAAACTAAGTATTTGTATTAAGTAATTAATTATAGAAATTTATTCCTTTACGTATTTCTGCTTACAATATATACGTCAAAATTTATGTTTCACTCAATAATTAATGCCGTATAATAAATGCGCCTGAATATAAGCGATGGAACTGACAGAAGCTCCCACAAAGAATATATGTTTATCCACTTATTTAATTGGTTAACAATTCCGGGAATATGGATTATTTATGTATTATATGTTGATATATATTTTGCTCTGGGAAAGATACCGATTAAACTGTAAACTGGGACGCGAGACATATTTTCTCAAGCCACCGCTGCTCAAGAACTATTTCCCGGTAATATTAGTAGTTAAATATTAAAAACGGAATAATTGTTTGACTCAGTTGGTTTTTACAATTTTTGTATTTATTATTTTTCAGGAATACCTTAACTTTTACCGCCTTATATTCTTTTGTATACTTTTTACCCGGAAAAACAAAACTAGGCCAAATTTTATGAACATAATTTTAACTAGTTTTTTTTTACTTTCAACGTATTATAATATCCTTGTACTGGCAAGGTTTCAATATCGTTTTATGGAAGAATTTAATATTATTTGAGATTGGAATAATCTCTGGCGGCTGATTATGCTGTCGAAACTGATAAGCATTGAGTAGTCTTCTATCTACCAAGGAAACATAATGTATTTGAAAGCGTCTGAACGCTATTCGGCTAATCGTCTGAGTTCTCTGATCGTAGCAGTAATTCTTAACTTTTTATTTGTTCAAAAGCCACATCTTTTTATATTTATATCACTTTCCTACACAAAATCAATAACAATTGTTCTACTAGGCTTCCCTTGACTTTCCCTTTGTATGCTTTAGTAATTACATTTTACTCGTATGCCCTCGGACCGATATTATAATATGTGTATGAGCATCGACCAACCTTCAATATACTATGTTCATTTTCTCAACCTATTCTACACCTTAAATGAAGTCCAACTGCCAAAATTATGAAAAGAGAGCAAAAAAAGATCATTTTTAGTTTTTATTTCAGTCATATATCTTGCTTTATATAAAAAACGAGGCATTTTTGGCTCAGTATGATGTTGGAATTATAGGTCTATTGTGTGAAGTTATTAGGTAAACATATACATATCCACTTGTAAACTAGATATGATGTATCAAAGGATTCTTATATTCTTCACTTTTACTTACTTATTTCACTAGAAATGTTAATGTTTAAATATTCAAGTGTCCTTTAAATAAAAACAACTAATTTTGTCATATTTATCTTCTCATAATCTATATAAAGTTAACGACCCTGATGCAGCTGTTTATGTTTTATATAACTTTATTTCCAACATGTTAATCGATTGTGTTCCCACAATAAGGCGGATTAGTGTAAACCAGCGGTATCATTGTCCGACTCGGTTGAATGCTGATTTTATCGGCGGCATTCACACAAAACTGTTTTATAATTAACGTCATAACGATTTTGGTTTTAATTGTGATCGTGAAATGTTATTTTTGGCGCACACAATTTATACATCACTTGTGAACTCTATATATCGCGTACTTATGAAATATGGAAGGCAACATTAAGTCTGACGCGAATATATTTTGTAAGTGAGTAAGATACAAGAGCTCTTTCAAACACCCACTGTGACTATATTGCATGATGTTATTACATACTTTGGTGAGGCGGCGGAATATTTCAAATCAGTGTTTTTGAACAATGAATATCGGTTCGTTGTTCAAAAACACTGATTCTATATTGTAGAAGCCAAGCTAGTGGCTAACACGGACGGTGTGTCTCATTTGCATATATTGAAGGTAGACTATTTTGAAGTTGATCTCGCATTGAAGCTCTAGCTAAAATGGATTTCCTGTTCTAATAGCCCACCCTTGTGGGCTATTAGTATTTAATCAAGGCCTGCTCTGACAACTTCATCAAAATTAATAGACTTATAATAAATCTATTCAGTCATTCCGAAATTTATCCATTCATTTGGATAAATTTCCTCATAATACCTATTCTCAAATCCGGTGCTAGGTCTGATGTGAAAAATTATAGGTCTGTAACGGTATTATTTACAATTGCTAAAAACCATTGTATATCGCCGCATTAATATTCAAATTCAGTGCCAGCTGGAGAAATTTCAGCATAGTTTTCGGCCTAAGCGGTTTACTGTCACTAATTTTACTAATTTTGTGGATTATGTTGCTACAGAATTAAATGGTGGACGGCAGGTAGATGTGGCTTATTTTGTTTTTAAGAAGGTATTTGACCCAGTTAACAATAACCTATTAATTAAATTATTGGAGGCTGTATATAAATTATTGGATCTTTATCTCTAGTAAAAATTTTCGCCAGTTACTTTTGGGCCTGAAAGTAAAGCCATACTTGGAAATTTCATTGGAAATTTCAAAACTGTACTCCCAGTACTCAATCTCCCAGTGAATGTAGTAATTTACGCCCTCTTGTTTCTCACTATGATTAACTATTTGCCCTCAGTTGTTAGCACCACTTGTTTACTGATGATTTGAAACTATTCTCAGGAATAGAAAAGCAATCTGATTGTGAGCTATTTCAATTTAATGTCGACTCAGTACTTTAATGGAGTCTGAGCAAGAAGCTAGTACTTTGATGTGAGTAAATACGTACAATTTTTAGAGAAAAAGGTACGGGTGCCACCCTCGTTTATTTCCTTCAGGTTTTATAATGTGCAACGGAACTTTTTAACTTTCAGTGTTTGCACATATTCAGCACTTCGGGCTGACCTTTAAATTGAACATGGTGCTTTTTTTACCCCGACGGAAAGGAGAATTATATGCGTTTAGGATGAGAAGTTGTTTGTTTGTTTGTGTGTGCAATCTAATGTTCCCGTTTATCTCCAAATTAAAATTATACTTTTTGGAACTAATGGGCGATGGTTCTTAGATAATCGTTGTGTTGATTACTAACCAAGGGGCACCGTAATAAACATTTTGTTGCAAATAAATATTCCCATTTATCTCCAAAATTGTTTGACTGATTTAGACACAATTTTCTGTTAAATATTTCAGATTAACTGGTGATGGTTCTGAGATAGTTGTTATGGTGTTAGCTTACCAGGAGACGCTGCAAAATTTTGTTGCAAACGAATGTTACAATTTATCTCCAAAATAGTTTGACCGATATACACACTGATATATTATGCATAATATTTGGGACTTACCGACGATGGTTTTCAGATAGGTGTTATAGTACTAGCTCACCAGAGGGCGTTCCCATTTGCTCCAAAACCGTTTGACCGATTTAGATACCATTTGTGAATAAAAAGTTTGTGATTTAAGGACGAAGGTTATTAGTCCAGTGTTATGTTGTTAATTCGTTAGGGGGCGCTGTAACAATAACTTTTCCTTGATATAGATTAACTACTTTATTGCCTTTCTTTGGCTTCGTCGATGTGTAATCCACGTATATGTTTCTCAAACGCTCTAATTCTTCCAATGCCATGCTATTGTGCGGATTGTTGAAGAGTTTTCTTTGATTTAGATCAGTAATTCCTACGTCGTCAAAAGATTGTACTCTACTAACAGCCACGTAAACTTGCCCTTTGGCGAATGTTTTTTTAGAAGTTTAGTTGTATTAGTAATAAAATTATATAGTTTTGATTAAGCTCACAAAATAAAAAAGTATAAAATAAAAAGCAAAATTAAACATTTTGAAAAAACCCACGACGGATGTAGTCGTTATAATTAAACACGATTGAATATTTTTTTGGGGAACCCCCGGTAAAAAGAAACGAAGAACTCATTAATATAGTAACAAACGCAAGAAAATCCATTCCAATGGAAAAATCCAAAAAATAAAGAAATAAATTTAATTAAGCAGAAAAACAGATAACTGGATATTTATCCTGTATCATTTCTAATTTTGTTTCTGAACAAGGGAATAGGAATTTATGAATGATTATTACCCCATAATTCTATGTAGGATCAAAAAGTTATATTAACATCTCTTCATAGAATAGGAAACTTTAATTTATAAAGGCCATACATTCGCATATTGTAACAGATAATAACTTAGCTACAATTCGTACCATTATTTTTTTCTACGAAAAAGCCACAAGTGAAACGAACAAACTTTTCTGAAAATGAGCGCTGTGATAGACTAAGCCTGTCTATACAAAGAAAATTGTTTGAAAAGTTTTATTTATAATATTTTACTTTACGTCAATGGCGTAGATTTTTTTTTACGTTAACGATGATGTGATTTACTCAAGCTGTCTTAGTTTTGAATAAATAAAGAATAGTAAAAGTTCTTTACGAAAAATTAGTCCCAAGAAGTATATATTTATATCTTCATCTATCTACAATCAATCAGCCAACTCCTTAAGATTTAAACATTAAGATATGCGATTTCTATTTTGATAGTCTATAAATCTTACTGCAATAAGTATACAAGAGAAACATAAGGGACAATGAAATTAAAACATCACAAAATATTGTCAAAAAATGTGAAATTGCTGTTAAGTCATCTCATAGTTATTTCTAAAATAATTAATAAATAGTAGTTAAAATTATTTTTAAACTAATAACAAAATAATATAATATGTGTCTCTCTACATTGAATATATTTATGAAAAAATGATCAAAGGTTACATAATAAAACTACCGGAACACAAAAATATGTTTTATTAAATTTTTCTCTCATAATTTATCACTTAAAGACGACTGATTCAATTAAAATGTTTTTTTTTAAAACGTAATAAGTTACATTTACTTTGTATTTCAACGGAATCGGTGCATGACACACGTGAATTAAATTATATTTGTGTTTATGCACAAACACACACACACACACACATATATATATATGTATATATATATATATATATATATATATATATATATATGTATATACATATATGCATGTACAGTTTCAAGATGACCTTGGATTCTGATCTTGGGCAATTATAGAAAAAGATTTAAGTAAATGACCTACATCTTGGTAATAGGTATGTTGACTGCGAAGGTCAGCAGCGTTTAGGATTAGTTAGGATATGATTCTGATTCTGATGACCTGCGAAGTATACATTGTCACGGGGTTACGCATGGCGCGTTTGCAATCGTTTTCTGATAGCGTGACTTGTGAAGTACTTTTATTATACATATAATAATGCCTTTTAGTTCTTTTGTTTAATTATATGTACCTCTATACTTTTTGTTCAATACTCAGATAGGTTTTATTTATTCGGCATAAAATTCAATTATATACCATGATTTTAAGTTGAGTATAACTAGTATAACTATCTGTTTCTCGCGTTATAAAATTATTTTTGATGATTAAATATACCTAGCCTGGAATTATAATAATTATGCTTCCCTCTTCAATGGAATTGATTTAGGGCTGTTGAAGCACGAGTATGGATTAAAATGTGAATAGGCAATTATTTTAAGTTTAGAAGCGCACCACTGCGCTTCCAACACTTCCATTACGTTACTTCTGTGATATGTTTTTGTGACGCTTTTTGTTTCTATTCGGATTCTACCATACGTGAAAAGTTTTGTTTTTTGTTGTTGAAAAGCAATTAAATGATTCTACCATACGTGAAAAGTTTTGTTTTAATGAAATATTTTTATTTCTGTTTCTTTTTTTAAAGAAATAAAGGGATAAAACTTTGTTATATTTGGATGAATTCAAAACGACGTTATAAAGTTTTAATTCTTTAACCAATTTCACTTTCACTATGATGATTGATCTCTGCTTATTATTTCATACTCTATCATCATCGGAGTCGAAGTGAAGTCAACATGTCTGATATTTAAAATACTGAAAGTCATTATAATAATAATAAGAACAATATTCACATTCAAATAAATTTTAATAATTAGGAAAATTGATTCTTTTTTTTAAATGATCTAATTGATATTCGAGGCTTTAACATTGTTGCTATTTTGGGTAAAAGTAATTTATACCCCTTGCAGTAAAACTTACAGGAATAAAATTTGATTAAAAGCAATTTGACATTCTATGGTTAAAAGTGTAAATACAAAATTGGCTTTTTTAACTTCGCTTTTTACCAACAAATATTTTAATATTCCTTAACATGAAGCCGGGAATATCCATTTTCTTTCATAATTTCTTGACATTCAGATTATTCCTTTTTTATTATTCGTCCATGAATATTATTTTTACTAATTAAAATAATTTCTTTAAATCGAATGACTGTAACAAGGGTATTAAAATCATTTGATTCAAGGTAATGACATTTAACAAGGGTTATTGCATTTAAAGTGCTTTCTTCTACATACATTAAAAATGCTTTCTTCCATTGTGATATCGAAATATTGTCTACTCCTGTGACTGTCTTTATGGAATATAGTTCTTTTTTCCACATTTGGTCATTATCTATTTACTTTTTTTATTTCTTTCGATCAAAATCTTTCCATTTATTTGCGTTATTTTATTCCTCGGTATATAATTCAACTGTTCATTTCCAACTTTCATTAGACGTTACTCAGCATAAATTGTTTTTTACATACGCATGAGTATAATGTACTACAACAATGATCGGACATTTTCTTATATATTTTAACGTATTTTCTTAACCTTATAAATACCCGTTTGGAATCTTTCTCACAATTTTATTATTAAGATAAAATAGAATATTACACTTACACAATGCGTAAACGTCATCGAAAATTTCATCTCAGCTGAACAAAACGTATTTTTCTTGAAATTGTAATAGTTAAAGGGACAGATATCCAAACTTTCCGGAGGTACTCGTATAGGGGGACGAGCTGCCATTGACAGAAATAATACAAAGTACTCAATAAAGAAATCTATAATTACATTGCGAATACAATATTTGCATGAACATATCAATGACAAAAACTCTAACGTTTCATTGTCCATCGATTTTCGAACCTCTCCAACAGTCTATATTTACAATGCAATTGGGTCATAGCTATTTCAACGCCGGCCCGGTGTTTACACGGCCATCAATAAATGATACAGGTCATGTTTATATAGGTATTGCTGAAGAAATAGATGGATATAACGAGTGTAGTAACGTTGATAACAGGTACAGGTATGATTAACCGTTACTACCAATTATATTTCAGTTATTTTTACTTGTCTCGGGAAAGACATATGTAATAACACTTACAAAATGGAAGTATACACTTCAGCCTAAATTTTATGGATTGAGCTCACATGGTAATATTTCATCAAAATCAATCAATGGATTGAAAACTATTGATTGATTTTTTCATATAACTGCATACGTATTGCGCATTGTCGGGTTTGCACCCGACAATAAGTTTGCCATTTTCTACAATATTTTTATAATATTTAAAAATGTATATAAAAATGTTAAAAGCAAATAAAAGGAATGAATATAGAAACAAATGTATATCTTTAAAGATGACTCTGCAATTTAGTTTGTCTTTTATATAACTAATGTGAAAGTCTATAAATTAGAATTGTTGACAATATGGTCTTATAAAAATAGGACACACAAACGACTTAATTACATTCCATTTCTGAATTGCATGAAAGAAGCATTAATATTATTATACTAACTGCCGTTAGACTAAAATAATATTATGAAAATTTATCAAAAATGTTAATTGCTAATATGTGTTAGAAAATAATAAAAATTATGTTGCTAAAACCTTATTTATCCTATATTCTTGCAATATAATTTCACTTCCATTATCTACTGCAGAGTCTGAATGAATATCGTTGAGATAAAACTTTTTTGGGCTATTTTATTAATTCATGTAATGAATTATTAAATTATTCAACCGGTTCAGGCGAATAAACCTACTGAAATGTTGCATACGTCTTTACGAGCAACATGATATATTTATTAGCAGGTTACATTAAAAAGGATTAAACGATGACGTTCTAAATAAAAAATTACAAAGAAAAGGTACATTTTGGTTCCATTATTTAAATCGTTAATAAAATTTCAAAATATAGTGGCCATTAAGCAGATCAACAATATTGGCACGCTTAGCAAATACAATGTAATTTAATATTTTTTACTATTATTGTTTGAAAAAATGGACATTAATTAATTTATAAATTAAATCTCAAATGATCACTTAAGAATAATGGTAATCAATGAAACTTATTGCAGTGAGAATCTTAGTTTTAAGATATAATAGTTTGCGTTAATGATTTAACATTTATTATTGGTAGCAAAAGATAATGAAATACATTTCAGGACCAAAAGGCAGATCAAAATTTACATTATTTTCTTCAAAAATAATAAACAAACGCAAATATTTGCGAATACTATGAAATATATATTCACTCCAAAATATTGGTCGCATCGCACCATTGTGAATTGTATCACTGTATTTATTTTTATTGTATACATAGACCCAAACTTCAGCTTTGCTCAATTTGAAATTCCACAAGTCGCCTGGCGCATTCGAACAATAAAACCAATGTTAAATTTCCTGATGACGACAAGAGCGATATAGCCATTTCAACAAAAATAGTTGAAACAAGTAAAATACTTTCCAATACACAATCAGAACGTATAGATTTATTTAATGCAGCAATAGTTACTGGGTTTGATCTGGATACAGATTTGGGTGCAGTGATAAACTGAAAATATATATGGAACTAAAATACGGTCTGCATGTTACAAATTGTTAAATATTTATATCGCACTCCGAATATCAAACAGTAAAATTTTCAGAATGTCGAAATTCTTTCTTTATTTCAGACCTCTAAATAAAAATTAAGTTTACTTGCTTGTTACCTGTAATAAAACCTTATCATTTATCAATTAAATTAAAATTATTTCTATTTCATTTCATGTCACTCTTGTTTAATCCTTCTCTTTTCTTCTTTTGCTTTAAAGCTCCTCTAAGGCATCAAAATTGGATTCTTTTGTTTTATTTTGTTATTTTTGTTTTGTCTTCTTTGTTCCTTTTTTTTTCTTCAGATCTCATTTATGGTATTTTGTGACTGCGAATGCTTTCTATGTTTAATTAACCAGATAAGATTGCAGCAATAATGCCAGGTTTTCATATTTAAAAAAGGAAGTAAAAATAAAAATAAATAATACACATAATTATATATCAACATGCATTTTTGTTGACTTTCTGTAATCCATCCTCTAAGCCATGTTCTGATTGAGTTGTGTTTTTAAGGTTAGTTCATATACTGGGTTAAAGCAGATTATTTTTTTGTTTTTGTTACGTACATTTTTTCAGGAATATTTTTAGTTTTATGTTCAATTTAAATACATATTTCATAATTTAAAAAAAAAAAATTAAAGCACTAAAAAATCGTTGTGGAAACATGTAAATATTCAGAATACTAAATATAATATATTTATACCTATATATTAAAAAAAACATAATTCTTCCCAATTACTATATAAACAATAGATAAACAACAAAACAAACGCACTTCCATATAGTAATTTTCATCGTATCTCAAAATTAGTGAGTAAATGTTATATTATTGTAGTTTAATGAAATAATATCATGTCACATGTAAACAGTACGGATACTCATTTGATTTAATCACGTAGGCAAGCTTTGTCCGCTCTACGTTCAACAAGTACAAATTGCCAGCTTTCAATAGTGGAAAGCTGGGAAGGAAGTTGGTAATTAATCTAAGCTGGTTGATTGTAGCACTGCATCTATTTTCAATGAAAAAGCGTTTATTAACATTGTTTGTATTTACATGCAAAGTAATGGCTCAATTAAATGAATGTCTACTCTCTTTCTACCACTTTATAAGTACCGACAATAAAACTGATACACAGACAGCGGTGATAAAAAAACATACCTTTGTTCATTTTTCACTACTTTGGTATTAAATTACACATATTGTCTGTTTTAATTTTATAATAGTTATCTGAAATCAGGAATTATTAGAACTGACTGGAATTGCACAAAAAAATAAAAATAACTAATATTATTTTCGTGATTTGTCAAACACAGTTTCTAGTAAACTTCAAATGTAGGTGTTTATTTATTTAGACAAAAGTAAATAATAATAACTTTAAGTTTTATCGTAAGTATACATACACAGAAAATAATATATTTTGAACAGATTTCTAGGAAAAAAACTTTAGAAATCTTATATTTTCTTACATTATTAAAACTTGAACAATTTTCAACATAGTGGGAAAGATGCAAAAAATGTTGAGTTTCTTACTTCTAAGATTTCAAGCAACATATTGGATTTCTTTAATAAAATAGTGAATTTTTTAATACTTTCGTACAGTTTAATACATTTTTTTACATTATTATGTAATAAGTTTAATATTTCGAAATAAATCGAGATATAAATAATTACTGTCATTGGGGACACGAATAGTAATAAATTTCTAAAAATAGGTATAGTTGTTATGTTAAGATGTTGCTGCTCAAAAAAATATGAAAACTTGGGAATAAATAAAAACATTTCATTATTATTATGTATATATATATATATATATATATATATATATATATATATATATATATACATATATATACATATATATATATATATATATATATATATATATATATATATATAAACGGAAATGTTATTACTTTTGTCTTTAACTGCAAACATTTACTTCCTTTATAAACAGTTCTAATACTGAATCCTTTTTCTTTTCTGGATTTCTTATAACGTTAGGTTGTCGATGAAATTAATACTTGGAATTCGTTTTTGATCAACAAATTTTGAAATCCAAATATTCTATTTCATCTGCCATAACGATGATAATTATGATGATAAAATAAATTTCAAACACCCAATGTATTTTTGGTGGGTTAATTGAGATAAGATTAAAACATTAACTACAGTCAAAATTATAGTAGTTTCAACGTTATAAATAGCATTAAACTTTCTGAAGAAAGCTAAGTGATGATTTGACTAAGTCAAAAATTACTACATAATAATTATCTATTCTACTAATGCCATTAGCATAACCTTATTATTAAAATATTTATAAACGAGAGCCAGAGTTTCGTTATATATGAAGATAAAATCACCTAAACTCCGGGGAATTTACGAAAATTAATTTATGGCAAAAATAATTGTAAAATATGTGTATTCTTTGTTTAATAAGGTCGTCGATAATTACTTGTTTTATTATATAAAATGAACCTAATTTAAAAAAAGAATATTTTTGGTTAGTCTTATACAAATAAATCAGATATGGTTCAAACACCACTGAAGCTAAATTCATAAATTTTACACAGGTTTTAGGTAGTAATCCTAGAATCAACTTAGTTTTTATTTCAATGCAATATCTTATTCGTGTGCTGATAAACGTTTATTATCTTTTTTTATTACAATAATTGTGATATCTCACGATTCCGATATTATAATTATGTCGATTCCGATATTATATTGATTCCATGAAGCACATCCATACGCTCTTACTTTTTGAGGATGTGGCATCTACACATACTATGTCCTCATTGTAGATCAAATATGCATCCCAATGGAATTGAGAAATACTCCTGTATGAAACTATATGATTACAATTTGATCAATACCTAGTACATTATTTTAGGCAATACCTTCATTTTCATAGGGCACCATGGTCACGTAATCTGGAGTGCAGTGATATAATCCTCGATTTTCAAAAAAAATCCAATGATATTTCGTGGGTGCAATATATGTTGTAGTGATAAAACTCTTTTATGTAGGTCCATATTACATTTATTTTTTTTTTTTAAATTTAAACATGTATATTAATGTATATTAATATAATATACATTACATATATTGCTGGTAGCCAAAAAGAAAATAATTAAAATGAGAGTCAGAAATTACTTTTCTCTCAATACGTAACAAGTTATGTAAAATAACTTAGTAATCCATATAAATAGTAATCCTTAGTAATACATGTAAATCCCTTTATCGCAAATAAATATATATTTGCACAACAATCAATTGACAATACAATTAGCTTGTACGTTTCGGATGTTGATGAAAAAATGATTAGATATTGAATCAATTCTTTGGGCGGTTAGTAAATTCGTTGTGCATGTTTATTTTCTTTTACTAATGTTGAATATATTTGGCGGTAATTTTATAGAAATACATTATTAACAGTTAAATGAAACTGCTCGATGTAGTATTATTTCTACTTTTTTCAAATTCTTTACTACGACCTAGGTTTCGTTGTATTACAACATCTTCAGGTGGGCTATTAGCAAAGATAATTTAAGGACTAACAGCCCACCTGAACATGTTGAAATATAACGAAACCTAGATCGTGGTAAAGAATTTAAAGAAAGTAGAAATAATACTATATCACGTAGTTTCATTTCTTTTACTAAATAAGTTGAAAATATTGAACTTAGATAATTTTATATTCTATTTGAGATAATCCGAATTTATGAAATATATTTGCAAAGATATATTTTATTTACATGGGAAGGATTATTTCGTCTTGAAGAGTTCCAGTGCAAAACCTATATTTTAGGAATATAAAGCCTTTATTTCTTTCAACTACTTAATAAAATACAGTTTAGGCCTCATTTATATTAACTGCTTCAATAAGTAAAACCAAAATATTTTATCATCGTGCTTATATTTTTTATTTAAATTTATGCAAATAATGTTTTATTTTATGTTTTAAGTTATTTATTTTTTATTATTCATTTTATATAGATAGTGTTAGTTTCAGTAAGTATATTAATTTGCTATAATTAATTTACATTTGCTTTACGTATAAGTACAATTTTCATGTTATTCTTACAAGTGGCGTTAATTTAATAACAAGGCTATACTGACCAAGTCGGTCCTTGGATACCTGTCCTTGTTGCTTAATTAGTAACATGTGCTACTCTAAAAAAGGGAAAAAAATAAGGATGAATCTCCTTTTTCCATTATTACTGACATTCTAAAACACTATTAAATTATTTGCAGATGTATTTATTTTACAAATTTTATATTTCTAAACTTGAATTTGCTTTAGGTTAATTGTTTTTTACACATAAAGAAAATTATATTTTTACATTGTAGTTCTTCATTTTGTTTTTCCTTTTATCAACCATTTTATCAAGAATTAATAAATTTTGTCATTATTCTTTATTAAATTGTATTGTTTACGATCATCCACAAATCTGTATTTAAATATTAAATCACTGTGGTGGAATTATGATGTTTGCATTAAAATTTAGATCATGTAGGAATAAACTCGACAAGTTTGCGTATATATTATATGTGTAAATTAAAGTTGGAAAATAAATGAAGATAAAGTTATAATTGTTCCGAATAACTTTTATATGTGTTATTAAATCACAATCCCGTTCTTTTGAAATACGACTGAGTGCTTTACAGTTAATTTATTTTTAAATTTCGTGTTTTTAATTTGTGCAAATTTTCATTTTATGCTAGTATACTTTTGGTGAGGATATATAATTTTTCAACTTTTGTTATGCTCCTCTGTGTCAAACACGTACAAATTATAACAAAACTTGTACAATGTCGTGAAACTGAAAATAAATATATGTAAAAATCCAAAGGAGGAAGCATTTCAATTCATTTAATTTTTTTTATCGCCGGGCTCATATTTGGTGAAGCCAATATTCTGTTCCTAGAACTGAAAGAATAATAATTATAAGCATTCAGCTATTCAAAAAGACAAAAACAGGAAAAGAAACTGGTTAGAATAGAGTATAAGTTAATATATTATTTCTAGGATTAAAAGCATTGGTCACTTTATACTATCAACTAGTCGTTTAATATAAAAAATAAAATAATTTTTTTTTCTTGGGTTAATATTAAGTTGCGAATATAGCAGTGTAAAATACTACAGAAAGTTATATTTTCCTTTTACATTTCTTTTATTGAAAAAGTTTTTGCTGAAGATTTTTTCCTTTTTTCTGTTCACTTGTCAGAAAATGGTACCGTCACGGCGAAGCGGCCGTCTACCCAGTCACAACGATAAGAATTGATTTCCTGTGAATGCCTTTTAATATTTTCCTC
Source organism: Druceiella hillmani (assembly GCA_039881145.1). Lineage (NCBI taxonomy): Eukaryota > Metazoa > Arthropoda > Insecta > Lepidoptera > Hepialidae > Druceiella > Druceiella hillmani. The sequence goes on along the minus strand of JAYKKI010000018.1, from coordinate 33,584,866 downwards.
GATCAAAAACGATCTCTCTTTATCGTATTTTAATAACATAAGTTGAACATACGTATAGACTTGAGGAGAAATGTTAGATTGTATCTATCTGGAAGTGCTAATGCTGTCTTAATATTTTTGAAAGTAATGTTTTATGGTGAATTGTGTTTTTTTATTTTACAGTAAAATGTTTCATGTTTCAGAAAAGGCAATATTAAATTCGTAAGTCCATTTACCGCTATATGATAATTTCAACCATAATGATATATAAAGTAATTTGAATGTGTATTTAGTACGACGGTGTTCTCGCCGCTCGTTGGTTCCATAGACTCCCTAGGCACATATAAACGCTTAAAGAAAAAATATATTATATTTTTATTAAACTATTTACTAATTTTAAAATTACTTTTAATTAGGTAAATATATTGCCTAGTGTACCTTTGAGAAAAGTAAAAATGTCGCGAATTTCTCAAATGGTTATATGAATTTGGATAATTGCCATAGTTTTTCGGTAAATTATCATGCCTTTTCATAATTTTTTCTTTAACAGCTTTATAATTAGAGAGATTGGTGGGAGCAATGGCTGCTTTATGAGTAAAAGAATATTAAGTTGGCCTTTTAATCAATATTATCACGATGTATTACATTTAAAAAAAATTAATTTAACGATTAATTTTGAGTGTTAACCCTTGAGAAAATCTAAATTAACAAACTTTACAAGTATATGACATTTACTTCTGTTAATATAAAGGTTCTATTTCTAGAGTTCCGTGGTAAATTTCCAGAACTTATGGAATCACTTTCGTATATGTACTTTCGTCCCTAATAGACGATTTCCTCGCAAAATATTTGATGTCGAAAGAAAATTTTTGATTTGAATATTTCAGGAGGTAAATCGGAAAATAAACAAAAATTTTATTGATCGTGTCAGATGAGAAATTAAAATGTATTGAAGCACGAATTCAATAATAGTACACATGATGTGTTTTTACGAAATGTCTCAATTATTTTCCGGGAAAATTATTAAAAATTGCTGCTCTCAGCCTTATCACCAGAAGGAGCTCTCAAGAATATTAAAAAAATTCAAAATCTTTCAGATTTAGGTACAGTTTGAAGAAAGAAGGTGATTAGGATTCAAAATAGTGCTATTAATTATTATAAATAATGTAATTATTCATTTCCTGATCGATGTAATATTGATTAAAGAAAAATATTTTTCCATAAAAAGCATATCTCGCGATTTACGTAATAACTTTTGCATCCTTAATGTATGTTCACAGTGGCTCAGATCAGTTTTACTAGATCGTTTTTAGTGGATCCTTTGCTCTTGGGTTTGATGTTCATACAATACAGTATATCGGTTCCGTTCTATGCTGTCAATCGATATACCACCGACATCCTTTCAAGATGGACGTTCTCGTGTTTTTTTGGTACCATCGTCTTTTGCATCGCAAGTGTTAAACCAGTTGATATTGGCAGCAACCAATTGTGAAGCAAAGGTTTTATGCAGGAGCCTATAATATACTTATGAGCTATATTGCCATGTTTAAGAATGCACTGCATGCACATGCTGTTTCTCTGGTTTAAAAGTCTAAAGTGGCAAACACGCCGCGACCCAGCATGCCGCTCTCAACCCATCGATAGTAATACAGGATAAAATAAAAGTAATGGATCGTGTCATATGTGAAGGCACATATACTTCTCTTATATCTTCATATACGAATCTGTTTTTTTTATTTTCCCGCATCCAATTTTTGTTGAAAAACAGAGTGACACATTTTGTTGGATCGGTGTTTTGCTGGACTCGAAGTACTGTTGTATATGTGACCTCGCTTCTATGTGAACTCGTTATATATCTTACTACATACATCACCATCGTAATAAAACAAATCTACTGAAAAGAAATCGCTTCTATAAAACGTTTCTGTGTGAACGAACAGTTACATATTTTTGAAAAATTTAATTGGCTTAGTCGAAATGTTTTTGTCGCCGGCAGGTAGCGCGGCAAGGGGGTGGTGCGCATGACTATTAATAAGTTAAGAAGGGGGAGGAGGGGGGGTTAAGGTGATGATCTGGAAAGCTAATTTATGCAATTACAGCATGCATTTTATTTTTTTCTTTTAGGATTAGAGAGCAATTAAAAGAGACAGTTTATAATTTCCTTTATATCATTACATACCAGCAGTCTCACGGTAAAGGCAATGATATGACTCTGATACTAACTCAACACTTAAATCATTTCCTGAAAGCACAAAGGAACAAGGAACACTTATCACTAAATATCAGTTTTTAAAGCTCTGCTTATTAGAGGTCTTACTGCTTAATTATTACTTCTTTAAAACATTGAATAAATTTAATGGTTTAGTATACATTTACAATGTGGTTCTCCCTGATAAGTGAGACCCGCATATATTACGTATATTTTTATGATAATAAAAATACCTGCGCGAAAGTATTGTGGACCTAATTTTTTTTTAATAATGATTTAAGCATTATCCCTCTAGATAACTTCGATTCGCATCGCATAAATTGTGATACGTTTTTCGACAACCGTGTTAAAGGTTACGTGGCTTCTATTAACAAGTCCATCCTCTGAGGACTCAATAATTACGTTATTGAAATTTATCATAAATACGCATTTTTTCAAACCATAAGTTTATATATTTGAAGTAAAACTTATTTAACAACATTCGAATAATTCATATTGTCACTTTAAAATTATGTAACGCTTGAAACAACCGAACGCGTTTGACCTGCGGCGGAACCAGTATTAATATCGCGGTCGAAAATATAAGAAAATTTATTCAAACCTTGATCTCTCTACGAGTCGGCAGGTTGCTATCAATTTTAGAGCCTTTCGTGTTGCGCACGGTATAATGCAAAAAGAGTTAATATGATACTATTAACGTAACTGCGTTATTATCATTTATTCAATAACTTTGAGGGAAAAATTGTTAAGCATATTGGTATAAATAAATGAAAATATAATCAGATTTTCATAATCAGATTACCAAGAACAAAGAATATACTTCTAGGTAAATAATAATAATTATGAATTAAAATGAATGGTTACATTTTATCCATGCGCTTATATTATTGAGGCTCGCAACACTTTTTTAATTTAATTAATGCGATATGGGTTCAAAATTATTTGTATTATATTTCGATGTGATACTAAAGATAAACATTTGGATTACAAACAAGTTTACGTTTACATTACTTATATTTGACACACTATTACAATATGATCCAAATATTTATTGACAAAATATAAAACAATTGAACCATAAACCAGGAATACCCGAAAAGGACTAAGTTATTTACGTACATAACCTACGACATTCTTAACGTTATATACATTGGGACACTCCCTGTATAACGAATCTATATGTTTAAACACCTTATATGTTTAAATCACTTTTGTAATTTAGACTGTGCGAGGGAACAAACTTACTCATATATATGCAAATATAACCTGTGAAATTCATAACGTTATATAAACTAAGATACTTCCTGGATCATGACGAATCTATGGATATCTGTTCAAATCACATTAATAGTTTAATCTGTGTGAGGGAACAAACTTACGTAAATCATATATAACTCGTGAAATTCATAACGTTATATATTATAGAACACTCTATAGACGATAATAAATCTAAGAACACCTCATTTGTATAAATCGCTTTAGTAATTTAGTTTGTGCGAGAGAACAGACTTACACGATCCGTGAAATTCACATAACCTAGATTACTCTCTGGATCAAGACGAATCTAAGGACACCTCATTTGTGGAAATCTGAATGTTTAATGTTTATAATATATAAATTTACTGTCATGTACTTTATTTTATATTCCATTAGTTAGTGTATTTAAGTCATTTACCTACACGCAGTACTCAATTATCTTATTTAAGTCAATTTGGTAGGTTGTAAGAGATTGCTCTTATAGCAATAAGACCGCCTATGTAAGCCTAGTTGTCTTAGCTTGCAGCGAAGCTAATAAATAAATAAAATGAAATTATGTACAACAAATATATTCTTATAATACCGAGAAAAAGAGAAACAATGTCTATTTTTAATATATTTTATATTAGCTTCATTTGATTCTATGTGTGTATGAATGTAAACGGAATGCTTCAATTAAATTTCTATCCGCTTCCAGTTTTTAGAGCTATTTAAATTTATGCACACGTATTAAGAATGGAAATACAATAATTTATTTAATAAAATTATAATTGAAAAAATAAAAAAACGCCCTTTTGTAATAATACGAAATAAATAAGAATAATATTTAAATATAAAGATTTTGGTCACGAGAGAAGGTCACATCTAGGTATTACTTAATTTTTTTTGTAAAATCTTGAAATAAGAATAACGTAATTGAAAAAAAATTAAGTTAATTGTAAAAAAAATGGGGTACTCTCGTTTTACATTTACTACAAGTGATATCAGGCACATTTAATGTAAACAAACCTTAGGATGCCTGCAATTATATTTAGCGCGTATTAACAGTGAATATATTTAGAGCATATTATTGACAGTAAATAAATTTAAAGATGTAATTGATAAAATATATATTTCATTCTCTCTTCCTATCTCCCTCACTCTCTCTCTCTCTCTCTCTCTCTATTTATCCTTCTCACCCTCTTGCAAATCGGCAAGTTATGGGATGGACATTTCATATAGATGGCGGTTCGTAAAGCCAGTCAACTGAATGCGTAATATTCATCAAATGAAACCTGATCTATGGACTAAGCTAGAAATGTTTACCCTTAAATAAAAAATATTTTTGAACCTTTTTAGAATAACTAAACAATTATTAACAAATGTGTACTATTTTCCTACTTATCTTTAACTTTACAAATAGACTAAATCTAGAAAATACACTTTTTCAAAACTAAAAACTGTGATCTAGACTTTTAACTAGAAGTAGAGTGTAGTGGTTTTCGGTATATACGTAAGATTACTGCATATAATAATATTATGTTTATGTTGTATTACACGTGTAATTTTAGAACGACTGGCGTAAGTAGGACAAAGGTATAAGTACACGATTACAAAGTATACGTCAGAAAACCCAATGAAATATTAATTAATCAAACAAACCTAGAAATTACTGTCAGCAACCCTAATAGCTATGAACAGTGCTTATGTGAACAGTGCTTATGCCTGACATACACCAGTATGAAACTGTATCACTTCTGATATACTCGATGTCAGAGTCGAGTGATGCGGCATCAGATTATAGTTGTCCTGACGATATTTTAAAATCCAAGTGCAGTGAATAAAAGTATCCAGGAAATCTGTCAAAATATATTACCATTTATTACAAAACCAGTGTTCAAATAAGAACGTACGTACATCTCATAAAGCGACGGTAAATCCATTAGTAATTGAATACTAATTCCTGCCAAGTTGAACAAATATTTCTGATAATAAAGTATATTTTATGACAATTTTTTTTAGAAAATTGACACCGAAATCATAAGAACGCGTATTTTAAATTATGAAGAGTTAAATTTGTTAAGCTACGTCAACAGATGTTTACGATGAGAGTGTAATATCATTGTCTATTAGATGGTGGCCAGTCAACAATAAAGATGGTTAATACATAGATAAATTCCTTTGTGACATTTAGATTTAAAATATTTTTTGTAAGGAGAAATTCAAATTACAAAGTCATTAACCAACCAAATATGTGTTCGATAAGAATACCTGAGTATCTTTCGCTGCGTGTGGCTTAAGAGAAAAAAAAGTCGAAAGTCATTAGTTTAGCATTAAATCGCTTAAACACAACATTATCCTAATTCTTGAGTTTTAGAAGACTGGGTGATCTTTATCTTACCGCCGGTCTAGATTAACTGCTTTTAGACCTTCGTTACAAATAATGATTTAGTAATGGACAAGTCATTCATTGGCTGTATTGACTTCTCTTTTAAGGTCGGATAATTGGCAGCAGTACTTGTATTTTTGCATTATCTCTGACTAATTTTTATATGCTTAAATAATTCCCACATACGTATAAAAATATAATATTTTAATTTTTTTTTAATCATTATTTGCTAATATAAAATATGGATATATTTTGGAAAATAATTATATTTTAATTTTAACTAGATTAATTTCCAAAGACGCGCAGGCATATATGCAGTATAATTGACTATAGTTTTTTAAATATTTACGCATATTGTTAAAGAACATAAACAATTTAAATTTTTTATTTCACTAAATCAATTTTTTTTAAGAATGTATGCCATTTGTTTGGTGTTCTTAATACGTATAAAAATAAATTTAATATAAGTTTTTATTGTATTAAGAATTGTGAAATATTCAATTTTCTAACAACAATTCAGTAAATTAATTTTTGTAGCTATTTCGGCTACAAAAGTTAATTTACTGAATTGTTTAATTATTCTTAGCAGTTTTAATTTGCAAGTTTTACATGAGAGGGGAGTCAAAAAAAGTATTTTGGCCATTAAAACGAAATATTCAGTAGATGCTTAAAAATCTGTTGCTATCACGATAATGTGAGCAGTTATTAACGTTTAATACCTTAGAGATGGCTATTGCCTTCCCATCAGAATGAAAAAAACAACACCTGATCCTAACTAAAAGTAGTTTTAACAACACAACCTAAAAACTTTGATCGATTTCTATATCACCACTGTTAACCAATGTCTTTGATAAATAGTTTAATAACGATTAGTTGAATGTTTAAGACCTTATCTGTGTTCTTCAGTGTTAATCTTGATTCAAGTGGGGTTACTATTAAAAACTTTTAGAGTAAGCATTTTTTACACGTAAAGCGTTCAAATACAAATACACTCCCATATCTTAATATTGTTTCAACTGCCAGTAACAACTTTGACATTATTCATTAACACGTTAATCTGATCTAGTAAGTCCATTTTTAACTTTATTTAGAAGGTTTGCGTACAAAACTAGCTGCATATGGCATTAACGTAAAGTTTAGTTTTCTTTTCATTAAATTCTTGAAAACTGTTATCTAATAGTTTTACTTAAAAAGTTATTAGAAATTACTATTTTCAATTTATTTTTGGTTTTCTGTAAATTAATGATATCTTTCGATAACAGAGGGTTCTTTTCGAGACTGTCTTAATTTTAACAAATATTATAAATATAAACCATAGCACGTTAATTATATTCTTTTTTTATTCATTATTCATTTTGGATTAGCTGCTCATCTGCTTGAATTCCCGATATATAAACTTTAACGTCATTAATATTTATTTTAGATTCAGTCGTTAACATTTATGCACGCAAAACAATATAAAACGAAAATCGGAAATTTATTTTCCACCTTCGTGACTAAAGAAAAGTTTTTTATTTAAGCAATTTTACAGTACACACACGTATTTATTTTTGATTGGTCTAGCCATCAATTCAGTGAGTCAAACGTATCTTGCTATTACAATATAATGACTGTATTATTGTTATTAAATAGTTATATACAAGCCGTGATTACGGATGATGGTCAAATCGTAATTACACTATTAAGCGAAGAACAATCTAATTTTAGCAAGTTTTTTTATTGTCTTAGCTGATAAATGAATTATCAGCTTATTAGTCATGATCGTAATGAATTATCGGTTTCGCCACATTTATTGTCAAAGCTAATAATTCATTACTAGAATGAAACGAAGCCAATTCTTTGGCGATTTGATAACTCTCAACCGAAACGGGTCTGGAATTATTAGCAAAGTTCAATTTCAAGCGAAACATTTGTTGCAAGAGTTAATATGTTATAAATATCAATGTATATATATGCCTTATAAAATTTAAAACATTAAAAAAATGGAGGTATGTAGTAAGTAGTTTTATCAAAGATGTTGGAACACGCGGGCGACCCGCTCTCTCAGATGATATAGAAAGAGATAGTATTCGTACCGCTTCGTAATGCAAAGTGCAGAACGTCGACAGGCGGTGCTCGCTTGAAGTGTGCATTTGAACAATACCGTGACACGATATTTGAAAGGACATGGCATTTCTAGTAGAGAGCGGCGCTCGCTTTGCAACATCTTTGAGGTTTATAGATCCGAAATTGATAAAAGAAGGAAACTGCCTTGAAAAAGGACCTTCACATTAATTATTTGCGTTATCATTTGATTGCCTGTTTTAGGTTAACCTTATGCGATTCGATATAATATTCGATTCTTTAGGTTTTGAATATAAATTCAGCGAATTTTTATTTTTACCCATGAATTATGAGGGTTCGCGAGGAAATATCATACAATCTCGTGGTTTCATTGATCATCTTTTATGAACATCTTACTTTTGACATTGTATAACCCAAACAAATTGTGCTTCATACCCTGAAAATTGCAATGTTGTTTTTATATTTATATTCATTTTTATGTAATTAATACCCCAATTTTATTTAATTACTACCATGATTTGCCCATTTCTAAAATTCAAATTAGAACGAACATAACAACATATTTTTACTTCTTAAGTAAATTATGTTACAAAAACGAAGACGTTTCGCAAATTGCATGACACAAAACCATAATCAATATGTAGTATAAAATTATGCGATAAAACAGAATTATTCAATCTATTTTCTTGACTTGGAATGTAATTTATACATAGGCAAATATGTATAAATTACACTTTATGTTAAATAAAAAAATTTATGCCACACTACATTATTCAGTGGAAATCAGACGTTTGAATGTATTTTGCAAATCATGCTCTACTAATAGCTATGTTCAGAAATGATTTTTACACGTGCCCGCACGTGGGAGGCGTCTGCTCTAAGTATATATTTTGCATTACAAAAAGATTTAAAAAGTGTAAAATGCTCCAGGTAATTATGCTTTCTACTACTTAGTATTTACAAATATTAATTACCTACGTATTAGAACGTTTATGAGTCGTCTCCAAACTTATACATAATGTAAATTCAACAAAGCGTCCTGAATAATAATACTTTGCACTACTTCATTACCTACCCGCATCAATTACATACCCACGTATCAATACGTGTAAAAGTTGTTTCAAAACGTTACACGTAGGATGTTACTCAAAAATAGCCCCATTTTATTATATGTCCTCCTGATCTTGTGTAAATTAATTACATGAGGCGCCACCTACGTGTTAACAAGTGTAAGAGTAGTCTCCAAACCTCATATATTGGATAACACTTAAAATGTCCCAAATTGATTATACCTCTCACTACTCCAGCTCGTACGCAAATTACTTAGAGCAGACGCCTCCCACGTGCGGGCACGTGTAAAAATCATTTCTGAACATAGCTATTAGTAGAGCATGATTTGCAAAATACATTCAAATGTCTGATTTCCACTGAATAATGTAGTGTGGCATAAATTTTTTTATTTAACATAAAGTGTAATTTATACATATTTTCCTATGTATAAATTACATTCCAAGTTTTTTATTTTTCTGGTACAGCAAATTTCCTACCAGAAAAATAAAAAATTGAAACATACTTGTAGCTCAATGGGGATCGTATATTTTCACAATATTTTTATTTTTTCTTTGCTAAATTCTTGCTTATTTTTTAAATTATTTGCTCACATGTATCAGTAATATTTTGACGCATGTTCTTCATATAGAAACTAAAAATATGAAATAATGATATTTTCTTAAAAAATGGGACTCTTAAACTTACTTACCTAGAAACTAGAATAAGAAATATTTTTCTGAGCCATTATTTGGTACTTTGGTTAGATTTATGAAATGAAAATGGAATATTAAATAAACTAAAAATATTAGAGATTATGAATAAAATGAGAAAACAAATGCAAATGTAAAATAAAAGAAAGTACAGATATAAATGTATGAGACAGAGAAACGATAATTAAAATGAAAACAAAGGCAAAATAAAGATGGGTTGCTCTAAATTATTTTTTCAGTATTTAGCTCTTAAAATTGAAACTCCTTTATGGTATATTTGGTTCTTTATTAGACGGAAATATTTGATGAAAATGGACAAAATCTATGAAAATAGAAGATCTATGAAAATAAAGCACCAATAATTTTTTAGCATTACAACAAAAGGTTAAACGACAATCTTTTATGTAATCAGTCCTATAGAAGCCTTATTTTGTCTTACTATGTGTGGAGACAAATACGATTGATGGTATTTGCAAGCTTTATATATTGTGAACAACGTAAATATTTCATTAACGAGATATAATTACACAATTATTTTACTAAAACTAATTTGTTTGAATGACATTTTACGAGTTCCTTTCATTATTTATATACCCAGGATAAAACATTAATTAAAGATTGTATTACTTTGAAATATTAACGCTTTGTATGTGCGTCGTATTAATCTTTATAAATACTCGTAATTACGAAAACATGTTCGCAAAACAAATTTGAATAAAAATAATTTATATAAATAACTTTCTTGTTCATATCTAGTCCCAAAAAATTGTAATTTTCATATATAGAAAAACAATATTAAAAGTTTGGCGATATTGTGGGTTAATACAATAAACATACATTTATTTCGCATTCAAAGAATTGTTTAATCAGAAACGTGGTTAGAATGTACAAGTTACGCATATATTAACAATTTTAACAGTGAAACTGAGTGGTGAACGTATATTAAGCATTATAACAAAAGGTCAAACGCTATTTTTTAAAGTATAATTAATAAACATATCATGTGAGACAAAATAGTTTTGTCTGGATACCTATCCTCTGTATTTTTTTAATAAATGTTATGCGCACAACCTTGTTAACTAGTAAAAATATTTGTTTATGCGAAAGGATGAAATTCGTCAAAATAGTAAAGGCGTAATTGTTATTTTTATGACTTATAAATAAGTGGATCAAATAATAGAAAAAAAATTGTTGAACTATAAAATTTATTAACTTATAAATTTCTTTTGTTAATTAATGTTGAAAAACGAAAAAGAGTCATTAAATGTCAAATCAACATGATTTTGGGAAATATTTTGACTTGATATCTCAGATTTTCATGATATTTGGTAAGTAGCAATATACCACAAACCTATGAAAAAATACCAAATTTCAGTTTCATAGCACAATTAATTTTGAAATTAATAATCTTTAAAAATTTAACTTTGTCAAAAAGTTACATGTTTTCATACCTTAATTGGCAATTAGTAACACTACTGGTCTGAGTGTGGTAGAAAAGAAAAGGGGAATCACCTTTGCATTCATACTAGCAGAAAAAAGCAAAAAATTAATAACTTCAAAAGTGATTGTGCTACACCACTAAAATTTGGTATTTTTTCACAAATGTATGGTATGTTACTGCTACTTACTACTTACTGCGTACCAAAAATCATGAAAATCTAAGACATCAAATCTAAATCAGTGTATTGATTTGAGATGGAATGACCCAAAAGTGTCTTCTTTCGTTTCAACTTTCGTTTCAACCCGTATTGCAAATATGCAACAAACAATTATAAAAATAATTGTGCATCACATGTAGATATAAGGATTTGTATTGTATTTAAAATACAAGTGGTTTATTTCGAATGCAAATTTCCCAGTATTTCTAAAATATTATTCCAATTTATCTTTAATTTTTCTTTTAATTAATAAATGCCATTGTGATATTATTTCCATAATTTTTTAATTATTTTTTGTATAAAAGTAATTATAAAAGAATAATAAATTACCTGTACAAACTTTTTAGGCAAAATAGTAATATCGTCTAAAGATCAATTGAATTTTATAAATGAATTATCATCTGTAATTATCAATTGAACATTTTGTTAATGGAATCATTTAGGGTAAAGAGCGTAAAGAATTTAAAAGTTGTTAGACACTTATTAAAAAAAAACTAAAAACATTTTTGATATCCATACACTATTATTTTATTAAACTGAGAGCTTAAAAACATTTTAATAAAGAAACTATTTTTTTCATGTCATGATGTCACGATGATTATTCAACCAATTGACTTGGAATTTTATATGTATCTTTAATGGACGTTTCTTTGCAACAGGCACTGAATTATTTTAAAAAATATTTTTTGATTTTTTAAAAATATATGTAGTTTTTTCTTCTTCTGGTTTTTAGTTTTATTTATATATATTTGCAGTTTTTTTTTCTTCTGGTTTTCTTCTAGTTTTTTTTTCGCCATTTTGCCATAATTTTCTTCGTGTTTATTGGGTATCAATCAATATGGAAATCTTCTTAAAGAAGAAAATTCCGATAAATTTTCTTTCAGATGAACAAGAGCTTTGCTATCATATTCAGCAGGTAGCAACTTTTTTACATTCTCTAATGCCTACACTTATGGCATTTAATTTAATTAAAAATCATTAGTTTTTGTTGTTATAAAATCCGCAGACATTAAAAATGTTGATTTTGTTATGGGCGTTAAATTACTTGTGCAAGATTAGAAATTCGCCTTAAAAAGTAAGTTTGCATACATAAGACATTATTATTGCTAATTAAAACGGTTGTAAAATTATAATTATTTAAAATAACTTTTGCTAACCTCAAAATAGCGTACTTCAGGAACGATAAGATTAATTTTTTTATAATCAAGAATCCATGGAAGTCAGCTTGCTATACAAATAAATAGGTATGTACTTCCATATAACTCACATAATTACACAAATTTTTTTAATAAAACTTTTTAGAAGATGAAGGACTCTCTTAAGAAAAAAGTAATGTTTTTAAAATGTTTGTTAAAATCTGTAAACAATATATTTTATTCTAATGATTAATGAAATTATCTTTGAAAACAAAATTATGTAGTTGACTATTAAGGTAGACAATAGCAATAGAAATGAAAAAAGAGAAAATTTTTCAGCAAAAAGATTACAATGATACTACAATTTAGGGATGCGAATAACAGAGGCAACGCATCAAAGATTAAATATAATGAGATAACATTTCAGTGATAAAAATATCACGAGGCCATAATTTAAGGAGAGCAATATAATAATACAATACGTCAACGATAATAATAAATGAGGCAACGTAACAAGAATCGAATATAATAAGTTCTGTGTGTCTTGTGTATAGCAATTGAAGCAGACAACATTAAAAAGGAATGAAAATTTTTCACATAAAAGATTATAATGATACTACAATTGATTATAATGATACTACAATTGATTATAATGATACTACAATTGATTATAATGATACTACAATTGATTATAATGATACTACAATTGAAAAAAAATTATAATGATACTAACATTTAGGGATTCGAATAACAGAGGCAACACATCAAAAATTAAATATAATGAGATAACATTTCAGTGATAAAAATATCACGAGGCCATAATTTAACGAGAGAAATATAATAATACAATATGTCAACGATAATAATAAATGAGGCAACGTACCAAGAATAGAATATAATAAGTTCTGTGTATCTTGTGTATTACAATTGAAGCAGACAATATTAAAAAGGAGTGAAAATTTTTCACATAAAAGATTATAATGATAAAACACTTTAGGGATAAGAATAATCGAGACAACAGATCAAGGATCAAATATAATGAGACAACACTTCAGGAGTAAAAATATCAAGAGGTAATTATTCAGGTATAGTAATATATGATACATACACTTTAAGGAATATAATAAATGAGGCACCGCAATAAAGATTAAATATAATGAGGCAATAATTCAGCGACAAGTAGATGTGGGAGTGGGTACAGAAGCTAAAAATTTGATTTCTCTAACTTAAATAGATGTTGCAATGTGACAGAAAATCGAACAATTAACTTACGGAGTGATAGCACCCTTAGACAGAGGTTTAATACGAGAATGTTATTAATTACAATTTTTAGTTATTTTCGTTAATTTTTATCCATTTAATTCAATCAAGAATTTGAGGTCATCGAGATTATTGTATATTTTGAGGTCATCGAGATTATTGTATATTGATATGAACACAAAATAATACCAAATAAGCTGGATCTATCAGCCTGCCAACCAGTTATTTTGGTCAGAGCCTAAGTTAACGACGGATAAGACTTTATTAAGACTTGCTTTCAGTCAAATTTTCACAATAAATTCTTGATCCCCTCATAGGCTGTTTTTGTTTTATTTTAGCACTTTAGGTGTATTTTACTTCAATTACAGTCTCATTACCCAAGGAACAAACTTCCACTACGTAATTACACAAACAAACTTACTTATGTGATTATAGATGCATCTCTAAAGATAAATAGACGTATCACTACAGAAAAATATTATTGAGTTTATTGAGGTGTAATAACGATAAATAAAAATAAAATAAAATAAATTTAGGGTTATTTACCTCAAAAATATTGATCCTTCTTTTGAATAAGTTAGGATTTATTATACAACAAAGACTGAGCCAATGTATAAGATCTATTTGGGTACCAAAAAAGGGAAAACGGAACCCTCACAAGATTACTCACATGCCCGTCTGTCCAAACAAATGTACATATTAATTACATCGTTAAAAATTAAAATTAATAAATAAGTATGTAGAAATATAGAAAATGAACGAAAAGGTAAAATACAGAAAATTAAATTGGAAAAGTTTGGGAATATTTAAAAAAAAATTAAATTCAAAATAAAAATGTCTGTAAGAGAGAAAGTGTGAGAATAAATAGAGTAGAAATGTGTATCAAAATAAAATGACAGAACCACTTTGGTAAATGGCAATGTGTGGGTCAGACCGAAAGAGATAATTATTAAGATTATTAACATACATATATGTTACTCGTTAGAAACGTCGAGAACTGTTTACGTAGAAGGAAATTTCCTAAACATTAATAAGTTAATATCATTGAGAACATCATTGTCGTCTTCCCTAGAACGTTTATATAATAGATATTGGTGAGGAGAATTATTACTTAGTAATATACTAAATTTTGATTAATATGGGTAATCACACTAATCAATTATTTATATAATACATATTCTTTAATTTAATTTCAACACATAATAACAAAGAAGATTTCACCTTATGAGAAAATAGTATTCGATAAACCATTAGGTTTAATGACGAAATATGTTATTCGCTTATTCACTGTTGGATTGATAGAATAGTAGTAATAATTTGATTATAACAGCTATCCATTACTAAAGTTATAATTGCAAATCTTAAAATAGCTACTAAATACTGATGAGGAATACAAAAGCATACTGTAAATATTAACGAAAACAATACAATATTATCGGTTTTCATATATTTGGCCTCAAAATATTAAATGAGAATTCTGAGTTCAGATTACTGCTCAAACTAATGCGATTATGATTGGTTTAATCTTTATATTTTCTTATTATTTTATGTTTAAAATATTCCACAAAGACCTTATATCGATGTCAGTTACAGATTTATCTACCCGGAAACTGGGTATACGTTCCGAAAACATACTTATATAGTTCATTCGAAAAGATTGTTAGTACTTTACTGAATATTCTTTCTCGACTTACGTGACTAAATTATCAAATTGATTGGATATCATCATCAAAAATTAACTACCTATATACGCTTTTAAGAATCATCTGAAAAACTCGTACCTATCCTTATTTTACTTTTGCAATTTCCTTTGGTCTATGTATTATTTTCTTTCATGCCTCGTTATTTTCCTTTTTTCTCTTAACATTTCCAAGAAGACTGGCAAATCTTGATCTGATGCTCACGTGATCAAGAATAAAAATGATATACTTGTGTACAGAGATAAAATCGCTAACAAACATTTGAAAACTAAAAACAATGGTTCATGAGCTATGTGTTGTAATAAAGTGAGTGAAAAGCAATTTATATTTTTAAGCCCTTTTATTTAGAATTTATTGTCTCAATAGAGGATATGAAAAATATAAAGGCTGAGTTATAGCTTTCTACGTAATGATGTTTTTGAGATACATCACGTAATAAACTGGATCGATATTCGATAGTCATTTTCCGGAAGAAAATTAAAAACTATTTATACTCTAGGGCAGAGCGGGGTCTCTTCAGCCGCGGGGTCAAGTGTGCCACCTATAGTATCAGCTAGGTATAAACGAGCGGGAGGCATTAGACGAAGCGGTGGGGTGAGCGAACACGCCACCGTTGTTTTAGTCGCCGGTCGGCGTTCGTTCTGGGTGTGAGTGCGTAATGTTGCAAATTTGGTGGCAAAAGTGAAAAATATCGGTCCACTGAATTTTGGGTTAAAAATTAGGAATATCGTCATACGGACATCGAGTACAACCTTATCCCTGTTATTGGCTTTAGTTTAAAAAAATTAACTATTGTAAATAGATTTTTAGTTATCCAACATTTCAAAATAAATTAGGGGAAGGGGTCATTTGAATTAAAATTACCGGGATCGAATGAGTCAAGTTCAAGTGACCCCTTATTTTCATGATGATATTTGGTTACACTGTTCACGTTATGTTATGTGTAATGATGTTAAATACTAAGCCAAATTATTTTTTGCCATATATTTAGTCACGACACGCTTGAATATTTTGATATTAAGTTATTTAGGATGCGGACTTACAAAAGAAAAACTGAATGTGCTAATATCAGTAAAGATTTGATATAACGAGCTGTAGATCAAGTCATCAATGGTGCAAGTATCCGTAAAGTAGCTAAAGTTAATAAAATAGAACTACGCTTTAGAGATATGTTAATAAGTTAAAAGCTAACCCTAACTCTGATGTGTTTAAGGAGTACACAAAGGCACGTCAAGTTTTTTTCAGTCGAACAAGAAAAATATTAAAAGACTATCTTATTAAAGTGGCATCTATATTTTATGGTTTAATTCCATCTGATATGCGTGGGCTTCCTTATGAATGTGCCGTTATAATCGACCAATACCTGACAGTTGGTATATAAATAAATCAGCTGGAAAAGATTGGCTAACCGCTTTTCTGAAGAGGAATAGTGAATTGTCTATTAGAAAACCAGAATCAACCAGCTTAGGAACGGCGACGTTTAATAAAACAAACGTCAGTTTTTTTTATGACAAGCTGGCCGTAGTTATGAACAAGTATAAATTTCCGCCTTCTAGAATATGAAATCTCGACGAGACTGGTGTGCCAACAGTCTTGAAACCAGGTAAAATAATAGCAGCTAAAGGAAAGCATAACGTTGGTTCTGTAACGTCGGGAGAACGTGGCACTAATGTAACTGTAATTGGAGCTGTATCAGCAACAGGAAATACGATTCCTATGATGTTTATATTTCCTTTGAAGATGTTTAAAGACCACTTTATTGCAAATGGACCACCCGAAAATATAGGACGCGGTAATGAAAGTGGTTGGGTAAATGTTGACGAGTTTTTTGATTTCATTCAACACTTTATTACTCATGTAAAACCAACACCAGAATAGTTTTATTATTGTTGGATAACCATTCGTCACATCTAGCAATTAAAACAATTGATCTTGCCAAGGAAAATAGTGTGGTGACCTTTCAAAAAATTTCTTTCATCGGCTCATGATGCATGGCTTCACGATAATCCCGGCAAGACTATTTCAATTTATGATATATCAAAATTAGTCGCAATAGCTCTTCCATTAACAATGACCCCGACAAACATAATGAGTGGTTTTAAGAAACAACGAATCACTGTTAATGCACTTAGATCAGCGTTTTTGTCATCGTCCGTTACTGCGTCAGCTACTCTAAAGCCATTAAATAATAAACAAAATCAAGATTCAAATGTTGAAATGCCATCTAGATCTTGAAATTACATTCCATTTTCACCAGTGTTAATGAAACCATTGCCGAAAACAGGGCCCAGAAAGAAACAAACAAGAGGGAAAAAAGAGAAGTTGTGCTGTTTTGAAAGATACTCCTGAGAAAGATGCACTTATTTGAGAACAATTTAAAAGAAAAACTAAAACTAGCAAGAAGATAGATAAGTCCAAGAAAACTGCAGTGAAGAAAGCAATTTTGAAAAAATCCTCAGTCTTATGAAGAGAATGTCTCTTGTAAACAAATTAAAAAAAAAGTCAGTAAGAAGAATAAAAAGAAAAATGTAAAGGAAACACTACTTCCGTCAAACATGGAAGAGGACCTTTATTTTTGTCTTATGTGCGCCGAGTCTTATTCAAAAAGTCTCCCAGGAGCAGAGTGCAGTTCCCGAGAATGGGCTCACATTAGGTGCGCTTCTGGTGCCAATGCAGTTTATGTTTGTATTAACTGTGACTGTGACTAAACTAATAACGTTACTTTTTTAGATTAGAAGTTAATTCAATTTTGTTTTTGTTTTTTATGAGAAATTTTCGAAATTTTATTTTTCTTTGAAAGACTTTGTTTCTATAATTCATATTTTTTTGTTTTATAGGTAAATCAATACATAAATAAGTATGTTTTAGTTTGCAAAGCTTTGAATAACTCATTGGCTTATGTGATCACGTCAGGTGCTTCAGTAGACCCCGCCTATGGGGTCTAATGAGCTTTATGCCATTTTTCATTGCAAAGCCATTTTAGTATAGTAAACAACCGATTTGCTAAAGTTTTTTGTTCCTAATATGTGGTCAAATAAATAACCGACTGATTTAAGACTAACTCATTTTTATTTTTTTCTTTGAATAGACCCTACACTGATTCGAACAAAATCCTGATCAAGTGATCCCTTTCTGCATTATTTAAAACCGTTAAGCCTTCCACACATGTCTCACTACTTCTAAAATTTTGACAGTTTCCTCCGAATATAATCAGAAATCATTTTAAAAGTAATTTCTAGCTTTGTGAAAAAGAAGTATGTATTATATAAAAATTTTAAATTTATTTTTCGTTTATAAGTTAGAAGCACTCGATACATAGATGAACGGACAGATGACATTATCATAACAATAAGGTTCTTTCTGAACCCTTCGGGTAGGGAACGGTAAAAGGGAAATTCCCGAGGGTGCATCTTTAAGAAAGTTAATATCATATATGTATATATATGTATATATATATATATATATATATATATATATATATATATATATATATATATAAATTTATATATATATATATATATTCTTCTATTTCTTCTATACATTCTTCTATTTCTTCTATAATTTTTATAAAACTGTGCACAAGAAACTCATGTGATATGACCCTTATTTAATTAAGAATATTTAAATTTCGGCGTTAGTATCAGCAATAATATTAATTTAATTTAAAGTCATAGACTCTAGCTAATTCTTAAAAAAATTTATCTGTTTAACAATTCTTACTTATGAATCTTTACAGCTTCAGATCACACTAATTTGTAACATTTTAAAATGTTGAAATATCA
The DNA here is from genome assembly GCA_039881145.1 of Druceiella hillmani. Lineage (NCBI taxonomy): Eukaryota > Metazoa > Arthropoda > Insecta > Lepidoptera > Hepialidae > Druceiella > Druceiella hillmani. Next base: position 33,565,693 of record JAYKKI010000018.1, on the reverse strand, counting down.
GGCTTGCCTTTTTTGTCATGAAATTAAATATGTTTATACAATAATTTTTGCATGTTATACTTTTGGGTTATATTTGAATAACGAGTAACTAAATTTTCAAGTGGAATGTTTTTGAGTGTAATAATATTTGGATTTCACGGAAGTAATATTCCGTGAAATTTATAAATGAAAAACAGTACATCAAAATGTACGTGTTTATCGTCACGAATACAAATATTTAGTAGAGATTAATAACTACTTAATAAGTTATGACGAACTCGAACTGAATAAAGTTTTGTTTTTGTAGATAGTTTTATAAATCCATTTACCTTAATTCTTAGGGCAGTGCTGACTTCTTCTACTTTGTGTACCATGTAACAACTTTCACTTCACTCTGTACAACAGTAAACTGGTTAATTTTTTCAGCTATTTCTGAAATGTGAAAGAAAGTTCTCAAACATCTCTAGCAAGTAGAATGCGGCGTTCGAACTTCAGTTGTGCTATCAGCTAAGTTTCCGTTACTAGAAACGTTAAAATATTTAAAAACTTTAACCAAGAGATCTAAGTTGTCTGCCATCGTTTTGTGAATTTCATTTGGGACGAAAAACGAGTGAAACAATGTACATTATAACTTAGTGAGCCTTCGCTTTGTGAATTCCATTTGGGGCTAAAAACGAGTGAAGCAATGCACATTATAACTTAGAGTACCATCGCTTTGTGAATTCCATTTGGAGCGAAAAACGAATGAAGCAATAAACACTATAACTTAAAGTTCCGTCGCTTTATAAAAAACGAATGAAGCAATACACACTATGCACAAGGATGGATGAAGGTGTGCGTTCATAAGACAGAGTCTGAAGATTTAAAGAAGGATATTTTAATTTCTTTGATAACCTCCTCCAGGGCAATCTTCTATGATAAATTTAGAAAAGTAAAAAACCTTATTTGATCTGATCCCAAGGTTGTGTTATAAGGTTAGTTCAAGTTATAAGGTTAGTAGTAAGGAGCTACGTTCACGCTCATGGACCTCATTAAAAAATTCAATTTCATGCTTTGTGAAAGATGGGAAAATACTCTGCTCGACAAAAATATAAACTAGTACCGATGATTTTAGATCTCAGGTTTAATTGTTGCCAACCTTATAAATATTTTTCAGTTGTAGTAATATTGATTAGTAATTTATTTTTCTATCTCTATTTCGGTACTTTATTTACTCACAGTTAGAGTTTTGCAATTTTAATTATTAATTATCGATAGTATACGTTAATCACGCTGTTGATGCAAACTGAACAGATGATCAAAAGCCGCGCTATTCATAAGATGAATATTCGAGAAATTATATATATTCGTATATATATATATATATATATATATATATATATATATATATATATATATATATGTGTGTGTGTATATGTATATATATATATATATATATATATATATATATATATATGTGTGTGTATATATATATATATATATATATATATATATACATATATATATATATATAAATTATTACATATACTACATCATTCCGCCAACCAATGAAAAAAGTGTCGGATATAATCCAATGTATAGAATCAAATTGTTAGTTGCGCTGAATAATTTATTAAAGTAAATGTTCCGGTCATTTGGAATAGTAACAAAGAAATTTTTGTGGCTCTTGTATTTCTTTTGCTTAATTACATTGATGTTGAAAGCTCAGAAAAATTATGTTATGTTTAATTGAATATATCGTAACAGTTATGGTCAAAAATCATACAAATAACAATGCGTTATATTTTAAAATTCTCTCCAATAAATGCCAAAACGATGTTTATTTTGCTTCGTTTATTTCCAATAAATTCTCACTAAATAAATATTTAGTCTTGTATCAATTGTCTAACTTACACATTTTTCAAGCATTGAACTATAAACGAATAAAAAATCACCAAATAAGATAATTACATAAGTAGTTTAACAACGTGCTTCTGAATTAATATACTATTTCGTAAATTGAATAGCCTACGGATTTGGAATATTCCCTCCAACAATGTAAACCGACTCCACCTCTTATACTCACTTTACTTCCATATGTAGTCAGGTACTCGACAATTTCAGACGTGGATTCGAAATTCATGCATTAAAATCAACAATGGAAAACGGCAGTTCGTATGGCAATAATTTAAAAGCAAACAGTCAAAGGGAGCGGAACGTTAACTAGGCGTGAGTTATTTAATGCCCGTAGCTAGACTAGACACTCAAAGTGGAAATTATGTTAATTCAATTTGATTACATTTATATTAAATGTAAATATAATTGAATGAAAATAACTTACTGAAATTAGCGAACCGTTTTTCATTATATATTCTTAAAATTAATGAATTAGGTAGAATTAAACAACGTAAGGACTTATCATATTTACGCCAAGGATAGAGGTTTATATGCTGTGTACACGAATTATGAATTATCTGCACTGCAACAATTAAAATTACAGATTCTAAGCCTAATATCTGTAACACGAATAGAAAATATACTTAAAAATACCGTGTAATGTCACAATTTGGTTTTCATCTGTCAGCACAAACTTACGAGTAACTAATCTTACCTCTACTTGTGTATGGTAAACTTTCTTAATCTTTGGTGTTTATTTACTTTTTATTAACGCTGCGCCAAATAAACATCAGGCTTATAATTTTAGAACAGCGTCCAGCATCATTGAGTCAATATATCCAAATAAAATTTATATTAATTAACATTCATTGAGAAATTCTTTAAAAATATCTGTATTGTCACAAAAATACAAATACATTTTTAAAACAAGGAAAATCTTAAGTTCTTTGGTTTGTAAGATTCACACGTATATTTGAACTAAAACAGGTTTTTAAGGATTCATCTATTTGATACTAGTTAACTTTTTTTGTTAAATAATAGAATTTCATTAAAATTTTTTAAAAAGTGTTGTTATAGATAATTCCAAATATTTGTCAATAATAAAGAAACTAGTGTATACACAAAAATAGAATTTTATGTATATATATATATATATATATATATACACACACACACATATATATATATTTTCTTTTTTTTTTTTGGGTTCCAAACCGAAAGGGCCACAATCTTATTGTTATGGCAACGTCGTCTATTCATCGTCTGTCCATCTACTCCGCCTGTCTACAAGATACTTCTATTTTTAATACTAAATAAGCAAGCAACTTGTGATACACATTTAAAATATAGTTATTTGACCCAAAACTAGAAATTTAAGATTAATTTTCATAATATTTTTAAGTAAAGGGTTTGATTGAGAAATACGTTTTTTTTAGAAAAAAAGAGAGTACCATTAAAAATATCTTTGAGTAAAGAATAAATCCACTTCTTTATTCATTTTCACTAAAAAAATGCTTTTTGTGGATCAACAAAGTTACCATTTTTAGATGAGTTTTGTCATTAGATTTATCTCAATATAACTATTAAGTAGAAAGCTGTAATTGGTTATCAAATTTCTCATATCGTACATTTAAACAGCAAATATAAAAAAAGCTAATCAGTCTGCATTTACCTTTTTATGTTAAATTTATTTTTAAGATAAAGCTTAGTAAACACTTATAAGTAAGAGGACTGTTTGGGGAAATTCACAATATTTTACGCCTGTTAATGACGTACTAGGTAATATAACTTCATAGTAAAATAACATTAATACTATTGCAAAAGTGAGTGGAATAAAAAGTATGTGGACTGTATTTTTTACATTTTTTATTCCACTACCTTTTCCATATTCTTTTCTTTGCGCTTAAAACGAAATTTTCAAACTTCTGATAAATATTTATATGTAAGTAGTTCATAATTTAAACTGTTTTAGATTTTAGCGTATACAGGTTTTGACGTTCATATTTACATTTGGTTTATATTTCTTCCTTTCCTTAATCGAAAGTTATTTCGATAATTATTTACAATTAACGAAAGTTTTTCTTGAGGTCATACGTTTTTTTTATTTCACTATTGAAATATTACCTTTTTTATATTCACGATCCTAAATTTACACTACCATCATATATTATTGATGTTCAGTCGTAAGATATTCCAAGATGATTTTCATCATCATGAATTAAATTTACGCGTATCATGCATTTGCAATTTATATTTATTTTGCATAATCATATTTTTCACATCATTTTTATTTAAAAAATACTATCATACATAGACCCGCCATTTTATTTTATCAATTTCTTAAAATAAAGTTCAGGTTTTATTATCACTTTTAGTTACTTTTGGAGCTATGAGAAACTCTTAAGCGCACGGAAATATTGCAAATGAAAACTATTGGTTGACTGGGCTTGCTAGTGTATTTAGAACGAATTATTATAAATAATTAGAACTTGTGCTGTACTGTCGTGTACTTATTATACTACGCAACCCTAATTCATGTGTGAACTCCCACAAAATTTACAGATTTTTATTTAATTTTTTTTTGATAAATTTAGAACCATTAATTTCGTATAAATGTTTACTGGCCAGTTTTCGGTAATAAGCTAGGTACAATTAATCAAGTTATATGTCTGCTATATAACGTATTTTCATTCGTTATAATTCTCTTTATATTCCTGAATTTCATCCGTCGTTACTATGTATTTAAATACATATGCTTATATTTCGATATATTTATAAAAATAGAAGAATATATTTATAAATTTCTACTGAATGGAATTTATATAATTTTTTTTGATTTTAGGAAACAATTACTTATTTTAAATTTACCATTTTTACCAAAACAAAACTTACAATTTGGACGTTTCCTATCGACACGACGGCGCTTTAAATAACTCCAGCACTGCATGAGCTTTCCGTACCCTTCTATTGTTTGCTTTCAAATTGACGCCTCGCCAGTTTCACATTGTAAAGTTTAACGTATCGATCCTGAAAGCCGCGTCTAAATCTATCAGATATCTGGTTGCGCTTCGGCTCTAATGGAGTGAAACAGCACACTGGAATTGTGTGCATCGTGGAAACGTCTCTTGGACTGGTTCGTAATATTGAACGTAAATGTTTAAATGCTTTGTTACTGTATTCCTTCTTTCTTCTTCATGATTATTTGTTTACATATAATAAACTATTTTAAACAATTGGAAAAAGACCTTAATTTGCGGGCTAATATATATATATATTTATATATATATATATATATATATAAATATATATATATATATATATGTATATATGTATATATGTATATATATATATATATATATATGTATATATTTATATATGTGTATATATATATATATATATATATATATATATTTAACATAGATTTTATTGACATACAGTTGAATCTTGATTAACCGATCATCCGAAAAACATATTCCGGAGACGACTATTGGTCTACGTGATGGCTTATAGCCCGCATGTTCGACAACTCCGAAAGAAAATTATTGACTATTTAGTTTTACAATGAGAAGTCTCTTTTGTACAGTACTGTAACAAAATCATGTGCTAATATTGACTTTGGAAATACAATAATAGTAATTCTGTGCAAATAAAAATGGGGTTATTTAGATTTAACTAAACTTTTGTACCTCTTTAAATGTAACTGAGACTCATAACGTTTACTGTTGTGAATCATGTATAATATTTTTTTTATTATCTACGCTAAGGAATTGAACATACAAAAAGATAACGATGAACAAGACTTGCGTTAGGTGCCCTGTGTACAGTGTTAAAAGTACTCGGTGCAAAAAGTACATGTATAAATTTTTATTTTTTGCAGTATTACACCAATTTTTGTTTAGTGATCTATATGGCGATAAAGAATAAGAATTTCAAGTGAATTATTCAAATATCTTGACGACTGTACTGTCGTGTACTTATTATACTTACAGTTTGTCTGGGTATCTTTTTTGCTGCACTCATTTTTCCGTTGCACTCAGTGGTGTGATTTAAAAGTGTCTTTATGTCACGAATTTTTGAGGATAATGTTGTCTTTCTCATTTGCAATATGTTTGTGAATAATTAAACATAAGACGATAAAAACGCTGCCAAATGCCGTTAGAGGAGAGAATGCTCCTGTTGTAAAAGAATTAGCACTCTGGGCTTAAATCCAGCGATTAGAGATAAAATTTCTGTAAAACCTGTATATAAACTTTTTTAATAGTTAGAATATTGGTTTATTATTTTTATTTACGTAATTAGAAAAAACAGAATAATAGTATCAATATTTCCTATTTAAAAAGACTACTTTTTTAATTAAAACAAACGACACGATGAGTATAATGCTAAGTTCGAAGGCATATAACTACTAGTACCATTTTTAAATGTCAACCAGGGACGCAAAAGTGTTCAAATTCAAGGGTTTACTCTTCCTATCATTCAATAAAATCCTTATCATTTATCCCAAAAATTTTTTTAATTCAGCAATTGTTATTACATTATTTTAACTTTATTTATATCTAAAAACAAAAGTTAATAAAACTTATCGGTATTTTTTAACATCAATCTTAAAAGAATTAAAAAAACAATAAGGGATCGTGAACATAATAGACACATACACAAATTTACCTTGAATTCAGACTTAGAGTTATTTTTAATTATTTTCACAAATGTTTGCCGTAAAACCTAAGTGAAGGTGTGACAGAAAAATGTATTGGAGCTGGGTAAAATTTACGGGGTTGAAAAGATGTCAGCAAAAGATTTAAGATTAGCGAAATTTTCATAAGGAATAAATCTTCATTAAAAAATGTTTGCCAGTGCGAGAAACTGAAGATAAATAGTCAATTGCTTTTCGTGAGATAAGTCATCACGACCGATTACTTTTGCTGTTTTCTCTTAAAAATTAGTATTTTGCCTTTTTAATTTTTTTTTGCGATATATACAATATCCAAAAACAAACATATACATTAGAACAACGATCTAACATAAGTCAAACTAATTTTAGCCATGCTATAGAATTTTTTGGTTGATCTCTAAAAGTTACGCATATTTTATATCTTTATAAAACAACTTCCAACTAACTACATTCAGATCGCATGTACAATAAATTTGTATGTAGTTATTATAAAAATTCATTTAGCTTTAAGTTTTTATTTTAGTTTATATTCTATCAAAGTTAATAAAGAAAATGGACAATATACTTTCCCCTAAATTCTGTCAAGTATCCTCAAGTTAACGGAAAAGGTCAAAACTTTGACGATGAGGGCAGGCGTTTTGTCGCTGAATATTTACACACGAAACTTTATCAAAAACAGCTTCACGCAGTTGGTTGATAAATTAACTCATTCGATGCAGCATATTTATTTGGAGTAACAATTCGCACTTTGATCTTGTAAAAGAAAATTGAAGAGAAAAATGCGTCAGTGCTGTCAATGAATACGATAAAGATAATTTGAATCATGTTATATAACATTATTTATTATTCAACTTTAATTTCATTAATGAAATTTCTAAATTATTTTACATCTATTAATAAAATATATCCGGATATTGTCCTAACATCTAAACGTTTTTTTTGTTTTTCTTGTGTTTGCTTAAAATGGATATAATGATTGAATAATGTAATTAAATTATGAATTAAAGTCGCTTCTGCCTGTGATTTCATTCAAGTCGGCTAGAGTAATGAAGCTTCTGTTGTAATTTAATTTCCTTCTAATTTGGTTTTAAACACCGCGCTTAGTAGAAACATCGTGATCCAATGAGGGAAAAAGGGAAATTTTTTTAAGCTATCCAACAAACACATAGAAAGATATAAGAAAAAAAAATAAGAAACATAGATTCGGGAAATAAATGTAGAAAACCCCTCTTATAGAAATTTCTTTATAGAAATTACTACGTGATGAAGTACAAAGTAATGAACAACATAAAATTTGGATACTATCCTTTAAAAACTGCTTCAAATTTTGCAATAAGTAATAGTCTATATATTAAGCCAGGCTACAATCCATTTGTTTACAATACCACGTAGATCCATGGAGATTTTCCTGCAAAAATTACGAATTTATTCAGTACCCAATATGCATATATCCGTATGTCTATTCATTCAACCGTCCCAACTTTCTCATGTACAATATTATTATAGCTTACTTTAGGAATTTAGAAAATTATCAATTTCAGAAATAGTAACCATTCACAAAATATGTCTTACTTATATTTTAAAATTTATCATGAATTTTAACTTTGCGTATAAATTATTATTGTCGTCACTTGTGGAGTGAAATGAGTATCAAGCCTACCAGCTGGTCCACCTCACCTATTTTAGTAGTGTATGGAATAGGAAGAGACGCATTTTTTAAATTGTCCGCGCTAATTGTTAATATAGAATGTCTTTGCTTCGCTATAAAAATTCTCACAACATATACGACGCTTGTTGTAAAAGGGTATGGCGTATTTTACACAATACAAAAAGTCAGAGAGACACGTAGAAAGAAGAAAAAATATAAAAATAAAAGAAGATTATTTGAAAAGGAAGGTGAAAACATGGATCAGAAAAAGAAATTTATTGCAGTTACATGTTAAAGAGTTACATAACTTCTTCGAATGCAGAATTTGAAGTAAAATACATTGTGTAATTGTTCAGATACATTTATCAATTATTGGTTTTAAAAAAGTCTATGGAATATTCCGGAACTGCAAATGTCTCCACTTCGTGGATAAGCTAGATTGACAGATAAAAGGGCGGTGTTTGCCTAGGTCGCGTCCAGTAATATTTTTACTGTTACATTTCTTCGCACAACGCCGTAAAGAAACAAGGTTTGACTGCAAAACTTGAAAAAAAATCTATTAATTTGATTTATTAGTCCATATTAAAATAATTGTCTTAATAATTTTAATTGATTTCTTTCGCTATAAATTTCCCTGTGTACTTTTTGGATTAGAACTCTAAGAGAATTTTGAATTAGAACTCTAAGAGAATTTTTGGATTAGAACTCTAAGAGAATTTAAAATGGTTTTGTTACAATATATTAGCCCACGGATAGGAGGAATGCAGAGGGAAGATAAGCACGCTTGCAAAAGCGCATCATATCGTAACGATACAACCAAGCGAAGCAATGCTTGTATGGTTAATTGCGGCCTAAGTCACATGTGGTCTCCTTTTTTGAACTTTCATTTAGGCTTGGGACCTTTAGTTTGACAGAATTTAACTGCATAGGTTTACAAATGTTTTCTTTACATAATATTTTCATTATTTTTCTTTATATTTCTATTCGATTTATTTTTCTGTCCCTGTAATTTGAGACTATTGAATCTGAAAACAAATTATGAAAAACAAATCTCATTTAAATAATATAAAACTAGCGTCCGATCGTATTGTTGGTCTGTGGGAAAATACAGTTGTGAAAGAAACCCATGCCGGGATATAACTTTAAAAAAAAGTAAATTATTTTAAATAATTTACCTGGCGTGTGCGGCTGTCCAAGCCATTATTTGTATTTTATTAATATTAGATTCTAGATTTTTATTAGAAATAATTGGTTTGATTTATTTAAAGAAGTGTTTTAGAATTTGCTGTGGACTGAATCTGTTTTCTTAATAAAATTAAAAATAAATAAAAATTATTCGTAATGTGATCATGAAAAATTTAACCCGTCTTAACATTTATTTTGCATCTTAATTAATAGAATGTTTCCTTTTCTAGTTAATTTTATGAAGTTTAATATAAAATAATGCAAACGAAAATTACGAAGTCCCTGCGTCAATATAATACAAGAGTTAAGCAAGAATGAGAATTTGTGCATATGTTTTTATATCAGTTTTCACTTTATTATGTTGCCATTTGCGCTTATTTGAGCACTATAGCCTGTTCGACCTACCTTAAACTAGGACTCAAAATTTGAAGCTGATCCAACGTTATTTTCCGTGTTTATTAATTATAATTTAAAGCTAAACTCAAACTCACCATAATCCAGGTTTAGCTAAATTTGATTCAAGGATGGATTGCGCATGGCATAAGTAATTTGTTTAGTGTGTAAGGATTTTGTTTAAAAAACCAAAACTCCATCGAAAAATGTTATAATAATTCGCAACCATTTCTTAAAGTTATAAACCTTTCCTTTAACAAAAAAACTTGATCTAGATCCATACCTTGCTTTATTTGACGTAAAATATATATTAAAACAATGTGGAAATAAGTTTTGCTTCAGTAAAGTTATGGCGGATAAATCTCCGTATCATAATTCGCTTAGAAGATCTAATGCTTCTGGGCATTTCCATTAACTTCAATGGGTCGCGAATAACGTACTGCGAGTGATAAATTAAAAGAATCGTTTCCAGTGAGGTTTATAACCAATATATTTTAATAAGGCAGTAAATATTTTATGTTTACCGAAAGCCTCGTTCATTTTTAGGTCGGATCTATAAACGCCCACATATTGTTTAACTAAAAGAGTTTCGTACAGCTTAATATGATAGCAACGTAATTGAAAATATTGAATATATTTGCGTCAATTTTGTAGAAATAAATTATTCACAATTAAATGAAACTACGTGATGTAGTATTATTTCTACTTCCTTAAAGTTCTTTACCTAGGTTTCGTTGTATTACAACATCATCAAGGATACATCTTAGCTAATAGCCCACCTGAAGATGTTGTAATACAACGAAACCTAAGTTGTGGTAAAGAACTTAAATGAAGTAGAAATAATACTATGTCACGTAGTTTCATTTAATTGTAATTGAAAATGTTAGCTTTCTGACATGAAATATATGATAATGACAAATGAAATCAATTCACATGTTCCTTTTGTGCCGATAAATTATTAGAGGTATTTTCCTCTCTCGTTTTTACACCATTCAATGAAAAATGTCAACATTTTTATCTGAAGATATTTTTCATATTATTTTAAACTGAATTTTTTAATAAATATCTATTGAGAGAAAAATATCTTTAAAAATTTATTTTTTTCATGAATTATTTATGTAAATCAAACTTAAAAGTACACCTATATGAACTTGACAGAATTATCGCTACATGAACAATCATTTAATTTTAATACATTATTTAAATATGACTGTTTAATATTATAGAAATTGCAAAATATATTTATAAATATACTCCATTACAATATTTAAAAATTTTAATATAAACCTTTTAAAGAAAAACCAAAAAGTATCCTGAAATAATAATTAAGCAAAGGGAAATCAAATAATATAAAAAATTAAAATAACATTAATTAAACATTTCGACATGGCATGGTTAGGGAAAAGAGAGGAAAATGAATTTAGGGTTTCTCAATGAGATCTGGATAAGTTACATATTCGTAGTGAAGCGGAGGTAGGCAATACCCTTAGGTATTTGACAGATGTGAATTACTTTAAACAAAGAAATTGTGATGTTCAAGGTGGTGAATTCTTCAAAATTTACGCAAAGATTGTAGTGGATCGAATAAACTTTGAATACAATTTACATAGTCCCATTTTCAAGCAACAACGGCATTTAACTTTATATAGGGTAGATCTGTTAGCCTAATTTTAGAAAACAATCTCTGGTTACATATAATGATAACTTGTGACTTATTTGAATTACTTGATAGATCTTTTTAATTAGTCTACGTACCAATTGAATCCAGATCTTTTTTGAAGGTGTTGATAATGGTTTTTATAAGATTAACACCAGCGTTGGCATATGAATCAATCATATTTTTGGCATGTAAATCATTATATTTTGATGAAGTAATGTAATCATCTTCTCAAATAGACAATGTCAGAATAGAACAAATTTTTTTTTTTAAATGTATACCAATGGTTTTAATCCGCGGCTAATATACATACTACCTTTAATTGTTATTTATTTATTACACATAACTATTATAACGGATACCATATAATGAAATAAAGAAATATTACAGTTAAAAATAGAAAAGTTTCAGTAACAATAGGAAACCAAATTTACTATAAATACAACTATAAATAAATTTAATTGCAACTAAATAATACGATGACGTATTTTATGGCGTCTATTCTCATTTATCACGAAGAATACAACGATAAAAAGTCTTTATAAGAAAACAAAAAATGGCATTTTTTTCATTTAACGCTGGGAAAAATAAATTTAGTAAATGAAGTTTATCTTCTGCCTTGCAAACAATGGTATATGAGTACCTAAACGAAGACGCATTACTTCAATTTTAGTAATATATTATATAATTGTTCATGAAATCAACCGGTATTTATGTTATATCCTTTTTTAATCTCTAGCTGTTGCGCACAATTTTTTTATCTTAGTCATCATATATATTTACCACACAACTCGGATAATACACCTTTGCAAAAGTGTACAAAATCCAACTCTTTTGATTTTTATGTTGTTCCTCTTTAATTTTTAATTTAATAATAGGTCATCTTAATTTAAAACTGTTACATTCTAACTTACATATTAAATTAATTAAAGTTATTTCATGCACACAAAATTCATCTTTTACGTTAAACTCAACTTTTCTGAAGCGATTTAAATGCTACTATATATTTCCTTGATATTGCGTACTCCATATTATTTATAATGAACAAAATTTTTTCCTGTCGAAAATTATTTATTTGTAATCAACTCACCTTCTTTCTCAGACGGGTTCAAATTAAAAAAAAAATGCCCAATGGGTCAAAGAGAGTGCCATAAAAATATAATAGAATAGAATAAGATTAAATTTTCAAAATTTTAAGGAAGATGTTTCCATAACCCGTTAATGAAGGAGAGAAGCAATATCAGGGAAATTGTTTTATAAAATAGTAATTTTAAACCGCTTAATAAATTTTCATCTTTTGCAGGTAATTTTTGATTCAATTGTAAGTAAAGTACATACATACAAAATAATTCAAAATAAAGTACATATATGTAAAATACGTGTAAAGAATTTACTTTTAAAAAAATTCATTTCTCAGAAGAAAACTAACCCGAATATTGTTTATATTATTGAAGAATGTATTATGATGAGAAACTGTGTAAGGGTGACGTAAATGATTAATTTTTTTATTAAATAAAATTCCGTTTTGTCAACAATCGGATGGATAATTAAGTGGTGAAAGATTTTAATGTACATTCATAGATTAAACTTCATTGTCTTTGTCTACTTGAACTACCAACCTACCGTAGTTCGTGTATCCGTACAGTCTTCCTTTATCAACATAACTTGTACAAAAATTGTTTGTGCTGTAAATTAAAATTATGTTTTTTTAAATAGATTTTTTTGGCAACCACTTTCTAGAAGGTGAGACTATTACAACTTTATGTAAAAAAAAATTTCGGTGTAAAAAATTTACTTTGTTAAAGTTATAGCTTGTGGATATGAATCTATGTTATTTTTTAGTGTTCTAGTTGGTCCTTTTGTTTGTTTTTGTACTCTTCTGGTATCCATAAAAACACGTAGGTGAAGTGAATTTAATATTAACCCTTACAACTGCACCAGAATCTTTGAAATCCACAAGTCTGATTAGTTTTTTTGTTACAATTTGCATAGCTGTTCGTGTTAGGGTTAAACGATTTTTACTTATAGTAAAACATTTTGAAATTATAGGAGATAATATTAGGCAAACAGTTTACATTCCTTTCAATACATATTTCATTAAGTTGAAACAAATTATGAAATCTTATTTTCACGCAAATAAAAGTTTTTTTCAGGAAAAAAGTACTTCTATGCAGAACAATATCAAATCCTCTCTTAAAATCCAAATACCGTGTACATCCAACATACAGTCACAACTTGAATCAAATTTTATTAGATATTCAAGAGAGCCACCGGCAAAAGGAACCTTTTTTCGGCCGGACAGGTTTCGTTATAAGTTTCGGCCTTCAAAAAGAAACTTCGTACTTAACGTTGCGAAAATTTTAAAAAGAAATAAATATATTTCCAACAACGATCTATGTATTCAGTTTCACAATTGGGAAAATCCACAAAGAAATTAAGGGTTGAAGGCATTATTATTTGTTTTTATTAATACGAATGCACATGAACTTTTATTTATTTATTTTATGTACTTTAATGTATCTAATTGATGTTCATAGCGGATGTATTGCTACGACAATTTCTTGCAGCCAACCATAACACCAGTCCAGCCCCGCTCGATGAACGGCCGGGAATCTAACCCGGGACCCCGCAGTGCGTAGTTATAGGCGTATGCCTTGTGATCAACCCGACACTTCACGGCGACGACAATAAATGAAAGTTTGCTTGGAATTTATTTATAATGTAAATATGAATTTATTCTAATGAAGTTTGTATTCATTAAAATAGAATAATGTAGAACTGTCAAATGTTCTTCACAAGAAATACATCGCATCGTTAACTGTTCTGGTTTGTAATTCATAAGTCAAAATACAACTAAAGTTTTATTTAAAATAATTTGAGGTAGTCTTTGTACTTATGGGATGTGAGGTTATAGAAATATATGACGTAAATAAAATTCATGTAAATCGAAACAAATCTTTCATACATTTCCACATAATATTCAGTAGTTAGGATCTATAAAGTCTTTTATCTGAGATTAATTATCAACGGAAAATGCTATATTATTGAAAGTAATTAGAAACAATATATATATATATATATATATATATATATATATATATATATATATATATATATTTATATATATATATATATATAATAATAATAATAAAATGGTTATTATTTTTCGTGCATAATGTTAGATTATAGCTCTTGATTAAATTATTTTTTCCTAATTTAAAAAAAACATGTACAATTAAACAGCACAATAAATTAGACATTTGGCTTGAAGAACGCATCAAATCTAGGTTGTTCTGCTTCTTTTACCTATTACCATAAAGGTCTTCATAATAAGCCATAAATCAAGTTCAGATAGATTAATGAAGTGGGTAAACTGTGATCTTTGCGAGTGTTAAAATTTGAATCTAAGATGTTTCAAACCTCCATTCTTATTGTCTTCCTCATTTTTTCTGCACTTTGCTTTTACTGTTTTCTTTAGATGGCATAGTAGTTATTCAATCTTGGTAATTTGAAACGAATTTGTGCTTTATACTCATAATAAAAATTGGATAATCATTTCATCTACATTTTGTTTTATGAAAAGCTATTAATACTCATTAATCCCAAACAAGTCGTACTTAGGAGTAACCGCAATCAGGTGATTAAGTAATTGAAATTCACGAGAAAATAGCATATTGCCATATAATTATGCTTTTGATGTTGAGATTGTAACAGGATTATGACTACGCGAGCTCAGAAAGGTACTAGGTATGAGGAACAAAAGTCTGCTAAAAATAGAGAGCAACATTTTTCCATTTGACACTCGGGAAAAAAAATTTAATCCATGAAATTTATCTTCAGTGCTATAAAAAATTATTACCTGTATACCTAGAAGAATTATATCGTATTTAGTAACATATATTTAAATATGTACCATATTTAATTGCGAATAGCTAAACAATTATGACATCTATAATTATTGCATAGTTCTTCTACAGCTTTTACGCAGGATTTTGAAAGTCTTGATTTTCATAATTTTAAGTTTAGTGGTTTCAGAAGTCAGGAGGAAAATATGTTTTTCCATATGTTTTTTATATCAAGCAGTTTCTAAGAAAAACAACTATGACGGGCGAATAGATGGAGAGGTGAGTAGTCTTATGAGGGTACCGTTTTTTTTCTTTTGATGTATAAAACCGTAAAAATTGCAATAGAAACCCTTCTCCGATGATTGCAAAGATACTTTTATTGTAAGTTTTCTTTCTGGAAAGTATACTATTTCCTTTCATTTCTATCGAAAATATAATTTTTTGTTTATATATAACATTTTCTTCAATATCATTTTACTCTTCATCTGTCCCTCTAAAGTACCGATCGTTCTTTTAACTGCTAGTCTTTATTTTGTGTACGTAAGTACTTTGTGTTGATATTTTCTGGACTCTGAGATGTCCAACTCATATAGTTTATGATTTAAAACTTGTTGGTTTCAGAGAGAATACTATGGGTTGAGCACAACCAGGCCGATAATTTAGTGATTAAGGGTTTTAATATACATACACGTA
The DNA here is from genome assembly GCA_039881145.1 of Druceiella hillmani. Lineage (NCBI taxonomy): Eukaryota > Metazoa > Arthropoda > Insecta > Lepidoptera > Hepialidae > Druceiella > Druceiella hillmani. The sequence goes on along the minus strand of JAYKKI010000018.1, from coordinate 33,549,746 downwards.
ATAAATTTATCGTGAGGGTTCGTAATTTACATTGTTGTACTAACTGTTTTTATTTAGAATAAACGTTGGAAAAATTCCGTACGAATGTTGGTTATGTTGTATATTTTATTTTTATTTCCTTTTAAGAGATTTTGTCGGTAACTCCTTTAGTACGTTGAAATTCTTACAACTCTTTCAATTTTTGTAACGAACCACCATGTTTTTTCGATATCCCAATATATATATATATATATATATATATATATATATGAACATATTTATATAGTCGATTTATAAATAACTTTTACAGGCACACAAGAGTCTTTGAGATCCACGGAGCTCTATCAAAATGTTGCTGTTATATGATTAAAATTCTGTATTTTTTACATCCATGATAAAGTCTGCACTTTATTCCGATCGATAATAGTAATTAGATTAAAATAATTCCTATAGGTGTGTGCTCCAAAATGATTATTGTACAGGTGTATTTTGCCGATTGTGAAACATTTTAATAGTAAATCAGATGACATAAGTTAAATGATATTAGGCTAACTTTATGTATCAATAAATTTTAATCAGTTGCATAAATTAAACAATTTAATCTTTAAACAAATAATAAATTATGCAGTGAACGAATTTCGATGCACAAAAATATCAGCACTCCTCACTTAGCACGCATCCCGTGTACACTCGACATACAGTTAACTATCTGAATAATAATTAAGAAAATTTCAGCGAAAATCTTTCAAAGCCCTTTTTCTCAGAAACGCTTTTAGAATAAGTTGAAAAAAATGCCGTATACTAAAGATAGTTTTATATTGTTTTAAATACCCCCTTTCCCTTTAAAACTTATGTTTTCATTCACATAATAACCTTACTACTTCTAATTGGAAGTCTTATAGCACAGATGAAGGAAAAAATCCAATAATAAATCATTTGCAATTGTGTACAAATAAAAATTAATATTTTTAAATAGTTTAATTAGAAATATTACAGACACTTACTCGTACATTTATGGACGCCTAAATATGTACAAAACTCTCGTAGTGTGAGTACTATTTGTGTTCGACAGGTCTTTTCACTAAATACTTAATTTGAGTATCGGACAGCTTTAATTTTTAACTTCAGACTTGAATATGAAATAATTTCATATTATACGCAAAAAATAATATTTTCAGAATCATTTCTAGAAATATCTTACATAGAAATTTACAAAATACCTTTGAAATTTTTATAACTTGCTCTTTCATTTATACCCTTGTGTACGAAAGAAAAGAAATAACTAGATTGCATGCGTTAAAATGTTTCTGTAAATATTATTAATTGACAATTATTATGTATGCATGTTAATATGCTTTATAGATATTATTTATTGTTATTTATAGTTATTTATTTATATAAATTTTCAAGCTTTTTGTTGAACGGTTCCTGAAAACAACATTTGTGACGAACAAATAGACGGATAGACACGTGAGATTTCTAAAGATAAAGTTTCAGTTTTTTTTATTTACTAAAACCAAAGACCGAAAAAATTTATTCATGAATTTAGGAAATTAATATGGATGATATTATATCATGTGTGCAGCTAAGTTGACACACAATACATTTTTAGGAATAAATAAATAAAACAATTTTTAAGTAAGCATTTAATACGTGTATATCATTCAGCTTTTTTACAGACAGGTTTACCATAATCTACTTTTGTACGTAACATGGAGAGGTAAAACGTTCTTATTCATCAACTAGTTTTTAAAACTTTCATTAAAGAAACATTTTTCCTTGCTTACAATTTTCTCGCAGCAATTTCCGTCATTTTCCCCCACAGATACGTATAGCATTTTGACATCTTTTATCTCGGCTCAGTATTTTCTCCCATACTTAACACCTTTGCATCTCGCTACGATACTTCATCTTGTGTTTACAAAAAAATTGGTGTCATTGTTGTAAGGTCTACTGTGTTTAAGTGGTTTCATAGTTTTGTTATTCATTAATTGTTTTATAACAGGATTATTTAATTAAATGAAAACATTTAGTCAATTAATTACCATGATCTTGGAAAATAGATATTTAAGTAAAAAATAGTGGGGGTGATATTACTAATCTCAAACGTTATCATTTTAACTTCATCATTTAGGACTTTAACGAACCTCTTAAGCATGTGGTCTCTGTACAATGCTAAGTGCGTTCATACGTTCGCCATTTATGAGCAATTAGCTGCATTAATTGTTAATAAGAATGTATGCCCAAGTAGTCTAAGAATACATAATAAAGTATAAGCTCTAAAATTTTTTTTATTTGTTTGCTATAACTGCAAAATACTTACGAAACACAAATCTCTTTGATTATTAAGACATCCCAATCTTGTAACATTATATTCCAACCTTAATTTTGTCAACTTAATACTATAATATTCGCTTTAAAATTTAATTTATCTCACGGACCTTCAGATGTTTATATTTATCCGTTATTACAGCGCACGTCCAACTACCGCCGCTGCGCGTACATCACTGAATTCCAGGAAGGTATGTACTTGTAGTAGCGCAAGTTCCTACACGCCCAAACTAAAAAAGTTATATAGTTTTAACGTGTGAGCTGATTTCTTCGAGACCTAAGTCAGTGCCTAAGAGTTTTATCATGCAATATACGTTTTGCTTATCGAATTGCACCCAGATGATAATAAAAAGAACACATTTACCGTTGAAAACGATCATTACGAATGTCTTTTGGACTTGAGAATAAATCATTCACTATTACAAAACATAACTCGTTTCGTTGATTAAGACGATATAATTATTTTATCGACATTCCTACAGGAACATTTATTAAACTTAAGAAAATTTCTCAAACGTTCAGAGAGTAACATTTTAAAACTGAGACTTATTAAGTACGATTTTTTTAAATGTGAAATATGCTACCTTAGACATATTATAACGCCAAGCGGAATCAAACCGAATACGGATAAAATAAAAGCTACAAAAAATTAGTCTTTTCCGAAAACAAATAAGAAACCAAAATCAGGATTAATTTAAGGACTCATTGGGAATAATCAAATATTTATTCCTAATTTCGCGAGAATAACGGAACCTTTAAAATATTATCCAAAAAATTAAACAAAAATACATTTAAACCCCAAATAAATAAATTTTTTCCAATTTTGCCAAAAAGTTTTAATGAAAGACCCGATTATTCAATACTCTGACAACGTAAAAGCATCTGTATTAATTAGCAATACTTAAAATTTCACCATAGGCGCAATATTATCGTAAAGTCTTATAAGATCCGGTAAACCAATTGCTTATGCTTGGCGAACTCTTAACGAAAGTGAAATAAAATGTAGTACAATTGAAAAAGAACTTTTAGCCTTAGTCAGGGCAATAATAGTCATTTACTATAATAAAATGTGACGGTATAAAAAATACCGTCAAAGATTTTTTTAATTCTTTTGAATTATGCTATAAACATCTCATCTGGTGTCAAATATAATTCACTAGTAAAAAATAAATGCGATCAATTTCTGAATATATTATGATCGAGTAAATAAATGTCATTTTTTTATAAATATATGTGATTTAGGGAATTAATTTCAATAAAATAAAAACTAAATATTACTTCCAGGGAACCCATATGTTTTATATATTGAATTATTAGTTTTTACGTGATGCGTATTCAAACAAATGAACTCAAAAAAATTCAAATACTTTATTTATTGTTCTATTGATTTTATCATGACCCCTAAATATTTTTTTCGCAAATAAGATATTTTGTACAGACACTTAATTTCTAGAGTTATATTATGGGTACAAATTTTTTAAGTAAAAATGCGGGTCCTTGAATCAAATATTCGGAAAGTTGCAAATGACGTTGTAAGATGAGTTGTAAAAGAAAAAAAATTTTTTTTCTTAGCTTCAGAACTTAGACAAAAGTTTGTTTTCTTATATTTCAGCCATGAAAAGAAAAAAAGTCGTTCAGATATTTGAACCAGAAGTTCCGTATTCAGACTTAGGTACTTTTTGGTTAGTAACGCGATGAAATAATTATTTCTTTACCGAATAGTGAAAAAGTTTCCACTTGTTTTAATTGTTCATAGTGATTAAAAAAAAACTGGTAATATCTCGTTTTTCCACGTCACCATTTTCCTATAACTTATGTACTATCAAAAAAGTAATGACTCGAGTTCTTAGTTGAACTAAAAATATCCAAAATAGTATAACTATAAAATTGCACGAAACGTCCACATAAACTTTTCTAGTTTCTAGTAATCTCAACTTCATTTTAGTATCTTCTTGCTTGCGATATTTTTATTCTTCGGCATCGAAAGTTAATTTCCCGCGCATTTTCATTTATTTTTCTAACATAAATTAGCAAAGAATACTTGGAGAAAGCACTTGATAGTATGATAGGCGTTGAATTAAATTTTTATAAGATAGTAAAATTTAATGAAACAAGATTAAGGCTACTAATCACCAACGCTAGATTAGCTTAGTCTAAGATCGCCATCTCTATGGTTAATAAAAGAATATACTCGTTGTAGCGAGCCGGAGTGATCGCGAATTAACAAAACAAATATTTAGGACTGGAAAAGACTTTTGAAAAGTCACGACTTTTTTTGCCCTACCTCCGACGTATTCTCTTCCAGTATTTTCTTCTACTGAACTTGTTATAACATAAGGCCTACGTAAATAGATCCCAAGCTACGTGAACATTACTGAAGTCCTTGGATGAAATATTTATTTAGTCGTATTGTATTTTCCTTACTATCAATATAGACCCCGAGGATATAAGTTAATATTTCGTTACATTTTTATTATGAAATTATATTACATAAAGTGTGTGTTAATGGTGCATCCGTTATCCGACGTGAAACAATTTGTTGTTACAGACATGATAATTGGAAGAACATTTAACTCAGGCCTTACGAAATTTTCAATTATAAATTTAATTCCGCCCAAAAAACTTATGTTTCCTTCTAATTTCATAGCATGCATAACAGAGGAGTAATTAAAAATAAAATATACCGCTTATTTTAATAAACGCCGAAACTAAATCGTTCAATTATATGTACAATTATTATTAAGTCATTTACTTTCTAGCACTCATGGTTTGATATATTTTGAACGTTCTGTAAACACAATAATCTAAAACTGATAGTAAAAATATAAACATAATATCTTTCCGCTGATGTACGTCGTATGAACGGACGGTAGAACAACGAATGATGATGATGTCTGACCATTTAAAAACGTAAGTGCAAAGCGAAAAATAGTCCCTAACGGCTATGAAATCCTAAAAGAAAGTAAAATAAAAAATAATAGTAGATTCACTTCTAACCGCTGTAAATTTCTGAGAATGTCATTATGATAAACTCCAAAAAAAATTAAAATTACAAGCATCATTTGCAACTTTCCGAATATTTGATTCAAGGACCCGCATTTTTAGATTCAAGGACTCGCATTTTTACTGACCGTACTACATTTTATTTCACTTTGGTTAAGAGTTTGCCAAACATAAGCAATTGGTTTACCGGATCTTATAAGACTTTATGATAATATTGCACCTATGGTGAAATTTTAAGTATTGCTAATTAATACAGATGCTTTTACGTTGTCAGAGTATTGAATAATCTGGTCTTTCATTAAAACTTTTTTGCAAAATTGGAAACAATTTATTTATTTGGAGTTTAAATGGATTTTTGTTTAATTTTTTGGATAATATTTTAAAGGTTCCGTTATTCTCGCGAAATTAGGAATAAATATTTGATTATTCCCAATGAGTCCTTAAATTAATCCTGATTTTGGTTTCTTATTTGTTTCCGGAAAAGGCTAATTTTTTTAGCTTTTATTTTGTCCGTATTCGGTTTGCTTCCGCTTGGCGTTATAATATGTCTAAGGTAGCATATTTTACATTTCAAAAAATCGTATTTAATAAGTCTCAGTTTTAAAATCTTACTCTCTGAACATTTGTAGTGCATAAATATATATTTATATAATATATATATATATATATATATATATATATATATATATATATATATATGTATATATATATATATATATATGTATACAGCCATATAAAGCCTATAAAATAAACTATTTTAATTTATAATAAAATACTTAATTGCGTTCAAGTTCTGTTCCAAATTTTGAACTTAGGAATAACCACATAAAACTGGTAGAATTTACGACTATGGTGTGATTTTGTGACTACATAAGAATGAAAACGAACAACTACCACAGCATGCCGTGCTGCAAATTTTTAAGATAAAAACATAAACCTTACATTTTCTAAGAAAAAAGAAACTACGCAGTTCATATATTAAAACTGTACAATAAATTAACTAAGGATACAAATAGAATTAAAATTGTACAAAATGAACTAACTGAAGAAGAGATGTGCGACATGACCTTAACGTTTTTAAAAGGATGTTACGAGCAGATTGCATCGTAAGGGCAGATCTAGAATAGGATCACTGATCTCAGATCTTATTTAAAGACGACTGGTCCAAATACAAGGGCAGATGTGAAGATGCATAAAAATAAATATGCATGTATGTACATAAGTATTTGTATATCGATATTTGTACACAGGTGTATATATATCGATATACAATATATATGTATACATATATATATATATATATATATATATATATATATATATATATATATATATATATATATATATATATATGTACACCCATGTAGTAATTTGATAAATTGTAAATAAAACATAAAAGTAAAAAAAATATGTAAGCTTCATTTATGAAACCACACGTGGAATATTTTTATCGGTTAACGTTAAATATTTATTATAATCATTCATCTAAATTTATGTTCTTTTTTTAGTTACGCAGCTTAATATGATATTTTCACTGATTTATAAAAAAAATGGTTGAGTGGTATACATGTATTTTCACACGAGGATTTTCACTTAAATAAATGTTATTTTCACATCGGTAATCGGAAATCGGCGGCAACCTGCCGATTCATCCGCACATTAGCGTTAGAATAAGCTTTTTAAGTAAATTAAATATTCTCAATCGCCATATTGTTAGGGCTCGTCCAGTTCCACCTCCCGATGGAGACGTTCGTTGTTTATTTAACCTTTACACAATTTGAACGTGTATTCATTACAAAAAAATAAGAAGTTATCTATGAAATTTACTTGCACAAATTGATTATACATTTGTTTTAATCGTTTAATTTTTATATATTTGTTATATAATTTTGAACGTTATGTTTAACTGAAAATGCCCACTGTTATACTCTATTGTTAAATGGATAAATAAATTCTATGATTTTAAAATTGCTAGCTTACAATCTTCTAATATACATGCATAAGTATTTATTACGAATGTTGTGTTGTCTGATATGTATCCTGTGTTGTCTGACATGTAGCCTGTGGTGTCTTCATCTAAAGACATTCAATGACCTTTATTACTATGTGTTCTTTCCATAATAACGGAATATCTTTACATAATAACTTGTTATAAATATTTAAATTTCTCTTAATTTAAATCTTAACAACATCATACATTGATACATCCCTCCATGAATTTTATTAATTATTAACTTATGATGTTCTTTGCAGGCCAGAGTTTATTTAAAGAAATATTCATTTTTTTACTTTGAAATATGAAGTGCAACTAATAGTAACTATAAACTACGTATTAAGCAAGCAACTTATATTTCACTTTTCTGAAAAAAAAACAAACGAGCAAGATAAAAAAACATGTAATTTAATTTACAAAATAAAATTATGCTTAAGGACGTAACTGTTATTTTGTAGTTTCATACAATATTTTAGAGTTGTAATCAGTTTATTCAGACAATGTACAAAATGGTAAAATTCTGTGTCCACAAAAATAGCTTATGTCTTTTAAGCCTACTAGCCTTTAAAGAAAAGACTTGATGTGTCGTGGGTGAAATTAATTAAAATCACAGAAGTGAAATTACTTACACGTCGCTTGTAAAATTACATTTTTAATTATTGATCAATATAATACCATCAGGTAATAAATAATAGACATTTTTAAAATCACACCATAAAAAAAGACTAAAGAAAAAACGAAAACACATTAAGCAAATAAATGATTGAAATATTATTTTATATTAAATTGCAACGTGAATGATTTTTTTTCTACAACGTGCCAATGTGTGTAATACCAAGAACGTATATTCTCTCGCTGCAATAACTACACACACACAAACACACGTACACACACACACACACATAGACACACACACACATACACGCAAGCAGGCACGCTCGCAGGCGCGTACGCACACATGCAAGGAAGCACACTCGCACACACGCACGAACACACACCTATTCCAAACGTTCGATTAGAAGCTTCGCTCAATATTAATCACATCACTCGAGTCTGGTAAAATACTGATACGTGCATATAAATTCGCAAAGAAATTTGAATAACAGGTGGTTTTGGTAATCCTACAAATCTATACATGATTGCGTACTATGATACGAAATAATTATGTAAAGTTCGATTCGTATTTAGTTGATTTAAATAAAAATTGACCAGTAGTTTATTTTACACTCTCTAAAAAATAAGATGATCAAGCTAAGTTATTATCTAGAAGTAAATACGAAATATAAATAAAATTATAAACCAAATTAAAAAAGGAATAATTATATCAAATACCACAGTCATAAATAGGAACTTTTGAATAGAACTCGAACTAGACACCCTTATGAGAATTTAAGATAAATAGTATTTCCAAGAAACTATTTACAAACCTGATTTTTTTACAACAAAATCGTTTTAACTCTAATACTAGGCACTACTAAAAGGTAATAAATACACGGTTCATATTTAAAAAAATTATGACATCCAGAATCATCGCCATAGTTTTCCTACAACCTTTCATTTGCGTAGGCCTTACAAAGTCTATTTATTTTTTTAATTTTAGGTTTAATAGTCTCAGAAGGGCAGGGAGGGGGGGAGGGGCTTACCAATTTTTTGCGCCTTTTTCATTATCTCTCTGGAAATTTAACATTTAACATAATAGCATAGTGAACCGTTGAAAAATATTTTGCGACCCTTGTAATTAGCCCTTTTAAACGATATTACACGTTACATTTGGAACTTAAATTTTTTTTGGAATAAGTAATTCCTCCCCCTACTTAAAATTGTAGTAAAAATAAAATTTTTGAGCATTAGCTATTAAATTAATATATTTTTTTAATTTACCAAACGTCTAGTTTTTACGTCAAGCGGTTTCCGAAAATAGCACCCGTGAAACACAGACAGACAGACACGCATTTTTTAATTACACATACGTATACTATAACGACTAGATCTATGTAAACATATTTAAAACTCTCTGCGTAAATGCTATGTTTTACAAGTTTATCAAAATAAGAAACACAACGCAAAAGTGTTTTAGTAAAGTTATGCAATTTTCGACATCCATTAATTTGCTGTCAAGAGTCCTGTAGAAAATGAATTACTATTTAATCTCTCCTCTTTTAAATTGAGAGATTCATTTCTCTTAATCTAGAAACTCGGGCTACACAGATAACTCAATAAATCTGTGTAGAAAACGTAGAAAATGATTAACATTTAACAAAGAAGTCATTGAACTTCTGAACAAAATGTTAGGCACTTCATCAAAGTCAGTCGAACGTTTCTTCAAATTACTTTCGAAAGAACGTAAACTATTCTGAAGATTGTTTGCGTTAAAAAGTTATAAAATGAAATGTGATACGAAGTTATTCATCACGATGTGCTTTAAAAATTCCTGTCGTATTTAGTTTTTAATCTTTACATTCAAATGGATTTCGTGTAAATTTATCAACTTCACAACTAATCTAAAAAACTTATATTCAAAACTTAAAGTAATTTCACATATAAACAAAGTAATTTTTAACTATAATTTTTAAATGAAAAACGATATTTTTAGAGACATGAATTAAACGAATAAGAAATTAACAAACGTTAAGTGTGATATTTTTAAAGTCACGCAGAAATTTATTAAATAATATTTCGGTACCAAAACAAAATAAATGTCCATTGGGTATTAATACTTTGGAGTAAAGATTGGAGATATCAAAAAACTTGTTATTGAAGCGATGATAGAATTGTAAACTGTATTGCGGAAATGTGGAAAGTGACTTTTCTTTGACCGAGCGTGCAATTTGGTTGAATAATATTTTAACAGTTCGTGGGAAGTAATAAAAAAGTCACATTGTCATTTACATCAGTGTGCTCCTTTTGCAAAATAACGTTACTTATCACATTAGATATCATATCTTTGCATATGTTTGTTTAAACGTACTTTAAAAAACTTCCATCGAGATCATGGTATCGGAGATTATTATAAAAATTACATTATTATTGAGATAATATCTTATTATCGATAAAATTTATATTTCACTTATGACTGTTTCATGATAATGTGGCGTGTCAATAAACGTAAATTTATATATTTGGAATTAAAACCTTAAATGCAGTAGCAATTTTAACGCATACAATTTTTTTGCAGAATAATAAGTTGCATATTTTGGAATATTAATATGTCTTCTAGGAATTAAAATATATAATGGACTAATCATTCAAAAATATTAAACGGACTAATCATTAGGTAAACAAATATGTTAATAGAGTTAACATTTTTGTTGAAAACGTAAATGTGTTATGAAAAGGGAAAGCTAAAATAAAACAGGAAAAATAAATAAATAACCAAAAAGAGAGAAAAGCAGTCATTATAAAATAAAAAACAACGTAATTAAAAGCACGAATCGCTTATAGCTACTCTGCAGTTACTTCCCTTGTTATTTAGGATACAACCCTCATATAAATTATAGCCGTTGAAGTGGTTAATAAAAATAATTCGTACACTTAATTCTGTATTTCAAAAATAAGAATTCGTACGGTACGAAATTAATTTACCATCGCTATGGTAGGAGAGAACTTGCAATATTTAATTTACCATTTTACATTATTTAAACTTCGTAATAAAGACTAGGAGGGCATCCATATTTTATGTATTTTAATGGGTCGTTTCGACATACGCCTATTATTAGGGTTAGTTAGTAAAATATATCAAATTTATAGCAGAAATTTCAAGACTCATTTGAGCAACAAAATTATTATGCTATAAATAATTGTAAAAATTAATGTTTTGTACATTTTATGACGAAAGAGTAATAATATAACAAAACAATTAAAAAATCACCATAAATGTTAAATTGTCACTTTAATAATATCCTTATGTCATTTTAATAATAACTATCCTAATATTTGTAACAACAAAAAACGTCACTTCGAGGTAGTATAAGACCAATGCACTCATTTTGATATAGCTCATTTAGATTAGCGACATGGGTGTTTGTGTGTATTTTGGAAGTGTTATTGGACGACGGAATTGACCAGAGAGGGGTCAGAGTACGACATATATTTCCTAAATTAAAACGGTTTTGCCTTAATACAATCGTCGAATCGACGTAATTTATCTTTTTAAGGTTAATGATATACTTATTCTATTTGTCAATTATTTTAACCCTCTGGATTGACTCCCTCTGTATTATTGGTTCCCTCTTCTTATGCACACTAAATATATAACAAAGACATTTTTTGTTCGAGAAGAGATTTTTTTGAATAATTTTCACTCGCAAAAAAATCGCTGTACATTAATTTATTTACTTTTGAGGTTTTTACATCTTCCTATCTAGCATTTACTGCATCTTTACAAAGGCGTAAAACATCGATAGAAATTATATTTGTATAGAGGTATAGTAGTAAATTTTCCTTTACCGAGCTAAACAGATCAAGGTATGGTTTTTCTAACGTCATTTATGATTTGCTGATCGCGTTAATCAGCATCCTTTTCTTATAGGTACTGAATAAATTAAATTAAAATTTTTGGTTTTATGGGAAAATTTTCTAAAGAATTTTTGCCATTGAAGAAATCACTGTAATAATATTAATTCATTTTAAGGTTTTTTACGCCTACTCATACTGCATATACTGCATCCCCTCAGTGATTTAAAATATTTCTAGGAATTACCTTTCCCGTTTTGTGAAGAAACATAACAGGAAGTTTTTCTTTACTGGCCTATCCAGACCAAGACATAACTTTCTCAACGTCACTGATGACTTTCCGATCTTGTTATAAAAATGATAAGATTATGTTAGGTAGGTTGTAGACACAAATGCAGAAACTAGTCTTTTATTGTATGGAAACACGAAAGGAGACGGCTTTTATATTTAGATGATTTAATGTTAGAAATTAAGTCAGTAAACCTTATGTCACTATTATATCGTGCAGATCCATCATTTTAACACCATACTGACAAGATGCTTAGAGACTATGAAATATAGAGACTGAATAGGTCTAATTAAAATCTAATAAAAAAGCCTGTAAATATTTGACAAAGTGTCAGGGAGACGTAAATCTGCCTTTTAACAAAATCGAGTTCTAATAATGGAGCCAGAAACCGATGATACGGTAAATATATATATATATATATATATATATATATATATATATATATATATATATATATATATATATATATATATATATATACAGATACTTGAAAAGGCATAAACCAACTAATGTATTAGTTGGTATGTAGGCAGGTGAGTAAATATACAGAGGTAGATACAAACATATAAAGTAACTAGTATATTAGTAGGCAGATAAGTAAGTATGTACAAATGTATGCAATGAACATGAATCAACTAGGATATTAGTAGACAGTTAAGCAGTACATAGATGTATATAAATAGAGAAGAAGCACTGACTAAAATGAAGCAAGAGTGCGTGCGTATGTATGTATGTATGTGTATAAAGGCGTGTACGTATGTAAATATATATTTATGTTCACTAAACACCTTAAATGTCTACTTCGATTTCAATAAAATATTATTGAGTTAGTCATAAGTTCGTGACTTTTTAGGTAAAATAGATTGTTATAGGAACAAAAAATGGAAAAGTATGTTTTCTACTTAAAAGAAAATAATTTTTTTAAATCAAAAATTTAACTTATTTTAAATAACTACGGAATAGAAGCGCACTGAGAAGTACAAAATAATTAAAATGTGAGTATTTATTTGAAAATTTTGCGGTAAATAATGTATCAACTAAAATTCTGTTTAATAACATAAATAAATGTGTAAAACAGTCCTTTCGCCAGAAATTTTTGGAGTCGGTGTCAAATGAAATGCAAAATTCGTGCGAGTGTAAATTTACATGAGAGAGAAAGAGAAGCGACGACCGGCAAATGATAAAACTTATGAGGATTCCGTCTTTTAAGGAGGAAATTCTATACAGGTTCAAAATTATTTATGTAATATGTAAAAATGATTAAGTATACACAAGACTTATTGGAAATCCTCGTCATCTTTTGTCTGAAACGAATTATATACTGAAATAGAAGTAACTAATTTATTTTTTATGCATTATCTTGTATTTATCCAATTATTTATTTTTATTTCGTTTTTTTCACAAAAGTATTCTGGATATATGTTTGATCTGGAAATTAAATAGGGAACACCTCAAAACACGCCACTATGACATTGCAAATTTATCCGTGACGAAAAGGTTTGTTTTATTTTCTGGCGACAATAGAAGTGACAAAATTTTGTAATTGACAAAAAAAAAGAATTCTAGATTTTAATAGAAACTGACTCTATACTCTAGTGTTTGGAGACTGGGAAAGCTTCACTACTTACATTTGTTCCCACTGCCCAGTCCAGCACCCAAAAGGTTTCCATGAAATTGGGTGTTTGAGAGTTTTTTTATAATTTCTTTAAGACATATTCGGATTTCAAACATGTAACCTGTATACCTGTATACAACAAAATTTTTGTTTTTCACATCAAAAAGTGCCGCATTGATTTTGTTCAAACTTTTCACTTTATTAATATAGACCATAAATCGTTTTTCGGAATAATATCTGATAAGTATACCTCTCGTGTAAAGGTGAAAAAATTACAATTGTTCACGATTAGTGCTTTACGAGCTCACAAATAAAAGAAAACATTTAACAATCATATTCATATTTCCAAGCTTGCGTTTCGTGAGAACGTAAATGCAGCGTAGCTATAATTGTTTTCTTATAAATTTAGTTGATTTATGTCTAGTGGTTAGTAGTTTCAAGTGTTATTTTTATTTTTTCAAATTATTTTTCTAAAATTACTAGTTGAAAAAAATTAATAATTAAAAATAATAGTTTCTTAAAAAATGTTTTAAATAAATCAGTAACTACCATGTCGTGGAATTCTTTTAATAAGGTATATCAAAGGTATTTAAAAAGAGTGTTGTCTTATTGAGGAAGAAAAACGAAACTATTAATACGACTATTCAGGAATATTTTTTTTTGTTTTTAACCAGTACTCTGTCGTGGCCATCTATGTATTTATATGACCATTGGTCTCAGGCGTCTAATTTTTTAAATAAAACACAAAACTTTTAATTAAATACACAGATACAAAACTAAAAATTATATTTAAATTATATTTCGAGGAGGCTTATATAAAATTATTCACATGAAAGTCTACTTTTTAATTTATTTTCACTGAAAACAACAATTTGTGAACCATCAAATTTTCGTTTTTAAATTCATTTCATTGCCATATCTGTTTCAAAAACGCCATTAGATATTCTGGAATGACTTTTTTTTTTAAATGAAAGCTTCACATTATTCATTCAATATTTTTGCACCAACATACTTATACCTGGTTTTGTTATACACGATTTAGAGGTACAAATTAATCAACACTCTTTGTATATGTCTCACCATAAATAAATTAAAAACCAAAGTCATGACGGTAGACGGCACAAATTAACTATTACTGACTAATGCATTATTATATCAATTATCATTGTTCAGTATTATTTTAACTTAATTGCAATTTTGATTAAATTTGTTTGTAATGACATTTTTCCAAAACGTTTGAATAAATACTTTACTATATAAGGGAGTGGAACGGAAGTGAAAAGTTCTTACGTTTTTTTGATTTTTTTATTAAATTATTGTTTTTGTTCTTACTTATTTTTCACATTTAAATGAGTTCAATGTTATACAAGTTTACATATGGTTAAGTTGCACACCGGAACTAAAAAAATTGTGTTTCAAGTGTTTTCTCTCCTTTCACTTTTCTTTTCATTTAAGTATAAAATATTATTACGCATTCTGTGTTATATTATTTAAATTTTTCAAACTTGTGACAAACAAACCAGATGGAGAGATACTTTAAATGATTTGTTTTCACCATTTGATACGAAATACCAAGAAGATAAAAGCAGATATTTTTTAAATGTTTGAAAATTTTGATCCAAAACCTAAAATTCAAAATATAACCATTTTTTCCAAAGTCATATTAATGTCGTTTCCGTTCGTTCAATTCGAATTTCGCAGTACAGGTAGTTCTCTATTCTAGGCTCATCATCATCGTTACCATAAGATTACCACCATCATCATCAATACCTTGTCTCAATCCTGTGCTGGACCTAGGCCCCTCCAATGCCCGTGTCATTGGTGGTAAAAAATGTTCATTCTCAAATAATTATGGCAAAAATATAACTTTATGTCTACGAGTCATATAGTATGATTATGCTATAATTAAAATTTTCCTACTCGCGAATTTTATATCCATAAAATATTTATTCATTCGAGTTAAATATTGACTATATAGTATAAACACTGCAAAAGGATCAGATTTAGATTGGTTAGATACATGAGATAAAGTCCGGGGATGGAAACTCAGCAGTTATTGACTTTATGTTCCCAACTCAGTTACGAATTCATAGTTTGCCGAAAGCTTACTTCAAAAGTTATTCATATCCAGAACTCGTACTAAAACTTTCTTGAAGTCTGAAATAGTTTACATTTTTCTTTGAACTCTCTCAGAATATATTTTCATAAAGATATTTTTATGCATTTAATTGAACTTTTGTACAACGGCAAATACTTAATGACTTTAGTTTATAAAAAATAATAATAAAATGGATTGATTCAATGTAAAAAGTGTAAAAGATGTAAAAAGTGACAACTGTGATAAGTACAAAATCAGTTTTGATGCACTGTAGCAAAGCAATAGATATAAATTATACGTAATAAATTGCCTGCAACGATCAACAATGACATCTGCTCTCGTGCGGCTGCCGTTAATCAGTAATGAATTTTTTTAAATATTAAGTTCCTATGTTTTTTTATTAGATGCACCAAGTCCAATAAAATAAAAAATTATATTTTTTAAAGTCATTCTCTTTATGTGGGTTATCAGCAAAGATCTTTGCTAATAACCCACCTGAAGATGTAATACAACGAAACCTAGGTCGTGGTAAAGAACTTAAAGAAACTAGAAAAAATATTACATCACGTACTTTCTTTTAATTGTGAATAATGAATTTCTACAAAATTAATGTCAAATATATTAAATTACTACCTCTAATTACAACATATATAAAATAAACGAAATCGAATATTATATTCTTTACAGCCTTTAACACAAAAAATAATTTGAAGAGACGATTAAATAAAGACACTTAACGAAAATGCAAACTTTTTATATTGCCATTTTCATTTTATTTGTTACGTCACGTAAAAAGATGCAGTATTACAAATTATATCAACATTCTGTAGCAAACAAACTACATTTTTCAGATCTAATAAGACCATAAAAATAAGATTCGTTCATGAAAACTCCTTTTTTCCGCAAAGTATCGAGTTAGTATTCAAAAATAAATAAATGCCGTTTACCATCATCTCCTTAAAATAATTGTAACGTGGTCACCCAGTACGTTCCTCCACCAAGTGACTATTGCTCCATTTCATTGGAACTGATGTATTATAATATTTTTAAAAAATACACAAATTACTTAAGATATATTTTATATGAAATTTTATAGGTAAGTTTCAAATAGAAGTTTGTTTTAAACCTTTAATACCGTATGACATATCACAACATTAATTTATTTACATGCACCGACTGGAGAGCTTCGTAGAGGAAAAAAACAAGTGAAGAGAGAGAAATTTCAAAAATTGAGGAAAAGAGAAAAAACATCAAAAGTCATGTGTCCGAGAGTGAAAAATGAAAAGTCTGACTGCGGGGAAATTCTCAACAAGAGGAACGTTACTTAAACTTTACCCAATGAAAACACTATAGTACACGCAAGTAATTGTCAACTTAATACCATGTGTTTCAATAAAACATAGCAATTCATCCAATGTATTGTTTAAAGAAAACCAGAAAAAAAACAAAACCAAGGTTAGAAACTACTTATTCATGCAGTTAAATCTTATTATGGGATAAAAACTAAGTTTCTTCTAAATAAAAGTATCATTAAAGTAATAAATTATTAAAGTATTGAAGTATTGTTGCGCATGCTCGCCACAAGGAGTTTTCTTGACGTGAGTGAGAGATAATATGCAGACAGGCAGAAGTGTGAGGGCACAAGTAGTTATCGGTTGTCGAGGGCAAAAAGATTTTTTTTTGTGTTGACTTGTATTTAATTGTAATGTTATAAGCTAATTGGTCCTTTCATGAATTAAGATATCTCCCTAATATGTTATTATTTTCCTGTCTATATATAGTGTTTTCATTGAAAGAAAAATTAGGGTATTAGGTTAATAGAAATACGTATGTAGAAATACATATCATTACATTGTGAGATTTAACATTCCACGTAACATTATGAGATATAGAAATATCGGCTGCTTTTTTATCTTGAAGCGAACAGTAAATAATACGTAATAATCAATTAGCAAGTACCTGCAAATATTAAGGACTGTATCTAAACTAGCGAGAAATAACGATCTTAACAGTACAGTGTCAAGTGAAGTTGAACAAGCAACACGCCAGCAATGTTAAATATTGAGTATATTGTTGTTTCCGGGATTTAAATGCAAATTTAAAATTGGATCAGTTTTAAGAACTCTGTAATTAAATTGTTTAAAGGGAAAGTATTAAAAAACCTATTACACTTTACATACATTATAAAGGACTGCTTCTTAAAATTACAGACCGACTGAACGCTGTGGACGCGACGATCATCTATAACATATTAAATAGACAATGGTAAACATTATTTTTGTCTCATCTAAATGTATAAGAAAAGGTTGAATCAATTTAAATTTGTCCTTTTCTAAGTTTTCATTAAAGGTTCGAGTGCTATAACCGATAGATCATAGGAAGGAAGACTATATAAGCAATTTTCTTCTCTGTAACTAAAATATCTGGGCATATACTTTGAAACCTAGTGAAATGCGCACCCAGTCATAATTATTGTTCAGTTTATTATTTTTTTAGAAGTCTTGGTGCAAAGTTTCTAAAGCTTTAATCGTGAAATTCTCTTCTATAAGAAATAATTAAATTTTATAACTTTTATAAATTTTATTCTGCATAAAAAATTAAATATTGTGATTAAAATATATAACAAAAGTAATTCACAATATAATATTAAAATACATTGAGAGTATCAGCTAGTTTAATAAATTTGGTAAGTTTTGCAATTTATGACGTTTTGTTGTTACTGGAAACGAAGCCAAATAGAAAAATCAACGACTTATATATACATACATATCTACTTCAAATATTTTTTATAGTTTGGTGTTTTGGAAACTAATGAATGGCAATATATCACATTTTCAAAAGATTCAGAAACAAATGTAATAAAATGTTATTTAAAATCGAAGCTTACAAACGAAGTTCTATCGAAGCGAAGAATCTTACAAACGAAGTGATGTCCCCATTTTCTCTGCCTTTGTAGTCTAGCAGCAAAAGCACTAGAACTTGATTGCGATTACATGAGTTCATTTCCTGCTGAAATAGGTAAATATTTTCTGACTTTTTTTCAATTTAACACGCAACATAATTATTTATATACTTATATCAATTTGACTGTTTAATTATGGCTAATACCATTAATTACTTACTAATTAAAAACTTTACTCTTTATTGCTAATACTACTAAACTTTAATTTAATTGAAATTAAATGTGAAGCTGTCTAATCCTTAACTTTAAATTGGATAATATAATGATAAATGCCATTGTAGCTTGCAAATCTTGATCAAAATCAACAAATATACTGCTGGCAGATTAAGGAACAAATTGTGTTATTTCCGTTCAGCTGACAAAAATATCCAATGAGCCTATATAAGTTATAAGAAACACATATCGTACTGAGCGGTTTTGAAAACGCCACTGTTTGCGAGCTTGACTATCTTTTACACCTGCTTATCGTCTGATATAATTGAAAGGTTCAGTTAAACTTACACCGAAACAAGAAATCTAAATAACGCGCAAAAATGTCTATTGAAAATAACTTAAGATTTTGCAAACTACTTTGCTCATATTGGTATAAAAGTGTGAATAATTTTAACTCGTTAGATAAAAATAACTTAAATGTAAAAAGTTGCTTTCAGAATGACGAAATAAAATAATTATTTCGAAAAGGGCAAATAGGAAAAGAAACTGAAACTAACGTAGTTTAGTTTTTTAAAGCTTTTGCAATATAACCGAATATATTTTTATAAGCTCCCTAAATTATTTTTTATAAAATCGTTATGTTTACAGAGCATTTAAATTTTTAAGAAATATAAAAGTGTTAATAGCTCATTACACAAAACATTTTTATGAGTGTTAATACATTTTAAAAATATTTTTTTAAAAGTAATTAAAGTCGAATTTGCCCATGGTTAGTTTTTACCCTAAGAGGCAGAATCCATTTTGTGTAAATTTTGTATCAATTAATATAAAATTTTAATAAAATTTTAATTATGTAAGCTATCTGCGACATAAAGTGTAAAATAAAAATGTAATGAGACAATTTAAAGCATCTAGTTTACGGAGATTTACTTTACTTTCTATGAAACATCGTCTTTGAAAGCTATGAAAAATATGCCTTTTTAGGGACAATACAAATGGAAAATACAAAAGGCTTCCAAAAATAATAAATGAATAGATATATAAAATATAATAAAAAATTATAAATAATGACTAAATGGAACAAATTTAATAAAGTATAACTTCGTTTTTTAAATGAACCTCTTTTTAAAATTACGTAACCGTATTGACATATTTTTCTGATACACTTCTCCTGAAAATGCTATATATAACTCAGATGTTATAACCAAATTTATTTCAAATATATTGAATAGATATTTTAAATGCAAGGAGAACGTAAAAAAGAATTCCATGTGCTTAGAAATTGGTAAAAATCATTAATTTGTTAGAAAATTTATGGACCCTCTCGACTCCAAAATACATTGAAGAATATCAAATTTAAATTATATTGGTTATTTATTTGCTAAAAATGTTTATTAGATATTGAGTATATAGGAAATAAAAATCGGTTTCAGTCTTCCTCAGTTTTTCCTGGTATTCATTTGAATCATTATTTCTAATACCCAAAGAAAACCATGTGCCAATTAAAAATGAACCTATTCAATTATTTTATGTTATATTATTATATTGTTAGTTAGATAGTGTAATTGTGCCTAAAATATGATTTTTTATAGTGTGGTCATAGTTAAGAAAATAGAAAACTACTCTTGTACGGGTTGAAATCATGACTAAACCATTTTTATACATAAAGCGCAGTGACATAATTATGATGGTGTTTGTTTTCCGCTTTCTAGATATATCTTATCAGTAAAATTTTCTTAGCAGCGTTATAACATTTTTCGGTATTTAATGCCGAAAAAAGGTACTGTGCTTTTGATGTAAATATTTCGATGCAGCTTAGGAACTTTTATTACTCGGTAAGCTTTTAATATGTAACATAAACTTCTTACATATAAACTTACGTTAATAAATAATAGTGAGGAATAAGCTAATTTATGAAATTTTCCACCATATTAAAACCAAAAAAATAGCTAATGCTTTCAGTTGAGTTGAGTTGGAAATTGAACAGATATATGCGGCGATAGTTACTTGGAATAAGGGAAACTGGACGGCAGTTTTCTCAAATAAGTGTTGAAATATTTGTTACCCAGTTTGATATACAGGTATTGTTTGTTCCTTTCAAAATTGGTGTCATTTCTATCAAAAGCGTTATCAAGTGGTAAGGAATGTTTTACTTATTTATTAATTTTGATTAAAACCATCTGGTAATTAAAATGAACTATAACACATCTAAAATCGAAGTGCATTTGTAAATTTATAAGAACAGGTAAAAGAGAAAAAGAAAAAAAAACAATTAAAATATGTAAGGAGGTGCTTTGGATCAGAATTGAGGGGGAAGAAAAAAAATGAGATGGATTAGATGAGACAGATATAAAAGGAACTGAATAGTGGAATATAACGTAAGGGAAGACATAATATTTTAAGACGACTTTTTAATACTTAAATGGATGGCGAAAGTCTTATATCAGAAATAATGATTTTTATCACATTGAGCTTAAAAGTTACAATATAAATAAAACTTAATCTAGTAGAATTCCTCACTTTAATTAAATTTTCATCAGTTTCCTTTAATTATTTGCCATGGAGATACAACGGAAAAATAATTTCATCACCATCATATTATTACAATTGTATTTAGATATTTTAAAGTCACTTTAAGGGATTTACGTACGGGAAAATGAGAAGAAGGTATCCAGATTTTCAGACCTTGTTTCTCAGTACCGGAAAATTTTCATTACAACATGACAGGAATTGCGTTAGACTGAGTTGCAGATAATTAATTATATATCCGATATTGGAAGGGAAATTTGCTATTCAACGGAATCTCCAATAAACCCGTAATAACAACGTAATATATTGAGATTTTCTACCTCTTTATACTATCTCCTAAATCTAAATTAAGTTCTATTGATACAGATAATATAGTACTAAGGCTTTATTTAACAGAACGTTGTAGGGAAAATAGTAATTCCTCCATAACAGCTGGCGTAAAATATGCATTTAAACATGCTATCTTACAGTATTTTAATTGGGAACAGTACTCTTATAAGTTTATTGTGGATCCTCTTTTCATTGTGTCAGAAAATTATATTAATATTTGTAAAAAGTGTAAAACAAATAATATCTATCCTTACCTGAGCTCTATTCACACTCAATTTTTGTTTATTATTCGTTCTACACAGTTACTCTACTATTAGTAAAATAATTCTGGTGTATGTTTTTAGTCATACGTGTGCAGTGAAAACTTATAATTTTAAAATATGTCCATAATTACATTCATGTTTTCTGATGGATATTATTTCGGTGAATCAGGAGCAATGCGTGATTATTATTTTAAAATAAAATAATATGCGCCTATTGTATTAAACTACCCTCAAATAAAATATTAAACGCTAACTGTATCGTTTTGAAATATTACTCTATCACTTGAAATATTACACAGATTATATACAATAACATTCACGTATTACATTAAAATAATAATCAAAACCGTAGCGGAGGCAAATATTTGAACCATGAACTCTGTATAACGCCATCTGTTGATAAGTATTGCCAAAAATATTTTATTTTTAAAAATATTTTTATTTTAAAAAAACATGCTTACCTATGTACATAAAAATTTCAGAAAACCGCTAAAACTGCTCGTTGGCCTAGGGGTATGATTTTTGCTTTGAATGCGAGAGGTAAACAGGCGAAGCAAACGGGCTCGGCGCCACCGACCCGCAGCGAATGGGTTCGGCGTTACCGACCCGAGCGAACGCCTCAGCTTTGATTACACCTCAGAATAAGTTTTTATGTCAAAGTAAAGTACGAAGGTACGCTTAGAGAAGTTTTCACATCAAAAATCATTTAGATTTTAGCTACTCAGAACTCTTGAATAAACAATATATGGGTGGTTTTAAAAATCTTACCATTTTTATTTAAGACCCTATTATTCAATTAGTTTTAAATTCTTATTCTCTTATTTGCATTAATTCTGAATTTATTAAAAAATTATGATGTTTATGTTTTAAAAAACCTCCTCCAGTTTTTATGTGACGCGCGTTTTGTCTTGTAAAAGTTATTAAAATAATTAATAAAGCCTGATATTTAATATTTATATTCCACATGATCTAAATTGATCTAACCGAAAATTGTCCCTATTTATTTAAAATTCTCTTTAATATTGTATTTTTCAAATTTTTTTCGAACCACTTTTGGCAAGGGTATAGTTGTTTCGAGTTGACCCACTATTTTTAAAAATGTTTGATGAACTCTTCATTTTTTTAGCAGCATATATTCTAAAGTAAGAGGGACCCAAAGTTCTTGTTGATTTCATTTTATGAATGACGTTAAGTAAAGCTCGCACCAGTCACTGATTGCATGGATCATCAATATTTTAATAAGCCCCTTAAGAGCTCCTAAAAGGAAGTATCGTTCACAAGTTGGTTCTAGCTATTGTGTAACAGTCATAAAAAATCTAGCTCAAGGAAAGAATAATTTTACGTATGGGTTACGAAGATCAGATAATTGTCACATTAATGAGATAACGGTCCTTAATTAGAAAACAACATAACATTAGGACGAATCCCGCATTATACATTGCCAAGTATATGTTTCAAAACCCTGATAAAAATAACTTAATTGCCTTGCGAAAAAATGCGGTAAAATGCAATTAAAAATTTTATCTATGAAATATAATAAAATTTATGGTGTTTCAAGAATATTCAGGTTTTATATCCGCGTTAAAAATAATTTTATACTTCGTGGATTTTTATCTTGTATCTTGATTGCTATAAGTTTACGCGTTGTAAGAAAAAAAACTTCATTGGACTTGCAAGACTTGAAGTCCCAAAGTATGCAGTCGGTGTCACAAATTCTGACTGATATAAGTATCTAAGTCCCAGGTAATACGTACTATCTTTCTAAGCACCTTCGAGACACATAAAATATCAGAAATACAGGAATGCGTGGACAACAGAGTATAATTCTGTACTAAGTACTCAGCTTATTCAATTGTAATTGAAACTGACTTTCCGGTGATACACAAATGTCCAAATAATTTGGAGGAGAAACAAATCTTTCTGCGTTGTGATTTTTTGAACAAATAGGAGATACCTAACTAATTACAAGATTTTTATAAATATATAAACCTGTATTGCATTAATTGATGGAAATAAATGACGTCATGAGTGCGCTTTGGAATATTTTATTAAAGTAATTATTTTCTAAAACGATGAATCCCCAAATAGACAATTATAATACCCCAAAACCATATATTGATCAAATTTAATTATTAAAATGTAATTTATTTCTTTAAAAAATATGAAGAGCAATGACGTTTTAAATATTATAAGAAAAATTATATAATATTCAGTCGAATCCCTTCGTCCAAAATTCTTGATTTCAACCCATTGTGAGAAGGGCAAGTGCAAGCAATTAAAAGACTAATAGCTTCAATTAAAATATTGGTGCCAAATATTTGACAAGTATGAATAGCATTTGATCAGTTTTTTTTAAACGCAACTAAATTTTAATAGAACATATAATTTTTCTCGTAATTGTAAATGTTACTTAAAATTTATTAAGTTTTGCTCAAACCCAATATAATTTGATTTACTAGCAAATAAACTAATTCACGCACGGATACCAAAGTATTATTCTCAAGGGCTAGTTGGTCTATTTGGATAAATACGATCTGTGTGTGTATGGTATGTATTATTGAACCTTGAAATATAACAAAATACTATAAGCTACTAATATTTTGTGACCCCAAAAAGATATGGAACAATCACACAGATTTCTCCAAACCTGCGCTCATAAATACCACTACTCAATAAGCTCAACAGCTAGCTGTCAACATCAGCATTCCACTTTAACTTGGTTCGCTGCTCAATGGCGATAATTTATATTCGTTTTGTACTGAAGTTTGATTATGATAATATCAATGATATTCTCTAAAGAGGGAAAGAGTAGGAAGAGCTATCATATAAGTTTGGGTTTCATCATATTCAGGCGATCATATTGATATAAAACTTTGGGACACATCGGTTTACTGCAAGTTTCAATTTAATCTTATACGTACATGCGGAAATGTACAACTCTCATAGAATGCTGAAAGTCTCCATCAAAACTCAAAACTATTCTAACAGAAATTATTAAAAATGATACCCCTTGATTAAAGTGAATCAAAAAAGTAAAGAAATGATTCTTTAGGCCCCCAAGTAATACAACAAATGAACTAAAAGTGGTTGGAATTAAAATGTTTAAAAAGAAACTATAAATATAAAGAAAATCAATATTCCATATTCAAATAATAACTGATGAAACTATTACTCTTACATTTATTATATGTACTTCAGAAACATATTTCCATGGAAATTGCTTTTTAACACGCGGTTCATTGCCCAGGTTTACTGGATATTATCCTTTGCTACTGAGTGACTTTTGATGTATTTTCTATGAGAGAGAGGAAAGTCCCTGTTTTTATTGCAAAATTATATAGCTTCAAGTTGAGAATATTTATTTTACGTGTAAAGGACAATTGTATGATCTTAACTTTCTACTCTGTTAGTAGAAGGTTCGCGTTGCCAAGCTAGGAAGAGGAAACAGTGATTAAAGCCTTGTTGAGTCTACCGTTGGAATTAAAAATAAACTTAGTCTTCTTTTATATTAGTTCAAATGATAATTATTCAAAAGGAAGTTTAAATTAAATCAATATGTATGTATTATATTATTTAGGTTTTCCATCATACAGTATAACTTTTAAAGTAATATAACTTTCAAAGACATATGCGTAGTTTTACAATGTTTTATCTCTGCTAGGATTTGAACTCAAGAGTGCCCAAAGACTTGCTGTCAAATAAATGTACATTAGAAAGTTTCTTAAGAACCGGAATGTCAAACTTTTGACAACCTGCCAATCTTGGCTGGAAGAATCTTTTATTTACTATGTGCCTTTATATATAAATTGATAATATAAAATGGTTATAATATTACTATCGCAGTAACAAATGATGAACAATTACCATAGCAAATACTAGAGATATTTGTAAATTATTTTTATTAATGATACAAAATTAATGCGCCACTGACTATTATCCAAATATTTGCGTATATATAGAATATCGTGCATGTGTAAAGATGATTTTTTGTCAATTTTGTAAAATATTTCAAATGTTATATTGGGACTTATGACATTTTCCGTGATCTAAAGTGACATCATAACTATGCAAGCACGATATGTGCGAACCTCTTATTGGTGATCCCTTGCACGAAGTGAAATATTTGTAGTAAAACATTCTATGTAAAAAATATGTTTTACATTTTGAAGATTATAGTAATAAAATATTTACTCTCTAAAATATTTACTCTCTAGTTACGTGTCTAAATATTTAATTATATCTTGCATATTGTAAAAAATGCAATTGCAACCATGAATTTTAATTTTTTTAAAACGTCTGGCTATTACACACTATAATATTACAACTAAGAATAATTGGAAAATACATATTTTTTAATCATTCATTACCATTTTGGTTCCTTTCATGGCAAAATTTCACTTTATTTTTATTGTTTTATTTTCCACTATCATTATATTGAAGTAGCTTACTAAAGAAAAATTACAAACTAAATGGGTAATATTAAAACAAAGAGAACTTCATAATACTGGAATTAATATGGTCACAACGAAAAGTTTAAAAGCTCGACGCTAATTGCTTTGTAGGTTCCACTAATGCTAGACGAGTGCTAAACAGTTACCAATAGTCTATATGACAGGCAAATGACTAACAATATCATATCCAGTGATTTCAATTTTTTTTAAGATTATAAGTATTTTGTCCATGCTAACATGGGTTACTGTGAGCATTTAATAATTTTAAAATATGGCACAGATTGAATAGTACTTTCTCATTAAAAACTGTTTTCTGTAAGTACCTTCATGTGACAGCAATTTTATAGGCCCTTAGCACTGGATTAAGTCATGACAGTATAAGAGATGAAATTGGAGAATAAAGCCTCTCTACACAATATCTCCTGTAGATATTTAATATATTAGTCGATAATAATATTAACAAAATGAAGAATGTTAAAACTTGTAATTTACGATAAAAAGAGCCGTAAAATTTATATAATTTGATAAATTTATTAATATGAAGTACGCTATAGTAGGGTCTAAATATAAATGGATAATAAACTTTTTAACTAATTATATCATGGTAATATAATCTTTACGAAAATAATATTTATTATCGTGGACAAAATTATTTATTATAGAAACGTCATAACACGCCCAAAAAATGCCTGGTGCTGACAATAAGAAAAAAGGTATCATGTAACATATTTTAAGATCTACTTTTAACATCATTGTAAATATTAAACATAAATCTCCTCATTAAAACTAAACTAATAAATTATGATAAATACATTTATAACTTTATATTGGTAGTACTTTGCTTGTTCTTTGTATTATTTGCCCTCATTTTGTAAATATCCACCTTCATACTCTACATTTAGTCTGAGACACGGTGTGAACTTATGGGATTCTAATAATCACTCAACGAATATTACGTCAGATTTATAATAAAGTAAATTCAGAGAAGGCGATTGAAGTAGGCTGTGCTACAAACTTTCAGTCACCTAAAATGCGGAGATATTCAATTACGCTATTCTCAGCGTGTTTTATTGAGACGCAGAGTTAAGAGCTTATGATGAGATAGAAGCAGATCTGGGAATGACCTAATTTATTTACATCTATGAATATATACATCTGTTGAACTTATTGTGTTTTTGATTTCACAAGATAGGCAACTAAATGTGGCTATGACAGAATAAGATAAATTAAATTTTGGAAAAAATATGTGTGATGCTCAGGAGTAAGACTTAGAGGGAGAAAATAAAGGAGAACGATTAACGGAACGGATATGAAAGAAATATAATGGGTAAATTAGAACTAAGGGACGCATGATATTTTCAAATGCTTATTATTGGTTGGCAACTTACAAACCCGCCAGTTTTTTCGACCGATTTCTGAGATATTGTAGAAGCTAGAATATTCCTTATAGGAAATATAAGGAATGCGGCATTCGAACTTCTGTTCAGTGTGCAATTAAGTAATTGGCGAGTAAACATAAAATAAATATGGAAGTATTTCAAAGTGAACTTAGGGGACCCTTTCTTTATGAATATCGTTTAGGGTGATAAACCAGCGAACCATCACGCAATATATACACCACGATAGGTAAAGTTATGCTCTCTTACGATACAGCCCAGCACTGGTTCCAAAGATTCAAAGGGAATTTTGACCAGTGGGATAACCTCATCCAAATCGACCTTCTGCAATTGATTTAGAAAAAAATAATAGCCTTATTAAACATATCCCATTAAATCTCACTATTTGGCAGTGCTATTTTCATACTTTTATACCACAATGGAAAAACGTCTTCATGCTTTGAGAAAGAAACGGAAATATTCCGTTTGGCTATCACATGAGCTAACACCATTTAAAATCCAGAGGAGAGCTAATTGGTGCATGGAGCTACTGGGTTTCCGTCGTATAAACGAGTGGCTAAAGTATCTGATTATAGGTGATGAAAAGTACGTGGCTTATGTTAATTTTTAGCAAAACCCCAGTGAGTGGAGAAAAAGATGTACTGAGGCCAAAACATAATATTGGACAAAACATACTTTTCATTGCACGGTGTGGTATAAATGGAGTTATTCAGTGGCAACTCTTCTAAGCTAATAGTACAATTGTAGCTAAGATTTATTGTGAACAATTGAGCAAAGTCACCGGTAAACTTCTTTCAAATAAAATAAAAGTTTATTTTTTACATGAAAATGCTCGACCCTACGTAGCAAAAGTAACGCTTGAAAATCTACTTTCACTTGGATGAAGTATGCTACTTCATTCAAGGTACCCTCCAGATCTTTCGCCATCTAATTACCATCTGTTTCACTCTCTATCTAATAATTTATATTATAGAAAATTTAAAAACGAAAGTCATATCAAAATCAAACTTCACCGGTTTTTAAGTTACAGGCCCCGTGCACAGATAGAGCGGGTTTATTAGTTGCCAATCTAACACAATACTTGATTTTCATAATTTTGAACTGATTTATCATCTTGTCTCATCGAGTCAAAATAACAATATTTAAGGGTTTGCGGATAGGTATGGTTGAAAAGAATGATTGGTAAGAAACTTCTTTTCTTTCGATCATTACTAACCCGTTTGGTACGAGTAGAGGTCACACTACGAGGGTTCCATACAAGTTAGGTACATATAAAAGTCTAAACATTTAAGGGTATAAAGGGTTTCTATTAAACTATTTATAAAAGTTTATTTTGTTTTTCACTGTATTAATATATTGCCTCACATATCTTCCACAGGTGTAAAAATATAGTGAAATTTTCCAAAACTGTTCTATCGTACGACTGTAAAAACATAAAGTATCGATGTTAGAATCGTTTCATGTCATATATGGTAAACCTTAAAAGAAAAAAAACTCGACTACGACAATAAAGAAGTTTCGAAAGAAAATATTGGTATCTACAGTCATAATTCAATATTATTTCCTGTATATCCTCTATTTTCGAATTTGTCCTTTTAAACTATTGTTTTAATTATGGGTTCAAATGAATTATTTTAGTTAGTTTCTGTAGAATTATCAAACTTTGGTACATAAGCGCATGTACATATTTACGGAATCCTCTTTTGGAGTCCTTTCGTGATAAGTTTAAAGAAAAAACATACATTTCTTGCAGACATGTCAAAAATATAACTCTTCTTCATCGTAAGGTTAAGATAAGTGCGAGCTGTAATTTTGGGTTAATTTTAAATAGGTAAGTAACTATTCTATAAAGAGTAATGCATAACTTCCCCGTATACAGCACTCCAAAGATAACAAAGGTACTCAAAATTTGATACGATTAGCGATTGAGCGAAATTTTATTTTGAATCAGAAGAAAGCATATTTCACATATTTCTACATTATGTCACTATATTAATTAACTTTGAGTGTCTGATACAATAACTGATATGTATGTTACACACTTGCATATCAGTTATTGTATATCATATAGTTGAGCCATGTTGCTCACCAATAATATGCCTAATATAATACCCTAAACTAAACTTTTTGTATATGTTCTTTGAAGCAACGAGACTCTTATCTCTTCGATTTCATACTAAAAAATATTGCTCAATAATTTGCTGCCGTAAAATTTAACACCTGAAACCTTGAATTGTTAATTGAATTCGTTGAATACCTGGCGCTCCACCTCGCTAATTGATTGAAGTTAGATGCTGGGACCGTGCACACATTGGGAGTAAATACACCACCGCCAGAAAGGTTCAACCTAATGTTAAATTTAGAAACGCTTTATGTTAATATTGCTAAGAATATCTCGTTTATGTTTATAAAATTTGTTTTGTTCAATAATTTAAAAAT
This sequence comes from Druceiella hillmani, assembly GCA_039881145.1. NCBI lineage: Eukaryota > Metazoa > Arthropoda > Insecta > Lepidoptera > Hepialidae > Druceiella > Druceiella hillmani. Next base: position 33,519,462 of record JAYKKI010000018.1, on the reverse strand, counting down.
ATCTTATTTATTTATTATTTTACCAATTTCAATGGAATAAAGTTTATCTTAAATTTATCTTTTATTTCTAAATTTTAAATTTTCATTATATTACAGATGACTAGAGAAAATTTTTATCTAGGTCAAGTAAACATACTACTCTTAGAAAGTAGGCTAATTTTAACAATGGTTAATTGAAACGAGATACTTTAAATATTTATATAAATTGTTCGACTTTAAAACATAAATACATAGCAATTATATGAGATTACACAATTTATTTATTTTTAGGATTCCGTAAGGAAGCATGGATTCTTTCATGATGGACTTCAGATTTTCCATAGTTTTTGATCAACGTTCAGACGAAATGAAGTTATGCAAAAGGTTCATATTGAAATTTTATTCAATATGTAATGTAACTTCATGAAACTTTTTATTGTAATTTTCCGTAATTACAAAAAGAGGCGGAAAAGTTTTTTGCCTCATAAATTTTAGTAAAGTTTTATTTAAAAGATATTTCCAAACAGTTTTGATTAAGGTTTTATTAAATTTAGTTTGGTTCATTTGTATCCAATATTTTAAAAGCTATAGACAAAGAGAGGATCGTAATGTTCGCCTATTCCTACACATATTTTATTGATTACATTAATAAACACAAACCTTAGAATAATGAGTACTCCAGAAGGCGAAAAAATGCGCGATAGTGTGTCCAAAAAAACTACGCCTAAAATGCGTAGTATAAAAACACGGCTGTCAGTGCAATTTAAGACACAGATCTGAAAGGTTACATGACAATATAGCTTAAAATGCCGGCTTGTGCTAATTCCACCAACAAAAATATCACTGGACTGCGAAAGAAACAAATCGGGATTACTTTTCACAAGTATAAACTATTACTTAATTTCATTTTCAATTAACTATGCAATTTTGAAATGTCGAAGTAGATTATTATAAAGAGGAGCGCGCAATTTTTATTGGTTGTTTACCCCATTTTATATATTAAAACATCTTAATTGCTCGATACCGAAAAATGTAAAATTTTATTTGTAAAAAAATCGGGATTTGTAAAATGTCGCTGGAGAATTTGGTGTAACGTTTGAATTTCCGTTATCATATTCAATTTTAGAATATTTTACCTATTGCGTATATAATCACTATATGTAGGATTACGGCAAGAAACACATGTTACATTCATTAATTCCTGCCATCTTCTTTAATTTCTTGAAAAATGCGAACCGATATTCTATATATGAAATTTCTTCATATTTTAAATATGAAGAAATTTTTTTACGACATTGAATGCTAATTAATATAAATAATTGTTTCGTCGTATTTTTAATTTCTTTAGTAAGAGATAGAATATTTTCAAACTTCCATTATGGGCTATTTCACACATCTTTTTACTTTTTTACTTTTACTAAATTAATTTTATTGGTTTAATATGTTTAAAATTAAAATATTTATACCACTGAAGAAACTATTTTCAAGATTTTCTCTACTTATGACACGCATAATAAAAATGAATAGTTCGTACTAAGTCAAATATACAGTTGTCATGTAAATATTTGAAACTATTTATTAGAAATAAAACGTTGGGCAGTATACAAATGAAAACAAAAAAATTACTTTTCCTGCTTCTACTACAGAAAAAAGGTGGCAAAATACAAAAGTCAAAAAATTATTTGCAAAATTACCAAAATCATTTTGTAGATTAATGTGTAAACACACACTCGTACGCACTTACGTACACGCACACACGCATACGTACACGCGTACGCAACACACATACACTCATGCACACGCAAACACACATACACACAAATGTTTAATGATAATATATTTTAATACTCATTTTAATCAATAAAATTGTAGAATTTGACAAAGTTTTTAAATAATTTTAATCTAAATACTTTGGCTATTGAATGTGGTCAAAATAAACATTTTAGAAATTTAACATGGCTGCCTTAATAATACTTCATATAAGCTATATAAATCGATGCAAATTTGAATCGTACTGCCGCAAGCAAATATATTTAGGTGTCGATTTCCTGAAGTTGGTGGGTAAATGTATTCTGCTGGTAACACCTTGCGCGTTGGGGGAGTGTGCGATGCCCCCTCCACCGATTTTTGGTTTCACCACAACAGCGAAGAGATTTATGCGTATGCGCCTTCTGGATTACTCCATATTCTAAGACACAAACAATAAAACTTACTTCCATGCTTGATGGAAGTAACCGTACCTTCATATAGTCTTTGTTCATGATTTTCAATTCAAAAACCTTTGGCTATTTAAATACTCATTTTAAATGAGTATTTTTCATATTTTTCACAGTAAAATATTCTTCCAATTGGATCGAGTTTTTACATATTCCAAAAAAACATATGATTAAACATCGTTCCTGTACGCTGTAAGCGTCGTATGAAAAAGTTAATAATATATTAATTATGCAGATTTTTGCATAATTAATATATTATTAACTTTTTCATATTTTAATAATATATTAATTATGCAGATTTTTGCTAGTGGTGTGGTATGGAACGAACTATTTTTGGATTCCACTCAAAAATATAAAACCAAAATTACACTTTATTGCACAGTGATTATTTACTTTTCAAAATAAATTGGTTTTATTTTCAGATAATCTCAATAATATTTACATTTAAGAATTTATTTATCACAAACAGACCCTCCAGGTAACAAATTAAAGAAAATACCTAGTTATCTGTACATTCTATTTTTTTTTCATAATAATAATTTATCGTTTACTATTCTAGGCTCATTATGGCGTTAGGTTTGTCGCGTCTCATATCGCTTTGAAGATACCGCGCGGCACTCGGTATGCGTATTCTGCGCGTAATAACCTAACGTAACTGCATCGTAAGGTTGAAATAGTGTATCTCGAGAAAGGGCTAAAATACAAAAAAAAATATTGATTATAATTGTCTTATTTCATAGAGGCGATCTTGCTACATGAATTTAGCAACAGACTGTATAATTAGTTCAATTAATGATACTCATAGCACATTAGAAATTAGAGAGCACATTTTAGAAAATTTTATGCTTTCATTCGTTCTAAAATATATAAATAATTTCTTGACTTTATTATTTTAATTTTACCCTTATAAATGATATTATTCTATGGAGCTATATTTTTAGTATTTGCCGCATGGAATCTAAAACTTTTATGTCATTAATTTATCGTTAAGTAGAATGGCATCCGATGTAGAATTAGTACAGCCTTCCTCAAACATTATCAATAAATACAATATATCAGCATGATATATCCTTTTGCAGCAAGATGCCCCATTTTGGTTAGATGCTCACTTTTATTTAAACAAAATATATCAGTGAAACAGTTTAATTTTTTTTTGCTTCACGTTTAATCGTGACCGTCGTTTAGTTTGATGTTTTATGAGATCATCTCGTGGAAAGTACAGACTTCAGCACCAACCCATTACCATAACTCGTGCTTCTTCCACTGAGTCATAATCGCTTTTGGTCGTTCCTTTTTCCATCGTGAGAAATAAAGTAATTCTTTTGGGATAACCTGACCGTTTTTGATATTTCATCGCTAACTAATCACATTTAATGTAAACAAATTATTTGATAACAATGCACGTTCTTTTTCATGGGAAAATTGCCTGTACCATAAATTTAACGTAACGTGGGAAATATTTGACAAATAAAACACGTATTAGGTTAATAACACCTTAACTATGTTCATGTTATTATTGTGTATTTCAATTACTATCTTTTGTGAAAAGGTTAGACATATACGCGGACTTCCCGGTCAGTCTAATAAAAAACAAAGCCTTTTGAAATAAAGTTCGGTACGTAAATTTATCGCTGTTATCCTACTCTTTTCTCTTTTATACTGTTGGAAGTTGAAGACGATCAATGCCGTAACTAGCTACTACTGCCTCAATAAAGCCGCACGTGTAAGATAAAATCATCATTGTACAGTTTTGTTGGTTAGATGGCCTGGTCAATGTATGAAATACGAATTAAAACTGTATTATTATTATTATTGTTTCGACATAATTTTAACAATACAAAGTAGTTTCATTTACTACTGATTATCAAATAAATAATATGTAAAACACATATGTTCATTCTAGTTACTCGTATAATTACGACAAATTTATAATCTATGCACGTTATCAAGATATTTAGAAAATACTATAAATTTGTTGCACACCAACATGCGGCGTCGCTATGCGTGTGTTGGTGATTTCACGTCTGGTAAATATTCGTTCTCGAGCAGCGGGATTTTGTAAATACGTCCTTAAATATTTGTAAATTATAAGTCTACGCAGTGAAGATATGAATTTAAATTATTTTTCTTGTTTAAAGACAATATTTTTTCATTTTTCTCAAAATTTGAGAAATCTATTTTTCTAATTGTTCAGTAAATATTGTTTTTCTTACTTTCAATATTATTTTCCATGGTATGGGTAAGAATATCAAATATATACTTGGATATAGATGCATGTACTCGTATATATGGCGTTTATAGTATAATTATTTAAAAAAAAAAACATAATTAAATTTGTTTACAATTAAGTAAAAGTTTTATTCACGTTTTACACCAAACATTTAGTAAAAAATTATAATTGCACAAGCTACACTTTTTTTTATAAAGTATGGCTTAGTCAAAAATAAATTTTGATCGTTCATTATTATAATTATCATACCGAATTAGCTAATTACATTACTCATAGAGATAATAGAGGCAATAACAAAATGAATTCGAATTCTTTTTTCATCTTATTGATTACTGTGACTTGCTTTCATTTTCATATATTTCATATGCGGCCTTAGTTGATATTTTTACTTTTAGTAACATATTAGACATATTTACTATTTTTTTTAAATAGTTTGTTAGTATATAGGATGATTTTCAGAAATATAAATATTTGATATAATTGTACTGGTAGTAAATAAAGTTACAAATTTTAAACTAGATTTAAGAAGTTGCGTTGCTTTTTGAGTAACTGATAATTATAATATAAAATTCAGAAATTAATAACGTCGAATTAACATAAGATACCATGTGTTACTACCTTATGAAAATCCAACAATTTTATTTTTACATAAAATACCTTCCACACCCAGTATTAATTAACTGATTTTGGCAAAAATTAAAACATAAAATTTTTATTTTTTGTTGTGGCTTCGAGGAATATATCAATGAATTTGAGTGTAAACCCTTCAAATTCCAGGTTATAAGTCAATTATGAAAGCAATATTTACCATGCGAATTATGCAAATATGTATTTCCATAACACTACAGCCACTTTGCGCCGCGCTACTATTTATAGCACGACGTCATTTTGGAGAATTTTTTTATCAAAGTCGCCCGCGGGTATAATCTACATAATATGATGAAGATATAAAAAAAAACCTTGATTTTGACACTTATTAGAAGGAGATACAATCTATATATAAACGATAGTAACTTCAAGATAAACCTACTTGGTATAAAACAGAAAATGGCACACAATCATTTTTTCTGTCATTAAATTCCAATAAAAATTTTCGGCTGTTAAATTTGGTATAATCTACTCGGGAATTATAATAAACAAAAGTTGTATTTTAAATATTCATTTATTAAATACATAATTTAGAAGTAAACGATACCAATGGTTGACATTTAGCTTTTGTTAAAAAATTAAGGGATTACATTAAAATTTTTCAATTTCCCATTGAAAGTTATATCTAAATAAAATCCAAGCTTTTAATCTTTCCATTGTTAAGGGCTTCTTTGCCGTCAGCATGTCATCATTACGCATTGAGATGGTAGTCCTTTGTCGTACATCTTTTCCTTCATTTCCTGACCCTTCCATCCTTTCTTATTTATTATGTTTGTCTTTGTTGTTTGTGATGTTCGTCCACAGGCCTCCCATATATTTAATCTTTATCAAAGAAAGTCCATCGCCTAGGGTTGTATTTAAACTTTTACTTTAATTTTAAATTTTATTTTGACCTTTATACCTCTGTTTATCATTAACAAATATCGATTTGTGAGTTTCCGAGAAGTCTTTTTTTCACGCTTTACCTTAAATCGGTGTTTTGATCTAATAATTTGAAAATAAAAATGATAGGTTCGTCCGAGACTTCTATAATAAGCTCTTTAATTACCATAGCTTCAGCTTAAACCATCGTATTAATATTAATAACTCGAGGAAAAATATAATAACAATCAACATCAAGTTTTAAATTTAACAATTAGACTGACAACTTCGTAAAGTAAGTCTTGCAACCAGTAGGACGTTTACTAAAATTTGTATATTTTTGCGAATATTTTTAACAAACTCAAAAACCTATCATCTTTTTGATAAGAATCTGCTTTATATATTTATTTTGGCACTAATTCGTATCACTACCAATTATTTCAAAGTTTTTATGCCACTGTGTTAATTGAAATACAATTTTCTTTAATTTTTTAAGGAGCATGTCTTTTAAATAAATTGCTGATACGGTTATGAAATTCAGTAACCTACACAGTTACAAATTTGTATATATTCCAGTTCATGGGCAGAGTATCAAATAAAGATACGATGAAATTTCAACAGTGAACGAATAAATGAATTGAGATTCCAACCGACTGATTTTTTTTTTTTTATTTATAATTTGTTAAGTATCTGATTATTATGATTATATAATTCAACCATAATTATGCACATTAAAATAAAATTTTTCCCAAGATAACCTAAAATATTTCTAGGAAAAGAATATTATAAATGGATTAAATGGTGCTACTCCGGAAATTATCCCGGACGTGAAATTTCCATCTATAAAAAAAAGGCGCAAAATTATGCAAATCTCCTCTTTGTTCGACCAAAATAAAGATGTTCAGTCACACCAAACTTAGCGGATTTAACTAATCTTGTTTTATTCGTGGCTTATTTCACGGTGGGAGAAATAAATTTATTTATTTATTTAATCATCATGGTGGCTTTTTATATTTATATATGGGTTATGAAAACGTTTATTCGGTTTAAAAAAAATTGGTAAACTTTAATTAAGTTAACACGATTAATTCTCTAGCTCTTCCTTTACTAAACCCTATTTTTAAAACAAAATATTTATATTCATTCAGATGGTGTAAATGTTTTGTTACATTTATTTATTTGCCTTTTCTGCTTAAATGTATGAAAATAAATTGATGCTAACCGCACACAAACCTGCAAATCAGTAGAAAGTTATCATAGATTTTTGCACGTAAGATTTTAATGAATAAATATTAACATAGGCAATACGGTGTTCTATGAATATTTCCATTGTCACAATATATTTTTAGCGCTTTATTCTCAATAGATATTGCCATTTCTATACGTAACTGGGCTCTAATTACACAGTCTAAGGGTATTTTGCGAATCTCTCAATCTTAGTAAGTAATATATGTAAATTTCCTGGAGAGAAAAATACTTGTCGATAAATCTAAATCCGGTACATATTTGCTTCTAACACTTCTGTTCAAACAAGTGATGTAGTTGTGTATCAATGTATTAAGTATCATCCAAGTGGAATCTTTCCATTTGTGATTCCATGCTTTCAAAATTTATAAAGTATTCCCTAAAGAAAGTTTTGAATCCATTTTCAAAAAATGTAATTTCAAAGGAGAATGCTCGTACAAATTGTTTTGTTAAGTTTTCCAAATATTTACGCATAAAATAAAATTTAAAAAAACAATATTAATTCGTGAACTTACTCCGTACAATTTTATTGTCAGTTTGTATTCATATCGCAAAATTTACTAAAACGTATTGGAGTTGAAAATATCTTTATGACGAAAGTAGAATTACTATCAAAAAGCATATTCCGGATAAATAAGTACTTGCAGTTAACAAAAAATATTCAGTTTCCCTTTAATTTTCCGTAATGTTTTTCTCTATACCGGCACATATACATATACATACTGTCCCTGCGTCAGCGTTTTGACCAAAAGTTATGGACAGAGACTTTCTTAAACAATCCATCGAAAGCAAAGTTTGGTTTTACGTACGTGCATAGTTTAGAAATTGTTATTCGCTTTCAAAATAACTAGATTTTTCATACCTTGACTCGTGTTAATCCATTCTGCATGAAGATTATGCAACGGATAGCTATTAAAATAAAACGGATAACTATAAAACGTAGTCTACTAATGTGGTTATAAAACTCTATCTAACATCAAGAACTGTACATCTGCTATAAGACCTCCCACTTCGCTGACTAACTAGATTGTAGGCTGATCGGAAGTACTTTAAAAGTGTTGGAAATCCGTGGGAAGGACAAAAAATACGTGCTAAGTATAATTTTGACTTTTTTCTTATCTTATTATTTTAAATTCTTTTTATCTTAATATTTTAAAGTTAATTTTAAGTTTAATTTAATTATTTTTAGTTTTATTATTTCAAAAATAAATTCAATTTAAGATTATTCTAAAAATTTAATGTTTTCTCATTTTATTGTTTAAAATCTATTTATTAAATCAATCAAATTTAAAGTTAATTTTAAGTTTAAATTGCTAATATTCTAATTTTTTTAATAAATTAATCAAATTTAAAATTACTCTTAGAATTAAATTTAGTTATATTAAAAACTAAAACTTACTTATTTTTAATTTAACGATTTTATTTTAAATTTAAAATTTTTCAAAACTTTAAATTAATATAATAAATTGTTAAATTTGCTAAAAAATCTAAATAGAGTTTAAATAATTAATGAAAGTAAGTGAATATGCTGATTATTTATTATAATTTATTAATTTCAAGTATTTAATAAATAATAAAATGATAATGAAAATAAATTAATTTGTCGAAAAGTTTTTGTAATTTATGAATATTTAATATTTAGTAAATAATATAGCAATAGTTTATAATTTATAATGCACATAAATACATATCAAATTGGAAACGGCTTGGCAGATGATTGGCTTACTATAGAAATACCAGTAGAATAAAAAAAAATAAGTTTAAATAATAATTATGACCGCGCCCAATGCATGCTGCTCGAATTTCGATATTCGCACGAACACACACGCACACATACAACCGTATATAATAGAAAGAGACAGAGAAGAAGAGAGGAAAAGTTCGTCTGTATAAGAGTTTATCTACCAAAGTCACCAACATACCCTAAATTAAATAGGTTGACACGAAAGTGACGACTAAGCTCACATTTCAAATTAATAGCAAATACTACCCTCCCATATTTGCTTATACCCCACAACATAGTTCCGGTGAGTTAGTGTCCGCGTTACAATTATGGCAGTCTATTTAATGTGTTATTATATTTCCCTTCCGTTAGTAAGCTAACCCGATTACATACCATAAATAAATTTAAATGTTTATCTACTTTGACAATGTGCATAGACATATTGTCTTTTGTCATATCCCAATTAATAGATGCTATTTTTACGTTAAAAGCTGCATTCGACCTTAGGAAAATATTGAGCAAAATAAATATTAATTTATTTACTTTGATGAGTAAACATATCTAGCAAACTTATTACTACGGGAGTAATCTCTTCCAGTTAACCAAAATTACAATGCAATATTAAAGTTTCTGGACCGGCAGATAACAAAATAAAATAAATAAATTTTCGAGAAAAAACTGAAAACAAATATAATCTAAATTTGATATTTTGGGACTAATTAAAAATGGATTGAGGGTTAGAAGAAGAAATATTAAGCAAGTTTGAATCTTTGTGAAGTTCAAATATTTAAACTGTGACGTAAATTACTGCAATAAAATTTCTTCAAAATCGAATAATAGCAAATTTGAATAGAAGCAAAATTGATAAAGAAAATAAAACTGCAGTTAAGTTGTTTCTAAGTAAATTATTTGTATTATGAGATTTTAAACATTTAAAACATGCGATTTTGAAAAATTTATAAAAGTTGAGTTTGGGACATAAATGTATGCAAATACGGAACTGATTTTAATTATTAATATCTTTATCTATATTTGTTATATTTATAGGGATATTTATATTTAATATATCTGAAGAAGTTTTATTATTGATTATATGTTGTATGAGGTACGTATTTGGGTTTGAAAATAATTAAAAATAACTTAATTAATTTACATCTATTTACGAGTCTCTTTGATATAGACATTGTTTTCAAACATATATAGACCTAAAAATTTTAAATTCAATCATTGGCGCTCAGGCAGATGAATTAAATGAGCGGACTTAAAAACTAACATATAGAAATTTTCGGGACTGTTATAAATTTGAGGTCAAATTTAAAGTTACAGCTGAAATGTAAGTTACATTCCTAAGGGATAATCTGGCGGTTCTCGTTTCAAGAATCTTCCATTACTTTTTATGAATGTCGATGATGTATTGTAGATGATAATTAGATAAATTACTGCTTATAGTTTTAAATAACTCAGTTGACACATATTTGTAATTAAACTTTTGTAAGAGTCTGCAGCTATGTTTATTTTATTTACTTGAATATTACATAAACACATGATAATTTATTTATTATTACTGTCTGATTATAACTCAAAATTACGTTATCTGAAATTAGGTTAACTTTCTTACATACAATATATAATGGTGACGATTGGATTTTTGCTCTTAATTATGATTTGCTTGAAACAAGATTTCCTTTCTTGCCAAAAAATTGTAATATGAAAGTTTGGCAAGTTATTTTTTCTCCAAATTTTACACATTTTTAAAAATGTTCATATTTCTATTCTAGACCTTGTTGAAAAAAATTAAAAAATTAGAAAAGAGTTCGCCCAGATACTTGTTCTTCATATTTTGTTTTACCCGTTTATATGTAGATCAATATAACTTAGGAAAATTTGGGAAAATAGAAAAGAATACCTTAAAATATTTATTTAAACATGTGAAACAAATTAAACAACTTGCATAAAGCAAATATTAAAAGGAAATGACTCGTTTAAATCTAAATAGATCAGATACGCAAATTATTGAAGGAGGATAAAGTTTATTATAAAAAAAAATGTAAAATAATAATAGTCCACATGATCAACACGAGTAGGGAAGTGATTCTACCGTTTACGAGGAGGAAGCTGTTCTACTGGAAACCTTTTGATCGATTTATCAAATAGAGCAATCAAACGTTAAGAAAAATAATTAGCAAAATATGATAGTTCTTTAACCTTTTCTATCGACATTTTGTGTCATCTCTCCTTATAATGGTGTAAGTGGCGATGACGGTGCCAATGCATTTATTATATTTACTTACCTGTACGATGCCCCGTTTTCTCATACTTTCCTAGTATATTTATTATTTGGTCCAATGAATAGTAAAGTAAAAATTTAAATAATTCGATTTAAATCAAACTGGCACAAATTTAATTCTTTAGATTTATATTCAATTGATTAAAATATAGTTCGAATCTTGAAAAATAGGAGTTAAAATAAGTATAGTCACTTCAATAATATATAATCGCCTGCTCAAATTTAATCAACCACAATTTTGCTAATATTCTATTTCAAACATATATTAAAACACACCTATTGATTTTCGGCTACATTTATAATTCATGAGTTTCAACTCTGGTTGCTGAAGTCTAGACATATAAAGGAAAAACAGTGAATGTTAATAGCTGTTTGTCGCCTTCTTTGTGCTCCTTTTATATTAAGGTTGAACTGAGTAAAAAACAAGTATTTGATAAACATTAAAATTCACTGGCTAATTCGGTATAAAGGCGTGGATTTGAAGATGTTATTTAGGGTAGCGATTAAGAAAAGCAATGTCTCACACCTCTTTAGTTTTTTCTAATATATAACGCTAGCTTTGATGACATCAGTAAGTATATTACTATTTTTGGTAAAGTTTATTCCTAAGAATAACTATATTTAGAACTTAAAGAAAAGAAACTCTACATATTTAATGTAGAGAATAAAATCAACCAGAAAACATAATTTCTCAAATAATTTGAAATTAGAGTCCCTAAGTAAATTCGTATGTTTAATATCGATCCTTGTACTTTTTCAGTAAACAAATATATTTAATTAGAAAATAGCCGTTTCTTTCGAGTTTCTTAAAGATCATGTTTCTCGAAATATTTATACATATATATTTATATATATATATATATATATATATATATATATATATATATATATATAAATATATATATATATACATATATATATATATATATATATATATATATATATATATATTATAATCTCTAAAAATAATAGAACCATTAGTAGCTTCTACGAAAATGACGTTTCGACGAGATAACAAATGAGGAGTAGTTTAGGCCAAATATTTGATATATTACTCCGTCAGCTCGCCTTGAACTGGCCTGTACATATAAATAGATAGATAAATCATTCACTACGAATTAATTTTTATGATTTTCCCGGGGAAAAATTAGTATTTATGTTTTGTAATTTACAAGTTTTAAGATATTTTTTAGAAACAAAAATTGCCTTTAACTTTTTAAATTTTTTTCTTATGTGTCTTTTTGGTCTTTTATTTGTTATCAATTAATGAAAATATGAAGATCAGCAATGAAAATCTTTAAATATATTGTTTCCAGTGGGGTACGGAATGTTAAAAATAATTAAATGTCATTCTTTTTTCAATTCAAATTCGTTGAAAATTAAATTTAATATCTAATAATTTTGTAATGTTATTTTAAATAAATACACATCAGCCAGTGAATGCACGGTGCACAATAAATCATAAGATAGCTTCCGCGAAACCACAGCGATCAATCACGACTGTATTTGTGATGTGACAAATGTTTCACGCTCTATTAATTGGAGTTCGCACTAATCTTTTGGATGTTTTGAGTAAATATGTTCAGCTTTGTTCTTGTGTATAAAATATTATACGCACGTAAATATTTTCAATATCGAACCAGTGCTATTCGCTTGATATAGATTTTCCTTTTCTGCATTTGTAATCGTTTGCATATTAAAATGTACAACAAATTAATCCATCACGTCAAAAATTTAATTATGGTTAAAAATATTTCCTTCTTGCGTCTAGGTAATTGTTTGTAAACAATGACACTTAAATTTATTGAAAAGTTTAAGAAACGGCTGTCTTTATTTTATAATCAAACCCGATATTTAAATTCTACTTTAAATTGAAAAAAAAATATTAAATGTGTGTAATAATTTTTTTTTATGCCGATAAATTAAAAAAAATTAATGAAAAACGCAAGTTGCCCCAAATCAAGAGTTCAGCACCTCATATGGACCGATATTACATTATTTGTAATGAGTGATGACTAATATATAATGCGTAATGCAATAGATATTTAATAGTGGAAGGACATAAAGTTGTTATAGCTCTCCAATAACCAGTTATTACATGAGCAGGAAAAGTCCCAGGTGGCAACTTTAAAACTCATAAAATTGTCAAAACATACCATACCAAGTGTAATAAAATGATTGATGAGGCTACTTCATGTCATAATAAGAGGAAAACTGGGTAAAAATTATGTGGTTATCCAAGACAAAGAAGATATTTTAAACTATGTCCTTGATCGTTCGAAAAAATTAGAAATTCCACTATCTTCCGATAGACGAGAAAACGACAGGTAATAGTTGCCCTTCGAGAAAAACAAAAAAAAGTTAGAGGAATTACCTTAAACTAACTTCAAATTTGGATTCATCTGATTTACGTATATAACATATCCACGTATATGACGTAACATACGAGTCTCTTATAGTTAGATGCATAAAGTGATAGTTTACTTACTTTAATGTAGTTACTTTTAATGAGTGATTATAATTGATATCACATTCTTACATTTAACACTTAATGAAATGAAAGTTACAAACTACAAACATATGCAATGCTGTGTAATCTTGTTTATTTTTTTTCTGATATTAGTTATAGTTAGTTAAATCCTAAACTATAGTTGAACAATAATGCCTTAGGAGAGTTAAAACTTACGTTATAAAAATTATAGCATTAAATCTTTAGTAACGTTATTTCTTTATACAATGGCATGTAAAATTAAAAAAAGGCCAACTGCGCTTCGGATATGCATTGATTTACGATTTCGTAGCAGTCGAAATTTGCACACCGTGCTCGAATGAATAAATAATGAATTACGGTAATAAAAAATATTTTCCAGGTATTTTCCACCTAGCATGTTAATAAGTCCAAAGAATTACAATGCCTAAAATTTTTGAGCAAATATACAGCATGTAGATTCTCGAATGCAAGTGGCGTACGGTTGCCACACATTTACGGTGGAACCAATTCATGTAGCTAGGCGCCAAAGACGTTAGAAGTGGGGGTTGGGTATTAACGAGATAATGATATCACAGCTTAGTTCGAGTTGTGCAGTTTTGTCCATCGTTAATCTTAATTTATTTTAATTTCATCTTTTTATTTTAGTTTATTATTGTACTAATAATATAAACAGCATAGTGTTTTTTATTACATTTCATCAAAGATTTGGTAGATATAATAATTTTTGTTTACTTTTATATTTCCGTTTTACGATAATAACGGTTGCATTTTTTGTGTTTTTAGTAAGTAAATTTACGTCTACGATAAGGAATTTTACGAACTACTTTCACAAGTTTACAAAATTTTTTAAACATTTTTTAAATATTTTTATCTATGACATAAGTTTAAAAAACTTGTATAAAATGTACCTATGAAATTTAATATAAAAACCGTATGATTTTACATAATATTCAAATAAGGGATAACGCAGACTTATTTTGCACGGCTTAAGAAACAATTTAATAACTAAAATTCACATTTACCTTGAGAAAGTCATTTCCGAAACTTCTGGGATCAAATTCACAATCCCATTTTTTATTTATTAATATATCTTCCGATTTCATCAACCCTACTTCCAAAGTTCTAAGACTCAACCGATGTCTATTCCGATGAGGTAGGAAAATATCCTTTCATATTAAATTGTCGCAGTGACTGTATGAAAAGGACATTTTTATGCTGATTTCATCATCAAAATACTTATGAAACTTCGTTTCTGGAACGTCGAATAGTGCTTTAATAAAATTAATATTATTAAATGAGTATGGAAATTGAAATAGTGTCTGTATAAAATTTAAATTTTGAAATCTAGTAGTTCAGTTCAGGTTTCTTTAGTTTTGTTGTATATGAACTTTGCGGTTTTTACTTTTATACCTCCCTCACTCTTTGATTTTTTTCTTCTATACTGATTAATCTGATTTTAATTTTTTGATATAACAGTCTTTTTTTTTTAAATTAAATAATGTAATTAATTTATAATTTTAATTTTCAATCTCTCAGCCGTGATTTATTTACCTAAATTATTAACTTTTACTCATTCCTACTTTGTACGTCTCAAATTTTCTTAATTAATTTTAAAAAAATTAAACTATTCTTCAAAGATACGATTTGGATTTAATGGCAAGTTTGATTTAAAACCAAAATATAGTTTCTGATTCCAAATCAAAGTAAACAATTGACCTTTCTACCGGCTCGATTCAATATTCATTTTAGCGAATCATAATTGCTGAATATGTCCAATTGAAAATTTGATCACATTTCCCTCGGTGGAAATTATTAAATGTATTATTCATTGCACACCTATACGCAGAGTTTTATATAGTCGTATAAAAATCAAGTATCGTATAAAAATATTTGGAAATATTCTCGAGTATAAGCTAAAAATTATTTATATTAATCTAAGTCATTAGTATAAATTATTTTTAAATTATACTAATTTAAGTCATTAGTATAATTATTTCATTTTTATTTTACGCTGGTAATTTCTTTAGTAAGTCGTGAAACCTCATAAAAATTAAATACCTTAGGTAAGTGAAGAGCAACGATTCAAAGTTTTCTTTAAATCTTAACATTTAGAAATTACACTCGTTTTATGTGCACATAAGTATGGACGTTTCTACGTATTGCTTGGACAGAAAAATCGTCCACAATAATTAAAACTGCGTAATGTTTCTTTTACACCAACTCTTAGCTTAGGTGGATAGGTTTTTCTTACAATAGTGCCAAAAGGACCGCAGTAATTTTTTCGAGATTACCTACTTCAAAGTGGTGCTAAATTTGTAAGCGTCCAACTTATCTAAGCTAAACCTTAACTTCTAAACTGCAGCTAAGCTTCAATTGTTTATTAACTCTCTTCACAGAGTTGGACTAGTCAAACAACCGGTGAATTGTTATTTATCATATAATATAAAATGGCCTTTGAAAATCAAGAGAATACCACGTTTGTTTCGAGGTCATAGATTCAATGATTATTTATGAATTATTTGGTTATAAAATTTAATATGTTTTTTGGAGATAAGGATATGTTCATATGTTAATTTTCTTTCTTTAAAGATAAGTGATAAACACGTCAATAAAACCAAAATTACATACCTTTTGATTGTTTATTAATAAACATTTCAAGAAAAAGTCAAAAATAAAAACAAATATTAGCAAGACGCAGAAAGAAGAGGTAAGAAGACCCGCACAAAACGAACGCCGAGCCAATGGTCTTATATGGAAATGTTCTCAGAAAACTTAATTAAAATTCAGTTACTTGCAAAATTATCCGAGTTTTAATTATTTAAATCGGGAAAAGGAGGTTGGCGCACCAGTAGAGTTGCGCTGTTTCTTATCAGTGGACAAAATATATGGATATAATACTCACAATTTAATGAAGAATGGCTATCGAGAGGAGTTGTTTTCAAAAAATGTTTCGCTTGCGGCACGTAATTAGTGTCAAGTATGCATTTACCCTTACGCAGTAGAAATGCATTCCGTAGTTCCTACAAGTAACTATTTTAATTTCCTTTTATAATTTCTGATTTGCATTTGACTGACATTACACTTATATATTTTACATTTATATATTTATAGTTAAAGTAAAGTATTCTTGAAAACAGACTGATTTTTACGAGTAGAATATCAACTGACTGTACAACTTCAAACTAAGTTGACAGCTTCCCGCCAAGGTTATCTAACCTAACCTAACTTTCCGCTAAAACTCAACCTAACCGAACCTAATCTCCCCGTAATGTTAAAAACATTAAGCGCTTTTATTCAAATATTCTTGAAATATGAATATTTTCCACGCTTTCTTCAGTATACTTTGACAAGAATATGATTCATTTGTTTTATGTAACTCAGATCTGCATATATATGTACAAAAGCTACCATTTTATACACAAGAAAGCTAACATTAAATTTCCAAAAGCAATAATATGTAATATTCATACATTTTTTACAAATGTCGGTGAATATAAAATCTGTAGAAATCACTTAAAATAAATACCTGTCAAGCACGAGTGGAACTCGCTCTATGAGGGTTCCATATATATTAAGGCATTTAAAAACATTTAATTGTACATAATTTTAGTGCTAATTCTCGATTGAAGAATTCATGAAAGCTTATTATAATAAGATAAATCGAAGGTAGATTCATGATGTCATTCAGCATCATTTGGAGCATTATGCTCCAAACCATTTTTATTGTTGTAGTTAAAAACTATGTATAACTGTGAAATATAAATCGACTGGTGATAAATCTTCCTACGTCACAAAATACAATTTATTATGAAGTCCAAGAGGTAATCTCTACCCGAAATTTCGGCAGTTATAATAATCGAATGATTTCATTCGCATTATAGTGACAGTAATATAATACCAGCGTCAAAAAGTCAAATGAAAAATGATTTCATAAACAGATTGTTACACGTGGAATCAAAGAAAGTTTAAATATTATTGAAACGACACATTTAACCTAACGATTTCATGTTAGATACTTACAAAATAACATACTTCTGTGTATTCCAAATTCCAATTCACATAATTCAAAGTTTTTGGTAAATATCATCGTTAGTTTTCTCTAATATTTGTTTATCATCTTAATGAGAAAAATTAAATTGAATCAAAAGAAAGTACGTTTAAGGCGTTTTATCATTGTTTATTGAAATAATTATGTATTAATTTTTGATTTCGAAATCAGACGAGTATATTGTAACAGAATTTGAATGATTATAATAAGAAATTAAATTATATAAAATATGAAACAAATGTTTATAAAAATATTGCCTATTTGTAGCCATGAATGATGCCGTTGTAGTTATAATTATATACTATAATTTTACTAGGTATAAAAACATAAAACCAAAGGCAACACAAAGCATACAAACTACGAAGTATTTGATCAGACTTGTCAAATTATATTAAGAAACAATATAATAAAGGTTTAAAGAACTAAAAGGTCCGCTTGAAGAATTTATAATGTGTGAACGAAATAAAAAAAATATTACAGAACCGAAAATATCGACTCAGCATAGTAGCTTAATTTCTTTAAGTCAAGACTAAGTAAGATATATCTTTTTACTCATCTTTTTTTACAACCCTAAACTTTAGAGAGCAGTACCAAGTAAAGGATGCTGACAAAGTCAAAAACTTTAAAGAATATCGTTATGCTCTGAAGTTATATTTGACAATTAAATTCTAAAGTTTCTCTAGGAAAAGTTCTGGGTGATAATTACTGAAGGGACTTAATGAAAAATTATATATATATATATATATATATACATATATATATATATATATATATACACACACACATACATACAGGGTGTCTAGTGGCAGATTTTAAAGTTTGAACATAGTTTCTGAACGCAACACATAAGAGGGGCGCAGGGGGCGTCGTTAGAAGCGCAAGCGGTGCGGATGTTTTATTAGCCATGGAACAGTAGAGTGGAGAGCATTGCGCTTTTGCCGTCGAGGCGTAGATTTCGAGTGGATTTTCGCTGTCTGTAGCACGCCGTCGATTTAATAATCGTTACAGTATTCGTCGATTACGTGATGGACCATCGATCAACCTAATTCACGTCATGGCTAGCAAGGTTTAGAGCTACAGGATCAACATTATACATATTTATATATATATATATATATATATATATATATATATATATATACATACATACATATATAAATGTATATATATATATATATATATATATATATATATATATATACATATATATATATATATATATATATATATATATATATAATGGTCCTATTAACCAGCGCATAGGTTGAAGTTTCGTATCTACTAGAAAAAAATACATTGGATCAAGACAGCTGCATCAAGGGCATATTTTACAAACGAATGAATGAGCCTTAGCCAGCATCCAGTTGAGGGTGACCGCGAAATTAGTATGCTGCTGCATATGTCGCTGGTCCACGAGCTATTTTAATTTTTATACTATTTTAAGGATAACTGATATGATGTTATTCAAATCCATTTTGTCGTTGCATTGTGAAAAGATAAATTAAGCATAGAAATCGCACTCGATATATTCAGTTCATTGTCCAAATTATAGCATATTCTTCTATTTATATAGGGAGATTATTTTAATTTGATGCGGATCCTCGTCCTTCCAAAAAATATCTAGTATACACGAACGATATTCATGGAGATTGTAAATACCAACATACCTGTTAATTATTTAAGTTCCTCAATTACCTTCAGTTTTATAAATTTTTATTCTTTTAATACATTCTTTCCGGCTAGGTATATATATATATATATATATATATATATATATATATATATATCTATATATATGTGTGTGTGTGTGGATTAAGAATAGTATTTCCGCATTTTGATAATTTATTTTATTGTAAATTCATTGTTACTTCCTAGAGAGATTACATACCCATAAGCCAAAGCTTCTGATAATATTTGACATTGGCACTAAAAAAAATTTCGCAAATATTATCCAGATATATACCGTACTGTCTTCGAGGTTTTCCTACAGCAACATCAATTTTATAGTACACAAAATCATTATCGAAACACATACTGCTACATAACTTTGGGTTTGGTCAAATTTCGGTATATTTCATGTGACCAATATTCGGTTTGACTCTATCTGCTTAACGAAAATTTTGTTAAATTTCAACTTCCATCGTTTTTTTTTTAAACGGTACCACTTGTTCAACAATGTAACCAATACTAAAAAGTGGGGATAGGAATGGTGATAGTAATTAATAGCTACTAATAAAACAATGGTGACAATAGGTCGTAGGTGTCATTATATAATCGGCACAAAGTTTCTTAGTTAGTTTCTTCACCATTACTATGATAGTTCATTGCTCAATAAAATTCCTGAGCCGATTAAATTCCAGCTCGATGGGAAACAGAAAGCCATCAGCCATTAATTTTAAAGTATCTTCGGCTCACGCCCGAGAGTATCGATAGATGCTCTTGCGCGAGATACTGCTTGCACAAGAACTAACTGATTTACCCCTTCCTCCTTTTTACACACTGTATAACGATGTGAAACTGACAGCCAGTTTCATAAACAATAGCGAACCCTCATATTTTCAAATGAGGCAAACGCCAACAATTTAATTTCGTATATCTATAATTGATCACGGAGTATTAAGTATTCTGATAAAAAATGAATTTAAATTTGTTTTCATGGGTACAATTTTAAGTAACGTAATTAAGCCTAAACTTTGGTTCGAATAATTAGATTAATGTAAATTTTGTCGATATTTGCATCGTCTTTTTAAAGGAAAGTTTATTAATATTGCACATAATAGAGAAAATTCAGTATGAGTAGATTGGGAATGAGTGAAAAGATTTACAGTGCGAAGTTGAAAGATCTTATAAAAATTAATTGTAAAATGTTTTTGTGAAATTAGAAAATAATTGTTTCCATATTATCAAATAAAATTTATCCTAACATTTTTTTATTAGATCATTGTTAGCTAGAAGTTTTAGATTGAATATGACTAAATAATTATGTTAACTTCGGAAATCATGACAGTGTCTAAATATGTGGCATCAAATGTAAATTAAGTCTTTAGTTTAAAATTAAAACTATTTAAACAAAAATTTTGCCAACTTTTGTCCCGTGGCAAATTTTGCATTTTATTTTAATTTACTTTTTAGTTTTTTTTTTCAAAATTCTTTTGTGATTTCTTGTCTTAGCATTGTTTTCAAATAATACATTAATATTGTTCCGCATATGCTCTTATTGTTTATACATATATAGATATGGATATATTGAAACACATAAACTTTTACAGCACAAACACCTGACTAAAGAAGACTAATGATGTGTTGCATACGTGGTCTGATGATTCCAAATTGGAAGTAAGTTTAACTCAAATTCAAATTTGATATTGGTCCGTCTGATCAAAGTCGAATTCCTTTCACTACGTAACACGTGACAAGTATTTTTTGTTTAAATGCTGGTGCTGTACATTGCACTTCTAGGCAAGCTTGTTCTTCTGGGTAAGCCACGGTTTTTTCCTTGCCTTAAAAGTCTTCAGATCAGGCCACCGCTCGTCTCCTCATTTATTGAGCGATAATGAGCCTTCTGTTTTCTTTGGATAACCCAGCCCCTAGCTCAAAATATGGCTCCTCGCGATTTTTAAGAAAGGTTCGAATTTATTTTTGCTATAATCAGCCTTTTTAGCCCATTCTTCTTTTATTCTGGTGGAAACAAATTTCTCCTTTTATTCTGGTGAGAACAAATTTCTGCAAAATATTTTTATTGCCTTTCATATTTTGAAAGTTTTACCACTTTGAAAGTTGAGTTGAGTCTTATTGATATAATAAATACATTTTTAAAGGTGAACTTTTACAGAATTTGGCTGAATAAGAACGAAGCTACACTGATTGTTTTGTCCTTATGTTTAATAACTCCAATTATGGCTTTTTCTGTTATTAAAACTATACTTTTAAACGAACGACTAAATAGTCGCTAAGAAGAAGTGGCATCTCTTGAGCATTATTTTTGTTAATGGAGTATTATACAAACATTATTGAATTTCACTACGAAAAATAAGGAACAGAAGAGATATAACTTTTTATAAAAATTAAATTAAAGAACATTGTTTCGAATAAAAAAATTCAATGTAATTTTATGCAATAATTGGTTCTGAAAAAGTGTGGTAATATAATTAATTTACTTAAATCAATAATAATATACTACACCGGTGAATATTTTTGGAATAATCATCTAGTTAATCGTGACATAAATTTGCCAGCAATTCAATTTTAAGTCACAAGTCACTTAGAATATTTTCTTACTTTTCTTAGACCCAATCGATTTTGGTTATCATGTTAGTTTTACTCGAAAAATACCACATACATAATAAAGCCAACCAATGATGTAATAACTTACAAAATAATGACAATAATACATTCAAAGAAACATGAAGTAATTTCTATTTCAAAACCGTAAATTTAATTCATCAATTTATGTACTTTAATGTATACAATTGTTACGTATGGTAGACTTATCGCTAGGAAAGCAATCTCTTACAGCCAATCTGAATACCAGTCCAGCCTCGCTTGATGAGCAACTGGGGATCGGATCCGGATCCCTGCTATATATATTCTCGATAATTCGTGTATTGCAAAGTTAAATTTTACGACGAACGCAGTGTTAAACTGTGTGAGTTTTTACCATACCGTGGTTATGTAATTTGTCTCGTTCTTTGCACTTCTGGAATTTTTAAAATTTTTACATTTGTTTACTACATTCTCAGTTTGAAATATTCAAGACTATAAAAAAAATAAATACCGAGTCCAATATTAAATCAATAGTGCCGGTTTTTTTTATTTTAAACATTTTTTGTTTATAGAAAATCTTAGGCAGCAGGTAAGGAATCAGGTATCACCATAATTAGATTTCTTGGCGTGATTTATTCAATTTGTTATTACAATCTTTAATGTGGCAATAATAATGAAAATTATTAAAGTTATATGAAAAGGACAATCTATGTCTTATGCAGACAACCGTACCATTTGCAAAATGATTACACATAAAGACAATCCAATGCAAAACAGTTGAAGCTGAAAATATTTATATTCAGTTCACCCTATACTCTCAGGCTGGGTGGGCTGAAACTAATAGAGCGTGAAACACGTGCCAGATCAGAAACAAATTGGTGATTGATCACCGTGGCTTCCCGGTTGCTATCTTGTGGGTTACTGTGCAACGTGAATTTCATGTTCACCCGCTGATATATGTGTGTATTTGTATATATGTACTCCCACTCTACATACAGGGGATGTACCGTAAAACATATTTTTTTAAAAACGTTGTTTTATAACTATGCAAAAAATTAGCTTTATGGCACTTATAGTCTGTGATCAAAACGACTGTGGTACATAAACTGATAGATAACCAGACGGCCATAGTGAAACTATAAGAGTTCCTTATTTAGCTAAACAGGATATAAAATAAACTAATATCTACTGTTCTGAAAATATGTTTAAGTCAGTTAAAATGTTATAGTGATTGCAAAACGGTACATAAACTGTTTTAGCTGGACTACTTCTCATATGTCGCCTCACCAAAGTTCGTTTTCATGGGAAAAACTGTTATTAACATCTTCCCTATAATTTGTATCATTTCCGACTCCACTATCATCTTTAACTGGTTATAGGCCTCGTGATTACTAAATATTATAAAAATTACAAAACGTGGCATTGAAGAATTTTTTTACAAATTCAAATGTAATCTAAGCTTAAAATATTCATATATTTAAATCAGCCGTTAATAAAACGACATATTCAACTTTGTAAATAATTATTGGAATTAACGTGACTTGTTAGAATGTTTAAAATTTTTATTATATGTTATTGACATTCAACTGATATCAATATAAATTTTGAAGTGATCGTGATATTTACCATAATAAAATGCATATTCACGGTTTAGAAAAGTTTTGTTCTTAAAATAAAAATATTTCTAATTACATCTAAAAAAGAAAGAGTTCGATACTATCTGTTACCTAGACATATCTTATTTATGATTTACACGGACTTGGAAGTCTACAAAATATCTAGAGCAAAAAGATCTTTCAAGAATTGGTTATTTTCTGAATAAATACATTTGTTTACTGCAAAAGCAAATCCGCGTGTTTGTTTAAGACAAAAGTAAATAAACACGTGTACGTGAAAGTAAATATAAGGGAATTCTTTGAAACTCATATTCTAAATGACTTGGGTCATTATGTTCAGCGATAAAAATGATAAACGAGTTTCTTCTCAGACTCATAATTTTTGAAAAAATTAATAGAATTTAATTTTTCCCTTTTTTCCACGGTACCGAAACTTAATTTTATGTTTTTTTCAAACATAGCAATGTTTTGCTTAATTAAGTATAGAACGTCACATTTATGATTATATTTAATTGTATATTTTATAAATGTATTTATTTTTCCTTGTTCTTTGTGAAAATGTTAGAACACAGGATTGCTCGTATATCCAATTTAGAGATTATAGAATATTTCAAACATTTTTTTGTTTTTTTTACTTTCAAGGTAGAATAAAAAAATTACTTTGTTTTAATTGCAATTACATTCAGCTCATTCACTTTAAGTTAGGCGATTATATAATATCTAAGTAAATTTAATTATTGCCATTACATGGATGAAAAATTGAAACACGTGTAGCAACACTGTCTGTCCTAATAGGGAAAGATAATTAAACGTAACATTAATTTTATCAAAAGCTAATTTAATTTGCTATTGAACATAATATTTTATTTGCGATTGTATGAATAAAATAAGAACTTTAGTCAAAAAGCATAGCTTTTGAAGGCTTTTACGACTTCACTGAACGAATGTTACGTAACAAAGAGCGAATGTTGGACGACGATAGCCGTCCATCCGGAACGGATTATTGGAAAGTATTTTCAGCCAAGGAATTCATTTTATGAAAATGAGTTGTTTACATGATGCGATTAATTTTCGCAACTTATAAATAGTTACTTTCAAAGTTTAATTTTCTCAATTTGAAAGTTTGATGAAACTAAAATTTGTTCAGTATAACCATCCAACATTCAAATACCAACTCTTTTTGGGTGTAATTTTGACCGTAGTAATAAAATCGATCTAAAAGGACCGTAGTAATAAAAATACGTTTTACAGCACCTGTCTCTCCATAAAAGTGAATTAAATGAATTTAAAATATACGGATCCACACCAAGTGGAGTGACAAAATATATTTTTGAAGGAATTTATATTAAGAGCACAATAAAATAATTTCTAAAAGTTCAATTCGTAATTTTAAAAATAAAAAAATTACGATCTTTTGAAGGACATAAGGTATAATAAACTTATGTTCTAGCACGTATATATTATCAATTTTTGTTATTGAAGTACTGAATAAAAAAAAACAGGAAAAGATTGTTGAATGTAAGGTAAGAATATTACACCCACTAGAATCATACTCGAGGTTTTTAAAAAGTTTTCCTAAAAATTATATTTTTTAACAACTTTTGTCATTTTAAACTTAAAATTAGTCCATTTTTCCGATTTTTTCAGGGCTAACAGAGATATTTCTTATTTAATTATTAGTTTTTGGATTTTTAAATATCATACTTAACTTTCATAAACGGAGAAAGTTGCAAATTTTTTTGAAATATTTCAAGTTCACATTCATCACGAAAATCACCCTGAAATCATGAAAATATTTCCTAAGTCATTTACTCTATTGTTTTTTGTATATTATTTTTGTTTTTCGTTAAAAGCCAGTGAGACACAAAAGCTCTCGCCAACCCTGTGTTTAAAAAGACCTTCACGCAATTGATTAAGCATCCTCTTTTATATTGATTTGATACTTACATACTTTAAATTGTACAAATAAAATTTTAGAGTGAAGATTCGTTATAGTTCACTTTTTTCCTCTTCTTCTAAACATATGTAGTTTCTTCATACTTTAAGTGGCCCTAATTGCTGTTATCAATTTCTAGATGTATATAATCTCTTCATATTCCAAACAGTCTTAATAGCTGTAATCAGCTTCTAGATGTATATAATGCCTTAATATTACAAAATACATTTACAGCTGTAATCAACTTCTAGATGTATAAAATCCCCTAATATTTCCAAACACCTTAACAGCTGTGATCGTCTTCTAGATGAGTAAAATCTCTTTATATTTCAAACGGCCCTAATAGCTGTGATAAATAAGTGGAAGGTTTAATTTCTTTCTTGCAATGAAAACAGACATCAAAGGTAGAGATTTGAAAATTAATAATTTTAATTCATGGAAAATTTTTTCGTTTATACAAATTAACTTATGAGTCTTAAAAAAAATTTAACGTAGAAATATAATCATAAAAACAACATTCTAATCAAATCTAAAATGGAGCAGAATTGGAATTGTTCCAGTACTAAATATTATATTTTTTATTGACGTTTCCATCCAGCACTTGCGATGTTCATCGGCTAATAAGAAAACGTGATTTATATATCACCATTTGTTATTCTAGTATGGCATTGTTTGGAAATTAATACCAAGCTATTAAGAAATCACCAAGTGCACCAATGATGTAAATAATATCACGAAAACACTCCACATAAGTATGCAAGTATTATTTTTCAAAGATGTTTTTTGTTGGTATACCATATTTCTCATAATACTTCATCAAAACCAATGATTGAACCAATAGCATTTTGAAGATTACCTTCACCGCTAAAGCAAAAAATAAACTAACAATTTGAAATTAATTTAATTATTTTTTAATTCTCTATATATTATTTTTTAAAAGTGTTTTTATTGTAAACACGCGATCTATTGTAAATCTGTTAACTAACATACACGAGAGTCATTCAAAAAGTAATTATTTCAAACAATGCCATCTATTGACAATCTCTTTAACTAACATGCACGATAATCTTTCAAACATTATTTATTTATAAACAAAGATTTATTCATTGTTGCTCATTGTATTCATTCATTGTCGCTCGTGTACCAGAATCTCTTTTATTTCGTATGGACTAATATACATGACTTTTTCACGAGTCAATGATATTCATATTTATGTTAAAAATACATGTATCTAGCCAAAAGTAAACAGTGATCACATTATTATTCTAATATTGTTTTTAAAGAAGTTTTGTAAACTAATTATTAAAAAAAATATTTGTGTTCAAATTAATGGAGTAAAATAAGTACTGATAATACACGAGTTTGAATATGTCATAACTCACAAAGTATGAATGAAATGTTTTGCTAAAAATGTATTTTACACTTCGAACACAGGATACGTGCTCTACAAGTGCACCGATCTCGGCTTCGACTGCAAAACTCACATTTGCCTTTTCTACCTCTTGTAGGTATATGTAGACGCGGTGCTGTTTCAGGTACACATAGAAGCAGCTCTCCTTTAATTTTTATTCCAATTGGCGTATTTTCCTTTTCAATCCTCAACTGTATGAGGGGTTTTACAAATACGAAAGTAATGCCATATAGGAAGGGTCGTCGGACAATTTTTTCAGTTGGATTATTCAGCTGGCGTATGACTAAAGCGTTGATTCCACTAACATTGAGAAGATTGTAAAATATAGTCAGCGTCTAGCGCCGACTGTTGCGTTAGACATCATATTGTTGGCACACTTTATCTATACTATACTATATTCACCCCACACTTTGTATGATTATAAAAGGTGATTATTTTTGGTTTGCAAGATTCAACGATGGTATCATTGATTTTGTCGATGCTCCTCTTCTGAAATTTATTCTTCCGCTTCGCTATCACTAATATAATCATTAATCAATGTTTCCTCGAGCCATGATTGTATAATTCTTTATTTTATCAACAAAATATAGTGACTGTTTGACGGAAATCACAAAATAAACATTAAAACTAGTCATATTAATTATGAATTTTGTTTCATAAATATTTCTATTTTTCTAATTGACAATCACGTCATCGTATAACCATTCCACATTAACATATTTAGATTAATCATATATTTACTAGCTACCTCCTACTTAGGTAATAAAATATGTCTTGTATTTTTTTTACATTGCTACAAATATGTATTTCTTAATTACTTTTACTTGCAATTTTATATATACTCAACTATCCTTCATTTAGGTATTTTTCTTTTATCTAGGTTTGGTAATATATAGGGAACAATCGTTTTGTACATTGTTTGTTGTTTATTTTAGTAGCAAGACTTTAAATTTTCGAAAACACTTTTTGCTTTAAAATAAAAAGTGGCAGCTTTTTTTAGGCCTGAGAAGTTATGAACAAGTATTAGATTCAGAGGAACGATACGTGGAAGAAGTAATTAAACAAGATTTTTTGCATTGTACACATATCGTAACGAAGACACAATTTAAAAACAGCAAGAAAAAATAAACAAATTAAAAAATATATATAAAAGATTATTATTTCTTTTTCATATAAATGTATTAAATTTTAGAACTCTCTATAAAGCCTACGTCTATAAGTTAAAAAGAGTACTAAAAAGGTGTCATAACGGATTTGGATGTTTTTTTCAATTTTAATTGCTTTTAATTCTATTTTTATGTTGTTCGTAAAAGTTTTTAGCATAATGGTGCCATTTTCCTTTTAATCACTTAATATAGTTTAATATTTAACTCTTTCCCGAGATTATTTTGCTCAGCAGGACATTTGGCCAAAAATTATTTATAATCAATTTTATACACTTCTTTTGATATATTTTAATCTAAAATATAAGCTATATATATTCCATATTAGGATACATTCAATGCATATTTGCAATTTGTTTTCACATTTTTTTAAAATGTCTTTTGTTTATGCCAGATCCGGTGGGTGGCGCATCTCCCTTATGCACTATATCCGTAGCCACGTTTGAACTAATTATACATAATTAGGATATTTTAACTAGTGAACGTTTATTTCTTCCATGTTATCGGTAATTAAACTTGAAATTAGTGTAGTTCTATACCTCACATTAATCCGACTAAATTTAAAAAAATAAACTAAATTTAAATTTAGACTATTTGTGTATTTACAGTATAAAACTAGATTTCATTTATATTGTTTCAATTAAAATTATTTCAAATTTATTTCAAGATACAGTTAAGCTAAAATAATACTTGAGAATAATAAGTAAAGTAAGACCGTTTTCAGGCTTCCGCACACAAAGTGTCTGAACAGAACTCTATTGGTGAGAGTGCTGCCATCGGTTTGTCATATGCTTATAAATTCTAAATGAAATAAGATAGGACCTTAAAATTTACATATATAGTTAGTCTAAAATTAAAAATGGCATTTCAAACGATTTAAAACTATATTTCGGCGGGTCCACAAACAAAGGAAGGATGAACAAAGTTTTTTTTATATGAATATCATCTGAGAGTATGGTAAACAAATTTTTTGAGTAAAGTTTTTATATTGGTTTTCATTGAAAAGGTCTATCTCAAAAAAGGCATTACGAAGGTAGTCCTAACCAGCTCTAGCATTATCATATCATATCCACTAAAAAGTTGTGAGTAAAAAAACCAAAGTAATTTTGGGGAATTAGCGATATTTTACCCCTATGAAAGAAGGAGTGGGCAATGATGTCCACATAGTGAAAAATGAAATGCATACTTGCAAATAGCTTCATAAACATTATATAAATAACTGTTTAGATGTATCTAATCAAATCCTCCTAGCGCGAGCTCGACTCATACTTGATAGCTTTATTTTAATTTCATTTGATATTTTATGACATTACGTAAGTCATTTTAACAATGTCAAATTAGTTTAAAACACTTAAAAAATTTTATCACAGTTTTAGCCATATACATGTAAACGATATACATATATATATATATATATATATATATATATATATATATATATATATATATAACTTTGGGTAATTGTTCACTGTAACGAGTTTTGCTAACAATTAAATGAAACACTGAAACGTGATGTAGTATTATTTCTACTATCTTTAATTTCTTTACCACGACCTAGGTTTCGTTGTATTACAACATCTTCAGGTGGGATATTAGCAAAGATTTTGCTAACTTAAATGCAGTTCAGAAAAAATAACTGAGAAGAAAGTAATTTCGCATTGGTAAATTTTTAGTTTAAACATTTAGAAAGTACAACAGAATTTTGTTTTAAAATTATATATATATATATATACATATATATATATATATATATATATATATATATATATATATATATATATATATATATATATATTCATTAACCTAACTGATGGTTTATTAATGAGCGAAAAATTTCAATATTTGCAATTTTGACAATTGTAAAAAACTCCGAAAGAAATTTAAAAATTGGTATTTACTCTAATGAACAGATGTAGTTTATTTAATCTGGATACCGAAAAAATACAAATTTCATAGATAAATTTAAATTTATAAACAAAAAACTTACAGTTACTCAGTTACAACGTGAGAGCTTGCTTTGTCAACACAAAGCTGCGTGTAACATTAACCCGAAATTTATCTTCCTGTCTCTTTAAATGTTTAAGTGTGTAACGGAGGTTTGTTAATAATTTATAATTATACTATATTATTATTGAAATAAGTCGGCTCTAAACAAGTTCGCCGTTAAATAAAATCAGCCCGGCTCAGACAAATTTGTCGTTAATTAATTTCATAATCTTGTTTAGGTTAATTACTTTACTAGAGTTGCTAGATTTTAAAATTAATTAAGAACATTTTCTTCTTAAATTTAATTAAGGATTCTTCTAAAATTAATTAAGAACTTGAAACTTACACAAGCATGAAAATTGTTCAATTTGAGTAAATTTTTTTCAGACTCTGTGCGGTTATTTTTACCAGCAGACATTTTTTCACTACGTGTGATAAAATTTTACACATAGTGTCGATTTAATTTTCAAATTATTTATAATATACTATACTATTTTTTATATTATGAATAAACTAAAAATTACCCGAACCTACTATCAAGGCGTTATGTTTATTTAAATATCAGATACGACAATTTTTAAAACGCAATTGAAAAATTAGTTCGCTTATGAAATTTATGCGCGAACTTATTTTGTCCTCGATTAATTGTTAATTTAAAAAAGTTGTAACATTTCAGCGAAAATTATTTAGACTGTGAGAGTAATATATTGTGTTTAATTTTTAAATCTTGGCTACATTTCCACAAAAAGTAATTTTATAAAGTATTTAAGTTTCAGTTTATTTAAATCGAACGGGATGTAGGCCAAATATCGCTGGCGTACATTTCACATCAACACAACAGCAATACTACATGTTTTATTTTCATTTTAATTTTTTAACATTTATAGAAAATATCCTTTAAGAAAATTTTAAGAGCAATTAATTAGAAGCAAAATAATTTTCAAGAAAATTCTTAAAACCACTTCTTGAGTACTAGTGATATCTAAGGCAGTACCGAAACTGAAATTGATGGGTTCATTATAAATACCTACACGTATTATTAGTATCATACTACATGTAAGCAGGTGAAATACTTTTTGTTATTATAATTTGCATTTAATAAAATAAATGTACATTTTATTAGAATTACTTTGATTAGAAGACTATTGCTCATAAAAACGCAAATTACGATAATCAACAATATATATTTTAAATGAAAATTTACAAAAATATGAACCCACAAAAATTATGTGTGTTCCATCTCTTTACCCAAGCATTACTGAAATGTAACGATGTTCAGCACATTATATTAAGGTCGCTGCCTTATTGACAGTTATTGTTAACTTAGCTAACTTTACACTTAGACCATTTTAACATTTATTGAACTAAGACCACTTCATATTTAGACTAATTCAAACTTTAGAAAATTTTATATTTAGACTTTTGACAATTTTATATTTGACTTTTTTTCAAATTATTTAATATTACTTTACCATTTATTTAATATTACTTTACCATTTTGGTAACTACAAAATTTAGATAATTTCACATTCAGACAACTTCACATTAAGCGACTTCAACATTAAGTCAATTACCAAAATAGCATTAAATTGGACACCACATTAATTAGAGACACCGACAGTGTAAAGTATTCTGTAAAAGCTAAATAAAAAGTTCATCTATGAGTGTAGATTAAGTAAAGTATTGAAATAATTTGGAAAGCTCGAGCTTGACCAACAATTATTAAAAGACTTTAGAAGAAAAAATAAAATGATACTTCGTATTATATGGCCGGA
The DNA here is from genome assembly GCA_039881145.1 of Druceiella hillmani. Taxonomy (NCBI): domain Eukaryota; kingdom Metazoa; phylum Arthropoda; class Insecta; order Lepidoptera; family Hepialidae; genus Druceiella; species Druceiella hillmani. Next base: position 33,487,584 of record JAYKKI010000018.1, on the reverse strand, counting down.
ACCGTTAAAAGTCTTAATATCCTATAACAAATCAAACTCTCATTTTTTCTCAGTTTCATCTTCACTGCTCCGTCCCTAACAGGAAAAAGAACCCATATCACTTCAAACACGTGTCCATCTGTCAGTCGATCACAACCATATTTCGCAAAACTGCTGGATACTGACACTATTTGGCAGCATAGTAAACAATAATCAACTAACATACATTTCAATAGCTGATATTTATTCTGAATATTTATGTGATAGTTTTAGGAGTTAACTTAAATGCTTGAAAAAAATTTTAAAATTCTACTTACGTCGTACGAAAACCTCGTTATGAGAGATCAAAAAATGCTTTTTTTCATAATATTAAATACTATTCAAAATAAATCCCAAAAAATTTGCAAAAAGATAAGTGAGCTTCCCTCTTCCCTATTTCCAAGAATTTTAACGCTAAAGTTATGAAAAAAATTTGCTTTTTAGAAACCTGCACAAAAGTAATAGAAGAATTTTAATGTTGATTCTAAATGTAATAGTTTGAGATATTGATATTATGCTCCTCCACTTAATTATACCAATATTAAATATTTTGTACTAAATGGTAGCATTAAATATTCATTGCAATTAGAAGTCCATGTAAGTAATGCCTTGATGATAAACAAAGTAATTTTATTTCAGAACGAGGTACGGAACCCTTGATGAACGAGCCAGACTCACACATTGCAGTTTTCATTATTTTGTGATAATATTCGATTCACAAAATTCACAAAATTCCTCTGACAAATTCCTTTCTCTCGGAATGGCCAATTATTGTATTTAATAAAGTAGCAAACGTCTGTAAAATTGCGAATGAACAAGTGCACTTTCTTTATTTTATTCGCCGATTAGGCATTAATTTTAAAAGAATATTTAAATTGAAATAAAAGTTTTATTGTTTAGACTCAAACCAAAACCAAATGGAAAAAAACTTTTGCTTATTCCAGTTTTTATCAGTGAGTATAATATTGAATATATTTGGCTTTAATTTTGTAGAAATTCATTATTCATAATTAAATGAAACTACGTGATGTAGTATTATTTCTATTTTCTTTAATTTCTTTACCACGACCTAGGTTTCGTTGTATTACAACAAATATTTTATTTATTTAATTCCAATGTAATATTTTTGTGCTCTACTACTTCTGTTACATTCCCCTAAATAACTGTTCCTTAAATATCTCTAATATATATACTGATCAATTCTACAAATTTATGGTATGTATAGACAATAAAATAGGTAACTAACAACTGTGCATTGCCCAATAGTAAACTTGCTAAGTTACTCAAATTAAAAATATTGGCCACAAATACAAATTTTTCGTCCATTTCGTCAAAGCATATCCTGGTGGAAAATTTCATTGCCCGATTATAATTACACGTAGCGTTCTCTATAGATGTACATAGATACACTCTACATTTATCTGTAATCATTACACAGTACGTCTATTTTGTTGTATTAATGCAATAAACGCATTTTTATAAATATCAAATTTGCATCTGATCGAGAATACTAATTTAATGAAAAAAAAATCTAAATAACATTTCAAGTGGACCCTTATGTTCTTAATAAAGTCTATAATATTGATAGATTGCGCATTGTCAGCAGAATTATTTGATGCTTGTTCGAACAAATAAACCAACACAAATTCGAATAATTATATTTTGGTGTTCTATTACTTTATTACGTAACCTTTTATAATTTTTTCGTCAATTCTATAATTTTATTATATGTATGGACTTAAGGATTTCTGTTTAAGTTCATACTATATTTTCATTAATAATAAACTAAAAATGAGGAAAATTAATGTGAGTGTGAAGCCACAATTATCTAAATAGTGAAATTAAATTAGTACAGTCATTTCCAAGTTAAGGTAGTAAAAATTTACCACATTCGTGTATATATGGGTATGGACAAATTTATAAATGGAATATTTTATCAATTTCTTTAGAAAAATTTAGTACAAACAAATATTGACAGAAGTAATAGAGCACAAAAATATTGCACTGGAATTAAATAAATAAAATATGAGTTCCACGTGTAATTTGTTTATCTTTGTCGTAAAAGAGAATTAATGTGGAAAAGTTCTTTAATAAGTTCAAAAAATGATATCCAAGTTATATAGGGGTTCTATTGGAAACCTCGTAATTTTTTAAAAGGAGTCATTAAAAATAAAAGCTCTGCATTAATATCTACATGAATATGTATTACCTAATTTTTTTTTACAAATTAACACGCTTGTTAGATATTTTTTCGTTTCTTGTAACTAAATATTAATAAATAAGTAATCGCATTGTCCTTTTAAAATTGCTATGTTTAGCATTATTAAAGTTTGATAAATCTTTTTTAAGTAAAAATGTATTTTCATCACGAATGACGTAAAAGTATTAAAAAATAGAATGCGTTTTTGCCTTTTATTATAAAACTATACAAAATTTGTAAAATTATATTTAATGTCAATTTACATGTGGACAGACAGCAAAAGTAAAAGAGAGCCGTGTAATTTATTCTTTATGACGTAAACGCATTATACTGGTTGCGTCAAGAGAAATCCATCATCGATTATTAATCAGTTCACATGAGATAATTTTTAATAAACCAATATTTAATGGACTTTTGAAAAAAAAATTGTCTCCGATTAAAACTTATTGGACAATTTTCAAATTTAAATTTTACAAAATTAATGGTTGTCACAAATAACATTTCATGGAGGAATTAGCATGATGTTCGGTGAAGAGAAACTCTCTACTTGTTCAGTGAAATCAGTATTCTGATTACTCAAACAAAATCAGCAGGCAATATACAGTATACAGGCATATTGCATCCTGGATCTTCTAAATATTTATTTAAATAATTCATTTTTCAATTTGTAGTTAGTATTAAATATTTGTTTTGTATATGACCAGGTAAATCTTCTGAATATTAAAGATATTAGGAAATTTAATTTAATAAAATAATATTTATATTATGTAAAACAGAAATATGATACCGTAATCACCAATACTCGATATATTAAATAGGTGCTATTGACAGGTTAGATTTACACGAAAGTGATGACTAAGCTTATATTTTTTCATTTTCTCCCATGCCGGCTTACACCCCTAAAAATATGTATCCGGTACGGTGGTTTCCCGTGTCACCGTCATGACAATCTATTTAAAGTGATAATATATTTCCCTTCCGTTAGTCTGGTAACCGAGTTATGTTAAATCGATTTAAATTTTCTTCCATGCTAACAATATACTTACATACATACATATATATATATATATATATATATATATATATATATATATATATATATATATACATATACATATATATATATATATATATATACACTCTTTTGGATAAAAAACGGCTGTTTTGATTTTGTCACATTATTAACAAAATATTATTTATTAAGAGGTTGTATAAATTGTAATTGTTACTGGCGGGTGTAGTGTTTTCAGGCACATATTCATTTGTCACATTTTTTATTTTAACGAATAAATTTAATTGAAAATTTAATTTCTGCTGTTTACTGCATTAGTTCACTTCTGTTTGGTGGTTGAAAAAACGATAAGAGCTAGTAAAATTATTGCGCTGCTTGAAGAAGGCTGTAGCCAATGTTATGTGTCTCAGCAGTATAATGAGAGCCGTTCCACCATCCAAAGGACCTGGCAACGATATCAAAAAACGGGCTCCGTGTGTAGAAGGCCCGGTTCAGGAAGAAAACGGTGCACTGAGCCACGGGACGACCACTTCATAGTCAGTCAAGTGCTACGAAATTTGAGATCCAAGTTACGTACGTGGATCTCAAACAGAACCTCGAGGACATCAGAGGTACACGAGTAAGCCTATAGGCAGTCAAAAAGAGACTTCAGGCCGTCAATATACGTAGCTATAGCCCAGCTCGGGTCCCTACATTGCTCCGTGAGCATCGAGTTGCCAGATTGAGATTCACTCAAAATTTTTCGTCATGGACTCAACAAGACTGGAATAGTGTTCTATTCTCCGATGAAGCTCGCATATCGATTAGTGGTGAGATTCGACGTCGGCTAGTCTTACGAGGACCTGAAGAACGCTTCGCAGAAGTGTGCTTTGAAGAAATCACCCCTTACGGTGGAGGCTCCGTAATATTTGAGCTGGTATTAACTCAGATGACCGTACCGAGTTAGTTTTTTGATTAAAAATGGGACACTTAACGCGCAAAGGTACATAATAGAGGTTCTTATCCCTCATACCCAATCCGCAGTAACAGCAATTGAAGGCGAGTCCATTTTTATGAACGACAACGCTCGCGCCCATCGCTCTAGAGACGTTGATGCGTATATGCAGGATGCCGGAATTCATCGATTAGACTGGCCAGCTAGAAGTCCCAACCTCAATCCGATAGAACATATATGGGATAATCTCAAACGACGCGTCATAGCCGTAAAACCAGCTCCAGAATACATTCAGGCCCTTAATAATGTGATCGTCGCTGAATGGAAATGTATTCCCCAGGAAATGATCAAAAACGTCGTCGAAAGCATGCCTAGCAGATTAAGCGCGTTGATTTTAGCTAGAGAAGGCCATACTCGCTACTAAATTTTCAAGTTTTATGTTAAATTAATAAAAATATTCAAAAATAAACTTTAGCCATTTTTAATGTACCAGCATGAAAACGCTCGTCTGTGGACTTTACATCGTTTTTTTTATTTATTCGCATTTTTAATGACTGAAATGGGTAAAAACGATATCTCAATAATAAATAACAATATTGTCATCATATCGCCGTATAAAATGCATCAAATAAAAATAAAATAACTCTGATATGGTTTATTCCTATAAGTGCCCGTTCTTTTTGCAAAAGAGTTCATATGTATATATATATATATATATATATATATATATATATATATATATATGTATATATATATTTATATATATGTACGTCTTACCTTTTATCAAATTACGGTTCAGAAATATCTTTTTTAATTTGTAAGCTGTATTAAATATTAGGAAAACACAAAGAAAAAAATATATATGTGTCATAAAAGTGAATGTCGTTATTTATTAATTGAATTACTTTGATGAATAAGTAATCTGGCAAATTTATTGCTTTAACTATAACCTCTTCCAGTCAACTAAATTGAAATTGTTTTACTAAAGTTACAGAACAGGTTGATAACAATAAATGATGACAACGTTTTTGAAATAAAACAAACATAATCTTTATAACGGAAAATAATTAAAAACAACTAGATTAATAAACATATGTCTATATTTCTCTTTAATAAAATACTTTAGGTTTGGTATATTATTAAATAACAATTAATTATTGTCTTAAAGATAATTTAATTATTGGCTCTCATATAGTAAATATCAAATGAGCGAGGTTAATAACCAATGAACAGAACTTATTGAGATTATTATGGTGACTTAATGTAAAGTTTAAGTTATATGCAATAGATATTTATCCTTATTAAGTGAAAATTTCAGACGCAAACATTATTTTTGGATGAAATTTTTGCTGCATTAATTAAAAATGCCACGCAATCGAAGCCATGGAATGATTAGTTTCTCCTGAATTAACAAATTCCGGTCTCCGAAGATCAGTGCAAAATGTTTTAGGTAAAAACGTAACATAAAACATACAATAATTCCTTTATTTCATTTTTTCTTCACTTCATATTGATTTTATCTCTAAAATCTCTGGAATCGACTAGAGAAGAAGACCTAGTCATCCAGATTATAAGCAGAAAGTGAAGATTCTAGCTCTCCAGAAGAGCCAAACGCTATTCGTGATGAAAATACATTTTTACTTAAAAAGGGTTACTAAACTCTAATAATGATGTAAGTCGAAATTTTAAAAGGACAATGCGATCTCTTTTTTATTAATGTTTAATTATAACAAACGAATAAATGCCTAACAAACGTGTTACTTTGTAAAAAAAATCGACAGAAAATAAACCGCTTTAAAAAATAGCGAGGTTTCCAATAAAACACCTAGATAACAATAGCAACAAAATTCACTTCCGTATTGTGGCCAAGCTCGTCCTACATTCGTATTTCCTACATTTGGGGGAGTACTGCGCTTTGTTTTTGCGTTTAAGCCCGGCGTTTTTGTTGTCTTTTTCTTTGAGACCTTTTTAAACTTGATTTCACTTTGCCCCGATAAATCGCGTTATTTTAAAAAAGTCAGGAAACTTTCAATCACTCCCAAATTCATAGTTGGTAAATTTTTTGAATCATTTATTTGAGAGTTTTGACACAAACTTTAAACGATACTTCGTTCACTTGAGTTGGATAAATACTTTCTGAGATATGATCCCGTTTATTAAAACGTATCTAATCCGTAAAGATGAAAATGGGTGACTCTATTTGTGCGTGAGCAGTTCGTGATATCCTGCAACCATCACAAATATCAGAGTGATAAAGAAACAAAGAATACGGCAACATCATGTCTATTTTTAGACAAGCTATCGAAGTTTGAGTTTATTTCGAGTGATACTGTTGTCCATTTTGTAGGAACATTGAGCGTAATATTTTGATCTCGTGGATTTAGCACCCACTATGTGATAATCCAGGCTATAACTTATTTAAATTTCATTTTTTTCCGAATCCGTTTGCTCATAATAGTCAAATCATGAAAATTAAATATCATAAAAGATGGATACTACTCCTCAGGAGATATTTCAAATATCAGGACAAAAAGTAGTCTGTTAATGTATACAGACTATAATCCATTTTTGCGTATATTTGCAAAAAAATTATAGAGTTACATAGTAACAAATACTAGTCCATACATCTACTCATTTAAACTTCCTCATATGCAATATTAGCTTTGATTTTGAAAGAGTTTCATTTGAATTTATATCTGTTTACAATTTGCAAACGAATATGTGTGAAATAAATGTATTTTTTTGAGTTTTACAATTTCATCTTAATTTTTCCTTTCACTTTGACCAGGGTCTATTTTTCACCCACACTTATAGTGATATACTTATAATTGTCAGCAATGTCACTGAATCCGGAAGGGTAATGGATTCATGTATTTATATTCTAGCCATGTGATGTATAAGATGTGCTCGATAGATTTGATATAATGCTTCACACTGCTCAAGATTGAGTATTCTGGATGACAATTGAGTGGTGCCAGGGAATACAGCCAATATTTTAAACACGTTATAGAATCAGATGATCACCAAAAGATGACTTGATGATATGAGCGATGATGAATTGCCGTAAGATTTATTAAACTGCAAATTGATCCCACTTTTTTCTTTTAATAAGTAGATGTTGCTGGAAATATTTTGTAGCGATACACATTTAGAAAAAAGAGTGGAAGTACAGGAATTACAATTATCAGATGTTTTGTGATTGAAAAAAAAACAAAAGCCAGCGATAACGTAAGCTATTGCTGACTTGCCTTATATTATTATATATCAAGTACGTTAGAGTATATATATATATATATATATATATATATATATATATATATATATATATATATATATATATATATATAAAGAAACGTGAAGCCAATAGAATAAATGAAAGAAATTCATTCAGATAATAATATATTTGAAATGATGTATTAACATTTAAATTCCTTTTAATCGGATTCGAAAAAAAGGAAATTCTCAATTCGACACATATTTCGTTTTTTTCCTGTATGTACGTGTATAGCCGTAACTCAGGGAATCATTAATCAAACTTTATGATCCTTTTTGTTGGAAATATCTTCAGGATCTATTGCCTATTAAGGTATCCTAGGAAAAATGAATAAGTATAAAAATTATCCTTGGAAAAAATGTTAATTCAAATTTCAAATCATTTGACATGTCTTTATAAACATTTTCCTCACAGACATCGGCCATTTTCAAATGATGTGGCTGGAAGGTGGTAACAGAAAATATGTACCGTGTTTGCACATAATTATCGACATAGGCATATATTTGAATATCAGGGTAAAGATGGTAATTATTACGACTATTCATATCAACCCGACGATGAAACAAACAGCAAACGATTCCTTAAAGCAAATCAGTTAAAAAGTCGTCAGGATAGATATCTGAAAATAAAACGAATTGCCTGATCAGAAAGATTGTAATGTGGGCTTTAACCAAATAAATATAATTTCAAAGCGTTAGAATTTTTTTACAATTTATATTAATCAAATTGCAATCATTTTCTGCATTCATCAATATCTACAGCATACCGAGTTGGTGTTCCAAACTACCCTTGATGTTCCAAATATAAAAAAAATAATTATCATCACACTTGCACTCAAGTCGAATTCAATGGGTCTTTTACAAGTGGTCGTAAATGAATAAGCACGCACGCACGCATGCACGCCTGCACGCACGTACGCCTGCTCGCACGTTCGCAAACACGCACGCACGCACGTTTACACGCTTGCATAGATGCATATACTATGTGTACGAGTATATTTATAAGACGAAGAACCTTTTTTTTGAATTTCAGCGTAGATTTAGTTAGATTTTTTGTGTTTAGTTTTATTTACCAATTCAAAACAAATCAATGCGCTATAAAATTGTATCGACATAAAATGATTTTTTACCAAGATATACCTGTGAAAATTTAATTTGTTGTCTTTTTTTCCATTTATTTTCATTTAAAATCAATTTACAGAGCATCTTTTGTTACTTAACTTTAACATCCCAACCAAATTTACAAACGTGACAATAATGACAGCCTGTTAGGTGTGAGGTACACATTTACTCTTTTTAAGCTGCTACATATTGCGGTCACGTAAAATAGTTTTTCATCGCAGAATCCCCGCGAGCGACAGGTAATCGATCCCTTGAGTGCTTTTCAATATATTGCCTTATGGAATGCTATTTTTGTTTACATTTAGCGAACGCAGGTGTTGATTTTGTTAAAGGTTCTTAGAGAAGAAATGAAAGCTCTAGAAATGAAAGTTCTAGTGTTGTAACCATAATTACGTATCAGAAAATGGACGTTAATATAACTATAATAGTTATATTAATAGATACATATCCGTCAGAAAAAGGTAAAAAAAGAAATGAAGAATTGAATTTCACGCACACAATTACTCTGCATATAAGTAGAAAAAACCTGTTAAGTATGCGCAGAACTGTCGCTATGAACTTTCAGTAAACATTTAGACCCACATAAATATTTAAGTGTACATAGCGTTTCAATTAAACTGTTTGCAAATTTTAATGTGATTTGTTACCTTATAAATAAACTGCTTGATATTTTGCAAATAGTAGAAATATATTTTAAAAATATGGCAACTAGCCGAGAAAATAGGAAATTTAGTATTATCGCTACTGTATTCCAATAAATTTTGGAAAACCTTCTCGTAACATTTTTTTTTCATAATTTTGACTTTATAGATTTTGGAGACAGAGGAAGAGGGGAGACATTTTTTTCACAATACCCCTATAAATATCCCACTTAAAAGATGAAAAAAGGGTCATGAAATCCTCATCCTTTTTTATTTAACATCTTGCGCGACATGTGGAATGGACACAATTTCCATGTAAGTTCCATTCAAGTGCGAATTGTCGAGGTATAAGCGGGTATATATGCTTTATAATTTTATCAAAATTTCAAGATTGATATCAAGTGGATTCTGTGAAAATTGTTTAAAACGATATCTTCAGAACTATCCAGAATGAAAACCTTGTATGTATTTAAATGCCTTGAAAATATGATTAAGGTTTGGAACATCTCATAGAAGCTAGACACACTATAAAATAAACCACTTCGACCTGAATCATAATAAAACAGGCCAAGTGCTAGTTAGACTCGCGCAGGAAGGGTTCCATCGCACCAAATAATATTAAACTTATGCGTTTTTATTTCTCAAAGACACGTTGACGTGGTCGATACGGAAAATATCCCATAAGAATTAAAGTTTCAAATGTCAATTTAAAAAAAATCCCTAAAGAATTACACAACATATTTTATTTAAACAAATTTTCGTCAAAAGCTTACTTTAAGTTCTACTACCTTAATTTTTTTAGTTGGAAAGTTTGAGAGGGGTCACATTTTTTAATATTTAGAAGCGCCTATATCAGAAACTCTTTGATTTAAATAATGAAGTTATTTTAGAACCTCTGTATTATTTTTTAAGACCTACATAACAATATTCCATACGCATATGGGCGCTGGATATTTTTCCTACCACCTCTAATATTATTACTTGCCACCCCTAATATTATTGTTTTTCATGAATACACTAACTTATTTTATAGCGTCTTATGAAATTAATTTTTCTTATTTTCATATGATGTACTTACTTTTATATGATATACATTTTACTGTAAATGAAGAAATGTTTTCACTTTACATATGTTTTGTATTCTTAGTTTGTTAAGAAAAGTATTTTCCCATATGATTTTCTATATGAAGTATTTTTCGAAATGTTAAAAAAAATAGTTTCCAATATGATGATGTAGAAATAGAGTTGAGTCGACAATGACGTCGATTGCAGGTATGTGATTGTAAACAAATAAAAGGGAGAAAACCTTAATTTGTTTTATACCAAGTTAACAGCATGTCGATATTTCGAATTGACTGTTCTGTATGTCATTATCATTAACCATAAAGAAATTCAAATATTGTGTGACTATTACGTATTATTTTTAAATATATAATCAATTACGAAGAGAATCAGTTAGAGTATATGCTCGATGAAAACGGCGTGTACTGTTGCTATTGGCATGCTGAATATATATTAAACAATGAAGGTAAATAGATTTCACCGTCATTTGGCTATATAATATTTTGTTTTGTAAAAATTTACTAAAGTTCAAGAATTTGCCAGAATCAGTTGACGTAAGGTACGACGAGTACTGCGTGTGAAGGAGAATATCTTTAAACTTTAAAACAATATCTGATACTGGATATTGTCACGAATTTTCGTACAGTAGTGGTGGAAATGAATTTATTTGGTTAAATTTTTTCATTGGAGACTTCGTAATTTTTCACAGTGAACAACTGTAGCAAATCTTCTGTTTTGATTATTGTTTAACTCAGATGTTTTGATCTAAGTGCTGTAATGACTATTTATACTTGGATAAAAAGCTCTACATTTTGTTAAAGATGACAATCTGCTTGGGTATTCCTTTATTTTCGAAGCGCATTTTCTGTTGATATTCATTCAGCTCAATTCATATGTTGAGTATTATAGCTGTAACTGACAGATAGTTATTGGGATGCTTATTTAAAATCTTTAGTATTGTAGATGTAATAGAAGCATAGAAGTATTATATCTGTAACTAAACTATTATTTATGCCCTATATGAATAAATTTTAGATCCTTAGACTGAAAAAAATACTCTATCTCTATATAAATATAATGTTATCCTGTGATACATTCTATATTGCTTTTTGAGAAACAGTTTGATATAATAAAAAAGTAAAATATACTTACGGCAAGAAACTACGTTAATATAACATTAACTTATTATATACAACGTGTAGAGTATAAAAAAAATATGCGTTTAAGAGCAAGTGAAAAATTAAAAATGAAAGAATGAAACAAAAAGTGTACATCGGAACAACAGCTTGTGTTCTCAATCATATATTACTCAAATTAAGAATTTTAAAATGAAAATTATAAATAAGGAAACTTCATTTCTATTTCGGACTAAAAATATTAAGTATTAATTTTGCAACAAAAATCTGCACCAATCATCATCATCATATATATTAATACGCTAAGGTTAAGATGGTACACTCCCTTTTTAGAAAAAACCTCACAACTAATCCATATAAATTATATATCATTTTATAGATAATTGTTTGCTCTACCGGCATCCATAACTAAAAAAAATATTATTGCTATTGTTTTTGCAAATTAATTAATTATTAAAATTATATACACAAAACAGCAATGCTGCCATCTAACGGCTCAACGTCAATATGATTGACGGTCGGTAAAATTTTTGTTTAATGTAAAATCCACTCACGTATAAATAAAGTGGCGCTTTAGCTCAATGCTTTTGATACTTGCGCCTCTATATGTCAATTTTATTTAAATAGAATAAATAATGCGAAGACTTCGCACGGGTCACGCTAGTTAATAAGTTAATATCGTTAACAACAACAGTAAGAATGAATAAACACGGTGCGTAGGGTGGATTCAAAAATATGCTGAAAAAAAGCTTCTTAGGGACTAAGTTCTTATACAAGTTACCGCCTGTTTTCATCTTCGACCTCACACATGTTGCATAATTTACTTAAACAATTTTGCCAATTCATTTGACATGTCTTTGTAAGTATTTTCCTCATAGATGTTGGCCAAGTTCTAATAAGGTTACTGGGACGTGGTAATAGTAAACGCTGAATGGTAAGGAATAGGCGCATTGAGTTTAGACTCAGTTTTCTACATAAACATATATTTGAAGGTTATCAGCGTGAACATGGTAATTATTATGACTGTCCTTATCAACCCGATTATGAAACAAGGAGAAAGTGATTCCTTAAAGTAAACCAGCTATCAATTCTCCTCAGGACAGGTATCTGAAAATGTAAGGCATTGCTGGATGTATGATTTAAATTAATCTTAAAGGTTGAAATGTAGGTGTTAACAAAATAAATAGAATTTTAAAGTCCTTGTACCTAAATCAATTATTGAAATCGGTTATATTAACAGTGAATCTTCATTTAAGCAACCCGAATATGCATCACATACGAATATGCATTTCATGAATATGCATCTCAGCATACATTTTTCTATTTGGTTTCATTTAAAACCTATTTACCAAGCATACCTTGTTATTTAAATTTAGCATCCCAACCAAATTTACAACCGTATAAATAACGTCAGCCTGTTAGACATGAAGGTATACATCTACTACTTTTAGTTGCTACATATTGCGATCACGTAAAATAGTTTTTCATCGCAGCTCGCCTTGAGTAACAGGTAATCGGTCCCTTGAGTGCCTTTCAATATATATCGATGCCAAGTGTAGATTTTTAAAAGTTTTTAGGAAATAAATTAAAGCTCTAGAGATTAAAGCCCTAGTGATGAAAATCGTAACTATATATCAGAAAATAGGCGTAAATATAACGATTGTTTCTATTTGCATTAGAACACGGTCAAACAATTTAAAAAATAATTGAAATCCAGGCACCCAATTACTTACAATTAATTGTATATAACTAAAAAAAACTATTAAGTAAGTGCAGAACTTTAGCTACGAAGTTTTAGTCTACATTTAAATCCATACAACTATTTAAATATACACAGTGTTTCTATTAATCAGTTTCCAAATTTTAATGTTTTGTATCACCTTATAAATAAACTGCCTAATTTTACTACTTAAGAGTATAAGGCAAATAGGACACGTATATCTTAAAAGTATGGTAAGTATCTGAAAAACCATGAAATTTAGTATCATCGCTTTTGTTTTTCAATATATTTGAGGAAACTTTCTACTGACGCCTTTTACATAATTTTCACTTTATAGATTTCAGAAAAATAGAAGGAAGAGTAATATTTTTTACGCAATGTCTTTAAAAAATTAAAAAATTGTTTTGAAATCCTTATGATATTTTTTCCATTTGATTTATCACACGATAGGTAATAAAGCAAGTCCGTGAGAATATTTTTAATTGCAAATTATTGAGATATATGGGGGCGTATATGTTACGTAGTTAGATCAAAATTTAAAGATCTATATCAAAATGATTTCAGTGAAAAATATTTGTAACGTATTTGGAAATATCCAAAGTAAATTTTTAATTTTATGTATATTTGAATACCTTTAAAATATGATTAATTTTTCGAAAATTTCAGGGGAATTGGTTATTTTATAAAATACACCACTTCGACAAGAATCCTAATAACACTGGCCAAATGCAAGTTGGACTCAAATAAAAAAAAAACATATATTGTTATATAAATCAATGTTTTTTTTTGTATATATATTTTAAATAAACAATTATGTTGCGACGGACATTTGTTTTCGTAAATCAAAAAAAGAAAAAAAAAGATCGTATCAAGTTTCAAATCCCTTAGTTCTTTTAAACTCAATACTTTATGGCTGGGTAAATTAAGGAAAGTTTAAGGAAATGACGAAATAAAAGTAGACTTATTACGTACTCTTTTATTAGCCTAAATTTTGTGGTAATTATGGAAATATTCTAAATCATTTTGTATTTACTGCTCTTGTACTCGCCATTAAAATTGCAGGTTCTTAGTCCAACTAGAAGTGATGAAATGTTTAAATTAAATTTTATTAAATTCGAATTAAATCTTATATTAACTTTAATACAAGTATAATTTATCTTTAAAAATTATTAGTTAATTATGAACATTTCCTTAAATATTAATCTTAAAAATGATCCTCTCTGGCAACCTATGTAAACGATATGTAAAATTCAAGAAAAACCGATATACCTGCAAAAATTTCATTAGCAAAAAGTAAATAAAAAAAATGTTAATATTATAATGCCTATACTAGCCACATATATGATTGGTTATGTGAGAAACAATTATTATAAAATTATTTATTTTTTAAAAACAATCCATTTACAACTTATTTGTCAACCTAAAAAAACAATTACTTTTAAAAAATAATTCAACGCTGACGAATAAGAGTAAAATAATACAATTCATATTAAATATCGCATTAACTATTTATCAATCGCAATTTATTAAGCTACTCGACAATCGCGTTTCAACTCCTGACGTGCGCGAAAAATAGGTGAACGCTAACGGAAGTCTGGACGTCCGCTCTATGCGAAATAAACTATGACTTCATCTTCTTGCGTAACAGTAAGGAACATATAACGTTATCAAACTCAATCCCAAACTGTTCTCATTATTCTTAATTAATAATTTTAAAAAATGCATTTTTGAAAGTTATTCCATCAGAGTTCAAAAGTTTCACGTTATACAATGGCCTTTATATAATAAGGAAAAAAGTAAGTCAAACTTTAAATAATTTTTGCAAACATGAGCTTAGAAGTTACTTTATGCGGAGGCCAGATGACTTCATTTATTTCTAGCATATTATGAGCTTAACAATTTAACAAATTCATAATATATCATGGAAATATCACGTGACAAATTTTTTTAGATCTTTTGAACAATTTCACAGGAATAGTTTGTCATAGAACATTTGCTCATATTAAATTGTAGTTTATTTTTCAGACTCCCTTGGAATATAAAATCAAAATCGCGTTGAAACCGCCCACAATAAGTTTGGTTTTAAATTCTAAAGAAGAGTTTCATATCATAGGAAAAGAAAATCAAACACATAGCAACGGACTACACTGAAAACTGATCATTTATAACAACGAGATCATAAAGAGGATCTGAATCACTTTTTTGGCTAACACCAACTTGAGTAATATAAGACCATGATTTAAAACTTTCAAACTTAACCTATTGTTTTAAGGCTAAAAATTAACTGGAGAAAAATTTTATGAGAATGGCAGACATCAGTTTCTAAAAATTTTGCAATATGTATATCATTGTCGACTTCTTAACATTTGGTTTTGCTCTATTTTACTTGCAGCCACAATATAAATCCCTAGCCACATAATAAATAAACTTAATGATTTCTTTAAAGTAAATGAGATTAGTGATTTAGGTTAGAAGCCAGCATGGCTTCCATTCGGAACGTTCCACCGAACCACTGCCACTTAGCTAAAATGGATTAAGCAACAAATACTGTGATGCAAAACGATTTCACAAATTATAGCAAGGCCACAACATCAGACCTAAAAAAAACATTTAAGAAGAGTATATGTAAATAATGTTTCAAACGAATGGATAATTTTCGGACTCGGCGAAAGATTTATTGTAAATTTTAACAGTTTTATGAAGATATCGGAGAAGATCTAGATCATACACGGGTACAAACTATTAGAGCTTGTTTTGGGGGAAGCTGCTACAGTGGGAGCTCAAATAACCCGATTCAATATAGTCGACCCTGAAGATACACAACAAAGATACCTATTAGTGACTTCATTAGCGATCAGTGACCCTTTTATAATTTCTAGTGTTGGCTCTTATCAAAAAATAAAATTGACGCAAGAGTTTTTTATCATCTATACCGTTTATATTTTTAAGGCAAAATTAATAATGAGAAATAGTGTTGAAAGGACAAATAAGTAACCATTCAGTGTACTTGCGTTATCGTTAATCAACTTTGGAATTGGCAGTTTGATTTGCAAAAACTCTTAAAAAACAAAAATAAAATAAACAATGCCATTTAATTGAGTATCCCTAAAGACTTAATTATATTTTTTAATAAAATTTATATTTAATCTTGTTATATAAATAACGCAGCTCCGTCTTCTAATTATTTTAAGAGGTTTATTTCTTGATGCGACTTTATCTAAGATTTAATTTATATACTATAAAGGACGCAATTGTCCATTCTGTGGAACAAAAAATAAACGTTAATTAATTTGCAAGATTTTCTACTTTCTGATTGTAAATAGCACATTCATTTCTCTAGCTTTCTCAGCTGTAAACATAGAAATTAATGTGCTATTTACAGTATGTCGAAAACATATAAGAAAATAAAATGACGCCTTAGAGAGTCGCTTTAAGTATCATGTGACTATTATTTAGAATATAGCGTAGAAGGATTTTATTTTTTTTAATAAATTGTAGAAGAGTTTGTTCTATTTAAGAAATGTTTTATTTTAACAGTTTTTTTTATTATTGTTCATGTATGTACTCTGCAGGAAATTTCAAGTACCTCTTAGCAATCGCAATTTTGAAAGTTTCATTCCGATCGAATAAGAAATATGACTTCATGAGCGTCAAAAAATTTGTTGAAACCCATATACACATAAAAACATACACACACACACACATACACACACATGCATATATATCAAATAAGTGCTCACAGTCGAGACATTGAGAGTTTTGTTTGGTTTATTAGAGTTGCAAAAGTTTTCCCACGGTTAATCATTAAATATTTATTGATAATTTTAGAAAATTTGCCTAACAAAAATTACACTCAATAATCCGCAATCTGGCAGTTTCCTGATACTTTGGTCGCGCTTCGTGAGATGATGAATTTATGCACACTTCAAGTCGAGGTTACAAGGACCCAAATGAAATACTCCACTTTGAACTGAGAGCACCCTTACGTGAACCCTTAAACCATTTTCTTCCGTTACAATTGCAAGTGACAATATGATAAGAAAGAGTTTAATTATGGCACAAATTAATTTACAACCAACTAGTACGTACTTACATTAAAATCATCAATGTGTTTGTAATTATTGTAGTATATAATGTAATGAAGGAGCACGTTTTGTTTTCCTTTGAATTTTCATTAATAGTGTATCTATGTACTTCAACTATCTATATACGTGAATTCGCCGTTCCTGAATAAAAACATTTTGTAAAAATTTAAGCAAATAATTTCCATGATATTTAAATTTTAGTAATTTTGTTTGAAATTCATTAAAAATCAGATGGGAAGGGCTAGAAGTTTCTTCTTTTTAGTTGGATGAGTGTAAGGAAGACAGATGCAGTTTTTTTGTTCAATTATCGTGGTTTTTGTTTCAATTTAAAACTCTTATAGCAGAGTGTAAAATACATCCAAAAATATATTAAGTAAAAGTGTGCAATAGTATGTAACTACTGTAGAAGTTAATAGAATAATGATAGTGAGAAAAGAAAACGATTAAATAAAATGAGTGAGTCCTATGCAATCTACCGATCCCAATCGGTAAATTTATATTTCTGATTTGCTCTTTAAAACATATTTTATTATTACAGGACAATTCAGGTATTTAACAATCACGTACCTCTATAATATTTAATTATACAGTTTTACCGAGCTTTCATTTCCTTATTAAATTAAATTTAAAGCTAAAATTTTACTATTATATTGTGATTTAAACATATTGATATGAAAACAGATGAATTCGCAAATAGGTGTACGCTAATTACTTTTGCGTATGCAGTAATTTTATGTGTGGATACTTGCAAAATGTCTGCAATTAGGATTTGAATAAAATATAATCGCTGATCTTATCAAAGAACTATTGTTAACTTCTCTACAGTTAACAAAATTGATTGTAGTTCAAAAAATTAACATTTTTAAACACAATCGAAAAATAATTTTATGTATAGAGGTACGAGAGACAAAGTGTGTAACACAAAACTTCATTGTTTTCATTTTTATGATTGTCAAGGAATTGAGTGTCCAGAAATTGACGCCGTAATTGTATTCTTAGTACTTTCATCCAGCGTTGTGTAGAAAATACTGAACGTTTGATAATTTTAAGTAGATATTATGTCTCTCTGGCTATTATGTCAAAAGAATCATTTATTCTAATTTTAGTAAAATTTCATTATGAATTACTTTTCTTTTACTAAAAATTTTAACGCCTTTAATATTCTATTGAAAACGATTAAAATTTTTGCCGCCATTTTATACTCAATGTACATCGAATTCGGCGTTTTGGGAATCCAGTCAGTATTTTGCATTTTCTTTGTTACTTGATTGCCTTTATCAACAAACTTTTCCTAAACTATGTTTATTTGTTTATAATAGAACAAATATAAACACATATAACTAAGGGTAATTTATTGATTAAAGAACAATCCCTAATTTTTTTACAGTATATCACATAAAATATGTAATGATATGGCGAACTGTAAACTGCTGTTTAAGAATAAGAATAAAAAAAACAAATACATATGCATAACATACGCATACATTAGATTTGTAGTCACGAATTAACCAATAAATAATTTTTGAATCGAAACTTCTAACCGTGTAAAAATTTATTTAAAATGGATCCTCTTAATACGAATACACGCAAGTTTTTAAATATAATATAGATTTACACACAAAATATAAATAAATACTACGAATCCTTTTATAACAAATTTGGTATATAACTGAACTAAATGGGCAAAGTAACAATACAGGGAACTACTCATTCAACTAATCATTGTCGGATGGTACGACTTGCAGGTCCTCTTTACACACATTAAAACATCTCTTTTTCACTTTTAAGCGATATTTCACAATGCACAATTTAATGAAATGAACAATTTTGCATTATTCGTATAGTACGTTAGCGGAAGTACATTTAAATAGTTTTGTTGGTTCGATACAAAAAGTTGGCTGATAAGTTTAGTCTACGACAATAATTACATATGACTAAAAAAATTATTCAATTTTTTTAATATTCTTTCATATCGAACAAAAAATACAAATATTTAAATATATTTCGGTTAATTTTAAGTTTATGATTTAATTTTTATACTGCTTTCCAACTTTGATAGATTAATGTGTTAAATAAATATATATATATATATATATATATATATATATATATGTATATATATATATATATATATATATATATATATATATATATATATATATATATGTATATATATAAAGTAATATCAAAGCATATAAAAAAAGAGAGGAGAAACAGAAAACTCATAAATTTTTTGTTTTCTGTGTCCTTGCTGAAAAAAAATGTAGTCTTTTATTTACGTTGTTGTGGTTTCTACGTTCTGTTTTACTGCGATACTAAAACGGTAACGGTAGTAAAAAAGAAAAGGCTTAACATCTTTAAACTATGCAATCATGACCTTGTTGCGTTTGAAAAGGTTTACGTCTGATGGCGAAAAACAAGCGTGTTAAAAAATAATTAAGAGATAGGGGCTTTTCACGGTAGGTTTGATTGTCTGTTATATAATAATTATTTAATATGAGTATTGCATGGAAGAATTTGGAAGAATAATTTCCTGTTATTTTGTAATTTATTTGCGATTCGCTTTTGTTGAATACACTAAGCTCAGTGCGATTGAACATCTTCGTATCGGTTGAGCGAAGAGGCGACCCGTATAATTTACTTCGCCGTATTGACGAAAATTTAATATCCGGGAAGCGTCATCTAATACATTTTTAATATCGGTTTCCTGCAAAAACTTAAAGTTACCTTGAGAAGAATCGGATTACAATGTGCATAATTACAAGTGAATAATTTAAAATTATAGAGCGTTTTAGTTTTTCAAAATAGTTCTTCAAATTAGGGGCTAATTCGAAGAACTATTTATAATATTTAATCTCTTATTTTCAATATTAATATATTGAAAATAAGAGATTAAATATTTCCTAAATCGTAAAGACGTTTTTGAAAAAATATTCACTTGTATACGAATACCATACGCCTATTTGTGTAATTTAAAGATTTCATTAGTACCTGATGTCCAAGCCATTGACTGAAATGCATTTCAAGTCTTTGAATTTATGGATGATTATGGAATTAAATTTAATAACCGTATCAATAAATTATCCATCAGCCATGTTGCTTGAAAATTTAAGAAAATTTTATGCGAATAATACCGCTGCAGAAAAACAATGACTTAAAAATTCCAAAATTATTAATAAACAAACAACGTATTTGATATTAAGAAGAGGTTTGAAGTACGTTTTTACCAAAAAAGTTGAGAGGCTCTATATTGCTAAAAGGTAAGTGTTTGCAGCATGTAGAAATGTTAAAAAGAACACATTTCAAAATTAACACCAACGTATATTTCTAGAACACCTCCTCCTGGTTTGAAGAAATCATAATTCTACCTCAAACACTTCAACAAATAAAAACTTATTAAACTATTGCAGTACTAAATCTACCAAAATAGAAAAAGTAAAGTTTAAATTTTTATAGTAGTAAAATTTTGTATTAAGTAATATTACATATACACTATATTTATTGAGCATTATAACACATATTAACCTTAGATCAAAATTTCGAAAGATACAGTGACACTTGGTTATTTAAAAATTATTACGTCAAAACATCCGTTTAATATAAAGTGTTAACAAAGACTTCCGACTACCTAAAAATTGATATTTAAGACTGATAAAAGCAAGGTCATTGAGGACTAAAAAAGTCTCAAACACGATTCAAGGTTATAAATTTTCTTTGATAAAAGGTAAACATAACAAACAAGTAGAAACGACAGAAGCGTCAGGAGATGAATAAAAAAAGGGGACAAATTTCCATAATTTGAATGATTCCAAACTTGAATTATAATAAAATATAAGCGTTACCTCGAAATTTAAATATTCTAATGTATCGCCCTTACTGCTTTGCACAAAAGGGGAATGCCCACCAGTGGTATCGATTATTGCTAAATTGTACATTCGTGAAATTGATTTAAAAAAAATTGGGTGTGGCTATGTCACGGACACGGCCGTATGTTGTACGTGAATAGGTCTATGTAACGGATTATATTTTTTAAATAAAATATTTTTATTTATGTATTTAGGATAAAAGCAAGGAAACAAATAATTATTGTGTTACAACAGCGTATAGGCCGACATTATATATTTTTGATGATATTTTTTTTATTCTAACACCTTATTATATTCACTGTCACTACTTCAAATTAATGTTTTATATATAATCGATAGATTTTGACGACAGCTGACGATTAAAACTTAAACTAACATCGTAGCTTTTCCGAGTCAAAAGTTATACTAATTGCAAATCTTGATACGCAGCAAAATAACCTCAAAATGGCGGCGCTTCTCCCTCCACCGCGCGCGATGCATCACTGTTTTCGCTTATCGTAATGAATTTTTTGATTCTTTAGCTATAGCCAGTGGTATAATTTAATTTTTGATGTAGAATATAGATTCGAAACTCCAACGCCAAACTGTATCCCACGATTTTGTTATCATTAGGTTTTTTGGATTGTAGCAAATTTAAAGACGTATTCACGTCAAAATAACATTTTATTTAACGTAACTTACTCAAAATTATGTAGATGAAATTTCTCTTCAGAAATTAATAACGGAAAAAAGTGTTCTGTGTGACTTTTTTCAAAGATTTCAAGTTATGACAATTACGTCGTATGACCCTGAAGTTCCTTTACCTCGAAGTTACTATTGGTCACTTATATTTTTTGGCCTTTTCTTTTATAAGTTACCCCACATTTTGTCGATTAATCTCTGTGGGCAAATTAAGTAATAGAATAGAAAGTTGCTTGATGGATAACTAAAGTCACGCTCTAAATGAGTAAAGTGGTAAATAAGCTTGAAGTGTTGGGGAGATATATGTTTCGATAGTTTGCGTTGTATTATTTTATAATTGTTTTCTTAGTTCAATTTTCTTTTTCAATTTTGATTAAAATCATTATCCAAAAACGTAGTGGTTATTATACGAACCCATTACGACGTACTTAACGGCATAGTATAAAGAATAAAGATAGTTTCAAAAATATCATCATGAAAATCCCAAAAGCATAACATTAACGTTGAGTTTACTGAATACGTAATACATCTTTAGAAATATGCTAAATAATTTGCTTAAAATTATGTTGTTCTTATTTCCGAAACTCTTAAGCCGAAAATTATGAAAAAAAAAAGTTTTTAGAAACTAACTTAAAGGTGATAATAAAACCATAACAAATATTCTAGATGTCACAGTCTTTCAGATATTTTTTTAGTTTTTCAGATATCTAGGATAATATGTATGTCTTTTCTACTTAAATATATTGGTGTTTTTAAGTATTGTGTCCACAATAGTGATATATTATTAGAAATAAAGTAATTTCACTTCGAATATGAGTTAGTGCGCCCAACATGCTACCTCACTGAGGTAATCTGAAGAGTAAGAGTAATAAGCGTAATTCGGTGATTAGTAGCAGTGAATTTGCTATTATTAACGTATTTCAAGTGCAAATGCATAATAATGGTAGTGATAAAAACGATGAAGAAAAGATAGGACTAATTCCCGAGTTCGTATCGGACACGGAGCGCAGCAGTGACAATAAAGCACCATTGGTTAATAATACAAAGTTTTTGGACTTGAACTTAATTAAAAAGTTTGATAACAAGCTGAAACGGCTATTAAATCTAAAAATACTTGGTCATTACATTTTTGTCACAAAACTGAAGATGGAAAAAATATACTACAAGTGAAATAGGTTGAAAAGACGTGATCCACAATGCTCTGCAAGAATGTATTTATTATTTGAAAACACCTCAGATTCTGTGTTAATGTTCAAGACTAATGCTGATCGCGACCATGAGGAAAAAAAGGAGTGTACCTCATCGTACTGCTTGAGTGACACTGTGAAGAGGGAAATTAATAAATTATTTGACTTAAAAATGAAAACAAAAGCAATAATGCTAAGTCTTATAAAAATGGGGAATATTAAAGTTCATAAAATGACTCGTTAAAAAATTAATTGGGTGATCGACGTCGTGCTATATACGGCCAGCCAATTATAAGTTTGGTAGAGCTTGAAGCTTGGATATATTCACACTCAGATGTTTTCGAGCAAAAGCTAATAAAATAAGAAGTTTTGAAGTAAGTTTTGGGGAAAAAGCTATGCGAACATTTTTTAAACGTTTTATCCATTTGAACGTTTTTATCCAAAATAGACCAGTTGGTTAAATATTTTTAAAAAATCAAATTTCTATCAAAATCATTCATGTCACAAAGAAATATTCCTAAGTTTGGAAAAAAAGATCAAAATTATTATGTTTTGAATATACCTGGAGATTCTCTATCTCTATACTTCCGCTTGATGCTATTTTCTTTCTTTACAACTTGTAAATTTTTACTTGGGATTATAATATTTGAAATATGTGTCTTTAATGAAAATTATTTTTATTATTTTTTCCACATTAATCTAATGTTTTCAGAGAACATTTCGGAAAGTGATGCGAGTTAAGTTCAGAAAAGAAGAGAAGAAGAGCGAAGAAAAGAAGAGCGAAATTAGTACTAAACAATTTTGTCGAGTGCAAATTCCTTTAATTGGAGCATAAACAAACTCTTCACTATTGTTATAAGTCAACAACAGGCACTGAAATGTTTTGAAGTACGAACGTTCGAGGAAAAAACTTAGATATTAATAATGACACCAAATTATTAAGAGTCGGAATTTTTTTTCTTTTCCGATATAAGTAACCAAAACTTTCGGACGGTTTGGATACATTAAACTATATTAAGATTCTTTCGCTTTCTTAATATTTTTAACTTTATTTATAACGAGGTAGTATGCCATAAACAATTATTTTGCCTTATTTAGGTTGAGCCATTCTTCCTAACGTTTTGGTAAGTAATAATCCTTATATATTCTTCAGAATCTCCAAAAAATATGTCCTTTTCACTTATTTACTTCACACTTTTTTATGAATACATATTGTTTTGTGTTCATTTTGAAAACCAGATTGACAAACGATTTAAATTTAAAATTCATATTTATTTCAGCCGATGACAAGTTAATATCATTCAAGCTACTCTTTACGGAGTGGAAAGTAGATCTTGATAAAGGAAAGACGATGCCATCTCAGTGCAGACAAATTCTTCTTCTCCTTCTAATGCTCCACAGCTGATTTCCGGCATAAGCTGTCTCAGCCAATTTTCAACATCTTGACCGATCCAACGCCACCATCATTCATCTTTTGACACCTAAATGCTTTAGCCATTTATCCACATTACCCAGCCATCTCGCGTGACCTGGTACTCCTTCTCTTCCCCTCCGGTGTTTGGAAAGTTATTATTTTCCCAAGGTTCTCATCCTCATATGATCAAGGCATCTCAATGAGAGATTTTGATTACCTTAACTATATTTGGTTCTCTCAATTTATATTGCATTTCATTATTAGTTCCTATTTTATAAACTCCATTCTCTCTCACTGTTCCAACCATTTTTCTCAAAATTTTTCATTCAAAAATAATTCAATTATCTTCATCTGATTTATTCATTATTCAGGTTTCACTTCTGTATAGGATTCTTGGTTTTACAATTGCCTTGAATAGTAGTATTTTTTGCAATGCTTCAATATTTTCTTCTGAAGTAATTTCATAATCTATAGTGCATCTGTTAGCCATGTTGATACAATTTGTTATGTTAGTTGTAACATCATTATTGGTATTTAATATTGCACCCAAATATTTAAGTTTTTCCACTTCCTCAATAGTATAATCATTTATTTTGAGTTATAAAAGTCTACGCTCCTGTTTGCCATATGTTTGATTTTTTCTTCATTGTTTTTCAGATCAATATTTTGGATGGTTTCTTGAGTGCACAAAATACTTCTATTATACCTACCTTAGTTCTTCCAACAATTTCAATATTATTTGAAAAGGCTAATATCTGTATCGACTGTAAAAATTGTCTCGTGTATTTGACAGAACATAGAATATATCGTCATTAATGTGACATGAATAAAAATTTCCTGTCTTCAGGAAAATTCAGTCCTTAATTATAGCTTAGAGATCAGCTGTGCTGTCGTGCCATTTAATTTACTATAAAAATAACGACAGCAGTACAATCGCATATGCAAAAACGGAGTTGGATGGAAAAGTTTCCGTTCAATTTCTGTTAAATATAAATTTTAATTTTTCACATATTGTGAGCTGCGTGACTGGGCGTATCGAAATGATTTAATAGGTATATCAGTATTACACTTTAACGAACGTAAGTATGGGGTTTTGATATCTGTTGCAACACTTGTGATGTTAATATCTGTTGCAACACTTTGCCACACTTGTGATATAAGTGGAGAGAAGTATTTGTCTTTTTTTATCTTAAGAAAAGATCAATAAATTTGAATGAATTTTTTTAGCAGGAAATACCTTGAAATTATTTTTGTTTAGATATGCCTCATTGTAGATTTATATGTAGGATTAATAAATGTATTAGCCTTCGAAATTATTTTCATTGGTGTTTCATTATCATATGCTCTTTTTATTTCTTCTTCGGCATCTGAATTAATTCTAGATCACAATTGCATAATAATCATTATTTAATAAAAAACTTTTAATGGTTTTATTTTGACACGAGGCCATTTTAGCATAGAATAATTAATATATAAATACCATATAAAAATGTTTTTCACTCCTTACATCTATTTTAGACTGTTTCTATTATGTAAAAATCAATTATCTAAATAAAAAAAAAACAATTCTCAATCCTATATTCACACACATATGTATGCGTAAGCACGCACGTGTGTGATTTAAATATCGCAAGCCTGCAAGGGTCGAGAGGCTCGAGAAAAAGAAAGGAAAGTCCCGCGATGGGATTACTTTACTTCCCTTTAAGGGTAGCGGTGTGAAGCTGACTGGAATGAAATTCTAGAGATCGAACAAATGAACTCCTAACAAAGGACTTATATATATCGGTTTGCATATTTCATGATATAGATATATATATATATATATATATATATATATATATATATATATATATATATATATATATACATACACACATATATATATATATATATATATATATATATATATTGGCTATTCGGGATATGGACTTTCTTTTTCGACTAAACATTTAATTTTCTCCTTCATTTGACAGTTTGTTTTTACATTTTTTTATTGAATTTCTTTCTTCAAATTTATATTTTATCGATTTTTTCTTTTTATGATAAATGGAAAATTCAAAATATGAGTATTGTTTTTGTTTCGCCATGTAATGTCAATAGCAGGAAGTATCTCAAACCTCAGCGTTGTTTGTGAAGAAAGTTTAGCTTAACGAGAGGAACAAGCATGATGACTGTTACTGATGTTTTTAAGTTAAAATATACATATACAAGAAAGGGGCTATCTAAAATATTGTTAACGTTTATGGCATCAAGAGAAATATTTTATAAATCATGGAAATCAGAAAAAAAAAGTTTTTGTCGATGTGTACATTTGATACGTGTTTTGGACAGAAGTTCGGTTATTGGTATTATTTTTATTTTGAAGATTTGTTTGTATAACATTCAAATTTACGGAGAAAGCTGATGTATTCAATACATAATTGTTGGATCCGTTCAAAAAAGAAATTAGAAAAATTTTTAAAATAATATTTAGTGATTGCGTTTATTTAAATGATTTGGGGCATTTTGCAATAATAACTTTATGCGTTTTAATTATGGGACATTATTTTGTTGTGGAAAATGTCAATGATAGGGCCGTAAATAGCGTTAAATATTTATTTCTGTAACTCTAGTTAAATTGTCTCTTTTAGATATTGTGTTAAATTGCCTACTGAATAACCGAATACTCTTACACTGTTTTGAAGTTGGTTTTATTCATTCGAATTCGAAGGATAGCTAGTTTTAGGAGAAATTTAATATCTACATATTAATTAAATCAGTGATATATTTTTGAAATAATAAAGGGATTGAAATATTTTAAGAACTTATTATTTGGTGATATGACGGACATACATTATATACTCATTTTGTATTTTTGAGTACGTAGTCGCCATTCGAGAATTTTTCATTCCCAATTGCCTTCGGTTATATGAGCTATGAGACCTGCCTGTTGCCATTTCAACCTGCCAGTTTGATGAGCTATATATGTAATCCTAGTTCTCGTAGAAATCTTCTCATTTTGGACCATATTTCGTAGAGAAATGCCGAGAATAGCCTTTTATAAGCTCTTTCGGTGGCTTGGAGTCTTGTTGTGAGACCAATATTTTGGGAGCAAATTTTCATTTTCTTGGGTTCTAATTTAGCAATACACACTAGATGGATACTTCAAACACTGAAGTAATTTGAACAATAATATAAAGATGATGAAGTGTCCCGATCGCTAAGTTTTCAATTTGAATTCCTAGGTCGACCTGTTTTCTGAAGTTAGATTTACCTGATTGGACGGTTTGTTCTAGGTACATATAGTGATTATCAACTTTGAGAGTAGCATCACCAACATCTAATGGTATAAGCGGCATGGAAGTTAGGCATGTTTTTTGTCTTTTCCTTTGATTTTATAATCTGCATATTGGGGAAATATACTTAGGACTCTGACAGTTATGCCAAAAACATCCAGCAATTCTACCAAAAGCGCTACTTGGTACAAGTAGAAGGTAAGTTATATGTTCGTGTTTGATACTGCCAAAGCCGTTCCAATCCAACAGCTTGATATTACCTTCCAACGATGTCGAAAAGAGTTTCAAGGGAATTATAAGTCATTGTTTTACACTTTCCTGCAGCTGGATTGGTTTAAACTTTGGTCCTGTAATTAGTCTGTCATAGTGGCGTTACCGTGAGAATACTTTAATATTTCAATATGTAAACGATATGGCATCGGTCCAGAAACTAAAGAATGATGTAGGTATCGATAGAATCGAAGGTTCTCTTCTAGGATTTTTCTTCTAGGAAAACTTGACTTAGAATATGAATGTAGTCTATGGTACGATAGCGTTTTTAGCCTTGTAGTTATTATTTTTGGAAATGTTTGTATATTTTCTTTAATTGACAATTATTCGTTAGCGGCTTTTTGCACGGTAAAACTTTATATTGTTTTTTATCACATTCATTTAAAAATTCTATTGGCGTTTAGCAAAAACAATTATGCATTTTTTATAACCAACCGATTTAAACAAAAGCAGTATTTTCTTCTAAATACAACAGTATTACCCTCGAAACAATAAAATATTAACCATTTTTCTTTTTGAAAAGCTTAAATCCAACCAAGGTCACACATCTATAATGTTTTCAAATATCGCTTTACACAATATAACTCAAACACCATTATCACTTACAGACAAATGAAAACACATGTAGTCTATTCATCGGTATTAAAAATGGTTTCAATTCGCAAATGGATATACTCAAAATAAATATGTTATAAACCGCACTTGATCCCAAAATAAATCCACAAAAGGGATACATATGATCGGCTGATATTACGCTGGGAAAAACAGAAATTCATTTTACTCTCTGGGGAGATATTTTCGGAATGATGCGATAGTGACTGAGCTTTTTCCTTCTAGTGAATTTAACCAAACTTCAGCAAAACTATTGGATTTAAACATACACTGAAAGCCTCTATAAAAGAAAAATATAAGTTTATAAAATATTACAAGTAACAATTAAATAAATGTTTTAGTGTCAATGTTTTGTGTCATGTATGCGGTAAATGTTTTAGTGTTAATAAACGGAAATATATTTACGGTCTTATTACTTCCAATATGTCGTCTCTAAAATAACTTATAAATTAATTTATTTCATTTTATATTTTTTTTATTTTACGCAACTATGGAATTGTATAAATTTGAAAGTTTCCCTTTTTTTAATAGGTGTATAAATCATATATATTATTAAAAACGATATTGCTCGGGGCATCTTTATTTTCTATACTGCAATTATGATTCGATTAACAGCAATATTTTTATTTTACTTGCAAAATTATACACTTATTTCTTAATTTTCATACACTGTATTTTTTATTGTTTGATAATCAATTGTTTTTAAGTTTTACTGCACTATATTTATAATTAAGTGATTTTTAACGTAGCAACCAAAAATAAATATTCGATGTTTAAATAAATGTCACATTTAAAATCAAATATTTGTAACTCGATTTCGTTCAGTACTTAATTATTTGACATATATTACTAAAATTATTTCTAAATATTCATTGCGTAAATTCGTATCGAACATAGTATTACCAAATTATGTATTTTAAAATTTGGTATAAAACAACATCGACGACACGTAAAGAACAGCCATAGAAGAAAATTCCAGACAGCTATAAACAATTCTTCCATATATTAATCAAACAAGACTTTACAGTATTTAGAAACTCTAAACAATAACAATTTTGAACTAAGGGTAGATAAGTCAAAGAGGAAAAAAAAATAAGTTTTTAATTTCTTTTTCTATATCATGGAGCTTTCAATAAAACTGCTGATATTGCTTGAGAATATGGATATTAATATTTACAAGCATATTAGCAACCTCTCAGCCGTAAACTTTTTTCCTCCATCAAATCTGCTGCTAGAAATAGTTTAAGAATAAAATTATTTATCGGATCAAGTGGGCGATATAATTGTTATAAAGTAATTAATGGTTAATGCTCGTTTTACGAACTCCAAATATTACTTAATCGAAAAAATAAAAATAAATCAAAAAAATAAAATTATCCATCTGAAATTGTGAATTAAATCGTTATTAGATTTAAAAGACTTGAAAATTAAAAATTTCGAATGCATTTTCACAGCCGCCATATCAATAACCGACTTGCGCTTATAAGAACACTTCTCGAATTATTTTTAAAAATTCGACGTAACAAGGAAAATTAATAGATTTTAAATAGAGTTTTGGAACTTTTGGACGTACACTTAGATACCAGAGTGTTTAGTATAAATATGCAATAATCTATAAATGTATTCAATGAAAATGTGATAAAAAGAGAGGAAGATTATAATAATATGAATAGAATTTTATTACGTGATTAATTAACTTGTTTAGTGCGCAGACCGAAACATATATTTAAGCAAACAATGATAAATTTAGGAATTAATGACAAGCATACATGGGTCTGGGAAAGTTTAAAAAAACAGTTTTGCAAAATTTTCAAAAAAATACGTAATGTTTTACAAAAACTTATGCTCAGTCAATGTCTTTTTTCTAACCTTCGGTAATGTAGGTTTTTTTTTAAATTTGTGTCCTTACACTTTCTTCAAACATAACAAAGGTATATTTTACAGTAAAAACATTAATTCAGTAATATTATTCACATTGCTACAATATATTCTTACGTTTTTGTTATTGTCGATTCGCACGTCTATCAGAACCATATTAATCCGATAGTACATCGCCTATAATTCTATTGTTGAAGACCAAAATTGTTCACAAAAATTTTTATTTGACTAATATAACTTACTGTCCATCATAATGGATAGTAAGTTATATTATTCAAATACAATTTTTAACAGAATACGTTCTTCAAATCAACTTTCTCCACTTATAACAATTAAAAATTATGTCTCTTCTCGTTGTTACTTCGTAAGTAAGTCCTTGACTTACTTACTTTACGTACTTCGGATCTGATAGTAGTGGAAAATTAGTATATTCGTGGTATATTCTGTTCATAAAATGACTTAGACTAATAAAGATATCCCGTTAGTGCGAATATATGCTTTGTCTTCTCGTTAACGTACTAATGTAGAATCCATTAGCACGTTACATTACCAGATTATTTTAGTCTCACATTTTCAGCCTCAGACTTTCCTAGCCTTGAATTTCGATATGAAAATCACACTCCTTTCTTATTTCCAAGTACACTACCTTCTTTACTTTAATACTCCTTTATGGTATTTATTTATAATTTGTGAATTAATTAGATCTGTGTGTTCGAAACGGGTTATTAATTCGAAAACCTTTTAAGTTTTTCTTCCTTGTCGCATTTATTACAAGTTTTTTTTTTGTTCAGTTGTTTACCTTTATATTTATCAACGTACAAAATGTTTAATAGGACAATAGAAATAAGTTTCGACTTAGGCTTTTAGGATTGACGCCTAAGGTGTGACACAGCAATCTTTTCTTTTAATTTTCCTTTAAATTTTGATAAAGTTAATAAACTGAAAATATTTTTTTTGCTTTTTAAAATCATAAAAAAATAACTTATTAAACAAGAGTAGAATACACGCCACGAAGACTCCATACATTTAGGTATTTAAAAACATGTCGCATATTTAAATAAATATGAGAACTAGGATAACCGCTGGAGACTCCCTCTCTGTTCCTTTTTTTATAATTATTGACTCAATCAATTCGAAAATAAGGAGAGGAAATATTCAATTGTTGCATATTTTTTTGGAAAACTCGAAATTATAGAAACCATATTTTTGTATTTTTCATCGCATATGATACGTAAAACTAAAAAAAAGAAATTTAATGTCTTTATTTACCCCTCTTTATTTCACATGTAAATATTTAAAAAAAAGTTAGCTAATGTAAAATATGTAGGTTATTAATATGTGTCATTGTGCCAAATTGCAAGTTTCTACATCACACGGTTACTTTGAGTATCGCAGAAGAATACACGAACGTAGATATATTGCCTATTATAACTTCCGTAGGCGTAAAAACCTGATGTATATTTAAAAAAATATAACGCGAAATCCTGAAAATTAATTATGTAATAAAAAATTAGTCTATATATTATAATCATTAACTCTGTACCGATTGTTATCAGACTATTTTGAACGTTTATGCACGATTAAGTAATGGTTTCCATATATTTTATATTAGTGAGGTAATATTGAATATTTTACCGAATTCTCTTAAAATACGTACGCAGATTTAATATATTTTATGTATATACGTTTCGCTAATTGTTGATGTGTTGTTGTGCGAAATTTTTAATTAATTAGAATAGAATGAGTTTCATAACAGAGAAATTATATTACTTTCTCTCAAAATACTTTTTGGGCCATATATAAATTGAATTTCCTCCCCATACTAAGTTACACGAGAATATGTCCGGTCCGGAGAAGTTCAATCTTTGTTACTCAATCGAAGTGTTATTGAGTAACAGACATCAAACTTTCGCGCTTTTAATATTAGCAGGATAATATTAAACGCTTAACCGTTTGAGATACCCGTATTGAATGCCATATTTATTCCAATGAAGTCAATGACTAGACGATTTAAATAGGTAAAAGATGTTCATGGAATGATGATCAATGTTTATTTAGAAAGTTTGTTTTCTAGGTATACTTTCTGAACTTAAATCCAGGCTACGTATAATTAAATATTTCAAAGTTTTAGAGAGCTAGATTTTTTAAATATGAAGAAAAAGCCAAACTTTTGAAAAATGAAAAAAAAGGAAAAAATATTATAACAGAAGATTACAGCGATTACGATTATTCACCAAATTGCACAATTTTCTGAATTTATAATAGCTAAATGCAGTAGCGTATTTGCCAATTTTTTATTCAAATTTCAAGGTGGCTAGGTGTGAAAGCATTTTTGAAAATTCATAAAAATGTAACAAATTATAACATTTTAAAGTTAAAATTTAGACAAGGATGAAAACATTAAATTGTGGCGACATTTTTAGGAGTGATCGTTTCATTTTAAAAGAACGAATGAA
The DNA here is from genome assembly GCA_039881145.1 of Druceiella hillmani. Classification (NCBI taxonomy): domain Eukaryota; kingdom Metazoa; phylum Arthropoda; class Insecta; order Lepidoptera; family Hepialidae; genus Druceiella; species Druceiella hillmani. Next base: position 33,454,742 of record JAYKKI010000018.1, on the reverse strand, counting down.
ATAGGAAATATCCTTTTCTTCAAAAGCTTCTAACTTGCTTACTTTTTCGAAAAATTTTATGAATTTCAGTTTTTTAATTATACTCTTTATTTAAATGAAATTCTCATGTTATCAAGTAACAAATTTTGATATTTACTATATAAAACCTTACCTTTGCACCGTGAGCTTAGTTAAAAACTGAGCTCATGGTTTTATAACCGAGCCTACTGTGCAAATCGTGAATAAAAATTTCTTCTACGCACCGCAATGCTTATATTTGTAGGGAAACGCTGATTAATATAATTCCCTAACTGTATACCTTGTATTTAAAAAAACTGAGCCATTGTACAAAAATATTTAATTTTTCTGTTATTATATAATTATTACTTGAAGAAATATATCTACTTTTTACTATGAGCAATTAAATCATTTGAAACAGTTTCTATGAATTCAATTTATGTGCATAAGTACACTATTTATTTGTTTAATTATCACGCGTCGGGTTGCTAAGTGTTTATTCGTTTTTGCTTAATAATTGAATTTTTTAAAACTTTTTATTTGGTAGTCGCCTGACTGTATGACCAGATGCCTATGAAATAAATACTATTTGTTACTTCGAATAATCCCTTACGTTTTTTGGAAAAACTTCATCTAAATTGGTCAGTAACTTTTGCATGATGCCTGTTCAAACAAACACACTAACAAATATATAAACAAAAATTTAAAAAATCAACATTTTTGTGCATTATTACTTTTACTATGTGCCTTTAAAGCATTTTTTGTAAATATCTTGAATGCATAGACAGGCCAATTTTATTGTTTAATTATAAATATAGATAATTACATTTTACTGAAGAAAAGTGTTGCCATCAAGTTCATTGCAACGTTATTGTGATAGTAATGTTGAGTTTTACGATGTACGTATCTACGAAACATAACAGAAATGTACTTTACTTCCTTCACCGTAATCTTAAAAACATAGAGATACCAAAATTGTTTACATTTAATGTTTTACACATTCAATTTTTATATTCAAGTGTTTACCTGCCCCTTCATAGCGTGCTTTTATACTAATATTGTGTAAATATCAAATCGTATACCCGCTCTTTATACATTAAACATTACATTCTGTATGAAGATAGCATAATTTGGTAGTGAAAAACAAAGATTTCCTTCCCGGAATGATGCACTTAACGTGTTTCAAACAAACCGCTTTGAGGAAATGGGTTATTCTCGGTAGGTAAAAGGATTATTAAATTAATTATTAAATTTTTGATTACTCGACTTAATTTATATTTTAATCTAAACTTCTGTTTGTAATTTTTTTTATGTTGTATTTTATATGTAGATTTATTCATACTATTTATATTTTTAATAAACCTAGTACCCAATTTGGTTTTTATTTGTTTGACCAAATGTTTACAACCAGTATATGGATCAACGTCACATTTATTAATTCAAATTCTTTCAAATGTTACTTCAAGAAACACTTTTTAAAAAGATACCGTTCTTGTAAAAGATGCGAGAAATTGTATAGAGATTGTAGTGCAAATATTAGATTGGCAACAAATAAACCCTCTATCTCAATTGCTCAGTATTATAGTTATGCATGTATTTTGCTTCGTACTTAATTAAATCCATGAAACAAAAGTACTCTTAATCATTTTGGTGGAATATCCACGTATTTTTTATTCTTTATTCGTTGAAAATTAATTTTCAACTGAAAAAATGCTTGATGCAGCTTTTTCCTGTCAGAAATATAAAAGACGTTTATATAATATTCCAATAATAGCTAAAAAATTTGCGGTTTTATTAGATTCTAACATAATATGTTACTAAATGACTTCGTTTATATTTTCTCTTACATTATTAACAGATGACAGGTTTATATTAACTTAAAGTTTATCATTATTCTAACACGTGTTTATATTTACGCAATTAGTCATTTTGTTAGACATTTTGGTAGAAAATAACCCTCTTCACATTTTTAGGACTTATACGTGATAATGTCGTTATGGTGTGATCAAGGTATGTTCAGTGGAATAGGAATTATTTTAATACTTAAGGAGGAGGAAAAAAAGTAAACGCGATACAAGGGGCTGGTACATGATAAAGTAACAAGATTATTTATATTTAAAATTATTTGTTAAAATAAATAGTACTACCATTAGTACTATAAAACAAGTCACAGAGAGATAAGAAGAAACAATTACTTTGATGATTTTGAAGTGATATAGTAAGATGATATAGAAAAGTACATGAGACGCATTTCAAGAAAAATTACGTGTATCTTAATATTAATGCAATGTTTAAGTTTCAATAGAAATTTCACAACGATAAGAAATAGACCGTATAAAAGTTTATTGTTAATAACTTTAGTGAAAGGCTTTCAATAAAGTTGGGAAGGGTTATTGTGAAAATATGAAAGGCAATTTTCGTAACTTTTGTTGAGAAACTGCCCTGATCGATATTGTCATCCAAAGTGAGACATAAATAATAATCTAGTCCATTACTTGCTGAAATATTTGCGAAAACCAATGTAGAACGAAAAAATATGTAGATAAGAAAATGGTTGATTACATTGTACTCGATATAATAAAGCTGTCAAATAGGGTAGGTGATACTTTAAGTTCTAAAAGTGTTCTCATATTTAATTTAAAAGATGTGAACAATTGCATTAAATTAAATTCTTTATATTAATATTCCAAATGCAAAATATACAAAATGATCCAAAGTAATTATTTTTTAGACCCAGCGTGAAATGTACTATTGTGATGAAATTATATTAAATTTATATCCAATTTATTTACATCAAAATAAAGTCAAATTATGTACTTAAGATATAGACGTAGATATAATCAAAAGTATTTTAACTTAATAATATTAAATTTATAAAAAATTTCATAATTAATACAGGTTGCATGTATAATTCGAAAATTTATTTAGGAATATAAAGGACGTTACGAATTCAATATTAATACTTCAATACTGTCTCCTGCTTATTTTAATATTATCATAAGGCGTATATTTATTTTCCATTGTGAAGGTAAATACATTTATGGGTATGTGGTTGAACGAATATTGTCCAAGTACCTGGCGCACAGTGAGCCTATTCGTGTGGAAGCGAAGATCGAGACCGTGCGTGTGTGTAAGTGTGAGGGTATAATAAAAGGAAATAAGACGTTGTTAGGATTGTTGTCAGTTGTACTGTATATTTAATATTTTGATCTGAATTTTGAATTTTAATAGCAACTACAGTATATAGTAATTTTGAAGAAAAATTTTGATTTATTACCTTAATTTGGAAGATACCTTCAATATATTGGGCGTTAATTTTCTGGAAATTGATTATCACTTAATTTTTATTCACACCTAAATAAAACTACGTGATGTGGTGTTATTTCTACTTTATTCAAATTTTTAACCACGACCTAGGTTTCGTTATTTGCAATTTATGAAGATGTCATACAACGAAACCTAGGTCGTGGTTAAGAATTGAAATAAAGTAAAAATAATACCACATCACGTAGTTTCATTTAGTTGTGAATAAAAATTAGGGAAAGAATCTAACCTTTTAATACGATAATTATATATATATATGTATATATATATATATTTATATATATATATATATATATATATATATATATATATACATATATATAATTTCTGGATTTGTTTATGGAACCCTAAAAAGAGAGAGAGTGTTAAGTACTATCTCAACCCTTTTACACGATCAATTAAGCCATATAGACACTATTCTCTAATTAGAATATATAGGTATACAATATACACATCGTAAATATAGATATTATATACCTATATATCTCTATATACCCGCTATATGGTTTTGATGTTAAGTTTAAGAATAGATCTGTGAATTTTAAAATATTTTATGATTACTATATTAATATAGAGTTGCACATATTTTGAGGTATTTCCTTAGTAGATTCTAAAATGTAAATTTGACCTTTTTTTCTTATCTAAGATTTGATGACTGATTCTGAGGTATTTTGATGTGCTCATCATGAATATATAATCAGTTATTCTCTAACATGTTTAGATTTTTGAGAAAAGAGACTATGAAAAATAGACAAAAAAGACACCTTCTTGTAGTGAAAATTGTATATTTGAAAACAATACTTATATCTTTCAGTTAAATACAATTAAAATACATAAGTGATATATCTCTTAATATATTACCATAACAAAAATCTGAGTGGCATTCAGAGGATTTTTGGAGAGGAAGCTTCTATTCAGAGGATTTTTCTTAAGATCGTTGTTGGGATTGTATCGCTTCAGCGACCAACAATAGTCCGCCAACAAGCTTCTATTCCACTCTCCTTGATATCTGCGTTCTATTTCCTTTAATTTTTGATGAAATCTTTTACCTCGCTCTTCACTAACAGCTCCTAGATTTTCCGGAAAGTAGTCAAATGTACGAATTCAGGAAGGGAAGATTAATGCTCATTGAACATCCCATTTTACCAAAATTTTCTACCATTATAACAAAAATTTCTTTACGATCAGGACTCTGGTTGTACCCTAGAAAGTTCTTAACCATTTCTATTTCAGAAGTCCATGCTTGTAACTCGGTTTCACTGAGTTTTCTATCAAATTCTGTGTCCTTCATCAATTTTCTTATATCGAGGTCGACAAAAATACCTTCTTTCAATTTGGCATCTGATCTTCTTCTTCTTCCGTGCCTCTTCCCTTTATTTGTGGTCGGCTCTCTTCGCATTCCGGCGCCAAATCAGACGATCTTGGGTTGTCCCTACATCTGAGTTTACCTGCGCTATATCTTTGGCAACGGTTGTTCACCGCATGGCTTGTGGTCTGCCTCTACCCTTTTTTGTGTCCAGGATAGCCAGGGCAGTTTTTACGCCATTACATTCGTCCCGTCTCATCACATGCCCGTACCATCGCAAACGACTTTCCACCATCTTATCTACTATGGATGGGTATGGTATTGGCCTCTTATAACGATGCTAAAATATTTTTAAGGTATTTTAAACCTTCTTTTTCTATGTCCATAGTCTTAACAAACTGTTTAATCATGCCCAGTTTTATATGCAAAGGTGGCAGTAACACTTTTTCCCGACGAACAAAATTGTACAACGTAACTGATGAGGCAGTAACACTTTTTCTCGAGGAACCAAATTGTGCAGCGTAATTGATGTACTTTAAAATCGGTTCAAGTATTTATATGTTTTTTAATATTTCTTACTCTCATTAACTTTTTTCTAATTAATCAAAGTGATAAAAGATTGTAACAGAGATTTAATCACCAATTAGTGGTTTTATCTCGAATTGAGCTTTTCTGGCATGTTAATCACGCATTAATCGTGCACCAATCAGATAATAAGGTAATAATTAGCAAATTATAAAGTAGAATGTATTCTTTGGTATTAATAGAAACTACTTACATAATATTTAAGCCGTAAGATCACTTTTCATTATGTATTATCGAGGTTGAAAACAAACGCAGAGAGTAATTTGGGTAAAATAAATATTATAATATATAAAAGAAATGTGACGTGTTACATGTTTTTAAATATTTTCCCCGTAATCAGCACCTCTAAAACTATTGGAAACTACATTGAAACTTCAAAGAGGAAAACCGTTATAGGCCTGTATGTGCATTCAGCGGCGCTTGAAGCAATGTGGTTATTAAACAAATTAAAAAAAAATTATGAAGGTTAACCTGCAAGTGACACAAATAAGTATACGAGTACATATAATATTTTAATCGTAAATGCAAATACTGTTTCGCCCCCGTTTTTCACCTCTTTTTTTAATTTTTACTGTTTCAACCACTACAGCCAAGGCAACTTTTTGGGATTTCTATTATGTTAACGGCGTGATAGTAGGGAAGTACGTCCTACTCACTCTAAATTCATGTTTAAAATTAATTAGGATTGGCAGAGCAAGGATTTTTAAACGGCAAACTTTGAAATTTTGGCTATGAAAATTGATGTAGAATAATTCATATTCACATAAAATTTTTTAATTTATCCAAAAGTTTGCGATTATTATTTAAGTTTACGATTTATTATATAAATTTTTCCCCAAATACGTGGAATAAAAATGAAATGTAGATTTCAATAAATGAAATACTCTGCTTAAATACAGATTAAATACAGTTTTATGACAGATTATTAATTAAAGAAGGTGTTTCGTAATTTTTTAAAAGAAAGAGACGATTTTAACATTTAAAGCGTTAATTTCTGTATCGGAAAAGAGGGCACGTGTGAACAGGAAACACATCAGGTGAATGTTTATCCATTCTGTTTTTATGTAATGACACAGATTAAAATATCTAAAAGTGTTAGAGAAAAACTGTCAAATATGTCATCACATATTCATGACGAGCGTACCAAAATACCCCAGAATCAGTCATCAAATCTTAGAGAAGAAAAAAGGTCAAATTTACGTTTTAGAATTTACTAAGGAAATATCTCAAAATATGTCGAACTCATTAACATAGACATAGTACTACATTAACATAGTAATCATCAAATATTTTAAAATTCACAGATCTATTCTTAAACTTAACATCAAAACGATATAGCGGATATATAGAGATATATAGGTATATAATATCTATATTTACGATGTATATATTGTATACCTATATATTCTAATTAGAGAATAGTGTCTATATGGCTTTGCTGACCACGTAAAGTTGAGATAGTACTTAACACTCTCTCTCTTTTTAGGGTTCCATAAACAAAGGTACAAAACTGCTGTTATATAATTGCCTCTCTGTTTGTCCACCTTTCCTCCGAATGTAATTCATGTATAGTATTATTATATTCTTTAACTCAAAACTGGTGCGTAAAATGACTTAGACTTATATTCGATAATGCAAAGGGAGAGAGGGAGATGAATAATGCAAAAGGACGATGGTGGAAGGAGGGACTCTGTAAAGATTTTTTCGGCAATAATGTATGGAGTACCTTTGAAATTTTATTTTTGCAATTTCTAACCACAAAAGGAACAAAGAAACTCTTATAACATCACTCACCTGTCTGTCTGTTTGTCACAGCCGGTTTTCACAGAAACCGGTTGATGTAGAAACTTTGTTTCAAAATTGAAATCAAGTATTACAACATATTAACCGCATATATATCAATACCTAATACTCATTAATATATGTACTCACATTTTACTGAAGGCAAATTATATAACGGAGAATTTTTTTTAATGCCTCGTAGTATACGGAGTATAATTTAAAATAGCCTCACATATTTTTTCATTATTTTAGGAAGTATGTCTTAAGATATATACTAAAAAATATGCAAGAAATACATCTTCGTCCGTTACTCCCGAAACTATTCAACTTAAAATTATGAAAATATAAGTTTTTTCAAAGCTACAGAATGAGGCTCGAAGGTTGTAGGAAAGTTATAGCAATTATTCCAAATGTTTCATTTATTGAAATATACATCAGGCTTTTACGCCTATCAAAAATATGGTATTGTACTATTATATATAAATAAAACATAAAATATAGGGAATACATTTGAGTTTCGAAAAATTAATATTTGTAAACATTTTAATGGTAATAACATGTATTTCAAAATGTTTATAAGTAAAGAACCCTCTTATTGCGAGATCCACAAGTACTTGATAGGTATTTAGACCGAAGGTGTTGCCTATCTCAAAAACTCACTTTCAACTTTCATAACTTGTATTTTAACAACAAACACTAAAGGTAAATAAATAAAAAAATATAAAAAGTTATTATAACTATATTTTTAACTGGCCATTGACATTAGAGTATCCGGGGTTGACAGGTAGGAAATTATATATTCCTAACGATTATGAGTGACTAATCCAAAATTTCGTTGAAAAAATGACTCTAAAAATTCTCTTTTTTTTCACATATTTTAATTTCACATTTTTTTATACATATTTTAATGGAAATAATATAAACCATAAAAAGGTTTAATTTTGTTTATATAAGAGTGTATGAATCATGTAGTATGAGTTTTACACAAACTTAATAAATTTATGTCACTTCCTTTTGAAGCTGAACAAATATAAAAAATTTCTTTCCTCTAACACGTAACTAGAGTGTTAAAAATTGTATTTTACAAGTGCTATTTACTTATCATAAAAACACCGTGTACAACCTACATGTTCATAAAAACACCATTCCAAAGCGATGGATATTTGTAAATACTAAAAGTACAACTATTTATAATACACATAATAACATATATAATAAATAATAAAGCACAAAAATACACGCTAATTCATATTAAACATAAAACAAATTATTGAACGTGAACTACCAAACAACTTCATAATTCCATTCCTAAATGTCAGTGGAGGAGAAAAAATATTAAAATATGGCGTCTTTTGTAATACCTCCTTGATTAGCATAATTGCATTAAAAACTGTTAAATTTCGGAGAATACTCGTATAAATATTTTGTTATTTTCCTTTTTCTTTATATTATTTAGTTACAGTTTCTTAATCGCTAGTTGAAATTTGGTCACTCATCAAAATATAACCCAGTATACCCTTTATATATACCCTTTCTGTGCTATGTTTTCTTTTTCCTCCTCTTCCGGTTCCGTTACCAGACTCTGGTCACCATTTTTTTAACCAAAAGGCTTGTCAAAATAAGTCTAACGAGTACAAATTTTATGAACCTAATATATGATATTGTAGAGTTCTCTCACCATATTCCAACTCCATCTTCAGATCCTGGTTACCATCTATAACAAAAGTATTTATAAAGACATATCACATAGTTGAAATAAAAGGAGTTTTCTATTCTCATCTGTTGTGGAGTTCTTTAATGTATCTCCATAGTCCATCGTAGAGTCTTGACCACATTTACATGGGACATATCAAAAACTGTTTCCTTTGAAATAAAAAAAGATTCATGAAAATCGGTTCCCGCGTCTCTGAGTGACGGCTGTACATACATTAAAATTGCATATGCGTCGAAGTCAGGAACTTCTCCTTTTTTGAACTGTAACAACTTAAATTCTGTGGATGACACTTAAAACTTTCATTATTGATTAATTTCACCATTAGCCAATTAAAGACTGTAGCTAACATACGATTATATATCCAAACATAATAATTACCATTATATAATGTTTACGAAATATGACTTCCAACCATTGCTACCAACCTATCTCATCTCTGTAATGAATACGATGTTAAGGACGAGGATTTTATATAACGGCATGGTACCCTCAATATGAAAATGCATTGTCCATTATATCAGCACTTTTAATAAACTTAAAACTGGCGACTGCCACAACTTCATGCATAGGTCGTTGAATATTCTTATCTTGAATTAAATTGCCTAAATTAATTGCCTTACCGCCCAGGGTATTCATTTTCGGGCGGAAACAACGTTCTCGTCTATCACCGCTTAAAACATTTCTTGAAAGTTGTTATAGTATTTAAGGGAGTATATTACGTTTCTGTGGGAATCAGGTTATTGAACTCGAAATTAAATGAGTAACCACACATTAAGATTTGCACTCTACGTAAGTCCTTGTAAATGGGCTTTAATAAGGAAAATGTTTCTTAATATTTTTGTTTAACAATTATATGATTTAATATTACACAATGTAATAATAAAGATTAAAACCAAAACAACAGCGTATGTTATTTATTATATATTTAACTATTTGTTTTTCCACTTATTACCTATACTTATTCCAATATGATTGAACGGGTTGCGAAAATAATTTGTACGCATATTACGATATCGCTTCAATACGTCCAAAAA